>OX392532.1:1308333-1962500 GCA_947623455.1 Mimachlamys varia
TTGGTTGACATTTACACCCATGTGTAAACGCATTAAATGTAACAGCCCTACAATAGTAAATAGTCGACAATCGAAGCAAATTACCATGACTTACTTTCAAGGTCATTTGGGTTAAATATGTACAGAACTACCATGCTCAATCTTTTTCTCAGTGACCAAAAGGCTTATACTTTCAAGGTCATAGGAGTCAAACATGTAAATGAGGCATATTTATATATCTACATACAGACAATGGTGAAGCAAGGGGAGTAACTCCTGCATATTTTTAGGTCATCTGACCCAATGGGTCAGGATGACCTATTGCCATCGTACGTGTGCTTCCTCTGTAATCGTGTACTGTCCAAAACTTTTCCTTTAACAATCTTCTTCTCAATAACCGAAAGGCCCAGGATGCTGAAATTTGGCCAGTAGGTACCTGGGATAGAGTTCTACAAAGTTTCCTCAAATCAATGACCTTGACCTTCCTTCCTTCCATAGGGGCCTGTAGCATGCTGGGATTAAGGGCTACCAATTTTGTTCAAACGAATGTCACTGACCTACTTTCAAGGTTACTGGGTCAAATGTGTTAAAAATCTTTAAAGAACTTCTTAATAACCTAAAGGCCCAGTCAACTGATATTTAGCTAGTATCATGCTTGGATGAAGAGTACAAAGTTTGTTCATATGATTGACCTTTACTGACTTTCAAGGTCACAGGGGTCAAAAATATTTAAAATCTTCAAGTTACTTCTCCATCACATCCATAGGGGTCAAATGTCTTAAAATGTTTCAAACACAAGGTCCCAGGATAAGGCTATTATGCAGGCAGTATCACTATGCTGCGATGAAGGAATAACAAGTTTGTTCATTGACCCTCTTAGGTAATGGGTCTAATATGGAAAAATCTTTTAACAATTACCAACAAAAAATTATATTGATTGTCAGATAACCAAAAGGTCTGGTCTGCAGGGGTTACTCCCCTTGCATAACTATGCGTTTTAATTACAAGTTGAGAATATGGTAGGGTTGGTAAGTAGAAAGTTGTTTTATTTATTGTACTTATTTCTGTGGGGTTTTGTTTGGAATAAGAACACATACATTGTTTCAGCAAAATGAAATGTTAATCACGACATTGACAGCTAAAACATGTAAATGTGTTTTTTCCGAACAGTCGATCCCTCCTTTGGGCTATTCTTTAAAACATCTATCCCATTACCTAGGACCCCTAGTTTTGTTTACCGGTAGTGGAACCATCCAAACAATTTAATATTCAAAGGAGGGGGACAAGTCCAACCAATCCTCTATTTTAATAAATAATGAGACAGTGTTGATATACAATGAAGACACCAATGTCGATCATTACATTTTTCTGGCCCATGTGTGCACAATTTGCAAACCTAAGTGCCAAAATGTGCTATGAACACCATATGATTAAGCTGCCATTTAGGTTGGAGCAAAGTAATGACAAGCAGAGACACCAGTTTGTCCACTGGCTTTATTTCATACACTACAAGTCGCTGGAACTTCATGAGGAGGTGTATGTGACATGTATCAAAAGTAGGTCACTCTAACCTACATTTTGACCTTTGACCTACATCAAAAGAAAAGTTTGTCCAGGGCTATCTCGTGCAATAAAAGTCCTTGAATCTTCATAGATTAAGTATGGGTTCAGCTTGTTGAGACAGTGTGTCATGTATATGAAAAGCAGGCCACTATGAAGGATGTTACTGTAAACGTACATATTTTAGAGGTAATCTTATTTTAGCAAAATTATGATCAAGTTAATTGCTTTCTACAGAAAGAATATTTTGAATGCTTAATTGGATTTTTTTTACAGTACATAACATATAACCTCACACTCTCACATTCACTCTTACATATGTTTTAATCATCATCATCATCATCATCATCATCATCATCATCATCATATGAATCATCATCATCATCATCATCATCATCATCATCATATGAATTTCAATTCATAATAGCTTATATCTGAGAGCACCAAAATAAATACATATACCGGTAAATGTTTATAGTATTTATATCATCACTTTTATTTATCAAATCATTATACATGTATAAGGATATTACAATATTTCATAAATACACGATGACATATCTGAGCATCACATGTGCAGTACACAGCCAATGTTTCTTCACGTGAATTTCATGTGAAAAATTTCACGTGAATTTCACGTGAAATTCACATGAAAAAAATAGCATATGAAAATCAAACACAACGTAATTTCACATGAAATTCATGTGAAAAAATTAGCATACAAAAATCAAATGAAATAGAATTTCACATGAAATTCATGTGAAATTTGTCACGTGAAATTCACTTTTTCCCCGCATTTCACGTGAAATTCACATGAAATTTTTCACGTGAAGTTGAGTGGATACTGGCCTTTCACCATCAGGGTACGTAGGATACACTGTGATCAGACATGAACATATATGGGGGTGAACTGTGCCACCACAACATTTTCCAGGTCCTGAATGTAAGCTTATTACGACTCCCTGCATATGCTTTTATTTTAAGTTGCATAGACAAATTGAAAATTGTTAATAATAATTAAAAAAAAAAAGTAAGGAGAAATAAGAATGATATAAAAATAAATTCATATAAATGATACCCAACAGAAATAGAACAATGACTTTTACATATTATATAGGTAGGAAGTACATGTATGGTATTCACTGTTAAAAAAGTAATATACAGTACTAATATGTTTCAAAAAAAATCTTAAAATAGTTCATTTAATCCAATAATGAACATGCTCTTTTAAAATCAACATAACATAAACAAATGTTTGCTTTCATTTCAAAAGACATTTTCAAGGAACAGGAACACGTTTTATTGCTATTTAAGCGTGTTCCTATACAATATTCCTTTTATTTCAAAACTTGTGCATGTATTGCACAATTTTTCTTCTTAATTAGACTATCATCATAAGACGATATAACCACAGGCACTTGCCTCGTCTGTCAAACACCTATAATATTAATTAATATATTTATATGGTATTGATATTATAGGTGTTTGACAGATGAGGCTAGTGCCTGTGATATAACTTCTCTGGAGACAATGTACTGATATATCCTGATGAAGAAAGATCACAATCACATATTTTAATATGATATACCACCTCCGGAGGTAAAATATAATCTAATTCAAGAATGCAAGAAAGGAATACAAAACAACATTCATGTAAACATTCCAATAAATCTCCTCAGGTTTGTATTGCGGAAGTGTCATCGGCCAAGTAATTGGTCAGGTTTTTTTCCTGAGCATGTCTTCAGTTTTGCCATATGGGCGGTTTGGTCGAGCGGTTAACACTCCGGCCTTCCTTACAGGCGGCCGGGGTTCGATCCCCGTAATCGTCATATGCATGGAACATTCAGAGAAAGTCTTTTTCTCCTGCCCACACAACTCCAACAACCCAGGTTGAGTATAAAATGGTCTGGGGTTGGTGTTGCAGTATCTGTGCTGTAGCATTCAAGTGAGGTGGCACTCTAAAAGATGCCGTTGGAAACATGGTCCCACTACAAACAGAACACAATTCATCTCCAGCACACACATATGGAGATATTAGCCAGGTGGTATAGGACAAGTAGTTAGCGCCTGATTAGGCAGCTCCTGCGAACTCCTCAGAATTGTATATGATAGAACTGTATGTGTTAATTGTATTGATTGTAGGAGAATTGTATATGTACTGTAAAGCGCTTTAGAGTGGCTTATGTTAGCTAAATAGGGCGCTATATCAAATGTTGTATATTATTATTATTTTTATTATTGCCATGAAATATTCCTGGGGTATGGAAGTGTAACCCCCGGTTATTTATACGGATGTACTTCTTCAGGCCTAAATGTATTCTGTAATATTCTACTAACCAGTCATCAAACATATACCTACGTAAAGGTTGCTTTTAGAAACGACTCTTTGTTACAAACATGCACAAAACAATTACCACTGTGTAGAAAATTATGATTCGTTTAAACACAAACATTTATCATTGTGATAAGCCACACATATCCAGACTAGCATTCCAAAGTCGTTCACAAGCAACATCATCGCGCGCCAGTTTGTTTTCATTAGAAACCACACTCCTGGAGAAGTACTTCCCGGACACTGACATCACCCCCTTGTCTACGGCCAGGAATATACTGGTCTGAGCACCGCCTCTATTGTCCAAGCAAAGGTAACTAGGATAAAAACAAAACATTTCTGTCAATTAACCCAATGTTGGTATGGCCTCCACAAAAAGTGGTGAAACATGTTGTCAAAATAACACATGAATAAGCTGGTCGCAGTATTGTTAATTGTTTTCCAATTAATTAATGTTAAACTCCAATGTTTTGGGAAATGTTCAATCTAAATCTTTAGTACTTCATAAGCTTAAGAGAACCATTTTTTATTTTGATTATAATTCATGGAGTTATGCCCCCTGAATAGGTTGAATGAAAAATTCCTGTATTTCTACCATACAAGAAACTTCTCATCTATCACAAGATGGATGCATTATGTATCACTTTCCAGGAACCTAATTTTAGGTGTTTTCTCCGGGAAGGGATTCTGTACTTTATTTTGAAATCCTGCCATAAATAAATTAAATGTTCCCATTTATCAGACCTTCAAAATCATAAGTTTGTGTATAGTATCTATCTTAGACAATAACCATTCATTTTTTTAAGGATTTAGCATTTGTAACAACTTATATCAACAATCTTTTATACCAAGTTCATATGCATTGGCTTTAATATTCAATGAATTTGTTATGCAATTTAACACACTGCCATCTTTCACTTACTATAATATAACTTTCCACACGCGATATACCAGCCAGGTCCATGTAGACTCCATGGGGACCCAGATTTCTGAGTTAATTACACCAGGGTGAAGGGAGTTGGCTGTCACACCAGTACCTATAATATAATGAGGACCAGTAAGGAGAATATCTTAATCTAGTCATGGTTATCATAACAAAATATAAATGTCATGAAACATGGTTCAGAAATGAAACAATAAGAAATCAGATTAATTAAAAAAAAAACAATAAACAAAATAAATAAAAATATAATGAGAGTGGTTTTATTAATGAGAAATACTGTACAATGGAAATATTTTCTGATTCACAATTTTACTAGTGTTATAACTTACAATATTTATTGCTTCCTTAATATCCCAGCAAGAGGGGTGGGGTGGGGGGAGTAAACTCTCACTTGACAAATTGTGTATTAAAGTGTAAAATGGACCCACTATGAAGTTGGGTGTCACTCATTTCAAATCTGCAAAGTGTAGGTGTCAACCTAACTACTAGTCTGGACTATCTACACCAAACCAAACCCTAGAATGTATCATACCAAACCAGCCACATGACTTTAGTTTGGTATGATACATTCTAGGGTGTACAGCCATGTGACTTTAGTTTGGTATGATACATTCTAGGGTGTACAGCCATGTGCCTTTAGTTTGGTATGATACATTCTAGGGTGTACAGCCACGTGACTTTAGTTTGGTATGATACATTCTAGGGTGTACAGCCATGTGCCTTTAGTTTGGTATGATACATTCTAGGGTGTACAGCCACGTGCCTTTAGTTTAGTACGATACATTCTAGGGTGTACAGCCACGTGACTTTAGTTTGGTATGATACATTCTAGGGTGTACAGCCACGTGCCTTTAGTTTGGTATGATACATTCTAGGGTGTACAGCCATGTGCCTTTAGTTTGGTATGATACATTCTAGGGTATACAGCCATGTGTCTTTAGTTTGGTATGATACATTCTAGGGTGTACAGCCACATGCCTTTAGTTTGGTATGATACATTCTAGGGTGTACAGCCACATACCTTTAGTTTGGTATGATACAATCTAGGGTATACAGCCACGTGCCTTTAGTTTGGTATGATACATTCTAGTGTGTAAAGCCACGTGACTTTAGTTTTGTATAATACATTCTGGGGTGTACAGCCATGCGCCTTTAGTTTTGTATAATACATTCTAGGGTGTACAGCCACGTGACTTTAGTTTGGTATGATACATTCTAGGGTGTACAGCCACGTGACTTTAGTTTTGTATAATACATTCTGGGGTGTACAGCCATGTGCCTTTAGTTTTGTATGATACATTCTAGGGTGTACAGCCATGTGCCTTTAGTTTGGTATGATACATTCTAGGGTGTACAGCCACGTGACTTTAGTTTGGTATGATACATTCTAGGGTGTACAGCCACGTGACTTTAGTTTTGTATAATATATTCTGGGGTGTACAGCCATGTGCCTTTAGTTTTGTATGATACATTCTAGGGTGTACAGCCACGTGACTTTAGTTTGGTATGATACATTCTAGGGTGTACAGCCACGTGACTTTAGTTTGGTATGATACATTCTAGGGTGTACAGCCATGTGCCTTTAGTTTTGTATGATACATTCTAGGGTGTACAGCCATGTGCCTTTAGTTTGGTATAATACATTCTAGGGTATACAGCCACGTGACTTTAGTTTGGTATGATACATTCTAGGGTGTACAGCCATGTGCCTTTAGTTTGGTATGATACATTCTAGGGTGTACAGTCACGTTTCTTTAGTTTTGTATGATACATTCTAGGGTGTACAGCCATGTGCCTTTAGTTTGGTATGATACATTCTAAGGGTGTACAGCCTGATGCCTTCTATTTGTCAACCTATAAGTTGACCACAATAAGCTGTATTATATCTTACTGGCCAGCATCTTAGCCAATTCGAAAGTATATACAAGTTGTATATCTTACCGGCAACCTCGATCTTAGCCATTTCAAAAGTTTATAAAAGTGATATATCTTACCGGCCAGCTGCTTAGCAAGTTCCTGCGAATATGCTATGTATATGTTGTATATAAAAAGTACATGGTATTACATGTAGTTCTATATCTTACCGGCCAGCTGCTTAGCCAGTTCCTGTGCATGCAATGTATATGTTGTATATAAAAAGTATATAGTTCTATATCTTACCGGCCAGCCTCTTTGCCAGTTCCCGAGCATGCATGATGTTGGCCAGTTTACTACACCTGTAATCAAACAGGTTAGGGTAGCGCATCCCCTCTCTGTTTGGTCCAGGATCCAGATTGAGAGGCATCCAATGCATTTTATGCATGAATGAGCTGACGTTTATAATGCGTGACGGGGATGATATCTTGATTAGGTCCATCAGTAGGTAGGTTAGCAGAAAATGACCGACATAATTAGTCCCAAAAATCAGATCAAATCTCTGGCTCGTTAAAGTCAATCCATTTTCTGGTACAGAAGCAATACCTGAAAATAAAATTGTGCAAATTTTCATTTTTTTTCAGCACAATTTCCTGTTTAATGTGTTCAACAAAAGCAAAAAAATCACTAAAATAGTAGCATCCATTTCAAAAGGATTCTTGTACAGAAGTGAACCAATATGTTAATTAAACTAATGGACTGTATTGGTATGTTTTGTACTGATGAAAAATGTACTGCGATACTTGTGAAATATGCATGATACCATTTAATGGTATTCTCTATTTGTAACGTTTTTCCAATAACTTGTTATAGTTCACAGTGAAAAATCTGCTGTGAGTTATCTAAATATAAATGTGTAATAGGACGGAGAAAAGTAATACAGATACATATGTAGTGCCATTGCTGGGGCCTAAGAACCCGCGACCCTTAATGGCTCTCCAGCCCGATGCTCTACCAACTGATCTAAAGGGAAATTCCCTACAGCTCATGCTTGTAAGGCAACCTAATCAATGCACATCTTTCACAAATTATGTATACATGTATTTGTCTATACGTTTTCAGAGCAAACATTTAATATGAATTAACAGAAAAACCATCTAACTAAGACGTATTGTACATTTAGTGCATATTTACATCAATTTTGCTCTGCATTTTCCTATTCACACAATGCTAAGAGGCAGTTGCTGCCATATGCCTATAACACTATATCAATCTCTATTGTGACTTCATCAATTTCATTGTTGTCTACACTTGATTAGCTGTTGTAATATCGATTCTAAGTATAAACCAAACAAAGCACAATAATTCTATCAAAATGTAAATATAAGTAATGAATATTTTAGCAAACATTGTTCCAGTCCTATAACACACATTTTTATTGCTAACAAACTTACTTTAAGTCCTAGCAGGCTTTATTCAGTTTGTCATCAATAGCATTGTACATCAAAGGACTGTAAACACATTTGCTAAAACATCCATTGCTAAAATATATACCTGCATTATTGATGAGGATATCAAGTCTCGGTTCTGATCCGTTTATATGCTGTGCAAACTTTTGAACAGATGTGAGGTCAGAGAGATCTAAATACTGATAATCAACGTTGTAGTTTCCAGATTTATCTGTAAAAATTATAAAAAACAAAACAAAACATTTTACAATGTAATAGAAAACAAGAGGCCCAATGGACCTTATTGCACACCTGCAATAAATGGATTAAGGGATAATGACTGTAACTGGTGAGGAGTAGGTGAATAAACGAGGAGAGTGAAAAGCCACGCCCGTAGCTATTTTGGTATAGGATTGGCATGAAGTTAAGAACAGTAATTTAACAATAATAATAATAATATACAACATTTATATAGCGCTCTATATAATTTGTAAAATTACTCTAAAGCGCTTCACAACATGTAGATAATAATTTGATACTTACACTGCATAAATAAAGAAGTTATTACAATCTAAGCTAATGTGGTAAATAAAAAATTGCATATAAATACGAACTACATCTACTGTAGATAAACAAATGTCAGTATATACATGACGTCTAAGTTGTCCCTAATATGCAGACGTGAAAAGGTACGTCTTCAGAAGTTTCTTGAATTTGGCCAGAGTATTTGTTTTTCGTATAGCGGATGGTAATCTATTCCACAACGTGGCCGAAACTTTCCCAAAACACCGGTTTCCATAGGTCACAGTCCGAGTTTAAAGAAATTAAACATTTTGGTAAAGCACCTTTTTCTATTCATTCAAAGTATTTGTTTTTAGCATATCAGAAGAAGAAGTTTTATGACCCCGCCCCTCAGGCCCCAGGGGTATTTACATTTGTAAGTCAGTTTCTTCTTGATTTTTATAACATCAATTCAAACTGCAATCACATGATATACTTAATTATAATCAAGTTTGAATTAGACCCCTCTAAAAAAAAACAACAGATTGTATAAATGCCCAAAAATGCTTTTTCTATATAGTCCTCTCCAGGGGAAAATGGTGACTTGGGAATCTTATGTATGCAGTCATCATTAGCTGACAATTTTAATCAAGTGTGTTAGGATCTTTCCATCCATAAGAGCATTTGATTCATGTATACCTTGGATATTGGATTTATCCCCGACTACTGTATCCCACTCATGGTTTCTATATATGGCGGCTGATTTTCATGTAAACTCACCTTTGATATCTTGGGCTGCTAGTTTGGCCTTATTCATATTTCGACAGGCCAGTATGACACGAGCACCTCTCCGAGCTAAGTCCAGAGCCGTCTCCTTTCCTATACCAGCATTGCCACCTGTCATTTTTGGAGCAGGGATGCAATTTAAAATTAATTCATTTACAAATTACAGTACATTACAATGTTTTTGCTATTATATTATAACGTACCAGTATTGAGCAGAAGCAGATCAATTTTAATACATCAATTTTTTACGAATTTTTTCAAATGAATATTTCTGTGAAAAAAAATGAATCATCTGCAAGTATGGTGGTTACATCAACTTTTAAATTTTCAATGAGTTAGTAAGTTTTAAAGAGTTACTTCCCTTACATTGATAAAATATGTGTTGTACTCCGAACTTTATCTATAGGCTACTGTACATCTGATGATCATAGAAAATCTAAATTGTATTATTATTCTGTGCACAAAGAAGTATATGTTCTTCCACGTTCTAATGATAATTCGTTGATAAATTATACGATTCCTTTCATTTTGAGCCCCTCAGATATACTTACGCCATACCGCCCCTCCCCTCGAAATTCTTACAATATTTTCAAATAAACTTGTCTACGGTGTTTGATTTAAACTAGATGGAAGATGGATTATTAAACAGTTTGGTAATTAGTTCACTTTACCTGTTATAATTACTGTCTTGCCAAACAGACGCGCCTGACTCCGGCAGTAACGAGTTGTCCCCCATACCATTTTGATGACAAACATTACTATCAGTAAGTATATCCCCAAAAATATTAGAGGATAACCGATATAATACATGCCATCACTGACTTCTTCATCTCCAAAGAATAGCATAGCTTTGAGCTTGTTCACTCCTGTTAGGTTATTCAATATATATCAGTAATGATCATGAACGATCACAATATACAGCGTGCCCAGTTACAAATTCGATGTAGAGCGTCTGTGTGACGGAGAATATTTCCAGGTGCGTTCCAGTACGAAACCCTTTATCGCTTGTTTCATACACAGACACTAAAGCTTGTGGCCAGGAGAATAAGCGAAATTTGAATAATTAAAAAATATAAAAACAACATTTTCCAATTTTCTTTTTATATTATGTTATTAATCATCTTAAATCAAAACGATAGCTGATTATATTATTAAATTCACAAACTGATTTTATGGGCAATGTAATGGAATTGTAATGGAGGTCAACTACTCACAAAAGTGAGGCAAATGAGCCCAACGACTCACAAACGTGAGGCAATGGAGCTCACCGTCTCACAAACGCGAGACAATGGAGTTCAACTACTCACAAAAGTGGGACAAAGGAGCTCAACGACTCACAAAAGTGGCACAAAGGAGCGCAACTACTCAAAAAAGTGAGGCAGCACTTGAGGCGCGACTATACTCACAAACGTGAGTCAATGGAGCTCAACGTCTCACAAAAGTGGGACAATGGAGCTCAACGTCTCACAAAAGTGGGACAATGGAGCTCAACGTCTCACAAAAGTGGGACAAAGGAGCTCAACGTCTCACAACAGTGGGACAAAGGAGCGCAACTACTCACAAAAATGAGGCAGCATTTGAAGCGCGACTATACTCACAAACGTTAGTCAATGGAGCTCAACGTCTCACAAAAGTGGGACAATGGAGCTCACCGTCTCACAAAAGTGGGACAATGGAGCTCAACGTCTCACAAAAGTGGGACAAAGGAGCTCAACGTCTCACAAAAGGGGGACAAAGGAGCGCAACTACTAACAAAAGTGAGGCAGCACTTGAAGCGCGACTATACTCACAAACGTTAGTCAATGGAGCTCAACGTCTCACAAAAGTGGGACAAATGAGCGCAACTACTCACAAAAGTGAGGCAATGAAGCGCGACTATACTCACAAACGTGAGTCAAAGGAGATCAACGTCTCACAAAAGTGGGACAATGGAGCTCAATTACTCATAAAGGTGAAACAATGAAGGTGTAACAGGAGAAAGAGAAAATGTAGCGTCCAGACCGGGTTCGATCCCGGGACCTTCCGAACTCTAGACGAACACTCTACCAACTGAGCTATCTGGTCGCCGATGATCGACCCAGTCCAGTTCCGCTACATTGGTGTACTACTCACAAAGGTGAGCCAATGGATCTCAATTACGAGTCCCAAATGACCTTAACAAAGCGTATGCACACAAAAGCACAGGGACCTGAGAATTTGTTACAGCTAGTTTTGGACATAAACTTGGTTGTTTACAGTAATTTACACTTTTAGGGGGTTTAGATCAATTTTTGATAAAAATGCCCCCTAACTGGTCATAAATTTTAAGACTGCTTTCGCTTTCAGAGACATGCATTCTACATATTCCAGTGGTTCAAAAAGCGGAAGTGTACTCCGGCCATACACTTACTTCGATCGCGACTGACGCTGTGCAAGGACTATTATGGTTGTAATTGATAGACAAAACTAGTACCCATACATGTATCTTCAGAAAGAACATTCAAGACAGATAGAGTGTCTACCAAGCACCATTTATAAAGGAAGACTTTAATAGCACAGGGACCTGAGAAATTGTTACAGCTAGTTTTTGATATCAATTAAGGTGTTTAGAGTAATTTTGTGTGTGTGTGTGGGGGGGGGGGGGGGGGGGGGTAGATCAATATTCGATAAAAATCCCCCCTCAATGGTCACAAAGGCTATTACGTGTATGATCCTTGAGGGGGGGGGGGGGGGTAGGGGGGGGGTTAGGGGGTGGGGGTGGTGGAGTTCAATCTATACTCCCAAAAAGTGTAAAATTGTTCTCTGAACTCCCTTTAGGTACCAAGCCAGTAAAATTGTTCTGAACTCCCTTTAGGTACCAAGCTAGTCAAATTGTTCTGAACTCCCTTTAGGTCCCAAGCTAGCTGTAACATATTATCAAGTCCCTGTGTTTACTAGTATTGTCTCACAGGGACATACAAATTTGTTTACAGCTAGATTTGGACCTAAACTAGGATGTTTAGAGTAAAAATGCCCCCTCAATGGCTTTTATGACCATTGAGGGCGCATTTTTATCGAAAATTGATTTAAAGCCCCAAAAGGTGTAATATAACTCACTAGGGGGGGGGGGTTTCTTGTGGGTCAGGACCACAACGCCACCCCCCCCCCCCTTTTTCTGCCTAGGAAAATTTGTATAGCCTTTCGAAAATGCGTCAACGCGCCTGTAACTCTAAAAGTGATTCTATGGATATTGTCTTAATTAGGATAGGCACACTGAAAAGCTCTCTTTTCAGTGTCTGATAGTCGATTTTTTGTGAAATTTAATCGCTTGACGTATCAAGCTGAAATTTGGCAGTTATTTTCACTATGGTTTTAGATGATTAAAAACATAAAAAGAAAATTGGAGAATTTCGTTTATAGATTTTATTTCATTTTTTTCAACTTTTGCTATATTCTATATGTTATATATATATATATGGTTATTCTCCTGGCCACAAGTGCCTGTGAGAAAGACAGTGTATTTTTTTCATTCGGTCCAGAGACGTTTAATTATGTCTCTGTTTGACCTAAGCATTTTTTTCATGAAGACTACCAGATCGACATGTTTTACTATACGCATGATAGACTTCAACGTACATAACATATATTTGGATGGCTTTATAATATAAATATATCGTCTTTGAAAGCATCGTCGGAAACCAACGGTACACTTAGCTTCTCTGACGTTTCCAAACGTGAGAGAAGTGTACCGTGGGTTTCCAACGATGCTTTGGAAGTAGATCTGAAACTTATAAATATAAGCTGAGGAGGATTTCGTTTTAGAATATTGATTTCACGTATTTTGATATCTGATATATGTCATCAAAAGATTTTTCTTGTGCGATTTTTATTATAATCCATTATCAAAAATTAATTTTTATGTGACGATGACAATACGCCGGAAAAAAAGGTCCGGAATTTATTTCTAAATTTAGAAAGTCAATAGCGTTTCCGTTGGAAGAAGGGAATTTTTGTTTGTTTTGACCCCTGACAATAAGCGTCGTTACATTATAATTTGCTACAAAACAATGAGTAACGCACGAGAAAGAGCAAGAAACAAAATTTCTTCATTTGTTTCGTTATTAGAGAAGAAAAACATCCGACTTCTTGCAGTTGATTTCGACGAAACTTTGATCTCGATCCATTCCGGAGGGTGCTGGAAAGACAGTGCGGAGAAACTGTCACAACACGTTCGTCCGTGTGTGAGAGATCTGATGGATGAGGCTTTGCAGCGTAACATCAACGTTTGCATTGTGACTTACTTCACTCAGCCGTGGATCATCAGAGAGATGCTGAAATTAGTTTTCAAAAGGTGTGAATAACTACTATAAAATGATAGGTTGTGTGCTGGACACTATTAAAAAAAGTGAAGAAATTGTTATTTACAGTGAGGGAGGGGGGGGGGGGTTATTTCTTTTTTGAGCTGTAAAATAAAAAACTTTGTGAGTTGAGGGTGTGTCTTTGAGATCAACAAGGGCTGCGTTGTGTATATGTGCCTTGAAGATCTCTAGTGTAGGGCATTGTACTGCTGCCACCGGGAGGAGGTTCCATTGTGTTATTGTGTGTGGGAAGAAGGAGTATTTGTATGTGTCCTTGGTGGCAGATAGGTGTCTGTATGTGTATGGGTGTGTTTGTCTTGTCCTAGGGTCTGCTGGGTGTAAGATGGTGTTTGCGTCTATTGCGACATGATGGTGAATAATTTTATATAGTAAGATGAGTCTAGTGTTGAGTCTGCGTGTTTGGAGTGTGGGCCAGTTTAATTTGTCCATCATGTCTTGCACTGAGCTGGTGTTGTGGTATCTGTTTTGTACGTATCGTGCTGCTCTGCGTTGTATTTTCTCTAGCTGGTTGATATGGTTTGTGTTATGCGGGTCCGATATGGAAGAACAGTATTCCAGTTATATCTACAACCAGCACAGACAACATGCTATTCAACTGTTCCATGCATAAAAAAGCCACTATAGAAATAATAATAATGAAAATATTTATTCAGGAAAACCATATCACAATAGAGTACATATAATCACATAAGATCACACAATATTTTCAGCATTTTCTTAATAAATAGTAATAAATAGTATCAACTTGCATGTGCTTTGACTTATTTTCATTTCATTTTACATTTTAGTGTTGCATATTATGTACAACAGTGTTTTATGTAAATTCAATTTGCTTTGTGTGATGTTTCTTACTTACTGTTATTTATCTAGGTGTTTGTCGAAATACAAGCTCCTTGGAGCTTATGTTCCTGTTATCTTTATATATTCGACGTAAAAATAAAGGTTCTTGGATCTTGTATCTTGTATCCCATAAATGTTGTGTTATCACAGTTAATTGGTATGTACATTTCTTTAATATAAATTTTTGCTTCACCTAGGATAACCCATGATAGCCGAGTACGACTTATTTCCAATGGGGTCCTTATGAAATCAAATAAAATAAAATGATTTTAAGAAATTTAGATAAAATTTAACCACGGCACGATTATCGCAGTTCAGTACCTGATAGTGATGTTGTTAGATGGTAAATCTACTTACACTCTTAAAAATTAAATAGTATACAGATAGGTGATTTTAGCCTATTTACCTGGTGTATGTAAATTGGTTGAACCTATGTTTGCTATCATGTCAAACTATTTAAACTGTGTCCAGCAGATCAGGGACTCCTGTAGATTTAATTTATTATTTGTTACTGATTGTATAAGGAGCAGGCCATCTAGCTAGATGGAAATTCCCCTTTAGCTCAGTGGTAGAGCGTTGGACTATAGCTGGAATCCTGGAGATTGAGGTTCGATCCCTGTTGGAAGCATACTATTCTCGAGCTCTTTCCTGTTAGAAATTGGGTTGTGGTGTTTCGGGCCGAACACATTTAAAAAGTGGGGAGTAGTTTGGCAGATTTTAATTGTACATAGGATTAAGATCACCTTCTAGCTTCAAGCTACATATACATCTGTAGAGGGAATTTTCCTAATTATAGCTCAGTTGTAGAGCGTCTGTCTAGGAACCTGTATATTGAGGATTCGATTCCCGATGGAACCATGCACACTATATATATTCTCTTTCTTGTTGCACAATGATGATGTTTGTATAAAATGTATGGGAGCCTATATAAACCTAACACAAATTACATGTTTTTATTTTGTAACATATATCATTATTGTAGCGTGCCCCTGTGCCCAAACATTTAGCACCTCTCCCTGTTATTCATTAAGCTGAATATTGTACCACAGTATTCTCACATCTTTATTATTCTATTTCTTCCAGAGACGCAGAAAAGATATATGTTCAAGGCAACACAGCAGAATTCCGTGAGAAAAACAAGCATCAAATTCTTGGCAAGGAAGCACATTTGGCCGCAGTATGTACAGAGTTATATAACCAAAAACATCTCATCATCAAACCTGAGGAGATCATTCTGTTTGATGATGACACAGATAACATTGATACAGCGGTAGAGTTTGGACACTGGGCGGTGGCAGTTAGGGACGACATCAGTTATCTCTCGTTTGATGACTTTTCCACGATGCTAAAGAACGCTACAAGCAAGAAGAAAGCCAAGTCCTGAGAACACACAATGTGCTGAATTGCTTAGAATTGCTAATTTATACATCAACATATAATTATCAGGCTTCAGAATTTTGAAACATCTTAATTCTCTGTTCTCAAGTACATAGTTATAATTATATAGTTAGCTAATCATGAAAAGTTCTCAAAGTAGTGAATCTCAAAGATGATGTTCTGAAATATTTGAAAACATACTCAACTAAGAGTTTGCTTTTCCATTTCTTTTTAAACAGAAGTGGTCATTAGAACTTTTTAACTGAAGTCATATTGATCAGTGAATTGGAAGTGAATTTAGGAAAGATAATCTTAATTTCTTTGAAACTTTTCACACATGTAAATTGGCTATTGAAAATCAAGTAACACCAGTTATATATTTTCACAAAAGCTGAAACTTGAACACTAAGGATTGGTTTCAAGATCCTGGAGCCCGATGCATGTCACTGGTGATGATAATAACAGTTACGAAGTCTGCTGCAGTTGTTCGAAGTTGTTAAACTAACCTATGCTGAGTAAGTTACAAGTAGAGCAAAGGGATTGATATTGTATATTACTAATATGTGATCATGGACATGAACTGGCTAACAGATATACTGTACTAATATACCTCAGGGTTTGCGTTGGAGCCGTCCCTATATCTTTTTCAAGCATAAAAACTGAAAAGGACCCCACTATTTTTCAGGACTCCGATTTAAACTATTCAGAAGGACCCCATTTTATTTAGGAAAGGACCCCATTTATGAAATACCCAGCGCAAACCCTGTACCTGTTGTTGATGCCAGTGGGAAGAATTTTTCTTCTTCTAATTTTTGTTAAAAATATAAATGAAGTACAGCTAAAAAAAACTTCACCAATTTGGTTTTGCAACCAGCTACCTGGTACACATAGATTTTGAGTTTTTTTCCATAGAATATAAAATATTTAAAACAAGAATTATAAGATTTACAAAAAAATGTTGAGAATGTCTTTCACTCTGAGGCATCTTGTTTTATATGGTATGGTTAGATATACCTTGCTGTCAAGTCATCTATAATATATATGTGTGTATATGTGAATATTTTGTGTTGGTGTCTCTGTGGTTCGGTCATAAGATCCTGTTATTGTTATATTTGTTACCTTGTTTGTTTCTCATGGGTCAGTAAATCAATTTACTCATCCAGATTGTGATTAATCTAACATATCAATGTATGTTGTTAAAGTTGTTATGCATGGTTGACTTATATAAGTAGTACTGAAATGCTGGCACACAATCAGCACGTACAATTGATAATATCTCTGTATATGTAACATCAGATTCTAATGTAATGAGGCGAAACCTTGTCACCCAGATAAACATTTCAAACAAAAACAGTACAGAATCCTTCAAGTGAGTTTGTTTTTTCTGGAGTTTAAAGTGTAATATGACAGTTTAAAAGTGGCTGTATAACAGTTTGAAAATAACAGCTCGCTGCTTTAGAAGGACCTTCTGTACATTGTTTGTCTGTATGTGAATTACAGTTAGTCTATCTTAGAATTTGTAAATGCTAGGTACTCTAGCTAATAGCCAGCAATTCTGTAAAACATTTTATTCATTGGCAATCTTTCCAAAGTGGTTCAATGTAAATTATTGTTCACCCTAAAACCTGGTCTTTCTAATGTTTAAAATTTTGAGATTTTGATAGCAAATAATGCATTCTTGAATACTCAAAAAGTAAATAAACAGTTTGAAAAAAATAAATCAAGAAACGAATCAGAAAAACATTACCACTGGTAATGGCCGCCACATTATACATGTACATTAAAGGTACAGTTTGATTCGTTATATAAATTTGGTTTACAGAAATTAAACCACTTCTTATTATACTTTTAATATTGTTTTTTGTGTAATGTAATTGTTGTTTTATGTTTCTTAAAGCTTTGTGTCTTGATAAAGGAGTGGATTGCTCTGAAAATTTGATAGCACCAGTTTGTCTACACTGTTTGAATTACTTCTTTGCCCTTAATACAATCTTAAGTAGTTCTTATCCAATAAATATCCATTTGTAAGGACCCAGTGTTATTTGGAAAAATACCGTTGATATTACTTCTTTGACCCATATTGCATTACTTATATATACGTAGTGTGTCACAATCAATGTTAGTACATAAGTATTGATAAACAATGCACTTAATATGTTATCAATGTAATTAAAAAAACATTGCAGTGATGAATTCAGAGAGTACATGTGATAGGCTGTTGATGAAGATCTAGGTGAAGGTAATTAGATATGATGGAAAGTTCACTGCTCCAATCTACTAGGAATAATGAGGATTGAACTGGTATACAGAACAATATTTCGCATACCATATTTTTATATAACACATATACATCTAGTCGTCATTACATTTTACATTTAGCTACGGTTTTATATTAATGTTTTACGGTAGTATTGTGTATGTCAGTTGTAAATACACATGTCAACTTCAGTAGTGTTCTAGCTTTTTTATGTACTGACAGCTCGTTCTGTAATAGCTGTCAAGTGTAACTTGTTATCATTAAGTAGATATATGTTTGGATCTTACAACTAAATACTTTACATAGATTGTGTGACCCATTTCATTCCTCAGTTCGGTTGTTTGATTTTTACTTTTTAATGCATACAATGATACATTTTTGTATTGTGTTTTTTCTCATGTTAAATTCAAGAGTACATTTCAAATAATTGTATATGATAAATATACATGTATTAACAGTTGCATTGTAAAATCTAGCTTGATACTACCCTCACTCATTTGCTAAAATAAAATGATTTTATGGTTTAAAGGTAAAGGGTTCCACAGCATTCAAGGTTCTTAAAAATAAGTTTCACTATAGCTTGGTTTTGGTTTTGCTTCATGTCCTATTATACAGCATTACATGGTCATTTAAGTTAGATTTTTATGGTGGAGGAAAGCTGGAACTCTGAAAGAAAAAACACTATCAGTCAACTGCCCCAGGTAGGCCTGGAACCTATGACCCAGAGGTTTGTGGCTAGTGGTAGCAGAGTGTCAGGCACTCAGTTAATGCCACAGCGGTCCTGTTTCACTACATACCTGTTTATTTCTGTTTCTGCTTTGTCTGTTGAATCATCTCTCATTTTGACGGATACATTTACAATTCTTTGACAGCTACATCTGTAAAGTATAATTATGGCCTTGCAGTGTCCATGTGTTCAATCACTGTAGTTTTTGTTACAGAATTCGTCTTCAAATACTGAAATTTCAAGCTAAATCTGTATTATAATTCTGTAGAATGCATTGAATGATATGACAAATATAATGAACCTTGTAGAAAATGACTTGAAACAAAAATAGTTACAATTCTAAGGTCTGTCTCCTGTTGTTGATATATGATGATGGCTGTTTTAAATATCAATTACACCGTATTTTCATTGTCAGAAATATTTATATACAATTGCTTCATACAAATTGATGTAATTATATATTTTCACTATGTTAGTATAACACATAATAATAATGTGTCTGAGAATAGTTTGCATACAGTTGTACAATATTAACTATTATGATATTATTTTATTTGTGTATCAAGATTATAACAAAATATAACAGAGAAAAAAATTGAAAGGATATTTAAGAAGGATCATGTTTGTTTAACTTTCAAGTTTTTGTTATAAACTTAAACTATTCTGGTCAGGAGTGTTGGCATTGTAAATTAAACAGCATTTGATCAATGGTAAATGTATTCAGAATTAAAGTTTCTTTCTTGAGAAAGCTTTATGTATATCATAAAATGAGTGAAAACCAAACCTGCATCCATGTAATCAAAAACCTATAAAAAATAGTATTTTCTAAAAAATAAAAAAAAGTTTTAGATTTCGGCTGGAATTGCTAATCAATATAACAAACTTCGTTCAATAAATATATTAGCATATTTCTTGCCTACATTAAATGAGACTATTAACAAAAAAACCCAAAACTATTGGTGTATAATTGTAGTTTAGTTAAATGCCTATTTAATGAAAACATTTACTTGAAAAAAGTACATCATTGCTTTAGAAAGTGATGTACGTTTTGTAGAAAAATGATATTTTAATAACAAAAAAGGTGACACCAATCCACGACACTGGTAGGTGGAGTAATTATCCCCCCTTACACCAGAGCTTGCGATTTATTACCTTAATAAGTCTTTCAAAATAAAAAAATGTCTATTCAGGGGTAAGTTCATTAAAAAAAACCGAACCATTCCAGTAGAATATTCATACTGACATAGTTATCCGATGTTTATAAAATTATATAAACTGAACTACATGTCAGTCTGAAAACCAGAATTTGGGATATATTGCATCTGAAAGGATTTTTATTTTCTAATTCCTAAAAAATGCTGAAAGAAATCTTCCAATGACTGTTTATATTAGTTACTTTTGTTACATGTATTGTCACGTTTTATAGTTGCATGTTTCACTCTCATTTGTATATTTTTATAAAGTTGTTTGTTATGGTGATAATTATAAAAAAGCAGTACTTGTATATTTTTAAGGATATGACTGTAATTATTCTGATATTATATCGTACCACAGGTATTATTTGTTGTACCGGGAAAAGGTTGCTGTCTCCAAGTAATGGTATATAGGGCTGCGTGGTTAGAAGCTATGCTATTCATTATGATCATTGTCATTCTCGATATCCAGGGCCTACGTTCTCTACACCCCTAAATATGTTATGGCAAAACTGAAGGCTCCGTCAACGCCAAAGGGTTGATGAGGCAAGAAGACTGGTTCGAGCCTTTGATGTACATCAAAAGAAATTCGAGGTCACGTAACGGCAAAAATTGAAATGGTTGCAGCTCCTTTGTAATCTTCATCAGCATAGCGATTCGTCAGCTTGTTATAACTGAGCGTGCAAGTTTTGTCATGACAGATCACGGGGGGTTAGGGAACATAGGTGAGCGTATCCACCTTGATATCGAAGACGGACCATTGTTAGAAAACCTTTTTTTTGTCAAAAACTATTACTAAAACTTTTTTCTGGGGTTTAAAGTGTAAAATGTATCCCGAACATTTTGTACTCGTAGTACTATGACTCATGGCTTTTTTGTCCGTCTCAAATGCTTTATTAACTTTGAATTTTGAAATAGATTTATAATCGGACAATCTCTCCCAGAGTGTTCTTTGCACCAGTCCTAAGACCACAGAAGAAGAAAGAGAGAGAGAGTCGAGTTGGTTTTTACCACGGACTTGGATATATCTAATTCCATGGTTTAAACAGTTTCGGCAAGGATTGTGTTTATAATTTATAAGATATACAATATTCAGATTCAAGTGATAATTGTGCATTTATATGGACGCCAATTTCATGTAAATTAGAAATGATGTTTATTGTTGAAATTCATACCGATTATTTAAGGAAAAATACATATGGTGTTATTTAAAATTAGATGCATGCAATGTTAATTTAGAAGTGAACAAGTTTAAGGTGATTTTTTCATGAAAATTCCTTTTCTTCAGAACCCTTTGATATTATCCTTATTACAAATTGAATCACTGGTTTTGATCACAACGTATTTTTCCGGTGTACTACTGTGTGATGCAGTATAAATATGAACCTTTTATTATATACAATGTAGCAATCCAACAGAAAAATCTCAGTTCCCGAGACTAGAACTAAAAATCTCAGTTCCTGAGACTTGAACTTGATGTTTGAGGCCCATTCTGAGTGATAACTTTTGGGTAGAGGGAGTTTTTATAGACGTGTTTACCATGGTATTAAATACCCATCATAAGTTTGTGTAGTTTGGTTCCTGATATATTATACCCCAGACTGATATCAATCAGTTACATTTGGTTTCAGATGCTATATAGCTGCTTCCGTTTTGTTACGTATGTTGTTAATGATGAAGGCTCTTTGTTTAAGCCGCAGGATGTTAATAAAGGAATGATATCAGTACTAGTTATGTTTTTCATTTATTTGTTATAAAACAATCGGAGAATACCAAAGCGTTGACAAAACTATTATCAGCCATCAGGGCTCAAAATCGATTAAACTAGGCGTAAAATGAAAGAGTAAATATGAAGATAATTGAAAAAGTACAAGAGAATAAGTTCAGGTGTTATGGAAGTGTTCGGGTCTTCGGCTTCATTGACGACACCCGCCATGTAAATTTAGGTGACATCCTTGTAAATGTCACGTTAAAGTATGAAATGAGACAACATTCTCAATCACATTAAGAACACATACGAGTGAGCGTATTCCAAGTGTACCTTCAAACATCTGTGTTTTACATATTCATATCAAGAATACAGAATATATAAAGATCTTAATGAAACCTAGATGGCGACCATAGAACTCTTCATCAACCCGATCTGTCGAATCCCGTGCCGCCAGTTTTTTTCGTCAGAAACTGACATCTATCACAATAATCACAATATTCAAGGCAAGCCTTAGAATAACGAATCAACTACGATATAAATATAAGTTGGTGATGCAAGGGTGAAACTATCAAGAAAGGGAAAGTTTTAACGATCGGAAAATAACGTTGATGGTGTAGCTAAACACAAGTCGATATTTCTTGACCCCGTTGTTCGAACAACTTTCAGCGGTATACATGATAAGTATGTGGTTGTTTTTGCAGACACAGCAGGTAACAACATGCTACTTGTTTACATTCATTGCTTTAAAAAAAGAACTAGTCCTGCTTGATAATCAATGTAACCCTACTTACACATTGACCGGTTTTTCGAAAGATGAAATACTATCTAACTAAGCTTCAGTATAACAATTTTTCACGATACCGGTTAATTAGCAATACCATGGCTACCTCGTCTATATTAGATACCGAACATACGCAAGGATCCTTATAAGCAATGTTTTATCGCTGGCTCAGCTAATTGCTCAAGCCTTTATCAAACCCTTATTTTTATTCTTGGATCCATTAAATCAGTTCTTATTGTCTTATCTTATTGTGACACTGAAATTAACGGAATGTACATTTTGAAAAAAAACTCGAATAATCTGATTAGTCTTGGACGACCTTCCTAAAATGTTTCATCTATCAAAACATTTGATTTTTCCATCACTATCATGCCTCATGCGAAGCTGAAAATAAATAAGAGAATAACGAAACGTTAACAAAATCATAATCCAAACTCAAAATCGATTAAACCAGTGGCAAAATATGAACAAAGGAAAGATTAACATGGAGACCCTTGCAAAAGTACAAGAGAATAAGAACAGGTGTTCCGGAAGAGTAAGCGTCTTCTGCTTCATCGACAAAACCCGCCATGTAAATCTTTGTCACATCCATCAAGTTCTCAAAATGAGAACCGAGAATCATTGTCAATCACAACAAGTAGACACACTAATGAGCATACTCAAAAACGTCCATCTTCATATTACTCAAAGATACAGAATATTTCTCAATGAGACAAAGATGGCGACCATAAAACTTCCACATAGTTCTGATCAAACTGCATCTCTCGAATCCTTGTGTTGTGAATTTGTTTGTCAGCAGTCGACATCGATCACGAAAATCCGGATATTTAGAGCGTCTTCGATCTCTCAATATGAGAGTGTTCCTTTCCAAGGAAGGTGGACGACGATAAAAATGAATGGTTGAGATCGAGCTATTACTGGTTGACAATGTTTCTGTTGTGTTTTGAAGACAGATTTTCCAGCAGTCTGTAGGCATTCCCTTGTGAGCAAACTGCCCCACTCTTGGCTTACCTGTTTTTTTTTGTTTTCGTACGAGGCTGAATTTTTGGAAGAACTAACCAGGAGAGGTAACAAAAACCTTACCAAATCTTTTTATTTCACTTTCAGACATATCGACGATGTGTTGTCTATATATAATCTATGAATATGTTGACCACGTCGATCGTATATACCCTTCTGAACTTGAAATAAAGGACATACCAGATTCTTCTACATCAGCTGCTTAATGTGATTTTTACTTAAACTTTGACCAACATGAACAGCTTACTACTAAGATATATGGTAAACTTGACGAATTCAATTTTCCGATCTTGAGATTTCCTTTTCTTGACAGACTTGCTCGAAATACAGTGTTTTTCGTGATAGATGTCGGCTACTGACAAACGTACAAGACAGGGATTCGAAAGTTGGAGGTTATTGAAGACTATGAGCAAGTTTTATGGTCGCCATCTTTGTCTCATTGAGATCACAGGCACTTGTGGCCAGGAGAATAACCATATATACAATATAAATAAACAGAATATAGCAAAATTTGAAAAAAAAATAAGATATATAAACTAAATTTTTCCAATTTTCTTTTTATGTTATTAATCATTTAAAACCATATATATTGAGATTGTTTCTTTGTACACAAACAGGAATTGAAAACTTAATTTGCGAGCTTTCGAAAACGTCTGTTTCCTTTGTCAAGCAAAGAGTACAATAGCCGAGTGTCGGTGTTCTGACCGCTGAAATCAGCTCACCTCCCAAAATAGGGCGAGTTGGAGAAGTCAGCTGTCAAAAACGTAGCGCGACATTTCGTCCAAATGTTTTCTAGTACTACAGGTAGACAGAGGGACGGGTAAGATGTTTACCCATTCCGCCCCTTATTGGATGTTAAAATAGGGGCGGAATGGGTAAACATCTTACGTCAAGCGGTTAAATTTCACAAATATCGACTATCAGACACTGAAAAAGAGAGCAGTATCTGATAGTCGATGTTTTGTAAAATTTAACCGCTTGACGTATCAAGCTGAAATTTGGCAGTTATTATCATCATGGTTTTAGATGAGTAATAACATAAAAAGAAAATTGGAAAATTTAGTTTAAATGTTTTTTTTTTTTTTTTTCAAAATTCGCTATATTCTATATATTCTATATGTAGATGGTTATTCTCCTGACCACAAGTGCCTGTGATTGAGATCTTTTTCGTTTCCTTTCATGATATGAAGGTGACCGTTCTGGAATATGCTCATCAGTGTGCTCTCTTGTTGTAGCTGAGAATGATGACTCGGTGCTCACTTTGAAGACATGATGTTTGCTTGGATGTGACCAATATTTACATGGCGGGTGTCGTCGATGAAGCAGAAGACGCTTACATTTCCAGAACAGCGAGTCAGTCTCCATGTAAATATCTCTTATTTTATTTTTTGCCCTTAGTTTAATCGATTTTGAGTTCGGATTATGGTTCTGTTAATGTTTTGGTATTCTCGGTTTTGTTGTATTAGGAAACTGCCTTCATTGTCATATTTTAAGTTAACAGCTGATATAGAAGAGTCTTTGTGTCTTTGATTTCAATTTCAGAAGGTCATAAACGACCGACTAGGACAGAAAACTTCTTGTTATTTTTAGACGACACATCGTCGATATACTTGAAAGTGAAAATTGGCGACGTTTTTACCTACCTTGTCTTTATTGGATACCATACCGAAATTACACAAGGATCTTTATAAGCAACGTTTTATCGCTGACTCTGCTAATTGCTCGACCAAGCAATTATCAAAACTTCTTACTACCATCCTTAGTACCAAAAAATCAGGGCTTCAGTCTTATTGTGACACTGTATACTCCAGAAGTGGAATTAATGGGATGTGGATTTTGAAAAACTCGAAAGATCTTTTGATCAATCTTGACGATAGTGGAATATGGCAGTGAGCTATCTTGGAGCATACTTTATAAAAAACACGACAAAAGCTAAGAGGAAATATACTGAAGAAGATATAGTAAGGATGATTGAATTCCTGGTCGACAATAATTAATAATTTTGTTGAGTTCGGAGGAAAGATTTTCCAGCAGACTGTTGGCATTCCCATGGCAACAAACTGTGCCCGACTCTTAGCTGACTTTCAGATATATCGACGATTTGTTGTCTATAAACAACTAGAAATTTGGTGACCACGTCGATCGTATATACCCTTCTGAACTTGAAATAAAGGACACAACAGACTCTTCTACATCAGCTGCTTACCTCGATCTCTACTTAAAATACGACCAACATTGACAACTTACTACTAAGCTATACGATAAACGTATATTTATTTTTTAGCTCACTTGTTACGAGCAAACTAAGACATCTCAGTAAGCTCACGCATTATAAGTTCAAAGTATAGTAAAATAAAATCGAGAACACCGAAGCGTTAACAAGATCATAATCCGAACTCAAAATCGATTAAACCAGGGGCAAAATTTATCCAAAGGAAATATTTATATGGATACTCTTGTAAAAGTACAAGAGAATAAGACCAGGTGTTCCGGAAGAGCATGCGCCTTCTGCCTCATCGACAACACCCGCCATGTTAATCTTTGTCACATCCAGGTAAATATCAAGTTCTCAAAATGAGAACCGAGTAACATTGTCAATCACAACAAGTAAACACATTATCTTCATATCACTTAAAGATAAGTTCTGATCAACTTGCATCTCTCGAATCCTTGTGTTGTTAATTTGTTTGTCAGCAGTCGACGAACTTATTGAAGATTGTTTCTGGAGCACACATCCCCTTTTTGTTAAACTGCCAATGTCAAAGGTTATAAAGGTCTTGGGAGGCACCATCGTCGGAAACCCACGTTACGCTTCTCTGACGTTTGCATACCGTGGGCTAAAATCGGGGGAAACTCTTGGTTTCGTACTAAAATTGTAGCCAATTGTATCGATAGTTTCATCCGTGACTACATGCAGCTGGGAAATGTAGCACCGCCTGCCAAGAAAACCTGTCGATTGTGTTATAATTGTGTCGATTGTGATTAAAATATAGGGTCCTGCTATACGGAGATTGACATCGGCGTCATGCCTACAGAAATATCCTGGTCATGGTCACGGTAAAATGATCTAACAGAGTGTCGCGAGAAACGACCATTCTGATTGGTCGAAATATCCGAATAAACTTCTTTTCGGGGAAACGAAGATTTATATCGATTCTGGCCCACGGTATGCAAACGTTGGAGAAGTGTACCGTGGGTTTCCGACGATGGGGAGGCAGTTATCAACACAAATAAATAAATAAAAAAAAAAGAAATATAAAAATACGCACTACCTCTCCGCTAACCAACTGAACTGCATTACATATAATACATATTTTGTGAGTTGTTATTATAAACATCAGTAAGGAATTAAACATTTTTTTCTGTGCTATCGCAGCATTTGTTGTTTTCATTCTATTCCATATTCTGACTTTGTAATATTGTATATATGCCGCCCGTGGTACACATGATAACGATATATTGAAAGGCAAGACCCTAAATGACATTTATCTAATTCACGTTTTTGTCGACTGCTGTATTACAAATGGTTTTTCCATAATTTGCCTCGAGGAAATATGTGTAACTACGTAAAATTACGTCGTGAACGAAACATTTACGGCAATCCTAAATTGGGTTTACCTACAAGTTCCGGATTTTGATGCCGGTGTACTGTATAACATTAGGTAGTGATGAGATACAACCTGCAATACGTACGTAGCTTTACTAAAATGATTCACGAGCTCGAGTGGACCATCTATATAGCTGTCACTTTCCCTATACTAGACACTGGCGGTAACGATCATGTCGTAACTTAATAACGCCATACTGTGTAAATCAAGTGGTTCTATTTGGGACCGGTATAGGTAGCTGTATTGATTGATGTCACTTACATCACTTTGTTAAGTATCTGAAATACACTTATTGAGATAATTTATTCCTATGTTGTAAATAATATAGGAATATATAACTCTAATAGGTAAGCGCGAGCGTCTCTTGTGCATTACCACAAACCATATCTAGGCCTTGTTCGTTAATTGATATGCTGCATTAGCATCTAAAGTAAAATGTGACTTGTTTAGAAATATTGGTTATTAACAAGTTCCTCGCCATAAAGTTAAATAAATTTTATCCATTGTCTATGTACCGGGCATTAACAGATCTTCAATGTCAAAAAACAAAGGTTAAATGAGGAGGCCATTACGTGTAAATTTGATACGAGTTGAACTAGCTAACAGACAGGTGTTTATACATTATAACGACGGGATACATATAGTACAGTACAGGGCAGGTGTAGAAACTAGCTCATAGCAACGCATGTCAAACACTTTAAACAAGATGTATCCTTACTGACCTACGGTACACTTCTCTGACGTTTGCATCAACGTCAGAGAAGTGTACCATGACCTAAGGTACGACAACGCCATCGTAAAATAACAACAGGGTTGAGATAAGGATACGGAAAAGACGCAACGAAACAATCTCCGTCACGACCAAATCTTAAGAAATACAGGCCAAGCCTGCGTAGTCAGTGGGTACTGCATACCAATATACTGTACACACTACAGGGAGACAGCATGGAGGTATAGATAAAAACACAGATTGAAGTTTATTGTAGTCTATATACTACCAGACTGGCCTTTATATTTCTGGCCTAGTCTAGAGCATTCTTTAAAATTACTGTATTACAATGGCGATACCGAAAATCATAGCAGCCGAGTTATTCAGCCTAGAATAGCATGTTATACATCTTACAAAAAACGATATAATTAAGAAAAAAATCATGATAATTGGGTCTACAAAAGTGTACGTTGACATTTCACTATTTTTCTGAATTAGACAGTTCTAGTCACATAGTTATTTTGAAACATTGAACACAATATCATTACAAAGTGTTTTGACTTCAAGTAAATAAAATTGTACATTAATGTGTTGGAAAAGTGTGCCCAAGCCATAGTGAAACACTATCGTCGTTAAGCTTTCTTCGTTACCTGGATACTACATGGAAGTTGTCCTATTTATTCACTATTACAACTCTGGGAATATCCGATGTATATGTATATGTCATTTCGATTGAACAATCATGTTTAAAGTATCACATCTAGATCTCATGCATCATTGATGAATGCATGTTTTGCAGGACGAAAAGTTTTCGTTCGAACTTTCCAGGCATGGCATGACGAAGCACAAAGTAATTTTATAACCTCACTGTAATTCATGGTAACAAATCAATCAAATTTCGCAGTAATAACAGCATAACGGTTTCTTTGAGCCGATAACGATTTGATGATGATTTTGTCTTAACATTTTGACACCGTATCATATCTTAATGCATTTTACGGGTTCACAAAGAAAAACAAAACCAGAGAATACCAAAGCGTCAACGAAACCATAATCCAAACTCAAAATCGATTACACAAGAGGTAAAATATGAAAAACGGAAAGATTCACATGAAGACCCTTGTAAAAGAAGAAGATATTAAGACCAGGTGTTCTAGAAAAATCTAGGTCAAATCCAAGTTAATGTCATGGTCTCAAAGTGAGAACAGAGGCATGCTTATCAGTCACAACAAGCAGGCATACTAGTGAGCATAATTTAAAAAAAATCGTCTTTCTTCATATCATATAAGGACGTAGAATATTACTCAATTAGACCAAGATTGCGACCATGAAACTTGCCCATGTGACATAAGTCACAGGGGCAAGCAGCTGACATCTATCACGAAAGGTATAGTGACAAATATAGCATGATCATGCTATTTGAAATCCGTTTATATTGATATAATAACATCCGTAGAATGTCATGTCATTAAACTTATTTGAAGTGGAATTTGGTGCAGTTTTGCTTTTAATTTCAAATGCGCTTTTTGTAATTTTGTGGTGAGTTGGGTCTTTTGATATAAACATGCTTACATATTTGAGTAACTTCAATTTTGGACCAACACAAGTTCAAGGCTGAACCACTTTCACTGTGCCTTTTCAAGTGTAATCTTTGGGAGATATGAAGGGTCAGTTGATTTCACTTGATACTAGCGTCAGTGTTTTGAGATATTAAAGAGTCTGTTGATTTCACTTGATACTAGCTTCAGTGTTTTGAGATATTAAAGGGTTTGTTGATTTTACTTGATACTAGCGTTAGTGTTTTGAGATATTAAAGAGTCAGTTGATTTCAATATGTACTAGCGTTAGTGTTTTGATATCTTAAAGAGTAAAATTGGTTATCACCTTGTTGTGAATTGTATGCCTTGTAATAAGAAGATAACCATGGTTTCCCATCTCATTATAGAGATTTGGTTGTCCCGCTCAATGCCAATTGCTTAATGAAGACTGGAACCTAGGAATAATAGTGTTGTTTTCAGTTTCATCAATCAGTATCAACGTAATGGGTATTTTTCATACACGATATACCTTTATTTTAGGACCCTTTTCTAAGTTAAAGGCATATACGACATTACAATGACCAATGGGTTAATGTACGAGCTTTAATATTAACCTCAACCACTTTCAGGATTTTTGGTATATGTTTCTGAAGAGTCTTGATAATACTGCATATCAAATATGCAACCATATCCCTAACAGATAAAGGATAAAACACTGGTAACTAAGTTTATTTTTATGTACATATCTAAACGGCAGTATAAAATCAAACGAGATCACAATAGCAGCGGGACAAAACTAGATCACAGCGAAGTAGTGTTAAAGGGCAGAGCTGTTGTTGGACAAAGGCAGACAGAACTATTGGCAGTAGTGTTAAGAAGAAGTAATGAAGAGTTCTTAAAAAAGTCTGGCTCCGTGTGGAAATGAAATATACTTTCTCCCCATGATTCCGTAGCTCCCACTAACACCAACACAGCTATGATGTTCATGAGGAAACCTGCCGTCACCTGTGATAAGATAAAGCGTGAGAATTAATGTCTCGAAACATGATAATTCTCATTTTTTAAACAAATTAGTAAAAAAGGCTTTTTGTCATCCACCCGAACTTCGACATTAAAAGGGCAGTAAAGTACGATGACGTATGATCGCATTTATATTATTTTCGTTTTGTTGTTTGTTTCTTAAATATAGTCATATGGTGCTTCAGTATCTGGCTCTCCTGTATGTTATTCTAACTTATAAAAGTGCTATTCTCTTGTGTTTTTTCCAATCCTTCCCTACACCTCTTACATTCGCAGCACAATAAATAACAGCATGATACATACTGCTTTTTATAACATATTTTCCTAATTTGTTTCCCTTGATAATCCCTTAATTATACAAAAATCTGATGAACACATCATGTATTCCTACAGGACGAGTTTACCCGGAAACGAAGAAACGTTTGATTAGGATATTTAAAGTGTTCGGTCACGTAGTCTCGAAATATCCGGGAGGGTGACTAGGTGGTATTAGCTGACAGGTAATGTATCAAACTTACCATATCTATGACCTTGACGTAGCCATATGAGAAGACAACTGCATTAGGGGGCGTGGCCACGGGCAACATAAAAGCGAAGGACGTGGCAATGGCGGTCGGAAACATGTAGTATAACGGATTTACTCCCAGTTTAATTGCCTGATAAAAAAACAACATATGTTTACAACACATTTTCCAATTTCAGTTCAACAATTGATAACTATTGATAAAGTATTGATGAATTGATAACTATAAAGATATTTATGGAAGTGTACCCTAATTTCAGTCGCTCTCAAAATGTTTTAACTGTTCTGTACTATGGTTGAAATGGCTTATATAACACGAAAGCATACATATATTGCCACTCCATGTGTATATTAATGAAGATGTTTATTACCAATAACTAACATTATTTTACTCGTTAAGCATATGACGACATCATCATTTACCATTTCGGCCATGATGGGCATCATGAGTGTACAGATTGCGGTGTTGCTTGTCACTTCTGTGGCAGCCGCTACGATGTAGCACAGGATCAGGTTCATTACCCAGGGTTCAAAGCTACTAAACACAGTGAGTTTATCACCGAGCCAGGCGGACAGGCCAGACACCTAAGGGTAGGCAAACAGAAACATAAGATATACAACATTAGTAAGGAAACCATAATTATTAGCAAGAAGTTAAAGAAACAAAATCATGTCATGATCAGTTTATTTCCATGTCATATACCTGTTGCTGCAGAAATTATAAATTGATATACAACAATACAAAGTACACGATCGACCTGTTGAGTCAGGCACTTTACGGTAGGCAGGTAAGTGTACAAATATAGGCCATAATGTAAATATTGTAACGTGTTTACATATTCAATATTTAACTCTTAGCATTGCAAACATAATGAATCTGCAGGGATTTACCTGACTTCCCTCTGCGAGTGCGAATCCGCCTCCAAGCAGCAGAATGACCCCCCATGGTATACTCTTCTCTGCTACACTCCATGTCATCAATGGTTTCACCGTTTTCGAAACTGAAATAGATAAAGAGGATTTGACGTAAACTTGGATGTGACCAGGATTTTCATGGCGGTTGTCGTCAATGAAGCAGAATATGCTTACTTTTCCGGAACACCTGGTCTTGTTCTTTTTAACTTTTACAAGGGTGGGCATGTACAATTGTAAATGTTTTCTGTGTTCATACTTTACCCCTTGTTTAATTGAGTTTTTATTCGGATTATGGTTTTAATGACGCTTCTGTATTCTGTGTTTTTACAAAGAAGCTATACATTCCTGAAATTTCCAAAGGCTATATAAATGAATCAATAATCTTTCTTATATATTGTTATTCTTTAATATGTCTACACATCATAACCAAACCAACGATTTAAAGAATGGTTTCAGTTTACATCTGTATTAGAACGTGCATATAAATAAAAGGAAAAAAATAATTTCCAATGTTGTTATATTTATATGTTCGTTATATGAAATGATATATATATAGTAGGTGTGTGGTACTTTAGTACGCATTGACCTAGTAAGACTACAGAGTGTTCTGATTTGTTACTGACCTTTGTTTTGACCTATTGAGAAGTCATCTGATTTGTTACTGACCTTTGTTTTGAACTATTGAGAAGTCATCTGATTTGCCTCTCCTGAAAATACTCGGAACCTCTGAGGGAAATAAGAAGAGACTTGCTGATATAAGGATGGACGGAGTTGAATCCGTAACGGTTCTGAAACAGAATATATAACAAGAATATTGCAACTCATGATGGTATCTTCATCCTTTCCGATTCAGTAGATGTTTACTTAGATGTGACAGAGTTTACATGGCGGTTGTTGGCGATGAAGCAGAAGACGCTTAATCATCCAGAAAACCTGTTCTTATTCTCAGTTACTTCGTATAAATCTTTCCTTTGTTCAGGTGTTGTCCCTAATTTAACCAATTTTATTTTAGATCATGCTTTTATTGACGCTGCGTGTTTCTGATTTTCCAAGCGCTCTCTCACCTAAATCCCATTATATGGACACATTAATATGATGTTCCACCTTTCACTCAACACATATTCAGAAGTCTTTAATCGACACCAATTAAAACGTGATCTTCCAGCATGAGACGTATATAAGTATCAATTGCGCTTTTGTTTTTATCCGCCAGAGAGTACAACCACAGCCATTGTTTACGTGAATAGAGCAGGAAACGAAAGATGAAGCTAGCATTTCGGAGAATTGAATAATCAATTCGTATCGAGAAAATAACGAAGACAATAAAGAATCATAACTCAAAACGTTAAGTAGATTTGATCAGATACTTTATAACATGAGGTCTTAGCAATGTGTACGTATTCGTAGTGTACGACCACTAAAATAAACATTGAATAAAGCTTGAGGTATTTACTGTTTGTTGATAAAGGATATCCAAGAACGTTTGTACCACGAAACGATTTTAAAAGGCTTCAAACCACGAAGACGATTGCCCGCGAACGTTTCGGGATATACAGTAGGATGATTAGCATCAGCACAGCATGCTTTATTACATCAATTTACATAGGACGGATTTTACTTTCGTTAAATGTCACGGTGTGCAATTTACGTACGAAAGTTTGTAGTGAATACAGCTACCACACCTTAAGTACATGTACCATAAACTTAAGTAAACGAATTCGCCAAGAACGTCAACATGCATTATGCAAAGTGACGAGCATTAGTTGACTTAATGGGTATCTCGTGGGGACCAGGAGTATTAAACACGCGGATTTCACTTCACGGGAACGGGAATCCGCTTTTAACCGATATAATAACTTGCACCGTATATATACATGGCAAGGTTTGAGAAACTCATTTAAAGGACGCATATTCTGCGCAGTTTATATTGCGTATATTTCATGTATAATATAAAGTTTAAATACGTAACTCTTTATTTTACAAGTAAATCTCTGATGCTGAATGCAATTGTCTCTCGATATATATATTATGAGATACATTATAGCTTCAATTTACACAACTTGTAGATTTATAATTGTTTGATACGGATTCCAGACGATACGTTGTACTTACTTTGGCGGGAATAAATCTCCCCATCCACCCACTCCTCCAAGATCGCGCGAGATCCACAGAATGGCAAGTAACAGAAAGTGGCCCATCACAGCGCCCTGAGCAAATCTAATAAAAAACACAAAAACATCGCTTTGGTAAAGATACAAAAAAAACCCCAATTAATGAGGCTGATATATACAAAAAGTTTCGTCTTTGCCTCTTTGTTAATTCAGTAAGGCTGAAAAATCCGACTAGCCAGCTTCTATTGCATTAGTTGAAAAATGTTCGATTGGATAAACAAAATGAGGAAATATCACGTAATTTTGAATAAATTGAATTTGCCCCCGCCCCCAGCTGGTTGCAACATTACCATGGGACGGGACGAGGACGGGACATGACGGGACGTGACGTGACGGGCATGGGTAACACTATATGCCCCCCCCCCATTTCATAGCGGGGGCTTAAACATATTTTTTATCATCCCGGGTATAGATTTATTGCTCACGTGATTGGTCCTAGCTCATCATACGCCTTTCTCAGCACTTCAGTCACCCGTCTGGACGTGTGCTTGTCTTGTTTCGAGAAGCAGCTAAAGCAGGATCTACAATAAAATGGATAAATGGAGACTATTAACTATACAACTGACAAGCAATCTGCGATTTCAATATGTCAACAAAAATATATTGGAAATTCACATGGTGGGTGTCGTAGATGAAGCCGATGACGCTTACTCTTCCGAATTGCCTGGTCTTATTCTCTTGTACTTTTAAAAGGGTCTCCATGTAAATCTTTCCTTTGTTCATTGTTTGCTAAAAAACAGGGGCAAAACAGGAACAAAGGAGAGATTCACATGGAGACTCTCGTAAAAGCACAAGAGAATAAGACCAGGTGTTCCGGAAAAGTAAGCGTCTTCTGCTTCATCTACGACACCCGCCATGTAAATCTTGGTCACGTCCAAGTAAGCATCAATCTTCAAAATGAGAACCGAGTCATCATTGTCATCACAACAAGCAAACACACCAACAAGCAAACCCGGAAACGTCCATCTTCATATCACACAAAGTTTAAGCAATTTCGAGTTCGAATTATGGTTATTTATTGTCTGATTTAAAAAAAAAAAATTATTATACAAAAGCTTTTCTATATTTTAGTGAGGCTTTTGTTAGTTACATAGGGCGCTACATCCAATGTTTGATATTTTTATTAATTTATACTGATTTAAATGACAAAAAGAGGTTGGGACGGTATTGTTTTAATAACAGCTAAAGCATATTTAAACAGTGAACGTAGGTGTTGGAAACACTGAAGGGCATCGGTCGTAGGTACCAATACCTCTTCCTTGTTCGTGTATCACGTCGGACAAGGCACGTATATACCAAGGAGCGGGATATATACGTAAATAAAGTGATATTCAGAAAGGACAAACATCATATAACTGTCATAGCAGGAATGTAAATTTTACTTTGTCAACAGACCTAATCAAATAACTATTTTAAAATGTTAATGCAAGAAATAATTTCTCCCTGTATATAGACCGTGTTCTGGTGGTAGTGAGACCGTGCTTCCAATGGTATTCTACAGTACATATACCACACCTTCCACTCCAGACTAGACCGTTTTATACTTAATCTGGGTTGTTTGAGTTCTGAATACGTACGACGACTTCCGGGCTATAGCCATATTGATAAAGAAAGATAGATAATATAGGGCGCTATATCAAATATTGTATATTATTATTATTATAAGTCAGGTTTACATAGATAACATTAATCTTCATTACCAACTGATACTGATTCCACTGATAATAAAATTAGAAAATACCAAAGGGTCAGCAAAATCATAATCCGAACTCAAAATCGATTAAACTAGATGCAACATATGAAATATGAAAAGATACGCATTGGAATCCTTGTAAAAGTACAAGAGAATAAGACCATGTGTTTCGGAAGAATAAGCGTCTTCTGCTTCATGGGCGACACCAACTATGTGAATCTTGATAATATCCAAGTGAACATTAATTCCTCAAAATAGCTCCAACCGGGTCATTATTCTAATCAGAATAAGTAAACACACTAATGAGCATACTCAAAGACGTCCATCTTTATATCACACAAAGATAGAAAACATTTCTCAATAAGACAAAGTTGGCGACCATAAATCTTGCTCTTAGTTCTGATCAACCTGCATTTCACGAATCCCTTTGTGGTAGGTTTGCCTAACCCTTCCGCACTTGACCCTTCTGCTTCTACATTGGATTCCCATCTTTTGTTCCAAGGAATCACAGAAAAGTCTTAGGAGGACGAAACACATGTATGATGCAGTTTTTAGGCATACTGTTTTTAATACTTAATTTAAAAGGTGCAGCTTATGTGTGTGTTACGTCATCTTTGTTTGTCAGGAGTTGATATCGATCACGAAAATGTAGAGAAAGCCGAAGAATAACATGTGCATACTTACTTACATCGCAGAAAGTAGATCTGTAGCCACACCCACAGGATAACGAGACATACAGCTGATAGTGGCAGACCGAACTGCATCCACGAGGCGAACGTTACCGGAGACTCAGCCCCGTACTTCTGAAATACGCTAATGGATGGAAATAAAGAAATATGACCAAACATGAATTTCAAACTTTATCCATTTTACTAACGGGTCCGGATTGAATTCTTAAAACCGATTTTGAATTGAGATTCATGTGATATAATAAAATATGCCAAAACCATAGTTGGCACATGAACATGGAGTACTATTGTATGGTTCAGTAAGGTCCCTATTGCTTTACATAATGATAAAGTGACACCTTAAAATTGATTTCTGCATCGCAATTGCAATGACAACCACAAGTTCTGTTCCTAATGGATCAGAATCGTACAAAACATGCATAGATAACTCGATAATGTATACATAGTAAATGCTCTTCATCCCAACGAATAAGTAAGCATGCTTCAGAGTATGTTTATAAGCCTAAACAGCGACTGTGAATTATATCACTTATACAATGACATCTTCTGATTAACCTTCACTCTAAGTTACATCATAATGATTTCACTCCCTAACCAATCAAAATGAGCACGTTGGAAACAGATAATTGTGTAACTGTGTTACACCTCACACCTCACAGGGTTTAAAATCAATAGAATTAAAAAACAAAACTTACATGTCGCTCTGTCCCTTCATAACGACATTTGGCCCCGTGCCTGTTAGACTGCCGATACCCCCAACATTGGCGGAGTACGCGATGGCGAGTGACAGGGCTTTACACATCCGGAGATGTTGGGCTTCAGACATGTTGTCTTCCGAATCGTAATCGTCTCCAGGACTGAAGGTAAGCGTATTGATATATTTGTGAGACATGTTGATATGCAAACATTTATTGTTTTTACTTACATACTTTGCTTGTAATACATGGAAACCCTCGGTTTGTGTTTGTTATATATATTATAATGTCAAAATGCAAGGACGCACATTCAATGTATATTTGATTGTAGATACAATACATATGGATAATGCAAACAACTCCATACAATATCAAATAGTGTTATGGATATTGTGCTAAAATAAGACATTTCAAAGCAAAAAGAAACATAAAATCCCAGAAGGCATTATATCTATAATAGATATACGGCCAGTTACTGCACAAATCTCCTAGGAATGCTCCAAATCGGGTTACGTTGAAATCCATTTACGGTTAATTATCCGTTTAAGTCAATCCTGAAACATGAAGCATCAACTAAGCACCGTTAAAACCATACAGAAATTTAAAAAGAAGTAATTGTCGGTTTTCGAACGTTATTATTATCTAATTGGTCGCTCATAGAAAACACTGAACAAGCTAGGGATCATTGATCATAGATGTTTAAATGTCTCAATTTATTGTTTTTGCTCCAAAGTGAACACATTTTTTTTGTACTTATTATTCCCATACGTCGCACCTACCTTTCTTCGTCTGTTTTATTTGATTCGTTTAGCGTCACTCCGCTCTGTTTTTCTGTAACAGCGATTCCTAGCGACACTTCAGCCTGTTTTTCTGTAATGGCGATTCCGTCCAATTCCAATGCCTTGTTATCAATACCTTTTGCAGGAATACACATTGAGATAATTTAATCATTGAAACGAAAACAAATAAGAATGTTTGGTTTTGATTTTACTTGCTCATATTGTTTTTCGGGTGTATGAGAGATGTTTTATTTTTTACATCACTACCCTCTAGTCTTACATCAACATCTCGGCTTCGTAAAGAAATGATCATTCTCACACATGTTTATCTGTTAAATAGGAGAACTACACCAATGTGACTCGCATGTAACGGTCGCGCACATGTTGGAGTTTAAAAACATTCGTGATAAAGACTGCATTGTCATGAAAGATGACGTAACACACATATCATGTCATTAAGATGACGTAACACACTCATATGCTGCACCTTTCAAATTAAGTAAGAAATACAGTATGCCGAAAAAATGATTAAACTGCATCACACAGCTGTTTCGTCTTCCTAGAACTCTTCAGTGATGTTTGGGGCCAAAAGGTGGTAATCCAAATCTCTTAACTATTGTAGAAGCAGAAGGGTCAGGTGCGTAAAATCCCTTTAATCTATGAATTTAGAAGCAAAATTAAACTAGTGGTGTATAATGTCAATTCGTGTACTACGAAAATGTGTATATTATCTATCGTGCTACTACTCAAATGAGATTAACTGTGGCTATGGAGGCTCCAGTAAACCTCGGGGACCCTAATGAGAACCCTTTTTACTTCCACGTACTTTGGCATCATGTATTTGTCTTGTTCATTAACCGTGATTCTTCTACTCTTCATTTCTCCTTTTTACGATATTTATATACATTTCTCTTTGCATATAAATCTTTTCAAATTTTACCCCTTGCCTACCGCTGACTGTCTAAGATATACAATAATTCATATAATCATAAACTTGATTCCTTAAAAGGATTCGGCTTACAAACATAACTTTCAGAAATGTAATGACTATAGTGTTGAATAGCCCGGAACAAATGTAAGACACACAAAGTTAAATTAAAACACATATACTGCACGGAACTATTAAAACTGATTATTTTATACTCTAACTGTTTGTCAAGCAGGACTTAAAATTCCTGTTAGATATAGGTCAGAACACCTTACTCGATCAGGAGCAATGGCTAGAAAATACAGTGTGCTATTTTGTGCCATTTAACTCACATTTCATTAGATGTGAATTAAATGGCACATTTTTTTTGTAATTACTAGAGAGTTATTCATTTACACCTCTTATAATTATTAACAATATTAATTTAAGCACATTTTATATAGCAGCAAAGGTCATATGATAACCCACACTACATATATATATACTTTTCCGTGTATGGACTATCTTAATTTGGATATCTTTATTTAACTTGGTGTGCGTGGGAAAGCCAAACAAACCACACTTCATTCATGTTATGCAACATGTAGAAAAAATCTAAAGCAATACCGTTGTCCCGGGTATTGGTCTTAAATCAATCAGGTCATGTTGTGTAAGTTATTTAGTACTCAAAACTGTCAAGGCCATCTACAAACCAATACCCCTTTGACATACGTGTCGAATCACTGATACGTCATAACCGGGATACTAAGGCATTTTACTTCAACCAGCAATAGTGCACGGTACATAATGTTTGAATTGCCAACAAGTGTATTTGTTTTTTTTAAATAAAAGTTCTTGCAACAGATAATTTCAAGTGACGTCCTTGTTCCTATGGATACACCTTTAAACATTAGAGAGTTAGAAAAGAAACGCCTGAAACAATTCGCTTGGATCCAATGCTGGTGAATACTTTAAATTCTGCTGTTTCCTTTTTTTGTCGTATGTTTTCCTGCCACGTAATCGGGTCAATCGAGAAGATCTCTTCTTCGTACAAGCTTGGAATAAGGAGGAAAAATATAAATGAAACAAATAATCAGCATTTACGCAACCAAATTGTACACGTGACATTCTATGCACCATCGTTAAGTAATAATATATAGAAATGGCGTTTACGGAATATGAACGTATGTAATACCGTTCTCTGGAAGGGTGGTTATCTCTTTGCTTTTTCTGGCATCTTTGAGCTGGACCAGCACTGCATTGGCGATCGGAATCATCATGGCAGTAGTGGCAGTGTTACTGATCCACATGGACAGGAACCACGTGGGCAGCATCATACCTAACATCAACCTATAAATACAAGTCAATATGGCTGTTATATATCTCAACTAACAATAACATCACGGCGAAGGCCAATACGTATTACATGTTTTGTTTATAATATGGACGAGTGCATATTATTACTTTTATAATAAAAGGAACACATATAGTTGTTATGTAATAGGGAAACAATTAAATTGAATGTGTGATATTTGTAAATAAATAAATTTGCGTTGAGAAATAAGTCGTTGGTCTTAGGTTATATTAGAAAATAAAGGAATGAACAAGTAATTCAGACAACACAAAAGCATTGGAGTGAAATTCAGTCCGATTTTTCGTGTTATGGCTTAATAACATAAAACAATAGATTAAAGTTAATACTTATTATTTTAATCTTTCACATAATCCCTGTGAAAATCCACTTTTATTGAGGGACTCTCTCCTCTCGGAAATCTCTACACTGTTGTATCAGCAAATCAAAAGCGACGTTACAAACGAGGACGTTATGATGTGATAACACAAATTTCTAGGCCAACAAAAAACGCCTGTTAAAAGCTAGATTAAATGATATATACTTATATCGTACCAGTGCGGTTCAGATCCTACTATCAAGATGATCCTCAAAGCGATTCGTTTGTGAATGTTCCAATGTTCAATAGCTGCTGCTATAACTAGCCCACCGAAAAACAGCATGCTTGTATCCTAGCAACAAGAGACAAAACAATCAATCACAGAACACTCTTTGTCATATACACATATATTTAACTTAAACAACTTATTCCTTTTGGAAAAGGAACGCAGAACGAATAGCCAGTACTTAAATTTAATTATCGAACTTTTCCCCTAATCAACAAGGATCGAATAAAACATATATTCAGATGAAAGAATTCGTACTTAAACTGTAAACTGTAATAACTCGTAGTCAATGTTCAATGTGGTCAAAGTGTGATTATTGGGAAAGCCCATGCAAAATAAAGCGGTACCAAATGGACTGCTTTCAGTTGGCATCCATCGGCAATATGAATGCCGACTTGACAAAAGCACATTCAATGAATTAGCGCTTCATGTCCAGTTATAATTTAGTTACCGATGTCATGCAATGTTAAATATAACACGAAGTAACCACTGCAAAGTATTTACAAATGTATAAACACATCGTTATACCAGTCAACGTTTTTTAAATCGACATTTACAAACACAACGTTATTGAGATACTGGTTATGGCTGGATCGAGAGACTGCAATAACCCAATATTTTGTCATAATAAAAACTCACGTTGACGAACTTCGACGATACATCCTTTGCAGACATCATTCCAACCATTGGGAATAGAATGATTGGTAGCAATGCCGTCACGGCTATAGGTAGCGCCTCCGTCACCCAGTATACCGCCATGATGATCACGACATAGGCACATTCTGCCTCCTAGAATACAATAGAAAAATAAACATTCAAAAAAGTGTTTTTCTTCTGGTTATACACAGGATTTGGTGCGAAATGACTTGACTGACTGGTTTTGCTATGGTCTCATCTGTAGATGACATTACCTATTTACCAGATACGAAGACACAATTTACACACAATATCTAAGACCTTTGGTGTTAAAAGAGATGTGTTCATATTAAGAACGTTATAGATACAGTATGCAGAAAAAAATAATTAGATCTACACTGCAGCATACAGCTGTTTCATCCTTCTACATCAAGGAATCGGCAGTTATGCTAGGGGCCAAAATGTGGGAATCGAAATTGATCTTGAGGTTTACTACTCCTCGTTCTAATTGTAATTATTAAACTATATGATTGAAACTGCAACTATTTAACCTTGTGTGACAGAGCATATGTTAAAGACAAACCCGACGTTGACATTTTGTTTTTGGGCGCACTTCGCTGGATGTTACCTATATTAATTTGACATGCCGTATACTTATTCACTTATTGTCTATGTGATGATTATTTTCAAAACATAAATAGATAAAAAAAATATAATGTTCCGCTCATGCTTTCCTACACCTGAAGTGAAAATATAATGACATTCCGCTTTTTGAAAAGCAAATCAAGCTAACAAAGCTTTAAACTGGCTGGTCCAGACAGGTACATAATGTAAACTTCAAGTCCTTGTGTACAGATAATGATAACGCTTACTACAAATTTCGTATGAAGTGATTATCAAATATTGACGTAAATTTAGAAATTGTACGCGATATGAATAACATAAAAATGCTAATTTTACAATTTGATATGACGGTCGAGATAAAGGCACTAGATTAGGAGTGAAAACCATCGGTCGGCACCTTTGTCACATCATTATGGCAGTTCTGATAACGTGAAAATATTACAATGTAGCTTAAAACAAATAATGTATCAAGATTTACATAATGTATAAACTAGACACTTGCAGTTTATTCTGAGGCGAATTACAATGCACACGCTTGTTTTCTGTTTATTTGAAGCGTTTTTAAGCACGAAATCTATCAGAGACGGTCTAATATTTAATGCGGGCTTATCAAACGTCTTTACAAACTGCGTTTGGTTTGGTTCGTTTGTTTTTACAGCTTGAATTTTGACTGACGTTGAAAACAGTGTTTTCAATAAAATGTTAAAAATATGGACACTATGTGACATGAATTTTCACGTTAAGTCTTCAAAACTGAAAACAAATTAGAGCATACCAAAAGTTAACAAAACCATAATCCGAACCCAAAATCGATTAAATTATAGGCAAAATATGAACAAAGGAAAAACTTACATGAATGCTCTCGTAAAAGTACAAGATAATAAGACCAGGTGTTACAGAAGAGTAAGCGTCTTCTGCTTCATCGACAACACCCAATATGAAATTTTGGGTATATCCAAGTAATCGTCAATCCTCAAAATGAGAATCGAGTCATCATTGTCAAGCACAACAAGTAAGCACACTAATAAGCAAAGTAAAAACGTTCATCAAAATAGTCTATAGCAAGGTAAAGTTAAACGTTATTAGCTTACGCGGATTTATAAAATCAAAATAGAATAACGGTCAAATTGTACTTGCTGGTAATTGTTGAAAGCCCTGAATATTATAATAGGACACACTCTTAAATAGAACATCCGTTTGAGTAGGGAAATGATACCGATAAAAAAATGCAAAAAAAAAAAATAAATAAATGGGAAGGGGGTGGGGACTTTCAGCAATGTCTGAAAGGATATCTCCGTTAGATAGTTCAGCATATAATAACATTGTCTCTATTACATGAATCTTTAGATAACCAGATACCCTGTTTGAAACATCACCGTGAGGTCAAGGCAAATTAAATATTAGTGTACTCTCAGTAACGTAAATATCGCTAGTTATCTTTGCGCGTTTTTTCCCTCAAAATTCAAAAGGGTAACATGCTTGTTTATGCTAGGAGCATACGATGCACATGTGGATTGTTGTATGTGTACATGTAGCTATGTCGTGGATTGCCATATGTGTACATGTAACCATGTCTCACGCGAGGCGTGTGTGCACGTAGAAGAAACGAAAACAGTATACGGTAGTACGGGACACGATAACACTAGTTTGTTATACGCTGTGACGTGTTACCGTAGGCATGACATGAATATGCCCCCAGGCTGTTTTACGTAAACGTGTGTGTAGTGTGGACATTCACTGTCATCCATCAAACAAATATTTTTTCTATGAGGGAGGGATTCTATATTTTGTTGTTCCTCAGACTAATACATGTTTGATACGTACAAAATAAGTGTACGATATTTTTAAGTAATATTCCTAATCCTTGCACATTATTTGATGTAGAATGAACATGTATTTTCAGGACGCAATACTTAACAAAAATAATGACGGAGTACCAAAGCTTCGTAACAAAACAGCCCAATTTTGATCTTCACATAATTCGGCAGAAAAACGGTAAGTTTAAAAACGGTAATTGATTTATCGAACATGAATGATAACAACCATTCTTCAATACAAAAGAATGTTTATGATATAAATCAACTTTACATTATTAGTAAAAAGTGATAAACTTACCTTTGATTTAATACTTATTGGAATAGGTAACAGCACAATAGGTGTAATTATTACAATAAGAACATTTCTTATCGCTAAAATGTCACGTAAAAACTCCCGGAACGAATATCCCATTTTGTCGAGAAATGTTTTGGTCCGATTTTGAATTAAGATAACACTAGGTATATTGATGTTAAACAAAATTTGAGTATCCAAACAGGTTTGATGTACCACTGCTCGGCCGGTAACCTGACATATACCGACGTCTCAGGTATTATCTGTCTCCTATATCCGGCTAAGGTAAAGTTTGGGCCAATAGAGAAGACGGTAAACAGTGTCCCGAGTGAGTGACAGGTGGATATGCTTAGACATAAACAGTACGTAACGTCATTGTTATTTACATGACTGATTGCCTTCGCCTTCATTTACATACTATATATGTTGTCTCTAACGGGGAAAAGAAATTATTTCCTTAATCATCAACATTTATGCACTTTTATTAAACGGCGATAATAAATTATTTTCATTAAAGTTGATACATATCAAATGTTGTATATCTATATATTTATTTCATACATGAATTAACTCCCCTTCAACTTTAAATCATGTATAGCTTGTGCATATTAACCTTAACCTTTCAAGCTTACATTATTGTTGCAATTTATAAATGATCGTCCAAATATTTCATGTAATGCCAAAACAAAAAAGCCATGTTACACATATTGAAAATTACTTGATTTATGCATATCCTAGAAAAGTTTTTTATTATTATATTTTATTAAATATAATCCCAGGAGAAACGTTTGGTAGGGAAAGACAATATATGGATTCCGACCCTTTTGCTTTATACATTAGTTTAGAAAGTTAGGATTTCCAACTTTTGCCCCCTAGCATCACTGAAGAGTCCTAGGAGGATGAAACAGTTGTATGATGCAGTTTACTTCATTTTTGCGGCATACTGTATATATTACTAAATTTAAAAGGTGCAGCACATGGTGTTATATCATCTAGAATGCTTTGCTACACACACTTCAGCAGTGGGTTCATGACTCTGAATTTTTTCTTTATTTCGATTTTACCATCTTTGTAAACAGGAGGTGTTTGACTCTGCTCGTATGTGTTTTAGTGCACGAGGTTTGCTTGAGCCACCATATATAGTAGCGTTATATCATTTGAGTACTGACACGGTTAATAATACGTATACATGTTTTCGTAGTACACGATTTGAAATTAAACAGTATTAATTTTAATTCTCTTCTTAAATCATAAATTGAAGACGTTTTACACTCCTGAACCTTCTACTTCTGCATTTGTTTAGAAAATTCAGAGTACCACCGTTTAGCCCATAGCATCACTGAAGGGCCCTAGGAGGACGAAGCAGCTGTTTGATGCAGATTAATTAATTTTTCGGCATAGTGTATCTATTACTAAAAAATAAAGATGCAGTATGTGTGTGTGTAACGTAATCTTTTCACAATGACTACAGCTTTTAGCAGAACGTGTTTCAAGAAGCAGAATTTAAACACATCAAATCGTATTTAATAGCATGACAAATATCAAATATTACCTTGCAGTCCATACTATCCACATGCCTAGTGTTTTTTTTTGTTTGTTTTTACGGCCCATCTACATTAAGAGCCGAGCGGGTTATGCGTAATCTACTGTTTTATTTTTGCTCGATAGATAAGCTTAAGTGTCATCCTGTATTACTAAGCAATTGGGTATGAGACCTAGCTTCTGAAATATACTTCCCTTCCAACAAATAAAATGACAAAATATTTCTGTATTTCAGTCCCGTTTGTATATTTTTGTATGTCTGTTGATATTTTATAGACCAATAAAAGTTGAATTAACATAAACACATGCTGTTCCAGATCCTTGGTTTACTTTGTTCTGGTTCAATATTTGCGCAGTGATTTTTAATGGATATGACGAAGATGAAATACATCACTGAATTTATACTTTTACAGGTAACTAGGATATTTCTCATACACGACTAATAAATTAATATAGTTGCTCTCTTTTGTGTCAGATTATATAGAAGAATCTGGAAAATGTTAACTTTATTGTATCACGAGTGTCATAAATTTCATGCCATTAAAGTGAAACTGGGTAAAATGGCTCAGTGCTGACCTAGTCGACCATATATACCTTTCTCAGCTTGAAATCAACAATACAACTCTTCTACATCAGCTGCTTACCTCAAGTTTTATTTAAACTATGACCAACATGGACAACATACTACTAAGCTATAAAATAAATGATACGATTTCGAATTTCCGATCGTGAATTTCCTTTTCTTGATAACTTCATCCCTGCTTGCTCTAAATTTTGAGACTAAAAAGGGATTCGAGAGATGCATATTGATGAAGACTATGAGAAAGTTTTATAGTTGAGTTCTTGGTCTCATTCAGAAGTAGTTTGTATTATATGGCGTTGAGGATGCTAATTAGTATGCCTACTTGTTGTGATTTAGAATGATGCTTAAGTTCTCACTTTGAGGACGTGACATTTCCTTGATTGTGAACTAGATTAATATGGCGGTAGTAGTCCATGAATCAGAAATATCTTTCAGAATATCTGATTTTATTCTCTTGCGTATTTTCAAGTGTCTCGTGTAAATCTTACATTTGATTATATTGTCCTCTTTAATTAATTAATTTTGCTGACAGTTCGATAGTTTTGATTTCTTTTGTGATAATATTCCTGTTTTGAAACAAATACAGATTGAGAAATAGTCTCTTGATAAAATATACATTTCGGTATTAATGTTTAATATAGAAACAAGTGTAGATCATTTTATCAACAATATCAACAATAGGAGTACTTTAAATGTATTTAAGAAGAATAGTTAAAAAAATATTGGTGTTGAAAGCGTCTTTTTGATGTCCATTGATGTGACATAATACGGTAAAACAAAACATAGTAAATAACTAATTGATGGTGTCTGTTCACGGAAGTTTGTGGTTTGAGTGCGAGTGTACCTAGCTACATGCATGGTGAATACATTATTACAGTCATGATGAATTCGTGACAACAAACAAATGTTCTTGACAGCTGTTCTCAGTATATTTACACTGTTATTAGGCGTTCTAAATCCTTTTGAAAAAATCAATGATAATAATTATAACAAAAATGTGTCAAGGCCGCTGATTAGATACATCCAGTATTAGACTTCGACGTCATGTACTGCAAGTTAAAGTGTTAACAAAAAACTTATATTTTCATGATAATTAAATCAGCTCGCAATGTTATTATTTCAGTAGTCAGCATTTTGATACACTTATGGTTAGTGTGGAAACAAATTATATGGATTTCGTTGGAAAATGAAAAATAAAAGTATTTCCTGTACTTTTTTTCAATTAATCAAGCACATTGTCAGGAAGTCGGTACACCCTGCCACTTAGAATGTGACGATGCATTACAATTAATAATATGACTAACACTGTATAATAAAGTAAGAGTAAATCTGCTCACGATCATACTGAAAATAAGCTAGTTTCCTCAGGGTTCGGTTTCACTGAATACAACTTAGTAAACGCCTTTTAGAACAGTCGAACAATTTTATTTTCACAATTTGAACAATCCTACATTCAAAAGGATCTATGGTGATATTGATATCTAAAACCAATTGTGTTGTCGATATAGAATGAAGCTAATCAAAATGTATAAGCCTCGTGTTTCGAACACACCAAATATTGTTATAATATCTTTTTGCTAGACTACTAGTATTTCCAGGCGTAATAAAAATTACCCAATACATCATTTGACGTAACACACATACGCTGCACCTTTTAAATTTAATAATAGATACAGTATGCCGAAAAATGAAACTGCACTATAGAGCTGTTTCGTCCTCCTAGGACGCTTCAGTGATACTAGAGGCCAAAAGGTTGGAATAGAACAATGCCTTAGTAAAATAATAGAGAGAGATAATAAATAACAAGTAGGAAACAGCAATTTACAAATCAACAAACTGTGTTTTTTTCAATAGTTTCATTTGCAAAATACAACAAAGCACGATATGAGTTGGTTATCACTTTGCTTTATGGCATAAGACATGATTACGGAACATCCATGAACTTGTGTTTGCACTGCAATGTTGCTCCGGAAACATTGCGACATCCAAAATTTTGAAATTCGTTTCTTCATTTTTGTCTAGTTTAGTTTGACGTCCTTGCAAATCAAACAAAGAAAGACTTCCAGTAGTAAATAGTATAAAAGCATTTCTATTAATGCGCATAACGGATATATTTGCCTAAATATTTATCATCAATTATAATCCTAAATATTCATCATCAATTTTAATCCTCAATATTTATCATCAATTTTAATCCTTATTAAAATCCTCAAGAATGACAATTGAAGTGAAAGTGCATACAACAATTTAATGGAATAATTTAAATTATCTGGAAAGCGTCATATAATTGAATAATTACAAAACAAGTGTTTCCTGTGATGTTGTGATGAATCTAGTCATTTTAGTACAATAATTTTACATACGCCTAACAGCGTAGACGACATGACCGATCTGTCATTAACTGAACTCGTACACAATTTACACCTGTGTTAACATACAATTTGCTGGTCATTTGATTGAAGGTGAATGTGACATGGTACATATCGTAACAGTCACCAAAGCGTCACATAGAAACATTTAATGGTTGTGTAAAATAATATTTACTTAAAACACTTTTAGCCCGGTATTTATCATACACAAACTAAACAGATACAGTAGAATTCCTAAACTCCACTGGGAATGTTTTCAGATCAAATATGCTATTTCCAAGAGACTCTGTCAAGAGGACGACTATGGGGATAGGTACAATATTCATCGGCAGACCGGTTTTTATCTGAAAACGAAACAGAATCGGGTATCATATCAATTGTATTGATTTAAAGATTTGCGGACATTGTGATAACAAAGTATTGATTATCGTATATAGTATTTATCGTATATGCAAATACAAAATATGTATGAAACTTATAATAGTCATAAAAAACAAAAATGGTGAATTTTATCAGAAGTTGTATATTGTATTATGGGAAAAAGTGATATACACTATAGCTTCTCTTAAAAGTTGAGATAAAGTCATGGTATATATCCATCTCATTTTATAAATAATCTGACACAACTCTGACGTACCATGTCTATGACCTCAACATATCCATATGAGAACACCACAGCATTGGGAGGCGTTGCCACTGGCAACATAAATGATATGGACGCTGCTATAGTAACAGGTAGCGTCACGTATAGTGGATTCACTTCTAGATTTAAACCCTACAGGAAAAGAATGGGTTGAACCATTAATAAAATGTATACAATTAAAAAATATATATCGATTGCATATCAAATAAAGATAGTAAATAAAATGCTACAATGATCAAAATATATATATTAAGTATTCAATTGTTTTTGCAAATACGTTCTTCCGTTTCAGGACATAAATACTCTTTTCATAACATTAAGACTATATTGAAACCTTGAAATTACATCTCGTAGTACATAGAAACTAATTTCTGGACATAAAACATAAAACATAATGAACAATTGAAGTAGTAAATTAGTACATACCAATTTTATCGCAGGGAGATGGTATACCAGAATAGTCTGTTATATTATGAGATAGATGATCGCCTAACAACTTACGAGTTGTATCACTATCGGCAGTATTAAAGTTGCTGTTGCGCTGTTGCTGGTAACCTCCGTAAATGCTGCCACGATGTAGCATAAGATTATGTTCAATACCCATATTTCCATTCCGCTGAATACCGAGAGCTTTTCACCAATCCAATCTGACAGCCCAGTATCCTGCAATTAAATAAGGAAACAGACATTAGTTGAGTAACGTCCTTATTCCATAACGCAATACACTGATCCCTTGCCGGTTTAAGGATAGTATACAAGAACTTGCATGATGTTTCCAACGTCTTTAAAATCTTGGTTTTCTTACCAAATATTGCTTCGTAAGAGTTTTTTCACGAGCATGAGTTATGGAGATTGAATAATGGTGCAATTGTTAAGAAGGAGCAGATGAAATGACATGGTATCCAAAGATCATCGACGAACTAATAATCCTTTAGTTAGTGAGCCATAACCAAGGTTTGACATCAGTATACTTCTATGAATAAATATGACCTTGACATCTTCGAAGATTGGGTTATTGCTTTTTCAATGTACTAAAGTTGATTATTTAACGTCCAATCATACCTGACTTCCTTTCGCTAATGCAAAGCCACCGCCGAACAACCAGATGATCCCCCACGATATGTTCCTCTCGGCTGATTTCCAGGTAAGGAGAGGTTGGTACTTTAGATCACCACCTGTTATTGCAATATACCGTATCACTGAATGTGATTCAGACATATATGTTAAAAACGAAAGCGTAAGTTAAGGTGAAATGATGATTTCTATTTTTCATTCAATTAGTCCATCTATATATACAAAAACTAAAAAATAGTCATTTAATGTTTATCTTTTTTTATATATAATGATGATCTAACAAGCATTCATTCATCGGCAGTTTCTTAATTTCATTATCTATTATATCAAATCATATCGCAAATGAATTTGTTTTTCGGATGAATGTCGTTGTCCCTTTTACAAACTTTGTTAAGTGTTTTAACTTATAGTACATTATCAAGTCAGTGCTCAAGAGCATCTGAGAGTTTCAAGTTCGTTTGAAATGATCTATTCGATTGCAGTTTGGGGATACTGCAGTGTCCAAAGTTTGTTAAGGTTGTGTGTGTTTGCATAACGTGTCTTTGGCAATGTGTAAATAGCATTGGACTGTTTATCAATAAGGTTGATTGATGATTTAGTATGTATGAATAAGGGTGGAATTCTAGTCTAACCTAACAGTCAACTCGTGGAGGAACTAGGCTTTCAACCAGTAACATCCTATTGTCATTAAGTCGTGTTTCTTATCGGTGTTTAAACATTCGCTTTGTTTCACGTGTGTGTTACGAAACCAGCGCCAGTGATCGTGGTACCAACAACCTTAGTATACACACTCAGATATTGAAGGACAGAGGTTATCAGAGACACACATGTACGCATGTATTGATAAAGTTCAGGTTAAACAAATAGTGCCTCCACGTCGGTGCAATGTCATGTTTTATAGTCTGTGCGACAGTAGCTGAACACTGAACAAATAGCAACGGCGCTTAAAGTCACATGGTCTGTAAGAGTAGCGACTGTTACATGTCAATTTTTTCACTGTGAAAGAAGTAACGTCTGCTACTCAAAAAAGAATTGTATCTCATTTTGACTAATATTCATTATGGAGCGCTAACAATCAACAGAGTACGTTAGCGCTCCATAGTGAATATGTTCGTTGCCAACTGCGGGCATACTACCGTATACGCAGGCAAAATGAGGTACAATCCTTATATTTACATGCTTATTACTTTATATATACTTGCTATACGAAGAAAATAACTGCTAAGATGGTAACTACTATGGCCGTGGTTGCTAAGATGGTAACTACCATGGCCGTGGTTGCTAAGATAATATTGTCCCATTTAATATCAGCAATATATTTGTAAGTTTACAAAATACACAGTGAACAACACTATTTTCTTCATTATATCATTTGTAAATTTGGTATTAAATTATGTTACTTGCATTCGAATGTATTTCTTTATTTACAACGATTGTTTTGTAGTGATCTGGTTTTTACGCGGCCCGACGTTGTTTCTTTCTGATGAAAATGAGCAGGTTTGCTGCGATTTGTTCGCTAAGCGATGCTTGTATTATAATCAGTCTAGTTAAAAGTCAGCTGGAGTATGTTAGCGAGATCTGTAACCGTAACAATCTACTTTTATATCAAGTTGGAACTGTCATAGGAAAATATTTAAAATTCTTGTGTTTCAAGGCCATGATTAATTTAATAGTTTTTCTTATTCAGATGTCTGTAAACATTTTAATTCCCCTTCTTTAGAAAGCAGATGCCAATATTTATATCTTGGTTTCTTTATAAATGTGTTCATGGTCTGTTTGACTGTCCATCTCTTGTAGAAAGGATTGCTGTTTCAGCACAAAGAAAATGTTTACGATCCTCTGTAAAATTCCAATTTAGTTGTCCTCATAGTAGGCTAAATGTTAGAAAATTCAGTACTTTTAATCGTGTAATTAGAACTTTCAACCAACATACCAGTGCTCTTGACTGTATATTTGATTTTACTCTGTCTTCTGTTAAATCTCGCCTAGAGGCAGTATGTTTTAAATAATTCTATGTGTAGGAAATGCATGCCACATATTTATTATTATCAATCTAATACATTACTTGCATGTTCTTATCCGTGATAGTTTACTATACTTTTGTTATCATTTTTATCGATTCAGTAATTGGACCCTCGGGCCTGTCGAATTGAATCAAATGAATTAAAATATATAAATAATGGTTGGCGATATCATTAAGCTTCTGTAAAACACTGCTCAATAGGAGGAAAACAAAATGGCTAGAAAAAATCCATAATGAAATACAAAGTTCTGACATCAGGGGAAGCGTCAATGAACCATGATGCTGACGGACAGTGCATTGTATCGGGTTTAAGTCTCTTCTCAGTTATGCCTATAACAATTCAAACTACACTAACCGCAGCATACAAACTAGCAGACGAATGATGAGGGGACAAAGAGTATGCTCATTTTTATGAACGTAATTCAGATATATAAATAGTATGTCTAAAATACCTTTTCCACATTGAAATATTTCCGGTAGATTAGCAGGGAAGAAAAACAGGCTGCAGGAAACGAGAATACACGACGTGGAATCTGAAACTGTTCTATAAATTGAAATCATCATCTTAGTACATGTAGCTACATTTAGTTCAATTAATGCAAATTAGCACTTGGAGCCATATATTTGAAAATATACTGTTAATTTGTATTTGATATTCAGCATTAATTCAATCAAGTGTACTATTTTCATTGATAATGTGTATACGAGGAAAAAATTAGAGAATACCGAAGCGATTAAACTATAGAAAAAGGAAAGAATAACATGGAGGCCCTTGTAAAAGTACAAGAGAATAAGACCAGGTGTTCCGGAAGATAAAACTTTGTTCTTCTTACTTTTCAGGGAACAGGTCTTTCCATCCGCCGACCCCTCCGAGGTCACGAGTGATCCACAGTGTAGACATTGCCACGAAATGCCCTATCACTGCACCCTGGGCAAACCTGGAAGATAATATATATTATGTAGATCTGGTTGTTTTTCAACTGTGATTTATACTATTGCATTTTTTCTTTTCGTTAAATCGATGAATTAGCAAGTTACATTCAAACATCCGGCGACGTAATATACAGACAAAATATAAGTATTTTCACTAAGCTAAGCTTTGTTTGGCGATATTTAATGAGTTTACTTTTTGGCTTATATAATGGGTCTAGGTCATGCATCATATAACTTACGTTACGGAGCCGAGGTCTTCATATTCTCTTTGAAGAACGTCCGTTATCCTCGCAGATATTTCTCGTGGTTGTCGTTTGCAAATCGAACTGCAATAATAGAAACGAAATATCCATTATGACATCAAGTTATTTATGTGAGACGTAACAACTTCGATAGAGCAACACTTATGTCATTGTTACATTTAAATCAACGAGTAAGCGTCAAAATTTACAGTCATATGTGCATTCCGGATGCCTCATATTTAACACGCGATTTGAACCTTCATAACTGCACATTATATGAAAGGCATCCTTGGGAATGTAAAATTATGTATGACTGCGCGAATTTTAAAGACGCTTTAACCAACATGGACCTCTTAGAATATATAGAAGATATTCAATGGTTTCCCTCATAAATCAAATATATTTCATGAATATGGCAAATTTTGTTTTTATATTTTCACGAGTGCGTATAAAACAAATCTGACATACGAGTGAAATATATTCGATATTTAATGGGAAACCATTGCATTTTCCTTTCTATTATATTTTTCGAAATTCCTGAAATTCTGATTTCATTTTCAAAATTTGCGGATACAACTGATCGGGAACGAGTGCATCAGACTTAAAGAATATAAATACACCACAGGATGAAGTTCTATTTTTTGTTCAAGATATAGAAAAAAAAAATACAAAAACATATTTATAAAATCTATTAGATATCTAATAATTTCTAAAATACTACAACAGGTTTTGAATATCCTAACTTTATTTGATCTGATTCTAGAATAACGAATAAAATAATACACAAAAAAGTGCGCAATGATATAGGACCGAAACTTATACATGTATCATCACTAGTGCTGATATACGATTTATTATATCATCACTAGTGGTGATATAAGCAGTAGTGATATAAGATTTATCAAGTTGATGTTTTCTGATATTTCACTGGTAAAAATGTAATAAAAACGATAACCATGGAAACGGATCACGCATCTACTTACAGGGACAGCTACTGGTTGTATCCTCCCAGGGGAATTACCACCTTTCTGTCGTCGGCGATTTTGCGTGCTTAGTTAAATCTTACAGCTACTCGGGTTAAATAAGAAATTTCAGTGAGGAAGTAACAAATCTGCACTATCGCAAATATTCATATATTCTGTATATGCCCCTCAGAAGAAAGCTATTGAAACAACAGCCCCACTTACCTTGCTAAACAAACCTATATGCTAAATACAGCTCTACTGTGATGGGTCAAAGTTAATTAAGTGTGTTAGTGATCAGTATTTGCTACAGTGTATTTGTGTTGTGTTGTTGTTGATACCGTCCTCAATATATATTTGCAACGAAGAAAGGGATTTGCAGGAAGAAAACAATTATAAGGAAGATACTTCATATCAAATAATATATAAAATAGTACCTTAATCCAAGGAAATATATAACCAGCCAGATCCAAGACATTATCAACAAAATTGTGGCAATTGGAACACCAAACTGCATCCATGTAGCAAACGTGATGGGATTGTCAATACCGTATTTCTGAAAAATTCTACATAGTATATAACATTTATGTAGTTTGTAAATACCGGGAAGCGATGATTATAAAAAAAATGTTTTCAGGTTCCCTTTTGTCAAATACACATGCTCGCTTATACATTGCTTATTTGACAAAACGCCAACAACACTGCCATTCTTTATCATTGAAACCCTCGTTCTATTACAATCGTTTACATATTGACATATTGAGAATTAGAATACCCGTGTGATGTATCCCTTGCTCGAGTTGAAGTTCAATTTCTGTAACTGATAAAATTACACATTTGTTTCCAGGTGTGGAATCACACAAACATTACTTCCTTGCTCTAACATTGTTTTACGGCAAATTTAAAAGCAGGAAGATGATCAAAACAATCATTCAAATTATCTATTCCAAAAGTAAGTAAAAAACTTACAGATCACTTTGTCCTTTCATGATGACATTGACTCCTGTTCCGGTTAGTGTAGCGATGCCGCCGATGTTAGCAGCGTAGCATATTGACATCGACAGAGCCTTACACAGGTTGAGATGATTGGCCTCGTCGTCTCTTTCCTGACTAGGCTCATTACCACTATTTAGAATAAACATGCTATAAAGATTAATATTTTTATTCGATATCTTGCAAAATGGAAACATCATTTCAGCTCACATCAATACAGCAATAATCCGTGTAAAAGATGAATTGATAAAATTCATCAACAACAGGACGACAAATATATGAGGTTCCACTAAAACAAATATATGTTATTCTACTCTATAACATCATCACATTTTGGATTCCTTTTGAAACTAAAAAATATATAACAAGATCATTCGATTGATACTTGATTAATCAGATACTTACATGTCATTGCCCTCATGTTCTAGAGCATTGACAGTACCTTCGGTACATGTATCACGGTGTGTCGGTATATTCTGCTTGGCCCGGTGATATGTTTGGTCGACACCCGCTGTAATTATAACTCAAACATTACTCATTAAAATTGTGTTGATGTACTGCTGTTAAAATCTATACTTATTAGCTACGAAATCAATTAGTTTTCAATAATATAATGGAAAAATGCATACTAAATCGGTTATTTGGTAGTTAAGGGTCTAGCGCAAGTCACTTGACTCGATTTTAACCAAAAATGACCAAAAGGAGCAGCAGCATATATTTACTATGTAAGGTTAATAAGGGAACGACGTGTTAGATCTTAAGACGATCGTGCATGATTATCAGGATAAATACTAAGTTAGGAACACTTATACACGACTTTCGAAATGCAAAATGAGAAACTCTCATTCTAAGTTACGAGATTCGAGAGCTGCACGTTGATCAAAACTATTGGCAAATGTTATGGTCCCCATCTTTGTCTCATTGGAAAAAAATCTGTATCTTTGTTTGATAAGAGGATGGACGCTTTTGAGTATGCTCATTTGTGTATTTACTTGTTGTTGTGATTGGCAATGATGAATCGGTGCTCATTTCAAGGACTTGATGTTTACTTGGATGTGGCCAAGATTTACATGGCGGGTGTCGTCGATGAATCAGGAGACGCTTTCTCTTCCGGAACACATGGTCTTAATCTCGTGTACTTTCACAAGCTTATCCATGTAAATCTTTCATTTTTTCATATTGACCCCCTTGTCTGATCTGAAGTTTAATTCCTATGTAACACTTATGACCGAATGGTGACAACATATTTCATTGAATAATCTTAATCGAGCCATTCATACCTTCTTTAGTGCACTGATCGATCGAATGGATACTTTTCAACTGTACAAGGACAGCATTTGCTATCGGTAACATCATGACGGCGGTGGCTGTGTTACTCATCCACATGGACAGAAACCAAGTCGGAATCATCATTCCCAGCATAAGCCTATACAAAGAAGATATATACATTAATTACATACAACACATATTTAGCATTTCCATTCGTCATATTGTACGTGCACTGCCATTTACTCAGGGTCACACAAATTTCATATCAACAGATGGTGGGCTTTCATAAAGATTTGTTGATCCTGTTTTGCTTTAAATGATTTATTTTGAACACAAGTATGCATATTGAGCCCGTCTTATAATTGATTCATATTTGACAGAACTTTTCAAATGTCAGCTGTTCTCTAAACATTTTTTGTATTCTTAAATTGACCTTAATAGTCTTACATGAAATAATTTAATTTTGCCTATTCCCGTTATATTAAACTTTTTCAGATTATATTGTATAACCTCAAAAATCAGACAGCGCAAACAGTGATGACATCATATACCGCCATGTTTGGCGCGGTATTTTGTAATCAAATCTCTGATTGGTTAAGGTTATTTTGCGGTGAAATTTATGCACATGGTTGTGTATTTTGCAAATCCATTCGAATTTTGTTATAATTAATACGAAATCATTGTATAAGACTTATGTGTTATATATGTATCTTCGGAAATGAAATTATAGGGAATAACCACAATATTTTTTAGGGTTATACGGTATATACCGAAAAAACTGTGTGCATTTTTTTGCATAAACCGCTTCGCGGATTTATGCAAAGTGCACACAGTTTTTAAAATATAAATGGTTAGTTTTAACCGCTAAGTTAATTTGTAAGACACTGTTATCTTACTTTTGACATAAAGGTATATGTGAACATGTTTAAACTGACAGTGCGAGGGCCATTGCTGTATTTATTACAATGTAATAATATTTACTGATTGACAATGATCGACAATAGAGCAATGCTAAAAATAATTGATGTTTTAAAACAAAGATGCAGCTTTTATATATCAAGAATGCCGACATAACTGTTGCTGCCAAATACTTTTTCTCGTCAAAACTGAGATATAGTACAACTTGCGTGGACGGAAGTGGACCTTCCGTGGGCGAGACTGTCCACGATCATCCTCGATATTTCCATGAAATTCCATGATCTGTCAAGATCCACGGCATTGAAACAATTCACTGATTCATTTGCAAGTTAAGAAATATAGAAATAGTTCTTACCAATGTGGTTCTGATCCAAACCACAACAGAACTCGTAGCGCAAATAGCTTGTGGATGTTCCAGTGCTCAATAGCGTGCGCTAGGATGAGACCTCCAACGAATAGCATGGACGTATCCTATTAAAAATTAAGAGAAAACCAATATGTATAACTTGTTTCTTTTTTTCATTTCGAGTTATTCCGCTGCGGGAAAGAATGTGCCTGCGGTATTACAATGCGTATTTGCGTAATAAAAAACACATACGCCCCGCCGTCCTGAATCTTTTTTGTTTTGCTTTACGTAATAGACATACAAAAAACTCAAAACCATTTGTTCCATCACTAAAAACAATGCATTGCCATTTTTCAACATACATTATGTATAATTCAACTTGGTTTTTTACACCTATTTATTTCTTTAATCCATAGCATGCAAGACCTAATGTCATTTTAAACCACTACTTTATATTTAATAAGTATGACCACTTTGACATATTTGTACCATTCTAAATTCCCTCGAGAAATCGGAAAAAATGAGTAAGTCTATATGTTTTCTATATATTGCCGCCATTCTTACTTAACATTACCAAGGGCCATATTCATTATAATCTATGATATCCCATTAATTATATGTATAGGATGATGGGTCGCCATACTTTGGAATTCTTACGTTAACGTATGCTGTCGATATGTCTTTAGCGTCCATTATTCCAACCATGGGAAACAGTATAACCGGTAACAAAGCTGTCACGGCTATGGGTAAAGCCTCGGTGATCCAAAAGATGGCCATCACAAAAATGATGTAGGCACATTTTGATTCCTGCGTAAAAAGGAAACATATTTACTCCAGTAATGTTATCTATTTCATTCAATAAAAAAAATATCTTGTATACTTGTTTGATATGACGTTTTTTGAGAATGTTTATTAGTGTGCTTACTTTCTGTGCTTGAGAATGATGACTCAGTTCTCACTTTGAGGACATGACATTAACCTATGAGGGGAACATTAACTTAGTTGTGACTGAGATTTATATGGCGTTGTCGTCGACGATGAAGCAGACGCTTAATTTTATTGAGAACCTGGTCTTATTCTCTTGTACTTTTTCAAGAGTTTCCCTTTAAAATTTTTTTTTTCGTGTTTTATTCCCAGAAGCATCTAATTTGAGTTCAGATTATGGTTTTGTTTACACTTCGGTATGTTCTATTTTTTTCTAAAATTTATTTCTGTTTTCTTTCTGTAAAAAGTTTCACTTTCATTCACTGTCAAGCAAACAGTCTTAATTATTATTGAAGATGACGTAACACACACACATACTGTATGCTGCACCTTTAAAATTTAGTAATAGATACAGTATGCCAAAAAATGAATTAAACTGAACCATAGAGCTGTTTCGTCCTCCTAGGACTCCTCAGTGATGCTAGAGGCCAAAAGGTTGAATCCAAAATTTCTAAACTAATGTAGACACAGAAGGGTCAGACATTATACATGAATGAACACTGAAACAACTGGGAAATGTTGAGTTGTTTTTTTTGTGAGGCGTTTTACACCTGCACAAAGTTTGACCAATTAGATTTGTCGCCGCGACAAACCAAGTAAAATGATGACATTGTATATCAGAATGTCACAATTACTTAAAAGCGTGTTGTTTACAATAAAGTTTAGCCTAATTAAAATCACAAAATCTATAAAATAAACAGAACGTCGCTGTACTCACCTTTCCATCGACAGCAAATACAATAGGAAGAAGCAGAAACGGTGCCAGAACAACAACAAGGGGTTGTCGAAAAACCCAAAACTTTTTCAGAGTTTGTTTCACCATTGTCCATGTGTATACATTAAGTCATAAAGTATGTAGTGTAATATACCTCTGGCCCTAGATACCCTCAAATGGTAGCTCTAATGCTACGTTTATCAGATTACTGTTTAGACGTAGTGGAGATCAACAGGAGAATGATTGTGAACTTAGATTCTTTTATACCTAGACCCTACATGCAGGTGTTTTTCATTAAAATTCATCCTGTTGTAGAAATTCGAGTTTTGTATCAGTTGTCCCTGCATAAATTAAACATTTTAAGCATATAGGTTATGTCAACAGTACAATGAAAGTTGAGATAAGTTGTCTTATATGCTTTTTAATCTAGCTTACGCTGATCTCTTTTATGAAGATGATCCTCTAACACAAATCAAAATGAAAACCAAATGTAAGTTAAATGGTAATGTAGGAGCGTTCTTCAATGTCAGCCATTATAGAGTATATGTTTTTAAGCGAGATAAATAGTCTTGGTCGAAAACTTTCTCACAGAACAAATCAGGAAGAAATAAAAGCTGACATGATCGGTAGTGAAGAGTGTCATTCACTTAATGTGGTTACCGTTCGGTCCAAAAGAACCCGTCTTCATACTGATTCCAAATGCTACAGAACAACAATGTTATATTGTATATAACTTAGAAACACACTCGATATATTCCAGTGTTCCGTAGAACAATATCAATCTTAATCTGTTATCATTTCTGTTTTTTATCTGATTAACAATTGACAACGGTACAGTCCGATATAAATCACATGAAATATGAACTATAGCTTAATAACAGGGAAAAAACTGACTGGGGGTTAGACGTAGCCAAAGATAAATTATCCGAATGTAAATGTACGAGATTGCTCAATTCTTCTGTATCACATGTTAGTATCCATCAAGGTCAAAATCGCATACCTAATGTAGAGTTTAAACCACAAATATCATTCCTCTGTTGTCATATTTCAACGGTCATACTCTTACATGTGAGAGTAGGGATCGACCCGAATAAACAAGACAATCAGTACGTATAATGTGTTATACCGCCTATACAATTCCTGTGTTGTCATTGTGTATCGTGATAATATGGAATGCTGGTACGAGCACCTATTGACTAGGAAAGGAAGGTCATCGCCGTGACGAGAACAAATTGGGTTTTAAAATCCGTGCATCGTTTAAGGCATGTCGTTAATCCGTGGTAAGAAAACAATAAAGAAAAAATCCGATAATGTTATAGGCTCATGAAAATAAAAATAAGAGAATACCGAAGCGTCATCAAAACCATAATCCGTACTCAAATTTGATAAAACTAGCAGCAAAATTTGAAGTAAAGGAACAATTTATACAGAGACCCTTTCAAAAGTACAAGAAAAAAACAATAGTTGTTCTGGAAGTAGGGTCTGAATGCAATAACAAATACATATCAAATCCAAGTGAATGTCATGGCCTTAAATGGATAACTGAGGGAGTGAGAAACACGAAAGCAATGCATGAATGAAATGTATGAAATATTTTTACATTTGCACGCCTACGTCCGACAGGTTTTCCCGCTTCTAAAGAATCCGTAAATTTACCAGTCCATCCATACAGCATGTACATTATAAATAAGAGTAGATTGTTGGAATAAATAGCTAATAATATCGCTCAAGTTCCAATAAAATCACACACCATGTGTTTATATAACCTCAGCTTATACGAGTATAAAATATCACACTAGGAAAGTGAGCTTTGCAAACGAAATAAGTTATTTAACCCATAAAAACATTGTCATTCGTTGAAACGATATACCCCAACACCAGAGCAAACAATTAACGTCACAATGACCTAGTGCTGGTGCATACTGCTGGGTGTGAATATCGTCTGTACCATAGCAACACAGATATGTAAATGAAAAGAGGGTCAGAAAACAGGTTATGGATAGACTTAAATTTTGGCAAAGGACTGTTTGTTTAGGATTTTGTGTTTTCATGCAAGATAGTCATAAAAGGACAGTCCCTGACAATGTAATTAGTTATAAATTACATGTAGTCTATAATGAGTTGTTTTATGGAACTCCTCAAATTCTCTTGTATTTTTTAAAGGGAATTCATGTAAATCGTTCTTTTGTTTATATTTTGTCTCTAGTTTAATTGATTTTGAGTTCGGATTAGAATTTTGTTAATGCGTTGATATTCTCTGATTTTTTTGTTAATATGTTTAAGGACCAAGACTATTTCACAGTAATATGGTTTCAGTTCTCGCTTTGAGGCAAAATACGCTTACTCTTCCGAAACACCTGATCTTTTTCTCTTGCACTTTTATAAGTGTGTCCATGTAAATCTTTCCGTTGTTAGTGTTTTGCCCCTGGTTCAACCGATTTCGAGTTCGGATTATGATTTTGTTGACGCTTTGGTTTTCTCTGATTTTTAACGTATACTTTGGCAGGTATTTATGGACGCTCGGCAAACCCGTCGGCTTCTTTTGATTACTGCTGTCACGTTTGAATTGCGGATGCTGTTGCCTGATATATTTTTTTCTGGCATTAATGTCATTAACTGGTACGTTGCGATTTTTTATCTCGAAGAGACCGTGGGCCGAAGCCTTCGGATGAGAGAAACTTTCTACTATGACCAACACGGGCAACTTGCTACTAAGCTGTATGACAAACGTGACGATTTCAATTTTCCGATCGTTAAGTTTTCCTTTCTTGAAAGTAACATCCCTGCTCCTCCTTCCTATGTCTAAATCGATTTGTTACTCTAGGGCTTGCTCTGAATATCGGGGTTTTCGTGATAGATGCCAACTGCTGACGAACAACCATACGGCACATGGATTAGGGAGATGCAGGTTGATGAAGACTATGGGCAAGTTTATTGATCTCACTGAGAAATATTCTGTATCGTTGTGTGATATGACGATCGACGTTTTCGAGTTTACTTATTAGTGTGCACGTGTTTACTTGTTGTGATAACAATGATGACTCGGTTCTCATTTTGAAGATTGATGCTTTCTTGTATGTGACCAAGATTTACATGGCGATGTCGTCGATGAAACAGAAGACGCTTACTCTTCCGGAACACCTGGCCTTATTCTTTTGTGCTTTTACGAGAGTCTCTATGTATAACTTTCCTTTGTTCCTATTTGACCTCTAGTTTTTCGATTTTGAGTTCGGATTATGGTTTTGTTGACGCTTTGGTATTCTCCGACTTTTTGCCAGCACTCAAGCTTGTTATACATTAGCTGTTGCCAAGTTGCTCCAATTAGACAAAGCGTAAACTTCAATTCCGGAGAATGCATTCTGCTTAAAAAGACTGATCCAATAAAGTAATGGTAAAGTTATATTTGTGTGCTACCGATTAGTTTTGTTTTCAAAGTAACAGTTGCAATTACTATACATATAAATTTGAATGATGCATAAAGCACTTTGGAAAAATCAATTGTGCAGAGAAAATGGATAGAAAACTCAGGGAAATGGATGAAATGTAGTTTTGGAAGTGCTGTTAAATGTTGAAATATTGATGTAGATGCTGTCTTCCGTAACATTATATTCAATCGAACGTTAAAAACCTAGTATCCACATATAAACTGCCATCACGCTAGTATGTTTTATTGTGGAAATGTGTACTTTTGTTGAAGGAACGTTGTATTTTCTGACAGGTGGTGTGCAATATTCCGGTAGAACCGTTACCGGTTGTCATTTTTGTATGATACGTCACTGACAATTACATTAGATTACATACAAATTTGTGGTATCATTACTGACGCCCATAGAAGGTCTATCGGCTACTGTTGTGAAACTGTGATCAGTCTCATTCAGTAGGTCTTATTGTTTTGCTGACCATATTTGTATAGCGTTATTGGATCCTTTTCATGATACGAAGACATCTTTATCCATAATGGTCTTCAAAACCTGGGAAATCGGTATCATTGGTAAGTTTAACATTAACTGAAATCAGCTGTTTTTATAAAGGTAAATGCGAATTTAATGATATAAATTATACGTTGACATGTTAGTTCTCGTTATCATTGTATGCAGTTTATGTTACTTTTGTTAAGACTCGCTTTATTGATATAACTGGCAGTATCTTTTAGAACAAGAAGTTACAGCAAAGCTGCTGGACACGAAATCTTGGTTTTGATAATGATAATGACAATTAAAAGAATGAGAGAAGGAACAAAGCATACTTGAATTAATTTTAAAAGACCTCTTTCACGAACAATGGGATTTTGCCCAAGACCCGATTTAATCCAAAGTAGGTATCATGTATAGCATCCCATCATACTCTCCTGAAACAGATTTTTAAAAATTCAAAAAGGTCTTTGGGGCCTGAACTATGAACTTTTTTTTTGTGACGTTTGGTAAGGGTGTGTGGCAAGGTTAAAAAATGGCTCCATAACGAAGACAAGGAGTTATCACACAGAAACATTTTATCTCCCATGTTGTTCATAAGAACCTGCTTGACATTGTAAAATACTAAATATGGATAAATGTGACACATACAAAAAATTACGCAAAGTGAAATACGGAAAAATTGTGTTTTTTGGTATACTTTTTTAGCAGAGTACAATTTTCGGAGCAGTGTTTCACACACTACCGGTTCCATTGCACCCAAATCCTTTTTACATAATTTGGTCGAGTGTATTTGCTCAAATCAGTGAAATTTTAAAACGTAAATTTGTCAATGACAAGGATATTTGCGATGAGTCGGAGTCTTTGAAATTGGCGTTTTAAAATTAAATGGCGTTTAAATGAATTTCGTACAATTTTTTTTAAACATAATATAGAATGAAGAAAGTTTTAACATAATAAATATGATGTAACACACACATGTGCTGCACCTCTTAAATTTAGTAATAGATACAGTATGCCGAAAAAATGAATTGAACTGCATCATAAAAATACCATCATTTTACACAAAGAGGACCTGGGGGCCTGTATCCGTTCTTTTAAAGCAAGGCTCTAAGATAACACATAAAACAAAAGTATTTCATTATTCTTACATATTTATAGACGTCTGCCCAGTTTTCAATAGAGATGGTGCTTTGTTATTACATAGACTCATTATAACTTGAAAACCAGGTTTTTGTTGTACAACCCAGTAACTATGAATGTACATTTTGTACACCTTGCTGACACAGGAGTTTTAGGATTTGCTGGATGAATAGAACGACCCAGGTAGTACAACATTGATGCAACATGAACATTCATACCTGTTATGCATTTCCCTGAAGGACAAAAAAGGTTTTCATGGTAAATGTGTGTATCAGACAGGCAATTATTTAAATTCAGATTCATTGGTATCGCAGGAACAAGGTGTAAAAAGAAATAATTTTGTCTTATAATTTATGTATGACACCGACGCTTAGTGAATGGTATTTTCTTATTAAAATGAAATAAGGTTTACCTTATGTTGTGATTATAACAATAAGCAATTAATTCCAATAAGGGTTGCAGCAAAGCACATGCTTTTCCCTATCATGATACTATGGACAAATAAAACAGTAACTCACTGCACTCATTCAAAATAAAAATTATTTGTACCTTTCAATTGCGTGCTAAATGACCGCATGCGACCTTAATTTTCAATGGAAACATACCAAGTTTAACACTTCCGACTCTATTTTGAAAAGAACAATGGCACAACAAAGGTCTGGGGAAACTAGCTACGTTTCACATTCTGGTTTTGTGGCGGAGTTTAGCAACCCCAACTCAGGCTTTTGTTGTGCCATTGTTCTTTTGGGATACTTATTTCGTTAGTGTTTATATGGCTTATGTTATGCTATGTCATTCTTGTAGAATTGAGATTGATTTAAATAAACATTACATGTCACCATATATTATGGTGACCATTTTCATTCACATTTTCTTTGACTTGTTTGTTACAGGACCTAGGCGGCATAAAAACAGCTAAGCACATAGCTTAATTTATGCCTCTGGAGGCCTGCAAACATTGTATTACAATAATGTGTATAATTAATACAAGAGCTATCTCCCTTCAGCTAATATTGAAATAAGTAATTTCAGTTATGTCCCTTTGTAAATGCAGCAAATGATTATGGGTAGAGGCATTTTGCTGGGCGCCATGAACAATTTGTAAACACCTGATACTGATTTTATATATCTCAAGTTTTTAAAGACTATCGTATTTCGCTCGCCCACTACCTCCCCAAATACCTTTGGAACTTTTTGATTTTTAACTTAATATATTAATATAAGTGAGGAGTTTAATTCAATCAACAGCTGATATATCCCTTGTTACATGTGAAGTGTTACAAGTGTTGGCAGCACTAACATTTGAAATGTAATTTGTGTTTTGTTTAAGGTGTGATATTGACTCTGACAGCAGTGAATCTTACTTACAGCAAAAACTCCCCTACCAAACAAATCACGAGCATAGAACACGAAAAAGAAGTGAGAGAATCAGGGGGTAAGGGAACTCTTCGTTTATATTTCTTCTATATGTAGTTTTTATTTGTGGATACTTGTCACACTTACTGGACTAAAATACATGATATCATCACTCTTCTTAGTGCTAGCACAGTCATGCTAACACTTCATGTCCGATAAATAGGGGGAAATGGACAATTATACATTAGAACAATATGTCTTTTTTATTCCCGATATCACTGACCATATTTAGAAGAAATAATGTATATACAATTTGTCCTTTTTATTCGTTATATCACTGGCCATATCTAGAATAAATAATGTATATACAATTTGTCCTTTTTAACCCTTATATCACTGGCCATATTTAGAAGAAATAATGTAAATACAATTTGTCCTTTTTATTCCTTATATCACTGACCACATTTAGAAGAAATACTGTTTGTACAATTTTGTCCTTTTTATTCCTGATATCACTGGCCATATTTAGAAGAAATAATGTAAATACAATTTGTCCTTTTTATTCCTTATATCACTGACCACATTTAGAAGAAATAATGTAAATACAATTTGTCCTTTTTATTCCCGATATCACTGACCACATTTAGAAGAAATAATGTATGTACAATTTTGTCCTTTTTACTCCTGATATTACTGGCCATATTAAGAAGAAATAATGCGTATATGATTTGTCTTTTTTATTCCTGATACCACTGACCACATTTAGAAGAAATAATGTATATACAATTTGTCCTTTTTATTCCTGATACCACTGACCACATTTAGAAGAAATAATATATGTACAATTTGTCCTTTTTATTCCTAATATCACTGGCCATATTTAGAAGAAATAATATATGTACAATTTGTCCTTTTTATTCCTGATACCACTGACCACATTTAGAAGAAATAATGTATGTACAATTTGTCCTTTTTATTCCTGATACCACTGACCACATTTAGAAGAAATAATGTTTGTACAATTTGTCCTTTTTATTCCTTAAATCACTGGCCATATTTAGAAGAAATAATGTATATACAATTTGTTATTTTTATTCCCGATACCACTGACCACTTTTAGAAGAAATAATGTATATACCATTTGTTATTTTTATTCCTGATACCACTGACCACATTTAGAAGAAATAATGTATGTACAATTTGTTATTTTTATTCCTGATACCACTGACCACATTTAGAAGAAATAATTTATGTACAATTTGTCCTTTTTATTCCTGATACCACTGACCACATTTAGAAGAAATAATGTATGTACAATTTGTCCTTTTTATTCCTGATACCACTGACCACATTTAGAAGAAATAATGTATGTACAATTTGTCCTTTTTATTCCTGATATCACTGGCCATATCTAGAAGAAAGAATGCATATACAATTTGTTATTTTTATTCCTGATAATAAATAATACATTGAAGACGACTTCAACATTGATATACCCTTCTAACAATTGAACTAAAGAGAGATTTACCTACAGTAGGCGAAAATTGTCCTAGATATAATTATTTTTCCGTATATTTCTACATGTTGCCTAGTTTACTCAATCCGTCATAAGAAAAATGTGCTTCATGTAAGAAAACAACAAAAGAGTTGAGGTTACTATCAGATGTTCCAAACTTCCCACAAATAAAGAAAAACACCTTTAGTGATCCTCAACCCCACACAGTTGTTGTCCCCAGGGATCGATTCTAGGGCCTTTAATGCTCATCTGATATTTACCCCTTGTCACAAAAAGATGTTTTAATGAATATATACGACGATGACACGGCTGCTCATACAGATGATAAATCTGTTGATATTACCAATACTAACTTACACGAAGACGCCAAACACATTCAGAAATAGTGTGATGACAACAAAATGTGTATAAACACGGAGAAGACAAAGTCAATGTTAATTGGAACATCCCAAAGAAAACGTAAACAAAAGGTGCAAGTGTCAGTTTATTTCAATAATAATAAAAATAGAAAATGTAAAGAGCGAAATACTCATTGGAGTGACGATACATGATTGGTAAGCATGGAACAAACTAATTTCAGATATATACAAAAAGACAGCTTTCCAAATCTACCAAATGAGATGTATTCGACCTTTTTTAACCGACCATCTTGTCTCACATTCTACAGTTGTTTTATTAATCCTCATTTTGATTATTGTTCAAACGTTTGGGGAAATGATTCACAAAGCCAATTTGCAAAACTTGAAAAACTTCAAAAACGTGCAGTCAGGGTTATAATGAGATGCGACTTTTGTACACCTTCCAAGGAAATGTTCAACAAACTCTGGCGGTTGCTATTCACGAAAAAAATTTCCTACAACCAACCCATTGTTTTGTTTAAAATTATAAACAACATGGCTCCAAATTACTTACATAGTTTTACTTTAACAACTGACAACTATTTAAGAGCTACCAGATTTTCTACTCAAAATGTTTTTTTGTTATTTGCCGACTTGTAAACCAATATGTTTAAAATATCATTTACATACCAAAGTCCTTACCTTTGGATTAATTTACCTCCACATGTGCAAAGTTGTAAAAGTCTCTTATCTTTTAAGAAATGTACTAAACATTTTGTATTGGTCAAAAAGAACAATTTTACAATTATATCTTAAACATAAGTCTTGTTTTCTTAATTCTTATCATATGTATGCTGAGCCTTAGACTCAAACCAACCATTTAGTAGGGGGACCCCAACCGATGGAATGTTTTTGAGTGCTTTACACCTATTTACTTTTAAATGTCTTGATATGATTTTATAAACAAAAATTCATTTCTAGTACTTTTAATACACACTATATTAGTATATATTCTGTCAATTTATATCCTTTTGCTATATTAGCATTTTATGTATATTTGACCATGATAGTGATTTAACCATATCCTAAAATAATACTTGTGTGATACACAAGCATCAATTATTAATTTCATGTTTGAAGATTATATAAAAATAAAAGAAAAAACAAGTTTTAAATGACTAAAATAAAGTCAGTGATGATTCGTTCTATTTACTTTTTATGACATAGACGTTTAGCCATATAACTGTGATATTTCTGGTTATATATGCTATATGTATCTTACAAAGATTTTGTAATGTTTTACGATTGTTGTAACTTTGTTGTAAATATTGTACATTTAATCATACTTGACCATATGTAAGACGAGTCATTGACTCAATATGTCATCAAGTATAGAACAAGACTATAATAATAATAATAATTATTATAAAAAAACGAAATGATTGAGGAGAGCATGTTTCGAAAACGGTCAACAAAACTGATCTTTCTAAAGAAACGTGTAAACGTTGAAAACCAAAATATTTCGAAATGACCGATTAACTTGACCTATATAGATAAAGAAATGTTCAGCGAAATATGGAGGACAGCAATGAAAACTAATATTAAAATTGGATTGACGTGGCTATGTCAAACAGTTTGGAATTGTTAAGATTTTTCTGAGCTGAAATTATTTTTATTTACGATCAAGCGAACTATTTGTTTCATTACTGCTCGCAGAAATTATTAAGTCCTATTGTAACCATATTTTGAGTAATATGGGCAATAGCGTTATAAATTTACGAACATTGAAGCTTTGGACACTGGAGAACAATTGTCCCATATAGGTAGCCTTCGTTCGCTGCAAATGAACGTGACGCAACTGATGCATTTAAATTGAAATACAGCCAAGCAGCACACTGGTAAATTCATGTCCTTCAGATGTAAATTCAATTCGATACATTGTATCTCTTTTTAATCCTATAACAGAAACCATAAAACATTTTTTTCAGATGAGGTTATTATGGAGCAATGCGTTATTTCTTTCAATGATTTACTAATGAAGTAAATGAAGCAAATGAAGCACTGAATAAGTTATGATTTCGCTAATGGATCAAGGAATGGAAACAGTCTCATCTTTTATTAAGGATCCTTATATCGGCTAATACATTAGATACATTTCCCAATAAGAACATTAGATACTGTACAAAATGAAATGTTCGTATTGTATGCAACATTCTTTTTTTATTGTGATTGACATTGTCCTAATGATAGAGATAAAACATATTTGAATCATGGTGTATCCACGAAAGTTGATACCATAAGACTATCTAATATATTTAAAACCACAGAAGAAAAGTAAGGAAAGGTACAGTCCCCATTTGCTAAGCACACTCGGTGAAGTACTAAGGACATGCTACGTGAAGGTGGGGAGGGGTGGGGTCGAGGTTGGATCGGGGTTTGTGGATGGAGTGGTGACTAGGACTGTTTTTATTTGGGAGGGAACTTGAGTACCTGTATAAGTACTGGGCAGGCTATCTCGTATCTTTTCTAATCCGTGTCAAACATCAACTTAAAACACGTAAATAAAAAGAACAAAAACAGTAAACGAAAAAGGAAACATCGACTATTATCTTTGTTTTGAGCTTAGTGAAGCGTTCATCGTTCAAAAGTTAATTATCCTCCAGTGTGGAAATTTCGCCTTCATTTCCTACAGAAACTATTCGAAATCAAAGGCTGTCCATATTTTTTCCATGTATTAGTTTCATAGTCAAATCATAATCTTAATCTGAGACCAGTACAGACGAAGCAAACTGAGGGTGATTATTTGGTGTCCTCCTCTGCATTAATAAAGAAAAAGTTGTCACACCAATAAAAAATCATCTTTCCACTATTATTCAAGACTAGTTTAATTTTACTTCCAAATTCATAAATTACACACCTGACCCTTCTGCTTCTACATTCGTTTAGAAATTTTGGCTTCCCACCTTTTGTCCCCTAGAGTCACTGAATAGTCCTAGGAGAACGAAACACTGTATGATGCAGTTTAATTCATTTTGTCGGCATACTGTATCTATTACTAAATTAAAAAAGGTGCAGCATACATGTATGTATGTTATGTCATCTTTGTTAACCTGTCCAAGCGAAACAATCCTTTTGATTAGGCGGAGTGTCATACTATTTTTCGTAGTTCAAACTTGCCAAAATATTTGGTATTACACGTACACCGGGGATAAAAAGTCTAAAACAAACCACGGACAGTATGACAGAAAATCTTTTTTTACCGGAATGGTAATCTTCCAGAATCCGACTTAAGAGAATAAGACCAGGGCTCGTATGCATAAAAATTCTAAGTATTTTCTTAAATTCATACTTAAGTATAATTTTAATCTGCTTTAGTAAGCAAGTTGCTTAGTTTCCATTGCATAAAATTTCTAAGCATAATGCTTAGTTGTTCTTTGTTAAGCAGATTGCAACCTTCTTAAAGTACTCGTTGCAAATGACGCTCCATACCATTCCCCGTACTTTCTGTTAAAACAAGGTTTCGGTCTTTTTCGTCTTTCAATTCAATAAAAACTAGCTCAAATGACATCAGATCCTGGAGATACGTCATATAAGACGAATGTATCTACCTCACAAAACCTCATAGAGGAAAACAATTTAAAATTTAAGTTTGGGTCGGGAATTACCACACAGAAGAAACGTGAGACGTGGAGAAGAAACTCTTGTGTTGCCAATGCTTCAAGTACACTGTAACGTTAGCCATTTTGTCAATATAGAAAAGAAAAAGGAACAACCTTCATATATTATGAAAGAGAAATTAGAACAATCTAGCTGAGGACAGGACGCAGACAATGATTCGCACCTACATGGTGGTTAAATTCCGGTAACTGCTGAAAATCCATTCGATTGAGCAGACGAAATAGTATATTTAGCAGTAGGCTGTGCAAACAACTTTTTTATGACATGTGGAAAAACATTTATTTCCCAAAAGAACGCTTTACTCATATCTACGAATTATTGTCTGCAAATTATGACAGATCACAATCTGAATTATTGGATCCCAATCGATACTATATATGTGTATGTGTGGATGCAAAATAACTACACGGACAAGGACGCTGACTCTAAATGATACATGAAATTCTGAATCAATGACGATTCAAATGATAAAAGATAAGATTTCTTCAGTCTTGTTATGTATTTGTTTATTAATATTCAACCTAATCGATCGGGATTGACCCAGTTAACCCGACGATAACTCGCTGATGGACGGCAAATGACGCATCACCATTTACATACATGTACTATTAGCTTTAAATAGCGACCACAGGGGCATGATAATTTGTTACAGCTAGTTTGAACCTACACTAATTTTACACTTTAGTGAGATTTGAATCAATTTTTTTTTATATAAAAATTCCTCCTCAGTGATCAGTAAAACTACTCTAAGCACTTCATTTAAAAAAAATCATTCGTGTTCTGTTTTGATTATTTTAATGTTATTGAAACACATGGACCTGTACGTTTGACTTTCGTTGCAGTTCATTCAATGCATTTTAAGTGCATGACTTACCTTATTCAAAACTTACAATATATTATGATAAATTGTATTTAAACTTATTAGCAATTGTATAACTACTGATAAGCACAATGATGTGGTAATTCAGACATTTCATGTCAGTTACTATCAATGTATACTAATTGAAAAAACTTTAAATTTTATTTCCAAATGAAATGATTTATGGTGAGATATATACATTATACATAATAATTAACTTCATTTAATTTATTTATTTTTTCCTAATTTTAATATATCTTATTCATATAGATTATGTGGATAAAAAGTATGTCTTTTTATTTTGATTAATATAATTACAATCAAATATGTGTTTGGAAATATGAAAGTGGTTTAAAAACATTTTAAACACATAATAAACTAATTCATGAATATAAGTTCTTGAATGTGTGTTTAATTAAAATTTGGAAAGTGTGTTATTGGTAGAGGTTCTAATCATTCTACATTTTTTCTTTATTTTAATTTTTAATTTATTTAAACACTGTGAGCTATACAAGCTGTGCTTAATAGAATGTCCCCGTTTTGAGCCCCGCACTCTTTTCAATTAGAGTTAGTCCCCTTTTGAGAAAACCTTCAACACAGTTGACAACGATCGCGTGGATGAAAACGAGTTGTCTGGCGAAAATAAACACAAACTTGGAACACTTATCTATTGTACCATGTATGTGGTCCAAGTTGTGTGATTTGGTATGTCGTCAGTTGCGTGTTTTTACATGGATAACCGCTGTAGGCAAGTAAATACAATTTAACTGGTAACATTCTCGTCTCAAAAATCCTATTCACAAATGCGTGTAGGCCATTTTCACGGAAAATTCTGGCCCTGTCCATCTAACAACTAAGTCTAGAACGCATAAACTTGCAACTTCACAGATCTGGAAATTTATTTTGTGAACATGTTTGCTATTTACTAATTCTTGCTCGCTTAATGCGAATATGTGTACCATCAGTTCTCGTAACTGCATACAAATTTGTTTAGGGCCTAGGCCTACTCAGTAGTACTACTGAGTAGGGTAAACTTTTTGATCGTCTCGACAGTGAAAGAGAAAGCTTTCAATCGCATAACAACAGTTTGATTGTTTAAAGGTTTTGTAACTCTCTGGATTATCATAGACACGGTGGTCAGATCGACATTAAATTATCATTGCTTCAAAGTTGCATTGACTAAATGCAATCGTATGATGAGGTAAGCTTAGGCACAGGCTAGTTCCTTCCCGTTGCAAGCTCGATATCGTCTTTAGCGAAACAAAATATAAAAAGAATGCCCTCGCCTATCAAAACTTAATCTCAGATAAAGTTTCAATGAATGAAAGATGTTGAGCGAATCAAATCTGTCTCTAAAATGCTTTTCCTATCATAAAACCACTGAGAACATTTGAGGTGAGTTATGCTATCCATTAGCGGCGGCCGTTGTTCGAAACTAAGCATGTTGGTAAAGATTTAAGACAGGGTAAGAGGTTGTTTATAGTTAAGAATATGCTTAGGCGATAAGAAATGTTATACAACCCACTTAGTGAGATAAGCAATATGCTAAGTACAAAAAGCAATCTGCTTAGCATAGTTTTCAGACTTAAGCATATTCTTAACCACTTCATATTTTTTATGCATACGAGCCCAGGTGTTCCGGAAGGGTAAGCGTCATCTGGCCAATCGACGACACATGCCATATAAATCTAGATCACATCCAAGTAAATCAAGTCCTAAAAGTCAAAACCGAGTCATCATTCGCAATTACAACGACCGAGCACATTAATGAGCATACTCAAAAACATCCATCTTCATAGCTCTCAAAGATACAGACTATTTCATAATGAGACAAAGCTGGCAACAATATAATTTGCTCGTATTTCTGTAAAATAGGTTTTTCAAAGGTCGACATCGATCACGAGGATCTTGATATGCAAAGCAAGCCCAAGAATAACGAATCAACTGCGGCATGTAAACACCGTAAGTTGGATGTTCGGGGATATTGCTATCAAGAAATGGAAAGTTTAATATAGGAAAATTGAAATCGTCACGTTTATCGTATAGCTTAGTAGTGAGCTGTCCATGTTGGTCACGATATAAGTAGAGATCGAGGTTAACAGCTGATGTAGTAGAGACTACTGTGTCCTTTATCTCAAGTTCAGAAGGTTAAATAAGATCGACGTAGTTACAATTCATTTGTGTAAAAGTATTGCACTTCCTCGTCAAAGAAATCAAACGTTCACTAAATAATGAAAGCTTGATACATTTTGTGGCGGAAGCAAGCGATTGTTTCAAATTCGATTTAACTTGAAGTTGCCCCCCTTCGTTCACCTGATGCGACGCTTCCTGCATGCAATACAGTTGTATCGAGAACCTTATATAAAAAAGAAGTTTTGTGTTAATTACCTATACTGTTGTTGGTATACATTTATATATACGACAAATGTTTGTTCTGGAAAAAGGTATTTCGAGCCGGATATTTCTGTCCCTATTGACCCTCATGCCTGTAAAAGTTCACACTCTTTATATTGCATATTGACAAATGACTGGGGAAGACAAAGGTAGTTTTGCTAAAACCTTTTGATAAGAATTGCATACCCATATGCTTGATATAATTTCAAGTATTTAAGGTTTTACAAGAAATATAATCTATCAGTGCTGAACCAAGTTTATTGAAAAAAATGTCATTGAAAATGGCGAAATGTTTGAAATTACTTTTAAAGAGGTGTGAGCTGCAAGCATTATGCCTTGTTTTTTAGAGGTTCACTAGATCTACTCCTATCTTCAACAAGCCAGATCCGATATCATAGTCTATGTCCTTGCAGTGGTCAACCACACGAAATTTGTAGTATGAAGTAGTAATGAAAAACAAATCTGCCCCCACCAGGATTCTACTCCGCGATCCTTCTGTTTTTAGTCGGTTAAAGGGAAACCACAACCTGTGGCTAGTAAAGCGAACTGTACTCTACATGTTTACACTGAAGTAAATATTGAGTTTACATTCCATTCAAATTAACATTTATCAGTGTATACAATTATAAAGATTTACATATTAATGATATCTTTGTGTACTATGTAAAAAATATTTTACACAACCAATAAATGTTTAATGTAACGTTTCGGTGACAAGTACGATGTGTACCTTGCCACCTTCATCGGGCTAATGACTGAAGCGTATGTACACAGCAGGTGTAAATTGTGCATGAGATAAAGGTGACAGGGTACATATCGAACTAGTCATCGAAACGTCAAATAAAACATTTATTTGTTATTGGTAAAATGATTTTTGCATAGATCATACTTTCTTACCTTAAACAGTTTTTAATACAAATATATGTATGTACATTTCGATATGATATGCACACTATCTAATACAAGATGGATGCGATATCGATCTTTTGGAAACGTTTGTTGTTGACTGCCGTTTCGATATATCTCCATAAATTTTGATTCTCCATAGAGTCACTTAATGAGATATGCCTAGTAGAACATCTATAAAGGTGCTGTTGCAGAACCGCCCACAGCGATTTCTTGAAATCGACTATATTTTCAAGTAAAGCTATGAAAAAAACATATGGAAGACGATGTTAATTTCTACTTGACCCATAAGCGCGCCCATAGCGCTGTCTACTTCACTTTTTCGTTTTCAAGCATACCTGTGTTTTTCACAGACCCAAAAGTGGTATTTCTGTTTGTCACTGACTGAGAGGTTTTCTCACGACTAGGTATTGTACATACATTGTAGTTTAAAATGATATACAGTTGACAATGAAACGAGTTTAGTACAAGATGACGTAGAAAACCGAAATTCGAAAATTTTCATTAAATTCAAAATACCATTTTTAAAATCAAGCGGCAAATTCGGCACGATAATATGCGAGTACTATTGAGGTTAGTGTTTTAAAAACATATTTGACTATCCCTCTGTATCACTGGATAACGGCAGTAATTCAATGTTGAAAAATGTATGTGGAATAAATGCACGGTTGATAAAAGTGGTCTTTGTCGTACACAATAATACAACGTATTGATTTATTATGAAAAAGATTTGATACAATGTCCATGATAATGTATTATGTTCTACTATGTTTCACATACTTATAGTAGTTCCGTATTACGTACGATTCATCATTTTTCTCACTTGACCATCTTCGTCTTCAGTACTTCTTCAAAGCCTCTCCTCCGTTGGGGTTTGCCACACAAAAGTTCCCTTTGCCACTTAGTCTTTTGACTACTCACCGCGAATGGTGCTCGGCCTGTTGTTATAATTGTTGTTACGTTTTACAATTCTATTTAGTTCAGTTATGCTGAAGTAAAGTTGTCTTTGTCTCAAATAGGAAAATGGAGAACTCCTGCGTCGGTTTGGGATGTAAAGTTCAAGTACAACCAGATTGACGATGGTAAAAATCCGCCAAAAATTCAGGACTGGATGTTCTCCTTTCTGAGGGTGTCATACTTTCTGAATCAACAGATGCAAAGATGTGTCCAAAATGCTTTCTCAGATACCTCAAGAAACGACCTGCATCCGAGAATGCCAATGAACCGGAACGGAAAATAAATAAGAGAATACCGAAGCAAACTCATAATTCAAACTCAAAATCGATTAAACCAGGGGCAAAATATGAACAAAAGAAAGATTCACACGGAGACCCTTGCAAAATTACAAGATATTAAGACCAGGTGTTCCGGAAGAGTAAGCGGCTTCTACTTCATCGACGACACCCGCCATGTAAATCTTTGTCATATCCAAGTAAACATCAAGTTCTCAAAATGTCAATCACAACAAGTAAACACACTAATGAGCATAATCAAAAACGTCAATCTTCATGTCACTTAAAAATACAGAATATTGCTCAATGAGACAAAGATGGCGACCATAAAACTTGCCCATAGTTCTGACCAACCTGCATCTCTCGAATCCTTATGTTGTTAGTTTGTTTGTCACCAGTCGACATCGATCACGAAAATCCCGATATTTAGAGCAAGTCCTGGGATACCGAATCAACTGCGACATGTAAATACCATAGGTTTGAGAAGCAGGGATGTTACTATCAAGAACTGGAAAGTTGACATCATCACGTTTATCGTATAGCTTAGTAGTAAGCTTTCGATGTTGGTCGTAATTTAAGTAGAAATTGAGGTAAGAAGCTGATGTAGAAGAGTCTGTTGTGTCCTTTATTTCAAGACCAGAAGGGTATATGATCGACGTGGTCAGCAAACTTCTAGTTGTTTAAAGACAACACATCGTTCATATATCTGAAAGTGAAATTAAAGAATTTGGCAAGGTTTTTGTTACCTGTCCTGATTAGCTCCTCCACAAATTCAGCCTTGTATGAAAACAAAAGCAAGACAGCTAAGAGTGGGGCACAGTTTGTTTCCATGGGAATGCCAACAGTCTGCTGGAAAATATTTCCACCGAACTCAACAAAAATGTTGAGGACCAGGAATTCAATCCCCTTACTATATCGTATTCAGTATATTTCCTCTTAGCTTTGTTCGATGGAGATTCAACATGTTATTAAAACAAACATCTCATAAAATAATGTTTCATTTTTTTGTTCCGACAGTTGAGGTTTGCATCGACGAAATGTTTTAATTTGACTTGGTTTACATTTTCCAATTTATTTCTATATACGTGAGCAATAAAGATCCATTGGGGTTTTGGTTTTAATGTGTATTTGTTCTTTATCCTGGTTGAGATGATGGAGGTGGCGCTACCTCGGAGTAGTGAAATTAAGATCCGCTTGAACTGACAGGTGACAGCCCGTCAATGTGTAGCTGTGAAATAAGCATCACAATGCACAAGTTCATGGGAGAGTCGATGCAAGTTCTTTCAAGTTTGTGCAACATATATGATAATTACAACATAAGTTTTAACGCAAGCGTAACAGTTGTACCTTAAAACATGTACCAACAGATAAGCATAGTATGGTGGTGACAATTTCGGCTAAAGTGGATACTACAATATATCTGAATATACGATGGTTGATTTGCAACAACATTGTCACCTCTTGACTTGTTCGTGTATATATTGTATCTAACAAGAATTAAAGGTGTCTATACTTGTTTATTTAAGGTACGTTAATAACAAAAAAGTGGTATGTTTTATTTTTTTTTAAATTTATAACCTTAGCTTAAACAGACGCCCCAGTAGCGGTATAAATAACAATGCAATCGATTCAAATCATCGAACCCTGGTTAAACAGCCACTCGTTAACGACGTTATATCAAACATTGACTAGTTGTTTGAAAGTGATTAACTCCCAGTTTACCAAACATTAACTGAATCTTTGTGACAAGTTTCCTGTTGATCACTGTGTTGATATAACAACATTTAACACATCAGTCCAAAGTTTACTAGAGACAAGGGAAAAATCACTTAAAATACGACACTTTACCTCAGAGGCAACCGGTGATACTTTGATTTTTTTTTCTCTTTTGGAAGAAAACAAAACTCTCAAAAGTGTATATGTTAATAGAGCTCACCTTTTAACACTTAAGTAGCGATGATATCAACTGCAAATAGTCTAGGCCTAAATCTGTCATATTGAAATATTAATTCACTCCAAACGGGAAATTGAATATAACATAAATAAAATCATAATAATAAAATGCAAAGACTAATGCGTGTATGTACAATTGTTTTTAACTGAATATGAAATTATACGTGTATGATATATATGTAGGTACATATGTTCCCGTATGTGCGTGTATGCGTGTAAGACCGTATATATGACGAGTAAATCTCCTTCTGTGAGAGGACAGAGTCTGCATTTGTTTTTAGATAAAAAGAAAACAATCACGTTGAAGCATACCTTGTGAAAAACACAATAAAAGCTAGGTTGAAATATACCGAGGAAGATAATTATAGTACGAATGATTGAATTCCTGGACAATATCTTTGTTGAGTTCGGAGGAAAGATTTGCCAACAGACTGTTGGCATTCCTATGGCACTAACTGTGCCCCACGTTTGGCTCACTTGTTTTTGTTTTCATACGGGGTTGAATTTATCGAAGGGCTTATCAGGACGGGTAACAAAAACCTTGCCAAATCTTTCAATTGCACTGTCAGGTATATTGACGATGTGCTGCCTATAAACAACAAGATGTTTGCTGACCTAATCGATCGTATATACCTAATGAACTTGAGATTACGGACACAACGAACTCTCCTACATACGCTTCTTACCTCGATTTTTATTTAAACTAAGACCAACACGGGCAACTTACCACTAAGCTGTATGATAAACGTCACGATTTCGATGGCGGGTGTCGTCGATGAAGCAGAAGACACTTACTTTCCGGAACACCTGGTCTCTTTTGCTTTTACGAGAGTCTCCATGTAAATATGTCCTTTGTTCCTATTTTGCCTCTAGTTTAATCGATTTTGAGTTCGGATTATGGTTTTGTTGACGCTTTGGTATTCTCGGAATTTTTCCCACAACCAAATTAATTGTGTGCCCTTGCATGCTTTTAAAAAGAAAAAAAACAAGGAAACTGCTAAAGTTAGAATAGCATCCATGCTTCTCCAACCTATAGTGTTCAGACGCCTCAATTGATTTATTATTCTAGCGCTTGCTCTAAATAGCGTGATTGTCGTGATCGATGCCGACCGCTGACAAATAAACAACCCAGGGATTCGAGAGATGCTGGTTGATCAGAACAATGGGCACGTTGTATGGTCGCCATCTTTGTCTCACTGAAAAATAGTTTGCATCTTTGTGTGATGGACGTTTTAGTGTGTTTAGTTATTGTGGTTGACCATGATGACTCGGTTCTCATCTCGAGGACTTGATGTTTACTGGGATGTGACCATGATCGATGAAGCAGAAGATTCTTCTTCTCCCGGGACACCTGGTCTTATAATGCAGGGGTTAACTTGTAAATATTTCTCTTTTGTTCATATTTTATCCATACTTTAATCGAGTTTGAGTTCGAATTATTGTTTTGTTGACGCCTCGGTGTTCTCTTAGTATTTATGTTCGTCAGCAGTCGACATATATCACGCCAATCTAGGTATCGAAAACAAAACCTAGAATGACGAATCATCTGCGCCACTTACACGCCTTGGTTAAATAGGTATATCATTGTTTAACGTCATATTTAACAAAAAGATATGACTAAGATTTTACATGGCGGGTGTCGTCGATGAAGCAGAAGACGCTTACTCTTCAGGAATACTTGGTCTCTTGAAGTTTTACGAGAGTCTCAATGTTAATGTTTTCTTTGTCCATATCCTGTCCCAAGTTTAATCGATTTTGAGTTCTGATTATGGTTTTGTTGACGCTTTGATATTTAGGCAGTCCGCAATATAGCGAATGTGTAGTCATTTGTTTCTTCATTAAAACCAAATATTGGCTTACAGAAAAAGTCAATTTACCTATCCAGCCGTGCATTCGTTCGTGTTTTGTTAATTATTTACACTGTTTGTGGAAGTTTGTTGATGTTGTGTTAGAAAACATATGAATCCCAAATGAATAAGTTTTTTGATTAACTCTTATTAAAAATTAACTTGATAAAACGTAGTACTTCAAGTGCTATAGGCTGTATAGAAATCACGTATTTAGATATCGGTGATCGGTATCAGTTACGGCAGTAGAGGAGTTTGATATCGGACTTTATAACTCCGACGTATGATGGACAGGTTTACAGATATTTTTCTCATACACAAAAATCAAATTCTTGGAGAGGAAAACAAGCGCGTTTTGGGTATTTGGTGATTTGATGGTGTCATGGAGAATCCAGTTATATACTCGGTAATGTAAACATAACGGAACGGCGTAACTACTGCAATATAATACACATTCATACAGGACCGAAGTATGACTTCCTTAGTAGTGTGGATAGTTATTGCCATCGGTATGTATTGACATATATGGTTATTTTTGAATTTATCTTTTTCAACTTTTTAATCGATACACATGGTTTCAACAAGTTTTACTGTATATTTCAGTACACGTATATGCTGTGTATGATATTGTATATCACTCTTTCTATTACGTTGATATTACGTCATCTCTTATACCATTTGTATGTGCTTGTGTTATATAACTAAGTGTTATAACACTACATTGTATGTATTTATTGCAAAGTAGTGTGCTATTCAACAGATTGTTTAAGTATCTATTACATTTTATTTTGAATTTATGTGCATGTTATGTATCAACGCGATCATAGGTATGTGTAACCCCAGCAGGAAAGGCATAATAGTTGAACCTGCTGCCCCGTTGCACAATTCGTAAGAGGCGACTTAAGTTTGGGATCTTCTCTTTCTTTACAACTGGTCTCCTTTCTTATGTACAATGTACCTCACTTTAGGCCTTTGAAATAGCGTTCGACCAAGTTAAGTCTTTGGGCTCTCCTGGTCGAGACGTATACCATTGTCTCAAAGAGAGAGTCGGCCAACATATTCCATAAAAAGGGAAAGTTGTTATATATTTTTTTTCTATTCTACGAGTCGTATATAAATAAGATGGCGTCACGCACGTTTTTGTAAGAAAGGGAAAACAACGTTTAAAGCCTAACACACGAGTTGTTGTTAACGATCACCTCGACTTTCATTTTGTTTTGTGACGGAGCAAATTCACCCCAGACCATGTGATCAATTCGACCAAGTAGCAGCCGAGAACCATGAAGTTTTATTCCTGTAGAGTGTGTCCAACTTCATCAAAGCTGATAGTATGGCCACGCAATCTTTAGATTTGTGGTCGATATAAGCAATTATTTGCCGTTTCTTTGTTGTGAAATATATTGCGATAGTCCTTTTAAAGGTTCAATATACGTAACTTCCGGCAAAATTTAAAGAGAAAATCAAGCCTTATAAATTCATATATATTTAAAGATTTAGTTTAAATTAACTGATATCAGCAATATGCAAGATTAATTTTTACGCTGTTACCGGTACAGCAGCAGTTGAAACTCGGTATTTGTAAACACGCGTCCATTTTGAACTGTCTTAATTTCGGCTTGTTGTTGAAATGGGCCACATCTGAATTATTTTCAATTCTTTGGATTTTTCTGTCAAGAGTTTCTTGTTAGTTAACGCTCAGGTTTACTTCGTTTTAGACTTATGTTTGCATGAAATCCCGAAAAATTTCTCGAAGTTACGTATATTGGGCCTTTAAGTTAATGTTCGAAAAAAATTATAAGTCCATCACAATGTACTATCGCATATTACGGCGGTGGGTGACGGCAAGACAAAGACGAATTGTATGTGTATCTCCTTTGTATGGCATGCAAATATGCACATTTTGTATATATTATCATTTATGATATGTCAGGTCACCAATTTACGGTGTTAGCCATCAATCCCACATACACAGCAGACTGAATGAAAAGGTTGAACTATTTGTATATTGTTTATTTGACAGAAGCGATCGGAAATCGACGTAATCGCATTTAAACGATGCAATAAAAGAGTTGCTGTTTTCGCTACTTAAATTTGTATATAAATATATAAAGGCTATTCAATGGTTTCCCGTTAAATACAAATATATTTCACGAGTATGGCAGATTTGTTTTTATAGTTACACGAGTGCGTTTAAAATCTGCCATACGAGTGAAATATATTTGATATTTATCGGGAAGCCATTGAATTTTCTTTTTATTTCATTTTCGAAATTCCCGAAAGTCTTCTTTTATTTTTAAAATTTGCGGTTACAACGAATCGGGACGGGGTGTCTTATTCTAATAGAATATTAATACGAAAAAGTTTTTTTTTTTTATCAAAATATAGTAATAATACAAAAACATTAATAAAATACATTAGATATATATTAATTTCCAAATTACTATAAAGGTTTTTTGATTTCCTTACTGATTCTAGAAAAATGAAAAAATAGAACACAAATAGTGCGCAATGATATCGGACCGAAACTTATATCATCACTAGTGATGATATAAGCAGTGACGATAAAAGTTTTAGCAAGCTGATATTTTCTGTTATTTCACTGGTAATATGCAATAAATCACTTTTCTTACTGCTTAGATTGACAATGTTGTATATGTTTTACCGAAAACAAATTCTGATTTGTTTTTAAATATCTTTGTAGATTTGGTCGCAATTTCAATGACGAAGACGACTGATTCCGGCGAAACGTACAAATTAATCCAAGGTAAGCTGTATTGTACACAGCGTGCGTGATCCGTAAGTACTGTACTGAAAGTAAGCAGGTACAATTGGTATAAAGGTTGGAAGGTAGGTAAACAAAAAGATGAACATATAATGTAATGTAATTGATTATTCCGATCTGATAAACCTTATGTTATACATGTTCAACGATTGGATTGTCTCTGGTGTAGAAACCTCAATCGGTTAAAGGCAGGGAATTATTAAATGCATTAGGGTATATGTAACGCCATGTTTTTTTTAGCTCCGTCATGATGTGATTGATATAAACACGTCCCATTGTTATACGGGTTAACAGCTTCACAATGTTGTTTGTTGGTGACATTTGATTCTATCATCAATGATATAACACTTACCTGACCATTCTACTTCTACATTAGTTTAAACAATTTCACATTCCCACCTTTTGGCCCCTAGCATCACTGAACATTCCTATGAGGACAAAACAACTGCATGATGCGGTTTAATTATTTTTTTTCTGCATACTGTATCTATAACTAAATTTAAAAGGTGTAGCATATGTGTGTGTTACATCATCTATCTGAATGACAATAATTTCAACATTATTCGTTGCATGTCAATCAACAAGGACAGCAGTTTTATATGTGTTATTATGTAGTTTATTCTCAGCAACGTCATTACGTACGAATCTAAGCCTCACGACAGGGTATCTTTGATGTGTGTTCTAGGAAAAGGGAACCGTCATGTAAGCATAACATTATAATGCAAACAGAAAGCGTACAAAGTAATATTTAAACCGAGTTTTATTTCGGGTAAATAGTAATTAAAAAATATGGACAAAACATCTCAAAACAATATTTTATGACACACATTGCAAACTATTTGTTTAACATATCGGAATAACTAATAAGAACATATAATTGGATGGTATATTAATTTTATTGTTTCTTACTTTCGATCAAAACAACTTTCTTTATCTACCAGCTTTAAATTCTCATTAAACAGTGTCATGGTGGCAAATACTATTCCCATAAAAATCAACGGCACTCGAGAGAAATTAATGGCAGTTCCGAGACCCAATTCAACGCATCATTAATCACTGTGAATCTACAATTTACATATCTCCTTTATATGGAAACAAATACGGCAGCGTCACAGGGCCATAGTCCGAGCTCCGTATCGATTAAACTACACGTTAGAGCAAAATATGAAAAAGGGCAATATTTACATAGAAACCATTGAATAAGGAAGATATAATACACCGGGTGATCATGAAGATCCTGTGGGATACTAGAGAAATGAAAACCAGAATAAAACCGTTCCAGTATTTAATTACAGTGTAGTATATTAACAGTATGGACGGCAAATGTTGCTGTCATTGTAGGATAAGGACAGCAATAATTAATCGGTTATCCAGTCAAAAGGTTTGCGCCAAAAATGAAATCCGATATACTATCTAAGTAATCCTTATGTAATCATACACTTATATGTAACGGCCTTTGTACAATTCCTATGTAACAGTATAGTCCCAACCCCGCCCTTTTTATTTATGACAAACTTAGCATCTTTGTAACAAAAATCAGGGAATACCGAAGCGTCACCAAAATTATAATCAAAACTCAAAATGATTAAAAATACAGGCAGAATATGAATAAAGGAAATATTTTTACGGACACCCTTGAAAAAGTGCCGGATAATAAGAATAGGTGATTCGGAATGGGTGAATGTATTTTGTCTCATTCACGGCACCCACTTTCATAGAATTTCAACTCACTAGTTCCTATATGTCTCTCGGAAGTCAATAACACCACCGACCTAACATAATAAAACACCTGTCTCTAATGTTAAACGGTATTTTAGATCCTTTCCGATTGTGATATATGAGCTGTATCAGCTCAAGTGCAGCGGCTCCCCCTCCCCCCTCACACACAATTTTATTGAGTATATGTTTAAAAAGCTGCATGGATCCTTAATATCTTTCGATACCGAAACTCCGGTTCCGATTCTCTAACTAGACTTACCCCGAGCATACAAAAAGGGCGGTATATGCATTTGTTTTTTGTGTATCTGTTGCAAGAAATGCATGATGCCACTCTTGCGTTGTCACGTGTAACACAAATAGCACACCCGAAACAACGGAACCCGTTTATTAGTTTAATCGATTTTGAGTTAGGATTATGATTTTGATGACGCTTCGGTATTCTCTTTTTTCAGCTACAAAAGAGGAAATCATAAAAATCATATTTTTATACAGTATGATATAAATAACTGGCAATTTTTATTTTCACAGAGAAAGGAATTCGTCTGACTGAAAAGTTCGCTAAATCCTTTTTGAAACCGTCTCGTCGTGTACGGAGAGGTGATGACCCCATTTCAGAATGTAGCGAAGCCACTGGCTGTAGCTGGGAAGAGGTCCGAGAACACTACGGAAACAACCCCAGTACAATTGTGAGGAACACCGTTATGCTTGACAGGCGCTTACCTATATTCTATCATGGGATTTCTATCATGAATATTACGCCACCCATTTTTACCGAAAGCTAAGACAACAACATACTACAATGTCATACAATGTACATTCTAGTGCGTCCCTTATTGTTGTTCTCAATACTTTTAGAATAGATCTCTGTGTGAAGTGTTAATCAGTTTGCTGTAAGTAATTTTTACGTGCTGTGAGATACCTTCCCTTACTGACAAGCTGAATTTGTGTAATTTGTCACTTTATTCACGGTAGAACACTGACAGGTAAAATTGGTTATGTCTATATCTCTCTCCAAATCATCAATCTTTGAGCTTTGAACCAAACGATCAAACCCAGTGACTTTCATCGCTGTTCAATTGATTTCTCAAAAATAGAAAAAGTACATTGTACGGGTTCATTGACCTTTAAATCAGTAACCTTTGACTTTTTAATCAGTAACCTTGACCAAACAAAAATCCCATCAGTATCCCAATAGTAATCCCCACCCCTCTACCATGACGTATATGGCCCATCCCTCAAGCCCCAAGGGGGTAAGGCCATAATTCACAATTTCGGCAGGAAGATTTCCTGTCAAATTTCGTTAAAGTTGTTTAGGGGTTGTTGACAGGAAGTTGAAAATGTAAATTAATTACGGACGACGAACGACGGACGAAGAACAGCGCAGGACGTACGACGATAGACAAAAGACGATTATAAAAGGTCACTTGAGACTGTCTCTGGTGACCTAATGACATCCCATAAGTGTCACCCCATTCGATTTAGCTGTTTTTGATGTTTTTTTTTGTACATGTATATCCAGTTCCTATCTCTTTAAATAGCGGTGTATCCAACAAAAGCGCCTTGTATGTCATTTAGTTGGTATGCGGAACTGGTCGAGAGCGAGATAATAAAAGTAACAGAAATTTGAATTTTCATTTCAGAAAGAATTCATGACAGAATTCAAATGTGGAACAGACTGCCAATATGACAGTTTTACCTATTGTGAAATTACCAGTACCAGCTTTAAAGAAATGAATGGAATCCAGTATCGATGTTCCCGTAAGAACCCTTGTTTTTATATTTTGTTATTTTTCAAAGTTAAGTCTTTTAGAATAAAAAGAATTATAATGCAACCAATAGTTGTATTCAGACGTCCTCGCTGAATAGTCACCTGTCTATATTTTGTCTCCCCAATTAATGATTTAAATGCTTGACAGTGCCGGCTTATTGATGTGAGACTGAGGACAATTTCATTCCCGAGAAATTAATTAATCGGCACTTGCTAGTCATTCCACGACGCATAGTTATATTATTGACTGGGAAAATATTAAAATAACCAACAAGAAAAATAACCTTTCAGGCGACTGATCAGAGAGGCCATCTGGATATGTCACAGCAGGCACGTACTAGACGGGTTGATAGTCGTGGAAAAGGCTTCAACATCATCAAATGCACATAACATTATGCTTGTAAATATTTGATTTAACCAATACAAGTTGTTTCCGGTTTATACCATTTTAATATATACATGCAAGAATATTTGTGGGTACTGTCCCAGAAACTGCTGATGTCAAAGAATACCTTTCACAAATGAGGAAGCACACCAAGGTGCACGGAGTTCATAAAAAAGATAACAGGGGACTGATCCAAACATAGGGAGAGGTATGATGATCAGAGGTATATTATTTTACAATATCGGTTTGTGGAAAGGGGGACCTATCCGAAAACAGAGTGAGGTATTTATCTACGCTTTAAAAATCGGTCGAATAGTTGATATACTTTTCTAAGGAGTAAATTAACAATCTTGCTGTGAATCACAGGCGATGGTGGATGGGGAGCTTGGAGTTCCTTTGGCGCATGCTCCGTAACTTGCGGAACAGGAAACAGAACGAGGAGCAGGATTTGCGATAGTCCAGCTCAGATGGGTGGCGGTGATAATTGTTTGGGTGACATATCTGAGAAAACACCATGTGTTTTGAAACCATGTGCAGGTAAGTTACGGAATTTATTTACTAAACTTCCAAGCATGTTTAACTTTTGATTTCCAGAAATGTAACCGTCTAAGGTGTTATATTTTATCAAATGTTGACAAATATCTGACAGACAAGGGCAAACTTGTTGACAAAAAATAATCAATAAAATAAACAATACTAATTTCTAAACGAAAACACGCTGACAAAAGGTTGAAAACAAGGAACTTATTTATAAACATATTGAAACAGTAGAACTTTTGTACATTTATGTCTCGTCCTTTGAACTTTTGTACATTTATGTCGCGTCCTTTATACTTTTGTACATTTATGTCTCGTCCTTCATACTTTTATACATTTATGTCTCGTCCTTTGAACTTTTATACATTTATGTCTCGTTCTTCAAACTTTTGTACATTTATATCTCGTCCTTCATACTTTTGTACATTTATGTCTCTTCTTTCATACTTTCATACATTTATGTCTCGTCCTTTATACTTTCGTACATTTATGTCTCGTTCTTCATACTTTTGTACATTTATATCTCGTCCTTCATACTTTTGTACATTTATATCTCTTCCTTCATACTTTTGTAAATTTATGTCTCGTCCTTCATACTTTTGTACATTTATGTATCGTCCTTTATACTTTTGTACATTTATATTTCTTCCTTTATACTTTTGTACATTTATATCTCTTCCTTTATACTTTCATACATTTAAATCTCTTCCTTCATACTTTTGTACATTTATATCTCTTCCTTTATACTTTCATACATTTAAATCTCTTCCTTCATACTTTTGTACATTTATATCTCTTCCATTATACTTTTATACATTTATGTCTCGTCCTTTATACTTTTGTACATTTATATCTGTTCCTTCATACTTTTGTACATTTATATCTCTTCCTTTATACTTTCATACATTCATATCTCTTCCTTCATACTTTGGTACATTTATATCTCGTCCTTTTTACTTTTATACATTTATGTCTCGTCCTTCATACTTTTGTACATTTATATCTCTTCCTTTATACTTTTATACATGTATGTCTCGTCCTTCATACTTTTGTACATGTATGTCTCGTTCTTTATACTTTTGTACATTTATATCTCTTCCTTCATACTTATGTACATTTATGTCTCGTCCTTCATACTTTTGTACATTTATATCTCTTCCTTTATACTTTAATACATTTATGTCTCGTCCTTTATACTTTCATACATTTATATCTCTTCCTTCATACTTTTGTACATTTATGTCTCGTCCTTCATACTTTTGAACATGCATGTCTCGTCCTTCATACTTTTGTACATGTATGCCTCGTCCTTTACACATTTGTACATTTATATCTCGTCCTTTATACTTGTATACATGTATGCCTCGTCCTTCATACTTTTGTACATGTATGTCTCGTCCTTTATACTTTTGTACATGTATTTCTCGTCCTTCATACTTTTAAACATGCATGTCTCGTCCTTCATACTTTTGTACATGTATGCCTCGTCCTTTACACTTTTGTACATTTATGTCTCGTCCTTTACACATTTGTTCATTTATATCTCGTCCTTCATACTTTTGTTCATTTATATATCGTCCTTCATACTTTTGTACATTTATCTCTCGTTCTTTATACTTTTGAACATTTATGTCTCGTTCTTTATACTTTTGTACATTTATTTGTCGTTCTTTATACTTTTATACATTTATGTCTCGTCCTTTATACTTTTATATATTTATGTGTTTTGTACATTTATTTCATTTACATTTACAATGTATCTGTCGTCCTTCTTACTTTTGTACATTTATGTATCGTCCTTTATGTCTCGTCCTTTGTACTTTTATACATGTATGTCTCGTTCTTCAAACTTTTGTACATTTATATCTCGTCCTTCATACTTTTGTACATTTATGTCTCTTCTTTCATACTTTCGTACATTTATGTGTCGTCATTTATACTTTCGTACATTTATGTCTCGTTCTTCATACTTTTGTACATTTATATCTCGTCCTTCATACTTTTGTACATTCATATCTCTTCCTTCATACTTTTGTACATTTATGTCTCGTCCTTCATACTTTTGTACATTTATGTATCGTCCTTAATACTTTTGTACATTTATATCTCTTCCTTTATACTTTCATACATTTATATCTCTTCCTTCATAGTTTTGTACATTTATATCTCTTCCTTTATACTTTTATGCATTTATGTCTCGCCCTTCATACTTTTGTACATTTATGTCTCGCCTTTATACTTTCATACATTTATATCTCTTCCTTCATACTTTTGTACATTTATGTCTCGTCCTTCATACTTTTGTACATTTATATCTCTTCCTTTATATTTTAATACATGTATGTCTCGTCCTTCATACTTTTGTACATGTATGTCTCGTCCTTTATACTTTTGTACATGTATGTCTCGTCCTTCATACTTTTGAACATGCATGTCTCGTCCTTCATACTTTTGTACATGTATGCCTCGTCCTTTACACTTTTGTACATTTATGTCTCGTCCTTTACACATTTGTACATTTATATCTCGTCCTTTATACTTGTAAACATGTATGTTTCGGCCTTCATACTTTTGTACATGTATGTCTCGTCCTTTGTACTTTTGTACATGTATGTCTCGTCCTTCATACTTTTGAACATGCATGTCTCGTCCTTCATACTTTTGTACATGTATGCCTCCTCCTTTACACTTTTGTACATTTATGTCTCGTCCTTTTACACATTTGTTCATTTATATATCGTCCTTCATACTTTTGTTCATTTATGTCTCGTCCTTCATACTTTTGTACATTTATCTCTCGTTCTTTATACTTTTGAACATTTATGTCTCGTCCTTTAAACTTTTATATATTTATGTCTTTTGCCTTTTTATTTCATTTACATTTATCTGTAGTCCTTCATACTTTTGTACATTTATGTATCGTCCTTTATGATTTTGTACATTTATGTCGCGTCCTTCATACTTTTGTACATTAATGTGTCGTCCTTTAAACTTTCGTACATTTATATCTCGTCCTTTAAACTTTTGTACATTTATATCTTTTCCTTTATACTTTTGTACATTTATGTCTCGTCCTTTATACTTTTGTACATTAATGTCTCGTCCTTCATACTTTTGTACATTTATATCTCGTCCTTTATACTTTTGCACATTTATATCTCGTCCTTCATACTTTTGTACATTTATGTCTCGTCCTTTATACTTTTGTACATTAATGTCTCGTCCTTCATACTTTTGTACATTTATGTCTCGTCCTTTATACTTTTGTACATTTATACCTCTTCCTTTACACTTTTGTACATTTATGTCTCGTCCTTTATACTTTTGTACATTTATTTCTCGTCCTTCATACTTTTGAACATGCATGTCTCGTCCTTCATACTTTTGTACATGTATGCCTCCTCCTTTACACTTTTGTACATTTATGTCTCGTCCTTTACACATTTGTTCATTTATATCTCGTCCTTCATACTTTTGTTCATTTATGTCTCGTCCTTCATACTTTTGTACATTTATCTCTCGTTCTTTATACTTTTGAACATTTATGTCTCGTTCTTTATACTTTTGTACATTTATTTGTCGTTCTTTATACTTTTATACATTTATGTCTCGTCCTTTAAACTTTTATATATTGATGTCTTTTGTACATTTATTTCATTTACATTTACAATGTATCTGTCGTCCTTCATACTTTTGTACATTTATGTATCGTCCTTTATGATTTTGTACATTTATGTCTCGTTCTTTGAATTTTTGTACATTTATGTCACGTGTTTTATACTTTTGTACATTTATGTCTCGTCCTTCATACTTTTGTACATTTATGTCTCGTCCTTTATACTTTTATACATTTATGTCTCGTCCTTTGTACTTTTATACATTTATGTCTCGTTCTTCAAACTTTTGTACATTTATATCTCGTCCTTCATACTTTTGTACATTTATGTCTCTTCTTTCATACTTTCATACATTTATGTGTCGTCATTTATACTTTCGTACATTTATGTCTCGTTCTTCATACTTTTGTACATTTATATCTCGTCCTTCATACTTTTGTACATTTATATCTCTTCCTTCATACTTTTGTACATTTATATCTCTTCCTTCATACTTTGTACATTTATGTCTCGTCCTTTATACTTTTGTACATTTAAATATCTTCCTTCATACTTTTGTACATTTATATCTCTTCCTTTATACTTTCATACATTTATATCTCTTCCTTCATACTTTTGTACATTTATATCTCTTCCTTTATACTTTTATACATTTATGTCTCGTCCTTCATACTTTTGTACATTTATGTCTCTTCCTTTATACTTTCATACATTTATATCTCTTCCTTCATACTTTTGTACATTTATGTCTCGTCCTTCATACTTTTGTACATTTATATCTCTTCCTTTATACTTTAATACATGTATGTCTCGTCCTTCATACTTTTGTACATGTATGTCTCGTCCTTTATACTTTTGTACATGTATGTCTCGTCCTTCATACTTTTGAACATGCATGTCTCGTCCTTCATACTTTTGTACATGTATGCCTCGTCCTTTACACTTTTGTACATTTATGTCTCGTCCTTTACACGTTTGTACATTTATATCTCGTCCTTTATACTTGTATACATGTATGTCTCGTCCTTTATACTTTTGTACATGTATGTCTCGTCCTTCATTCTTTTGTACATGTATGTCTCGTCCTTTACACTTTTGTACATTTATGTCTCGTCCTTTACACATTTGTTCATTTATATCTCGTCCTTCATACTTTTGTTCATTTATGTCTCGTCCTTCACACTTTTGTACATTTATCTCTCGTTCTTTATACTTTTGAACATTTATGTCTCGTTCTTTATACTTTTGTACATTTATTTGTCGTTCTTTATACTTTTATACATTTATGTCTCGTCCTTTAAACTTTTATATATTGATGTCTTTTGTACATTTATTTCATTTACATTTACAATGTATCTGTCGTCCTTCATACTTTTGTACATTTATGTATCGTCCTTTATGATTTTGTACATTTATGTCTGGTTCTTTGAATTTTTGTACATTTATGTCACGTGTTTTATACTTTTGTACATTTATGTCTCGTCCTTCATACTTTTGTACATTTATGTCTCGTCCTTTATACTTTTATACATTTATGTCTCGTCCTTTGTACTTTTATACATTTATGTCTCGTTCTTCAAACTTTTGTACATTTATATCTCGTCCTTCATACTTTTGTACATTTATGTCTCTTCTTTCATACTTTCATACATTTATGTGTCGTCATTTATACTTTCGTACATTTATGTCTCGTTCTTCATACTTTTGTACATTTATATCTCGTCCTTCATACTTTTGTACATTTATATCTCTTCCTTCATACTCTTGTACATTTATATCTCTTCCGTCATACTTTTGTACATTTATGTCTCTTCCTTCATACTTTTGTACATTTATATCTCTTCCTTTATACTTTTATACATTTATGTCTCGTCCTTCATACTTTTGTACATTTATGTCTCGTCCTTTATACTTTCATACATTTATATCTCTTCCTTCATACTTTTGTACATTTATGTCTCGTCCTTCATACTTTTGTACATTTATATTTCTTCCTTTATACTTTAATACATGTATGTCTCGTCCTTCATACTTTTGTACATGTATGTCTCGTCCTTTATACTTTTGTACATGTATGTCTCGTCCTTCATACTTTTGAACATGCATGTCTCGTCCTTCATACTTTTGTACATGTATGCCTCGTCCTTTACACTTTTGTACATTTATGTCTCGTCCTTTACACGTTTGTACATTTATATCTCGTCCTTTATACTTGTATACATGTATGTCTCGGCCTTCATACTTTTGTACATGTATGTCTCGTCCTTTATACTTTTGTACATATATGTCTCGTCCTTTATACTTTTGTACATGTATGTCTCGTCCTTCATACTTTTGTACATGTATGTTTCGTCCTTTACACTTTTGTACATTTATGTCTCGTCCTTTACACATTTGTTCATTTATATCTCGTCCTTCATACTTTTGTTCATTTATGTCTCGTCCTTCATACTTTTGTACATGTATGTCTCGTCCTTTATACTTTTGTATATTTATTTCTCGTCCTTTATACTTTTGTACATTTATATCTCGTCCTTTATACTTTTGTACATTTATTTCTCATTTTTTACACTTTTGTACATTTATGTCTCGTCCTTTACACTTTTGTACATTTATTTTTCGTCCTTTACACTTTTGTACATTAATGTCTCGTCCTTCATACTTTTGTACATTTATGTCTCGTCCTTTATACTTTTGTACATTTATTTGTCGTTCTTTATACTTTTATACATTTATGTCTCGTCCTTTATACTTTTATATATTTATGTGTTTTGTACATTTATTTCATTTACATTCACAATGTATCTGTCGTCCTTCTTACTTTTGTACATTTATGTATCGTCCTTTATGATTTTGTACATTTATGTCTCGTCCTTTGAACTTTTGTACATTTATGTCGCGTGTTTTATACTTTTGTACATTTATGTCTCGTCCTTCATACTTTTGTACATTTATGTCTCGTCCTTTATACTTTTATACATTTATGTCTCGTCCTTTGGACTTTTATACATTTATGTCTCGTTCTTCAAACTTTTGTACATTTATATTTCGTCCTTCATACTTTTGTAGATTTATGTCTCTTCTTTTATACTTTCGAACATTTATGTGTCGTCATTTATACTTTCGTACATTTATGTCTCGTTCTTCATACTTTTGTACATTTATATCTCGTCCTTCATACTTTTGTACATTCATATCTCTTCCTTCATACTTTTGTACATTTATGTCTCGTCCTTCATACTTTTGTACATTTATGTATCGTCCTTAATACTTTTGTACATTTATATCTCTTCCTTTATACTTTCATACATTTATATCTCTTCCTTCATAGTTTTGTACATTTTATATCTCTTCCTTTATACTTTTATACATTTATGTCTCGCCCTTCATACTTTTGTACATTTATGTCTCGCCTTTATACTTTCATAGATTTATATCTCTTCCTTCATACTTTTGTACATTTATGTCTCGTCCTTCATACTTTTGTACATTTATATCTCTTCCTTTATATTTTAATACATGTATGTCTCGTCCTTCATACTTTTGTACATGTATGTCTCGTCCTTTATACTTTTGTACATTTATGTCTCGTCCTTCATACTTTTGAACATGCATATCTCGTCCCTCATACTTTTGTACATGTATGCCTCGTCCTTTACACTTTTGTACATTTATGTCTCGTCCTTTACACATTTGTACATTTATATCTCGTCCTTTATACTTGTAAACATGTATTCTCGGCCTTCATACTTTTGTACATGTATGTCTCGTCCTTTGTACTTTTGTACAAGTATGTCTCGTCCTTCATACTTTTGAACATGCATGTCTCGTCCTTCATACTTTTGTACATGTATGCCTCCTCCTTTACACTTTTGTACATTTATGTCTCGTCCTTTACACATTTGTTCATTTATATATCGTCCTTCATACTTTTGTACATTTATCTCTCGTTCTTTATACTTTTGAACATTTATGTCTCGTCTTTTAAACTTTTATATATTTATGTCTTTTGCCTTTTTATTTCATTTACATTTATCTGTCGTGCTTCATACTTTTGTACATTTATGTATCGTCCTTTATGATTTTGTACATTTATGTCGCGTCCTTCATACTTTTGTACATTAATGTGTCGTCCTTCATACTTTTGTACATGTATGTCTCGTCCTTTATACTTTTGTAGATTTATGTCTCGTCCTTTATACTTTTGTACATTTATGTCTCGTACTTTACACATTTGTTCATTTATATATCGTCCTTCATACTTTTGTTCATTTATGTCTCGTCCCTCATACTTTTGTACATTTATCTCTCGTTCTTTATACTTTTGAACATTTATGTCTCGTTCTTTATACTTTTGTACATTTATTAGTCGTTCTTTATACTTTTATACATTTATGTCTCGTCCTTTAAACTTTTATATATTTATGTCTTTTGCCTTTTTATTTCATTTACATTTATCTGTCGTCCTTCATACTTTTTTACATTTATATCTCTTCCTTTACACTTTTGTACATTTATGTCTCGTCCTTCATACTTTTGTACATTAATGTGTCGTCCTTTAAACTTTTGTACATTTATATCTCGTCCTTTAAGCTTTTGTACATTTATATCTTTTCCTTTATACTTTTGTAGATTTATGTCTCGTCCTTTATACTTTTGTACATTAATGTCTCGTCCTTCATACTTTTGTACATTTATATCTCGTCCTTTATACTTTTGCACATTTATATCTCGTCCTTCATACTTTTGTACATGTATGTCTCGTCCTTTATACTTTTGTATATTTATTTCTCGTCCTTTATACTTTTGTACATTTATATCTCGTCCTTTATACTTTTGTACATTTATTTCTCATTTTTTACACTTTTGTACATTTATGTCTCGTCCTTTACACTTTTGTACATTTATTTTTCGTCCTTTACACTTTTGTACATCTATGTCTCGTCCTTCATACTTTTGTACATTTATGTCTCGTCCTTTATACTTTTGCACATTTATATCTCGTCCTTCATACTTTTGTACATGTATGTCTCGTCCTTTATACTTTTGTACATTAATGTCTCGTCCTTCATACTTTTGTACATTTATGTCTCGTCCTTTATACTTTTGTACATTTATATCTCTTCCTTTACACTTTTGTACATTTATGTCTCGTACTTTATACTTTTGTATATTTATTTCTCGTCCTTTATACTTTTGTACATTTATATCTCGTCCTTTATACTTTTGTACATTTATTTCTCATTCTTTACACTTTTGTACATTTATGTCTCGTCCTTTACACTTTTGTACATTTATTTTTCGTCCTTTACACTTTTGTACATCTATGTCTCGTCCTTCATACTTTTGTACATTTATGTTTCGTCCTTTATACTTTTGTACGTTTATGTCTCGTCCTTTAGACTTTTGTACATTTATATCTCTTCCTTCATACTTTTGTACATTTATTTCTCGTCCTTTATACTTTTGTACATTTATGTCTCGTCCTTTATACTTTTGTACATTTATTTCTCATTCTTGACACTTTTGTACATTGATGTCTCGTCCTTTACACTTTTGTACATTTATTGTTCGTCCTTTACACTTTTGTACATTTATTTCTCGTCCTTTATACTTTTGTACATTTATTTCTCATTCTTTGCACTTTTGTACATTAATGTATCGTCCTTTACACTTTTTTACATTTATTTCTCGTCTTTTATACTTTTGTACATTTATGTCTCTTCCTTTATACTTTTGTACATTTATATCTCGTCCTTTCCTTTATACTTTTGTACATGCAGTTCTCGTCCTTTATACTTTTGTACATTTATATCTCGTCCTTTATACTTTTGTACATTTATGTCTCGTCCTTTATACTTTTGTACATTTATGTCTCGTCCTTTATACTTTTGTACATTAATGTCTCGTCCTTTCCTTTATACTTTTGAACATGCATGTCTCGTCCTTTATACTTTTGTACATTTATATCTCATCCATTATACTTTTGTACATTTATGTCTCGTCCTTTACACTTTTGTTCATTTATATCTCGTCCTTTATACTTTTGTACATTTATATCTCGTCCTTTATACTTTTTACATTTATGTCTCGTCCTTCATACTTTTGTACATTTATGTCTCGTCCTTTATACTTTTGTACATTTATGTCTCGTCCTTTATACTTTTGTACATTTATATCTCTTCCTTTATACTTTTGTACATTAATGTCACGTCCTTTCCTTTATACTTTTGTACATTTATGTCTCGTCCTTTATACTTTGGTACATTTATATCTCGTCCTTCATACTTTTGTACATTTATATCTCTTCCTTTATACTTTTGTACATTTATGTCTCGTCCTTTATACTTTTGTACATTTATGTCTCGTCCTTTATACTTTCGTACATTAATGTCTCGTCCTTCATACTTTTGTACATTAATGTCTCGTCCTTTAAACTTTTATATATTTATGTCTTTTCCTTTTTGTTTTGTTTACATTAATCTCTCGTCCTTCATACTCTTATACATTTATTTTTCGTTCTTTACACTTTTATACATGTATGCCTCGTCCTTTAAACTTTTATACAATTATGTCTTTTCCTTTTTATTTCATTTACATTTATCTCTCGTCCTTCATATTCTTATACATTTATTTTTCGTTCTTTACACTTTTGTACATGTATGTATCGTCCGTTATACTTTTGTACATTAATGTGTCGTCCTTTAAACTTTCGTACATTTATATCTCGTCCTTTAAACTTTTGTACATTTATATCTTTTCCTTTATACTTTTGTACATTTATGTCTCGTCCGTTATACTTTTGTACATTAATGTGTCGTCCTTTAAACTTTCGTACATTTATATCTCGTCCTTTAAACTTTTGTACATTTATATCTTTTCTTTTATACTTTTGTACATTTATATCTCGTCCTTTATACTTTGGTACATTTATATCTCGTCCTTCATACTTTTGTACATTAATGTTACGTCCTTTCCTTTATACTTTTGTACATTTATGTCTCGTCCTTTATACTTTGGTACATTTATATCTCGTCCTTCATACTTTTGTACATTTATATCTCTTCCTTTATACTTTTGTACATTTATGTATCGTCCTTTATACTTTTGTACATTTATGTCTCGTCCTTTATACTTTCGTACATTAATGTCTCGTCCTTTATACTTTTGTACATTAATGTCTCGTCCTTCATACTTTTGTACATTTATATCTCGTCCTTTATACTTTCGTACATTAATGTCTCGTCCTTTATACTTTCGTACATTAATGTCTCGTCCTTTATACTTTTTACATTTATGTCTCATTTTTTACACTTTTGTACATTTATGTCTCGTCCTTTACACTTTTGTACATTTATTTTTCGTCCTTTACACTTTTGTACATCTATGTCTCGTCCTTTATACTTTTTACATTTATGTCTCATTCTTGACACTTTTGTACATTGATGTCTCGTCCTTTACACTTTTGTACATTTATTGTTCGTCCTTTACACTTTTGTACATTTATTTCTCGTCCTTTATACTTTTGTACATTTATTTCTCATTCTTTACACTTTTGTACATTAATGTATCGTCCTTTACACTTTTTTACATCAATGTCTCGTCTTTTATACTTTTGTACATTTATGTCTCTTCCTTTATACTTTTGTACATTTATATCTCGTCCTTTCCTTTATACTTTTGTACATGCAGTTCTCGTCCTTTATACTTTTGTACATTTATATCTCGTCCTTTATACTTTTGTACATTTATGTCTCGTCCTTCATACTTTTGTACATTTATGTCGCGTCCTTTACACTTTTGTACATTTATGTCTCGTCCTTTACACTTTTGTACATTTATTGTTCGTCCTTTACACTTTTGTACATTTATTTCTCGTCCTTTATACTTTTGTACATTTATATCTCGTCCTTTATACTTTTGTACATTTATGTCTCGTCCTTTATACTTTTGTACATTAATGTCTCGTCCTTTCCTTTATACTTTTGAACATGCATGTCTCGTCCTTTATACTTTTGTACATTTATATCTCATCCATTATACTTTTGTACATTTATGTCTCGTCCTTTACACTTTTGTTCATTTATATCTCGTCCTTTATACTTTTGTACATTTATATCTCGTCCTTTATACTTTTTACATTTATGTCTCGTCCTTCATACTTTTGTACATTTATGTCTCGTCCTTTATACTTTTGTACATTTATGTCTCGTCCTTTATACTTTTGTACATTTATATCTCTTCCTTTATACTTTTGTACATTAATGTCACGTCCTTTCCTTTATACTTTTGTACATTTATGTCTCGTCCTTTATACTTTGGTACATTTATATCTCGTCCTTCATACTTTTGTACATTTATATCTCTTCCTTTATACTTTTGTACATTTATGTCTCGTCCTTTATACTTTTGTACATTTATGTCTCGTCCTTTATACTTTTGTACATTTATATCTCTTCCTTTATACTTTTGTACATTTATGTCTCGTCCTTTATACTTTTGTACATTTATATCTCTTCCTTTATACTTTTGTACATTTATGTCTCGTCCTTTATACTTTTGTACATTTATATCTCTTCCTTTATACTTTCGTACATTAATGTCTCGTCCTTCATACTTTTGTACATTAATGTCTCGTCCTTTAAACTTTTATATATTTATGTCTTTTCCTTTTTATTTTGTTTACATTAATCTCTCGTCCTTCATACTCTTATACATTTATTTTTCGTTCTTTACACTTTTATACATGTATGCCTCGTCCTTTAAACTTTTATACAATTATGTCTTTTCCTTTTTATTTCATTTACATTTATCTCTCATCCTTCATATTCTTATACATTTATTTTTCGTTCTTTACACTTTTGTACATCTATGTCTCGTCCGTTATACTTTTGTACATTAATGTGTCGTCCTTTAAACTTTCGTACATTTATATCTCGTCCTTTAAACTTTTGTACATTTATATCTTTTCCTTTATACTTTTGTACATTTATATCTCGTCCTTTATACTTTGGTACATTTATATCTCGTCCTTCATACTTTTGTACATTAATGTTACGTCCTTTCCTTTATACTTTTGTACATTTATGTCTCATCCATTATACTTTTGTACATTTATGTCTCGTCCTTTATACTTTCGTACATTAATGTCTCGTCCTTCATACTTTTGTACATTTATATCTCTTCCTTTATACTTTTGTACATTTATGTATCGTCCTTTATACTTTTGTACATTTATGTCTCGTCCTTTATACTTTCGTACATTTATGTCTCGTCCTTTATACTTTTGTACATGTATGTCTCGTCCTTTATACTTTTGTACATTTATGTATCGTCCTTTATACTTTTGTACATTTATGTCTCGTCCTTTATACTTTTGTACATTTATGTCTCGTCCTTTATACTTTTGTACATTAATGTCTCGTCCTTTCCTTTATACTTTTGAACATGCATGTCTCGTCCTTTATACTTTTGTACATTTATATCTCATCCATTATACTTTTGTACATTTATGTCTCGTCCTTTACACTTTTGTACATTTATATCTCGTCCTTTATACTTTTGTACATTTATATCTCGTCCTTTATACTTTTTACATTTATGTCTCGTCCTTCATACTTTTGTACATTTATGTCTCGTCCTTTATACTTTGGTACATTTATGTCTCGTCCTTCATACTTTTGTACATTTATATCTCTTCCTTTATACTTTTGTACATTAATGTCACGTCCTTTCCTTTATACTTTTGTACATTTATGTCTCGTCCTTTATACTTTGGTACATTTATATCTCGTCCTTCATACTTTTGTACATTTATATCTCTTCCTTTATACTTTTGTACATTTATGTCTCGTCCTTTATACTTTTGTACATTTATGTCTCGTCCTTTATACTTTCGTACATTAATGTCTCGTCCTTCATACTTTTGTACATTAATGTCTCGTCCTTTAAACTTTTATATATTTATGTCTTTTCCTTTTTATTTTGTTTACATTAATCTCTCGTCCTTCATACTCTTATACATTTATTTTTCGTTCTTTACACTTTTATACATGTATGCCTCGTCCTTTAAACTTTTATACAATTATGTCTTTTCCTTTTTATTTCATTTACATTTATCTCTCGTCCTTCATATTCTTATACATTTATTTTTCGTTCTTTACACTTTTGTACATGTATGTCTCGTCCGTTATACTTTTGTACATTAATGTGTCGTCCTTTAAACTTTCGTACATTTATATCTCGTCCTTTAAACTTTTGTACATTTATATCTTTTCCTTTATACTTTTGTACATTTATGTCTCGTCCGTTATACTTTTGTACATTTATGTCTCGTCCTTCATACTTTTGTACATTTATATCTCTTCCTTTATACTTTTGTACATTTATGTCTCGTCCTTTACACTTTTGTACATTTATATCTCGTCCTTTATACTTTTGTACATTTATATCTCGTCCTTTATACTTTTTACATTTATGTCTCGTCCTTCATACTTTTGTACATTTATGTCTCGTCCTTTATACTTTGGTACATTTATGTCTCGTCCTTCATACTTTTGTACATTTATATCTCTTCCTTTATACTTTTGTACATTAATGTCACGTCCTTTCCTTTATACTTTTGTACATTTATGTCTCGTCCTTTATACTTTGGTACATTTATATCTCGTCCTTCATACTTTTGTACATTTATATCTCTTCCTTTATACTTTTGTACATTTATGTCTCGTCCTTTATACTTTTGTACATTTATGTCTCGTCCTTCATACTTTTGTACATTTATATCTCTTCCTTTATACTTTTGTACATTTATGTCTCGTCCTTTATACTTTCGTACATTTATGTCTCGTCCTTTATACTTTTGTACATTAATGTCTCGTCCTTTAAACTTTTATATATTTATGTCTTTTCCTTTTTATTTTGTTTACATTAATCTCTCGTCCTTCATACTCTTATACATTTATTTTTCGTTCTTTACACTTTTATACATGTATGCCTCGTCCTTTAAACTTTTATACAATTATGTCTTTTCCTTTTTATTTCATTTACATTTATCTCTCGTCCTTCATATTCTTATACATTTATTTTTCGTTCTTTACACTTTTGTACATGTATGTCTCGTCAGTTATACTTTTGTACATTAATGTGTCGTCCTTTAAACTTTCGTACATTTATATCTCGTCCTTTAAACTTTTGTACATTTATATCTTTTCCTTTATACTTTTGTACATTTATGTCTCGTCCGTTATACTTTTGTACATTTATGTCTCGTCCTTCATACTTTTGTACATTTATATCTCTTCCTTTATACTTTTGTACATTTATGTCTCGTCCTTCATACTTTTGTACATTTATGTATCGTCCTTTATACTTTGGTACATTTATATCTCGTCCTTCATACTTTTGTACATTTATATCTCTTCCTTTATACTTTTGTACATTTATATATCGTCCTTTATACTTTTGTACATTTATGTCTCGTCCTTTATACTTTCGTACATTAATGTCTCGTCCTTCATACTTTTGTACATTTATATCTCTTCCTTTATACTTTTGTACATTTATGTCTCGTCCTTCATACTTTTGTACATTTATGTCTCGTCCTTTATACTTTTGTACATTTATGTCTCGTCCTTCATACTTTTGTACATTTATGTCTCGTCCTTTATACTTTCGTACATTAATGTCTCGTCCTTCATACTTTTGTACATTAATGTCTCGTCCTTTAAACTTTTATATATTTATGTCTTTTCCTTTTTATTTTGTTTACATTAATCTCTCGTCCTTCATACTCTTATACATTTATTTTTCGTTCTTTACACTTTTATACATGTATGCCTCGTCCTTTAAACTTTTATACAATTATGTCTTTTCCTTTTTATTTCATTTACATTTATCTCTCGTCCTTCATATTCTTATACATTTATTTTTCGTTCTTTACACTTTTGTACATGTATGTCTCGTCCGTTATACTTTTGTACATTAATGTGTCGTCCTTTAAACTTTCGTACATTTATATCTCGTCCTTTAAACTTTTGTACATTTATATCTTTTCCTTTATACTTTTGTACATTTATGTCTCGTCCGTTATACTTTTGTACATTTATGTCTCGTCCTTCATACTTTTGTACATTTATATCTCTTCCTTTATACTTTTGTACATTTATGTCTCGTCCTTTACACTTTTGTACATTTATATCTCGTCCTTTATACTTTTGTACATTTATATCTCGTCCTTTATACTTTTTACATTTATGTCTCGTCCTTCATACTTTTGTACATTTATGTCTCGTCCTTTATACTTTGGTACATTTATGTCTCGTCCTTCATACTTTTGTACATTTATATCTCTTCCTTTATACTTTTGTACATTAATGTCACGTCCTTTCCTTTATACTTTTGTACATTTATGTCTCGTCCTTTATACTTTGGTACATTTATATCTCGTCCTTCATACTTTTGTACATTTATATCTCTTCCTTTATACTTTTGTACATTTATGTCTCGTCCTTTATACTTTTGTACATTTATGTCTCGTCCTTCATACTTTTGTACATTTATATCTCTTCCTTTATACTTTTGTACATTTATGTCTCGTCCTTTATACTTTTGTACATTTATATCTCGTCCTTCATACTTTTGTACATTTATATCTCTTCCTTTATACTTTTGTACATTTATGTCTCGTCCTTTATACTTTTGTACATTTATGTCTCGTCCTTTATACTTTGGTACATTTATGTCTCGTCCTTCATACTTTTGTACATTTATATCTCTTCCTTTATACTTTTGTACATTAATGTCTCGTCCTTTCCTTTATACTTTTGTACATTTATGTCTCTTCCTTTATACTTTTGTACATTTATATCTCTTCCTTTATACTTTCGTACATTAATGTCTCGTCCTTCATACTTTTGTACATTAATGTCTCGTCCTTCATACTTTTGTACATTAATGTCTCGTCCTTTAAACTTTTATATATTTATGTCTTTTCCTTTTTATTTTGTTTACATTAATCTCTCGTCCTTCATACTCTTATACATTTATTTTTCGTTCTTTACACTTTTATACATGTATGCCTCGTCCTTTAAACTTTTATACAATTATGTCTTTTCCTTTTTATTTCATTTACATTTATCTCTCGTCCTTCATATTCTTATACATTTATTTTTCGTTCTTTACACTTTTGTACATGTATGTCTCGTCCGTTATACTTTTGTACATTAATGTGTCGTCCTTTAAACTTTCGTACATTTATATCTCGTCCTTTAAACTTTTGTACATTTATATCTTTTCCTTTATACTTTTGTACATTTATGTCTCGTCCGTTATACTTTTGTACATTTATGTCTCGTCCTTCATACTTTTGTACATTTATATCTCTTCCTTTATACTTTTGTACATTTATGTCTCGTCCTTTATACTTTTGTACATTTATGTATCGTCCTTTATACTTTGGTACATTTATATCTCGTCCTTCATACTTTTGTACATTTATATCTCTTCCTTTATACTTTTGTACATTTATATATCGTCCTTTATACTTTTGTACATTTATGTCTCGTCCTTTATACTTTCGTACATTAATGTCTCGTCCTTCATACTTTTGTACATTTATATCTCTTCCTTTATACTTTTGTACATTTATGTCTCGTCCTTCATACTTTTGTACATTTATATCTCTTCCTTTATACTTTTGTACATTTATGTCTCGTCCTTCATACTTTTGTACATTTATGTATCGTCCTTTATGCTTTGGTACATTTATATCTCGTCCTTCATACTTTTGTACATTTATATCTCTTCCTTTATACTTTTGTACATTTATATATCGTCCTTTATACTTTTGTACATTTATGTCTCGTCCTTTATACTTTGGTACATTTATATCTCGTCCTTTATACTTTTGTACATTTATGTCTCGTCCTTCATACTTTTGTACATTTATATCTCTTCCTTTATACTTTTGTACATTTATATATCGTCCTTTATACTTTCGTACATTAATGTCTCGTCCTTCATACTTTTGTACATGTATGTCTCGTCCTTTATACTTTTGTACATTTATGTCTCGTCCTTTATACTTTCGTACATTAATGTCTCGTCCTTCATACTTTTGTACATTAATGTCTCGTCCTTCATACTTTTGTACATTTATATCTCGTCCTTTATACTTTTGTACATTAATGTGTCGTCCTTCATACTTTTGTACATGTATGTCTCGTCCTTCATACTTTTGTACATTAATGTCTCGTCCTTTAAACTTTTATATATTTATGTCTTTTCCTTTTTATTTTGTTTACATTAATCTCTCGTCCTTCATACTCTTATACATTTATTTTTCGTTCTTTACACTTTTGTACATGTATGTCTCGTCCGTTATACTTTTGTACATTTATGTCTCGTCCTTCATACTCTTATACATTTATTTCTCGTTCTTTATACTTTTGTATATTTATGTCTCGTCCTTTATACTTTTGTATATTTATGTCTCACATCAGTGATATTAGCTCTCTTTTACTGATAAAACAGTGGACGGCATGTGGGGAAGCTGGGGGCCGTGGGGAGTGTGCTCTGTTACCTGTGAGACGGGCGTCAAACTGCGAAATCGTACTTGTGACAACCCTGCGCCAAATTACGGGGGAGTTAACTGTCGGGGAAGTTCGAGGGACTCCACAAGCTGTAGTTTACCAGCCTGTCCAGGTAAACTGCTCTGCTGAGAATGATATATTTATGGCATTCTTTATCATTACACGATCCATCCAAAAATAATGCTTTTATAAGTTGTCGTCTCCCCAAGATTTCAAGCATTTTTATCGTCGTTTATTGAGTATGAATTCGATGCGTACCTACTTTACATTGCAGATTCATTAATTTTGATGCATTAATTTACATTTTCGTTTAATAAGTTCTCTATAATCTAGATAGAACAAGACACTACCATGCGAAGCAACACCAACCAATGTACGAACATCTGCAAACACTTTAATATACTGTTAAATATTTTACTCGAAGACCTTTGCTAAATAGAATCATGAATAAAAACATACGCCATGTAACACTATTTAGCTCAATGTGTTTGGTGAAATGTATCATGTTCGTAAAAGTCGTATTTTTTTTTCAATGACTAAGATGGAGGAATAATCATTTATAAGCAGCATGGTGTACAAAAGTATGAAAGTTACAATACATTATATGTGTTTCGTCAGTTGACGGAGGCTGGGAATCCTGGAAGGCCTGGAGTGGATGCGCATTAGTCAGCGGAAACGTTAGAAGAACAAGATGTCGCACGTGCACTAATCCCGCACCCGCACATGGCGGAAATCACTGTCCTGATCGTCGGAGGCAGTCAGAGAATTGTAATATTCCAAAATGTATGTATACCACCATTCATATCGATGATATGACATTATTCAAAAGTAAGGGGAAATGTTCACTGTGTGCTATATCGCCAGTACAGTCAGTTGAGTTAGACTGTGGTATGTGGTATTATTCGCATGCTATTCTGTTTTACCAAAACAATCGATATATTACAACAATCGTTACATTGTGGTGTGTGGTATAATTAGCAGAGTGTGCTATTTTACCAGTGCAACCGGTAGATTAGTATATCAGTAAACTCGGTAGGGTTAGACTGTGACATGTGGTATATTTCTGTATTATGAACGTTTCTACCAGCACTAGGGGTAGATTGAGACTTTGGTATACGGTATAATTCGCTCTGTGGTCGACTTTATCAGTATATTCGGTACGGGTAGACTGTAACATGTGGTATATTACTGTATTACGAACTTTTCTACCAGCACTAGGGGTAGATTTAGACTTTTTTATACGGTATAATTCGCTCTATGTGCGATCGTTTGAGTTGAACTGTTGTGTTTTGCGGTACTATGTGTTAATTTACCGGCACATTCGGTGTTAGACTGTGGTGTTATTCGCACCATATCCTTTTTTTACCATTATAGTCGGTTGAATTATACTAGGGTATGATGTATAAATCACACTATATGCTATTTTATTAGAAGAATCGGTAAAGTGAAAATGTGGTATGCGGTATATTTTCTATCTATGACCTCCTTTACCATCTCAAACGATTTAGTTAGACAGTAGTATGTGGTATATTACTGTATTATTTATTAGGTCACCGACTATCACCGAGTCTGACCTGCACTCACAACTTCTACTTCCGCTATTAATGTTAAATATATATAATCAATAAGATGATATATTGACTATGCATTTTTACAAAAAAAATCTATTGTGATATACTGTGTGTGTTCCATGGCTACAGCTGCTGTCCGCCGCCCGTGTCGATGTCCTATATCACAAGTTGCTGAGATCAAGAACATCAGTGCCGAGGAACTGATCGTGTTGGTGAAGGAAATCAAGGAGGAGCTGTCCGTAGACGTATCCAAGCTTTCAAGTATGTATATCATAACTATGTATTTACAGCTGCTTTTCATCCTTCCATTGTAATGCACTGTGGAGTTAAATGTTGTTACAAGACTGCAGCAACAGTTGCTATTGCGATGTCATCAAATCTCAAGTGTGACATCAGCACTTTCATTGTTGCCCTCACTTGATTTTTGATTTTCTGTTCAAAACCTTTTAGAAATAACTAAATCAAGGGCAATAATTTAATAAGATTTAAATATAAGTAATGAACATTTTAGCAAACGTCGTTTCAGTCATATAACACACATTGCTATTGATGACAAGCTTACATTAATCCCTTTTTTGTCATCAATAGCAATGCGTGTTATACGACTAATATTTGCTTAAAAATTATACTTTATGTGAATATCATATAAAGCATTATACTATTTGATTCGTCTGAGTCCTGAGAGTGTTCAGCATACAAAAAGTCATATTTAAATTGAAATAAATAGTTTGTTACTGAGCCTCTATTGATGGCATGTGTAAACAAAATAGATAAAATAATCAATAATTAAAACGCTTGCTATATCAGTATAACACTTGTAATAGCAGTATATCACTTGCTATAGTAGTATAACACTTGATGTAGAATGAAACACTTGCTATAGTAGTATAACACTTGCTATAGTAGTATAACACTTGCTATAGCAGTATTACACTTGCTATAGTAGTATAACACTTGCTATAGTAGTATAATACTTGATGTAGAATGAAACACTTGATATAGTAGTATAACACTTGCTACAGTAGTATAACACTTGATGTAGCATGAAACACTTGCTATAGTAGTATAACTCTTGCTATAGCAGTATAACACTTGCTATAGTAGTATAACACTTGCTATAGTAGTATAACACTTGCTATAGTAGTATAACACTTGCTATAGTAGTATAACACTTGTTATAGCAGTATAACACTTGCTATTGTAGCATAACACTTGCTTTAGCAGTATTAACACTTGCTATAGTAGTATAACACTTGCTATAGTAGTATAACATTTTCTTTAGTAGTATAACACTTGTTCCAGCAGTATAACTACTCTTGGGTAGATTAACACTCGCTATAGCAGTATTAACACTTGCTTAACAGTATTAACACTTGCTATAGTAGTATAACACTTGCTATATTAAAATAACACTTGCTATAGCAGTAAACACTTGCTATAGCAGTGTAACACTTGTTTTATCAGTATAACACCTACTATAGCAGTAAAACACTTGTTTTAGCAGTATAACATTTGTTTTAGCAGTAAAACACTTGTTTTAGCAGTATAACACTTGCTATAGTAGTATAACATTTGTTATAGTAGTATAACACTTGCTTTAGTAGTATAATACTTGCTTTAGCAGTATTAACACTTGCTCTTTAAGGATTAACCTTTGATTTTGTTTAGTTTATGAGATCATAAATCAAATGGAGCACGAGGTAAATTGCGTAAACGCGAAGCGTTTACGTTAAATTTACCGACTGCTCCATTGGATTTATGATCTCATAAACTAAACAAAATCAAAGGTTAATTCTTATATTTACAGTATTTTGTGTAAATGGGTCATAACTTTTCTGTTCAATTTAGCCCCATCTGCGGACATACATTTCATTGCAAAACTAACGAACGTGAAAACAGTTTGATAAATGAAACAGCATGAAGTTTGCACAAGCCGTAGCTAGCTCCGCCCATTTCAATTGTTAATGACGTCATACAATTGTGACTCGAATGGAATAATTTGCATAGCTCCGCCCACATGTATTGTTGTCGACGTCATAGAATTTTTGCACGTTCTCAAGTATAGTTATTGGAAAATAACTCTAGTTTGCAGTACAATGGTTATCGAGTGAATGTCGGTGTAGACTGTAAATATAGTAGTATAACACTTGCTTCAGTAGTATAACACTTGCTACAGCAGTATAACTACTCTTGGGTAGATTAACACTCGCTATAGCAGTATTAACATTTTCTATAGTAGTATAACACTTGCTATATTAAAATAACACTTGCTATAGCAATGTAACACTTGCTAAAGCAGTATAACACTTGTTTTATCAGTATAACACTTGCTTTAGCAGTATAACACTTGTTTTAGCAGTAAAACACTTGTTTTAGCAGTAAAACACTTGATGTAGTAGTATAACACTTGTTATAACAGTATAACACTTGTTTTAGCAGTATAACACTTGCTGTAGTAGTATGTCATTTGCTGTAGTAGTATAACACTTGCTATAGTAGTATAACACTTGTTATAGCAGTATAAGACTTTCTATAGTAGTATAACACTTGCTATATTAAAATAACACTTGCTATAGCAATGTAACACTTGCTAAAGCAGTATAACACTTGTTTTATCAGTATAACACTTGCTATAGCAGTATAACACTTGATATAGCAGTATAACACTTGTTTTAGCAGTAAAACACTTGTTTTAGCAGTATAACACTTGATGTAGTAGTATAACACTTGCTTTAACAGTATAACACTTGTTTTAGCAGTATAACACTTGCTGTAGTAGTATGTCATTTGCTGTAGTAGTATAACACTTGCTATAGTAGTATAACACTTGTTATAGCAGTATAACACTTGCTATAGTAGTATAACACTTGCTATTGTTTACTGGTGCTGGTATCGATGAAAATAATTCAAAATGTATAACCTTACCTCAATTTATTATACATGCTATAAATAGAAGCGTTATTTAAGTACACAAAGAAAAATATATTTATTCTATGGTTAACTGGACTTGGTAGCCGGATGTAGCATGATCAGTGTTAATTCATTATGATATTACAAATAGGAACATGCGTAACAACATCACTTATATAGTTTAGATACTCGCACCAAATGATGGGAAAAGGCTGAAAAGTAAAAACATTAAATCGGCAGTAATACATACATCCTTATATTTAAAATTGGTTTCTTGATATGTTATTTAATTGTTTGATTGATTTTTTTTACAGAGACCATCGCAAAGAAAGTATCGGCGAAGGATTCAAGGGTTTCAACAAAAACCCTCGGAGTTGTAGGAGCGGTTATACTGATCCTCCCGATCATAGTGATCATCGGTCTCGACTGTGTTAGTCTTCGTCGCTTCTTCGGGAAGTTACGGAACAAAGTGCATGTCACTACAGTGACAAGGGAGAGAGAAAGCTCGACGGATTAAACATTAGACATGTTTCGTTAATGAAATAGAGGTTACACAACGGTTGGATGTTTGACATGGTATTTATTTCACTCGAGTTAGTTAATTTGCAAAAGTTACAAAGGACACGAGCTTTAATGAGTGTCTTTTGTAACTTTTGAAAATTAACTAACGAGAGTGAAATAAATATAATAACCAACAAACACGAGTCGTATGTCCTGTTTCTACCACAATGTTAGCCGAAAACAGTGTTATTTCAGTTTATTCCACGTGTGGTATAAACAAACTGTTATTCAACAGTTGTAATGATTTTATGATACCATGAGAGTTGGATAATACTCATCTATTTCATTGACGGATAGAACACACCATAAACATGTTTATCTAATCCTAAGTGGAGCAAAGAATATCATTTACTCAAGAGGTTAAATATAAACAGGATTTCTAATCTTACCTTACACGACTTTCGATAACAATGTCGTTAATACTTAAAAGTAAATCGAGTATATGGTACAGTACTGTACCATAGTTCACATTTTTACAATTGAACATATGGAATGATATCTAATATTCCTCGCGTACGTGTGTGTATTGACGTGTGTCCCGATCTATACGTAGTCTGTGTGTATTGACGTGTGTCCCGATCTATATGTATTATGTGTGTACACATGTGTCCCGATCTATATGTAGTCTGTGTGTATAGACGTGTGTCCCGATCTATATGTATTCTGTGTGTATAGACGTGTGTCCCGATCTATACGTAGTCTGTGTGTATAGACGTGTGTCCCGATCTATAATGTATTCTGTGTGTATAGACGTATGTCCAGATCTATATGTATTCTGTGTGTTTAGACGTATGTCCCGATCTATATGTATTCTGTGTGTATAGACATGCGTCCCGATCTATATGTATTCTGTGTGTATAGACGTGTGTCCCAATCTATATGTATTCTGTGTGTCTAGACGTGTGTCCCGATCTATATGTATTCTGTGTGTATAGACGTGTGTCCCGATCTATATGTAGTCTGTGTGTATAGACGTGTGTCCCGATCTTTATGTATTCTGTGTGTATAGACGTATGTCCCGATCTATATGTTTTCTGTGAGTATCGACGTGTGTCCCGATCTATATGTATTATGTGTGTTTAGACATGTGTCCCGATCTCTAGGTAATCTTCCCCCTGTGGTAAGGTGGTTATTTAAATTAAAGTTTGCTCTGACCTGTGGCCACCATACATCAGACAAGTATATGTACACATTCGTGTAATTAGAATTTCTATATACATGTACCCATTCGTGTAATTAGCATGTCTATATACATGTACACACATTTGTGTAATTATCATGTCTTTATACATGTACCAATTCGTGTAATTAACATGTCTTTATACATGTACAAATATTTGTGTAATTATCATGTCTATATACATGTACACATTCGTGTAATTATAATGTCTGTATACAATGTACATGTACCCATTCGTGTAATTAACATGTCTATATACATGTACACATTCGTGTAATAAACATGTCTTTTTACATGTACCTATTCGTGTAATTAACATGTCTTTATACATGTACAAATATTTGTGTAATTATCATGTCTATATACATGTACACATTCGTGTAATTATAATGTCTGTATACAATGTACATGTACACACATTTGTGTAATTAACATGTCTGTATACATGTACATATTTGTGTAATTAACATGTCTATATACATGTACACACATTCGTGTAATTAACATGTCTATATACATGTACACACATTCGTGTAATTAGCATGTCTGTATACATGGACACACATTTGTGTAATTAACATGTCTGTATAATTGTACCCATTTGTGTAGTGAGCATGTCTGTATACATGTACATATTTGTGTAATTATCATGTCTATATACATGTACACATTCGTGTAATTAGCATGTCTGTATACATGGACACACATTCGCGTAGTTAGCATGTCTGTATACATGTACACATTTGTGAAGTTAGCATGTCTGTATACATGAACACATTTGTGAAGTTAGCATGTCTGTATACATGTACACATTTGTGTAATTAACATGTCTGTATACATGTACACATTCGTGTAATTAACATGTCTGTATACATGTACACATTCGTGTAATTAACATGTCTGTATACATGTACACATTCGTGTAGTTAGCATGTCTGTATACATGTACGCATTATTGTAAATATCTCAGGTATAAATTACTACGGTACTTTTACGATTACACCCGTAGAAAAATACAATATTGTAAATAGGGTAATTAAATGACATTTTGTTTCTTTTGATCATGTGTAGAAGTTACAAGAGCACGTAGATCTACGTCTAAATAGAGATACATATGTATCATAATATACACACTTTCGTATTTCAATGTACACAATTTGAAATGATACAGTACTTATTTAACCTTGGTTTCTAAATTCATAAATTAAATGAGTGTTACGCACCTAGCAATTCTGCTTTTACGTTAGTTTAGAAAATTTGATTGCCTCATTTTGGCCCCAAACATCACTGACGAGTCCTAGAAGGACACAACAGCTGTATGCTACAGTGCTACTTACTGTTTCTGTCGTCGATGAAGCAGAAGACGGTTACTGTTCCGAAACACCTGGTCAAATTCTGATTCTCCTATACTTTTACAAAGGTCTCCATTTAACCTCCCCCCCCCCCTATATTGCCTCTAGGTTATACCTTTTTGAGTTCGGATATTGGTTTTGTTGACGCTTTGGTATTCTCATTTTTTAATTGATAAAAGTGTGTAGCATGGGGGTGTTAAGTCATCTATCATAATGTCTGTATATATGTATGTAGTAAGTCATTAGTAAAGCTAAGTTCATAGTATTAATTAGTGTTCCTATTATTTTGTAAAGCTATTGTAACATTTAGTATGCTTTCGTACAGCGGATAAATATTGTTCTAAGAGTATACTTTCTCTTGTGTTTGCCTATGTACATGTATCATGTCACTTGAAAAAACAATGAATAAATATAAAGAAAAAATAATAATGAAAAAAAAAGATTAATAAAACAAAACAAGGCACAGTCGTCTCGTAATAGGACGCTGGGTTCGTGATCGAAGGGTTGCGATTTAACCTTTGTTAATATGACAAAATAGACCTAACTACAGTTTATCCTAAGTTTATTGTCTGTAACGGAGCAACCTTAGTCCAGGCATACTTTGTCTCGTCTAAAGAAACATTTACAAACTCGCCACAGAAAATGGAAGCAAATGGTCTGCTTTCCGTCTGCCAGTCTGACCAGCTTTAAATTGTGTCTCCAGTCTCCAAGATGATAATATAAGGACATGACCAAACACACAAGTAAGTTTGAATTTTGTTGTAGTTACACTGTATTGAGGCTGAACTTTGTACATGCCGTGAGTGGGGAAATACCAACTAGGAATTTAGCGTGTTGTCTGTGGACAGCACAGTGTCCGACCAACTCAAATTTGACAGTTTTCTGATGTTTCATGACGTCTACAGAAAATTTTATGGCATGATAAATGCCAAATAAAAGGGAAATTATTTCTCTGTCGATCACGACCACTCCCAGTGAGAACTCACATCACATACAAACGTCACATACAAACGTCACATACACACGTCACATACACACGTCACATACACACGTCACATACACACGTCACATACAAACGTCACATACACACGTCACATACAAACGTCACATACACACGTCACATACGCACGTCACATGCAAACGTCACATACAAACGTCACGTACACACGTCACATACAAACGTCACATACAAACGTCACATACATACGTCACATACAAACGTCACATTCACACGTCACATACAAACGTCACATACAAACGTCACGTACACACGTCACATACACACGTCACATACACACGTCATATACACACGTCAAATACAAACGTCACATACACACGTCACATATAAACGTCACATACAAACGTCACATACACACGTCACATACACTCGTCACATACAAACGTCACATACACACGTCACATACACTCGTCACATACACACGTCACATGCACACGTCATATACACACGTCACATACAACCGCTTTTCTTACAATAAAATCTCACTTCGTCAACATTGGGAAGATGTCCGTAAATTACCTTAGCTACTGATAGAACTGAACACAAACTAAAACCGGAAAAAGGAATCAAGTGATCGGCAGTTCTTCATAATCCTGTTAATAGACTTATCAAAATTTTCAAATGAATTGCGCATTTTATGATTTTCTAGTTTGAATAGCTCAAAGTATTATGTTGACCCATACAGGGGATTTTCTCCCTACTCCTATTTGTTAAACAGACCGAGTAAATGCTTATGCTACATGTATTTTATTACTTGCATCAATATTTTCACACTAATTGTTTCATCTATGTCCTGTATTTGTCATGTCAACCTAAGGAGAGAACTAACATAGGCATAGAATGCTGTTTAATCCAATTGTTTTCACAACAAAATATGATGAAAAAATGTTTTTAGTTGTTACGATATAAATGGGAACTTTCCTGAGTATATTGCAAGAACACTAGTCAGGTTGTTTTGAATTAAAGTTATCCTAATGACTACTTTGTGTTTACTTTATTTTATCAAAACATTATGATGTGTTGTGTTTGAGGACAACCAATACACTTTAAAGGTTTTATTGTTCCTGTGGTATTTCATGCTGATTGCTACATAGCTGAGGTCATTGGATCACCTGGTCCTAGATAATACAGTACATTCCCGTAAAGATGGCCAAACGTTGTAAGGTGTATACCCAGTTCCCTGTCAACACGTAAGAGCAATTCCAACTACTATGACTGATTCTTGCTATAAAATGAATTTAATTTGATAAACATGAATAGCAGAGACTACAGTCTGTAATAAGAAATGTAGACAGCATAAATTACGTTGGCTAAACATAGGCAACAAAACAGATACAAGGTATAAAATGTCAAAATAGATAAAATAGGTCTGCGCTAACAGATACAAGAGGAAACCTGAGTTTTTTGCTATTAAGAACAGTTCATATGTTGACCTGGTTTCTTTTACGATTTCATTTGAGATTGTTCAATATTAAGCAATCCAGTGTCTTCGGGCTACGGAGTAGTTTTGTCTCTTTCTCCTATAAAAATCTTCGAATGATGATTCGGTCTCATTTTGAGCACAAAACACTAATTTTGATGTGACCTTGATTATCATGCCGGGTGTTGTCGACGGAGCAGAGGACGCTTATCTTTCCGGAACACATGTTTTTATTCTCTTCTTCATTTTTAATTATCTCCATGTAAATCTCTCCTTTGTTCATTTTTTGCCCATAGTTTAATCGATTTAGAACTAGGATTGTGGTTTTGACGACGCTTTGGTATTCTCTGAGTTTGTTTTGAAATAAGAGATCGATTTGCATATAAGACCAATTCGTTATAACATACTTATGAACTATACAATATACAAAATATTTATTAGGATATCGATTTTACTTCAATTTATTGTAAACTTAGAAATAAATACAGGTATTTTGTGTATGCATTATGGCGCCAAAGTTATCAACCCATGAATATCACCCATGCCTTATTGATTCCATAATGCACCCCAAACCCCGTATTGACCCTCTTCGCGGAACAGGAACACCTTTATATTTTACGTGTCATCAAACCATTCGGGACTTTTGGTTTTGACCTAGCTGCCGTGTTACAAGCAAAACGAAAACAAAAAACGTGTCGTCTGGAACATGAGGAGATCAAGATATTGGAAAGAAATATTTGAATTTCTTAGCAGCAAGATTGGTGAGTTAGAATTACTAGCAGATAAAAAAAAAGAAAAGAATGATAGTAAAGGGAATAGACAATTCCCGCTCCACTGTAGTAGTCTGTTTTAGTGAAAATGTTGTCAAGTCTTAATGATTGGTGACAATCACATGATAGAAAAACGTTTTGAAAAGGACGTAAGGGTTTAATTTGTTTATTCTTGTAAAATTATTAATTTTTTGTGATTTATTATTACATTACATATGTAAGTACAGTTGAGTGTAAGCTAACCTTTACACCTAGTGCACTAGTAGTGCACTACATTTAAACTACAGGTAAACTAGTAGTGCACTACACCCTGAACCCCATATAGGTCAAATACCCCTACAGGTAAATGGGCAGTCCCATCCATCTACCTGTAATTTTTACCTGTACCTCACCTTTGTTGTCTGCTGGTACTTTGAAGCTGGCCTTATCATTAGTTAATATTTATAACTTTAATGTATATATACATATGCATCTTATGTAGTTATTTTTCTCAAAAAACATTTTTTCTTTCATTTCAAAACTAGAAATTGTGAAATCATGATAATTACTCTTACAATTTTCCCAAAAAATTTCTTGCATAGTATCATATAAATAAAATAGAAAATTAAAATTTATCTAGCAGTTTTGATGCCTTATATTTCATTTAATATACACTATTAATGTTTTTTTTATATTAATTTACCAATTTACAATCGAGTATATTGAAAAATTGAAGGAATATCTATTGATAATTATTTATTTAGAAGTATATTTTTAAATATTGTAAAAACTAATTGCGAAAATAACAAATAATTATTCTTTTAATACTTAATTAAACTAGATATATATTTTTATAAAATACATTCATGCCTCAGATCTATATATTTATGAACGCGCTATAGAGTTTTGATAATTTTTATTTTCAAATGTTTTCTATATTAATCTGTATGTATATATATCACCACATACAACAGTGTTAATATAAATGTAAGAATTTGAGGTTAAAAAAAACGTAATACAACAATAAATTAAAATTTAGTCAGATTGTTCAGTATAGGACAGATGTTTTGATTTGACCCTCAGGCCTCGGGCAATTACCTGACCTGTCTCAACCTTGTCTAGGAACACCTGCTGACATTAGCCTGTCAGTGACATAATTGAGGTGTGAATTATATATATCTCATCTGACTATCACTGGTCAAACTTGAAACCAATTAATAAAGGGCTAAGCTGGATATGACCAGGATCATAAATATGATAATACATATTTAACTTTTACTCAGGTTTATCAAGGTTATATGAAACTAAAAATCTTTGAGAATATATCTAGATATTTACACATTTCCCTTCCCTTTAAATAGTGGATATTTTGAGGACTTAAAATCCATTTTTTTGTTTCATTCAAAACATTTAATTATACAATAATAAATTGATAGTACATAAAATAACATCGAAATTAATAATAATTAATTGGACAACAATGTAAGTCTATGTAAGTCCTTTACCAGATTCTGGTTTTCTTAAAAATTAACTTAAAATACCAAGTATCTTATGACACTTGATTGAATACAATCCAATGACGCATTTCGATTATCTAAATATTTACATATATATACTTGTTAAATGGTAAAAAATTATCTAGTTTATATTGGGTGTAATCAGGGACGTATATGTGAGAGAATACATACTCTCTTGCTCAGTCGATTCATATATATAGTTTGTGATAATAAAATACTAACATTCATTATACTTAACTTTATTCTAATTATCAGTATAATAAGTATTTTAAAATGATGCATTTCCAATATTTAGGCCTAAATATTGAAGGCAATTACAGGTTGTATTAAATATGACTTGAAGGTTTATGCATATATGTAATAATGATTTAAAAAAGGAAGGTCAGTTTAATGGAATCATTTTAATTAATTCTATATTGTGAGACGAAGTAAACAACAAATAAATAATATGCAGTTATATTAACCTAACTTAGAATAAAGTTAAGCCTATGCCAGTCACATTTATTGTACTTTTAAATCAACCTAATGACTTACATAAAATCTAACTAAAAGGTACAAATATAGATCTTCAGGTAGAATCCTTTACCCTCCAGACATAATTACGTACATGTACCTGACCTGCCTGGGCCACATCCTCACGTACAGCGGTCAAGATAGGAGACACCCTTAGTTAGTTAGTTAGTTAGTTACGAGTTTAACGCCGAAGCACACACCGATGTTAATCAGTCTTCCGTCCGGCGTGAGGGAAGCTGCCTTCCCTCAGGTGGGGGGGGGGGGGGGGGGGGGGGGGGGGTAGTGGGGGGACGAGGTCGATTATCGGGCCTTATATTATGGATTTTGTAAAAAAAATTTAAAATCGACCTCGGGTTCGAATGATGATTGGTTGTTGCGTCAGTCACTAGCCGTATCTCGTCAAAGTGTCTGCCCCTAGGCTGTCTGTAGTTATAGCCAGGTATGAATTTCTCACCTCCCTCTCCCCCACAGCCATCACTGGCCAAGTCTGATTAAAGACCTGAGGGCCCTAGCCTGTTAATTGATTAATGATGATAACATTGATTACAGTCTATTGGATTACATGTAGATGTATGTTGGTATTTTGATATGAGAAAGAAATGGCTTTAAATGTTCTGGTGAAAGTAATCTTTTCTTATATTAGTACTTGATGTTTATATAACCTTTCATTCGAATGCATTGTACCTGAGTGTATAGTGAAACAGAATACGGGTACTAATACTGGTACATGTAGGTAGTATTGCCAGAAACGTATAAAACCTTGTACGTCTCTGATATTGCACAGCTAGCTTCTTAATGTCAAATATTGAAAGTAATTTGTGATTGAAACAACCATACTAAGTCAAAAAATGTTCTTCTAATATCTATTTATTTTTTTTAATTACCATCTGTTGTTTACTTTATTTTCTGTATATATTTTTAGTAGGATTAACTTAATAATTTCAACATAAAACATGTATTATACCATTTTTTATTTGAACACATACCTTTCAATTTAGTTGTAGAATACAAATATTTAAATAGAAAAGAATCATTGTTACTTCTAAAAGAATTATAAGTTAGTATATAATATCTAAATTATTATTTTAATTAAAATTTTGACATGCAGTGAATTAATTTATTTAAAGTATTATGATAAATATCTTCTGGCATAAACTCAGAATTGTTCATTCTTGTACTTATATGAGGAAGTACTGACAAACTAATGACTTCAATAGTATAACATAAGTACAGGTAAATCATATTACTTCTGTACAGGTAAGGACACAGGTAGGTACAGTTGTATGGACCCTCCCATTACCTGTAGGGGTTTTTGTGGTCACACCTGGCTGGACGTAGTGCACTACTAGTTTACCTGTAGTTTAAATGTAGTGCACTACTAGTTTAAACGTAGTGCACTCCTAGTGCACTAGGGTGTAAAGGTTAGCTTACACTCAACTGTATATATTAAATTAAAAAAAACATACCATTTTCCATATCGGACCCAATATTGGCCCACGGACCGAAGGCCCTTGGGCCAATATTGGGCTAAAGGGGCCAATATTGTGTCCTATAACGAAAATGGTATATACTATTCTCTATGTAATATGAAGTATAATATAGTGTTTGCATCATTAATACATGGACTCGTTAACTCATGAAATATGCACTCGCACTTATCATAATTTCTCATCTCAAGTTGTCCATGCGTTAAGCATAATCTTCCTGATAAGCTCCGAAATATTTATCCATCGCAATAAAACTGACATTACGCATGGTAGCACTTGCGTGTTCTGCTACGGGTAAAACTTCCAATATTGATCTCCGCCTCCTCACAGCTAAGAAGACGCTGAACAGAAGAGGATGGATGGCGGGGAGTTGTCTGGATGAACTCGTCTGACCACACTTTGATAATCGCCTAAGATGGAAAAAACAATCGTCACAGCGTTAGTGATACTGCTGGCTTTCGGCACGTGTCTATATGGCGTGACAGGTATGCTTGTTTGAATTTAACTGAACTAAATCACGTCATTTTTAATGTATTTATGAGGTTAGTTTGGTCTTGATTAACTGATTTGGAACTGACAAGATCCGTTAATCCTCTTCATTAATTCATTTATTTATTCATATGTTTAACATATGACCAAATACGTATAGGCTGAACATATTTTGGTTTGTAGTCTGGCTTCAATTGTTGGACGAACAGCCCATTAGACAGACTACAACAGCCATTGTGCCTGTACCGCTACAACAAAACGTGCCGACGGAGAAGAATGCCAGACCAGACGAGGCCGTTACAGTCCCGAGTAAAAAGAACCCAGAGGTTCGTGAAGAGAAGACCAATGTCCAAAACCTCACAAATAACAATGACAACAAAAAACAAAAAACATCAGAACATATCACTGACACAGTGACGTCTTCAAAAACAGCGAACAACAAGAGGCATTCAAGTGGATCATCAGAGGATGAAAATGTCACCGGCTACAAATTCAAAAATGGCATACAGATGTTACCAGACCCTTCCAGAGGATATCGTGATAGCCTGGAATGGGACCGGAAAACACATATCAAAAATCCTATCACAAAGGAGGAAGGCATGCTTAACAAATCTTCAGGACCAACTCTACAGAGAAAGCAGCAGCAGCAGGAACAACTGGAATCGTATCATTTTGGTCCAGACGTGACGATAAGACCAACATCTGACGAAAACGAAAACAGGCAATTAAGTAAATATGATATCCTTATTACAAAAACACCCTTTCACTTATTAGTATCATATTTTAGAGCTTCATGAGTTTGGTACTTGACGCATTCCGTTATCTAAATACTCAGAAACGTTAATAGTATTGGAGTCCATGGCATTATTTTATATATGAAGTGCTGATATGCATGGATCCAAAAACGAATCTCCCATATGATTTTATACATGTATAATAAAGGAAATATTAACGTTTTCTACATTCAGCTTCGGAGTTCTGACACAACTAAATGCGAAATCCAATTGTTTTTCATTCTTTGTCTTCATATTTGTTTTTATCGTAGGTTGGTTTCTTCTTCGTAAAACAGAGGCAAGCAGTTTTCTACAGTCCCCTCGGAGGCGGAAACGATCGACACCGACATGTACTTATCAGATGAGGTATCACCAAACACCAGAGCTGGACTGTGCGAATGAATGCAGATATGAGGAACTAGAGGAATACAGGACATGCATCGAGACGTTTGATATAGTAAGTTGGTTTAACATGTTGATGTTCTGATGAGCCGTTTTGGACATACAGATCCAATCTGTCTTTACACTCATTTAATGAACAACGAAACAGTTCATAATAAATTTGTCACAAAACTCATTCATTGTTTTATCAGTGAAATAAACACAAAAGTTCAGTCCGTATACGAGTAGTTCCATTACTCAGAACGAATCATTGTAATGTGTTTTTCAGATATAATATTGTTTATGGTTAACATATTGATATCATTAAGAATTATTTAGTATATTTGCCTACTTGTTGTAATGTCGTGGATGAACTAAAAGACGTTTACTATTCCTTGAACACCTGCTATTTGTAAGCATTTTCTTCAACTCTGAAACACCTGATCTTTTTCTCGTCTACTTTTTCAATGGTAGCCATGGAACTCTGCCCGTAATTTAATCGCTCTAGAATTCCGATGATGGGCTTGACGCTTTTGACGCATTGTTTCTACATCTATTCGACCAAGATGCGGAAGAAAACATTTTGATGTTGTATACACTACTTGAACTGTCATGTCTTATGTGTGTCACGCCATATGTTGGTGCCGGAATAAATAATGAAATGATGCCACATTTGTTAACGAACTCTCAACTTTTATGTTATAGCCAATTTTAACTGAAGACTTCATTCTTTTTTAGAGAGAGTTTGCACGCAGTTTTAGGTGCAGGACCGTTTGTGGACAGAGCTCACAAGTGCGTTGTGAAACTTCAGATGAAGGGAATTTCTACAAATTAAGCAACGTGAATGCTAATTGTATCACAAACGCAGGTAACGTTAAAACTTTGTCTGACAATGTTTATGTTTTTTTTTTATGAAATCCTACACGAAGAGTATCGTCGATGAAACAGAAGACGCTTTTAAGTTTCTGTTCTTATCCTATGAACGTTTTAGTAATTTCTGTGTAAATCTTTCGTTTGTTCATATTTTAACCATAGTTTAGTCGATTTCGAGTTAAGGTTGTTGTTTAGATTGTGTTTGTGGATCATGCATTTGAACAATTTGGTTGTGATTTTACATATACAAAAAGATATTTACCCTGCATTAACAATTTTACAAACATGATAATTGGTGGCTGTTATCATTGATTATCAAACGTAAGTCATTTTTTTCATATTCTAATCAGAATATAAGTGGACCACATGTGCAATTGTATTCCTCAATTTTAGATGCATGTATCTTGCTCATATAGCAAAACTCTATTAATCTTCACCAACCATGGGTCCCCGGGTATACTGCGGTTAGGCAGTAATTCTCCCTCATATACCTAGCTGGACATGCCATCAATCCCCCCTCGAGAAGTCACGTCTCGAGACTTGGCCTAGGACCCCGTTGGTCCTACTCTGTATTCACTGTATCAATGCGCCTTCCTGAACCACCGTGAACTGGCCTTACATTATCACACAGATTCACTACGCTGCCACCAAATGTAACATGCAGGCGGGCACCCATCCACTGTTGCTTACTAAGTAACCAGCGTGAGCGGGCCCCCGTGTTATACCGAATGACTGAAACAGCTCGCTTGCCAGTTAGCCAGTAGTTCCTCCTTAATATCTAGTTGGACATTACAATATGTTGTCCCTATTTTATAAATTTTGAGTTTAGATTGTAGTTTTGTGGACACATACTATACATCATCGATCGATGTATCTGGGAAAAATCTCATGTGACACAGGTTTTCATCTGTCTGAATAATGACTGAAGTCAGATGTTTTGCTTAAGGTTTTGAAAAGCTGACACGGTATTTCGTTTTACCCTCTATCTGTATGATAATAGCTGTTAAAGACCCGGAAACATCGTGATTAGTTCACCTTCTTTAGTCCACAATAGACCCTAGTCTATTTGCTTGTTTTTTGTGTAGGTCATTCTGGGGATGGTCTCTGCCGGGGGTACTCAAATGGAAACAAGACGTCATGCTCTTAAGTTTCAGTGTAGCTTTGTAACTTTTCTCTTTTGATGTTCTGAATTCGCTGATTGGTTTAAATGTTCTATTGTACAATCGTGACCATATTCGCATTACTGTATCCATAGCGATCGTTGTTTGGGTTACCTCCGTTTCATCATACAGTATAACCTGCCAGCCCCGGTTTCTCGTAGTTTCTTCCATTTGCAATGCTTCGCCTCACAGCTACCTGTATAACACGGTCCCATTGTCGATCAGATGCGTCACTGTGTACGCCTAAAGCCTATCTTAATCGAATTCTAGTTTATATTACCAACACGTAAATATTTTATTCGATTCTGTAGATTCGCTTCATAAGTCATTTGGATGATTCAGGTGACTGGATACACACCGACCTAGCAATCAAAATTGTACAGTCACCAACCTGGCTCTGATATATAAATATACTAATATTTTTACATTTCATGCTTACCAATCTGACACAAATGTTAAGAAATACAACAAAAAGTAAATAGGATTATAGTTTCGTGAAAGTAAACGGTAATATGTGTATAAACATATATGGGGTTTTACGCACCTGAACCTTCTGCTTCTACATTAGTTTTTTCTTTAGACATTTTGGATTCCAAAATTTTGGCCCCTATCATCACTGAAGAGTCCTAGGAGGACGAAAAAGCTGTATGGTGCAGTTTAATTCATTTTTTCAGCATACTGTATCTATTACTTAATTTAAAAGGTGCAACACATGTGTGTGTTATGTCATCTTTAAGGTAGATAATTGTTTATATAAAACTATGGTATCGTACAAGTCACACGATGTGTGGTGTGCGTACGATATATGAGCGGAGTATGATGTATGAACGGTGTGCGTACGATGTATGAACTGTGTGCGTACGATGTATGAACTGTGTGCGTACGATGTATGGGCGGTGTGCGTACGATGTATGAACGGTGTGCGTACGATGTATGAACTGTGTGCGTACGATGTATGAACGGTGTGCGTACGATGTATGAACGGTGTGCGTACGATGTATGAACGGTGTGCGTACGATGTATGGGCGATGTATGAACGGTGTGCGTACGATGTATGAACGGTGTGTGTACGATGTATGAACGGTGTGTGTACGATGTATGAGCGGAGTGTGATGTATGAACTGTGTGCGTACGATATATGAACGGTGTGCGTACGATGTATGTACGATGTATGAACGGTGTGCGTACGATGTATGAACGGTGTGCGTACGATGTATGGGCGTTGTGCGTACGATGTATGAGCGGAGTGTGATGTATGAACGGTGTGCGTACGATGCATGTACGATGTATGGGCGGTGTATGTACGATGTGCGTACGATGTATGAACGGTGTGCGTACGATGTATGAACGGTGTGCGTACGATGTATGGGCGATGTATGAACGGTGTGTGTACGATGTATGAACGGTGTGTGTACGATGTATGAGCGGAGTGTGATGTATGAACTGTGTGCGTACGATATATGAACGGTGTGCGTACGATGTATGTACGATGTATGAACGGTGTGCGTACGATGTATGAACGGTGTGCGTACGATGTATGGGCGTTGTGCGTACGATGTATGAGCGGAGTGTGATGTATGAACGGTGTGCGTACGATGCATGTACGATGTATGGGCGGTGTATGTACGATGTATGAACGGTGTGTGCACGATGTATGAACGGTGTGCGTACGATGTATGAACGGTGTGCGTACGATGTATGGGCGGTGTGCGTACGATGTATGTACGATGTATGAACGTTGTGTGCACGATGTATGAACGGTGTGCGTACGATGTATGAAAGGTGTGTGTACGATGTATGGGCGGTGTGCGTACGATGTATGAACGGTGTGCGTACGATGTATGGGCGATGTATGAACGGTGTGTGCACGATGTATGAACGGTGTGCGTACGATGTATGGGCGGTGTGCGTACGATGTATGAACGGTATGCGTACGATGTATAAACGATGTGCGTACGATGTATGAACGGTGTGCGTACGATGTATGGGCGATGTGTGCACGATGTATGAACGGTGTGCGTACGATGTATGTACGATGTATGAACGGTGTGTGCACGATGTATGAACGGTGTGCGTACGATGTATGTACGATGTATGAACGGTGTGCGCACGATGTATGAACGGTGTGCGTACGATGTATGAACGGTGTGCGTACGATGTATGGGCGATGTGCGTACGATGTATGAATGGTGTGCGTACGATGTATGAACGGTGTGCGTACGATGTATGAACTGTGTGCGTACGATGTATGAACGGTATGCGTACGATGTATGAACTGTGTGCGTACGATGTATGAACTGTGTGCGTACGATGTATGGGCTCTGTGCGTACGATGTACGAACTGTGTGCGTACGATGTATGAACGGTGTGCGTACGATGTATGAGCGGAGTGTGATGTATGAACGGTGTGCGTACGATGTATAGGCGGTGTGCGTACGATGTATGAACGGTGTGCGTACGATGTATGAACTGTGTGCGTACGATGAATGAACGGTATGCGTACGATGTATGAACTGTGTGCGTACGATGTATGAACTGTGTGCGTACGATGTATGGGCCGTGTGCGTACGATGTATGAACGGTGTGCGTACGATGTATGAACTGTGTGCGTACGATGTATGAACGGTGTGCGTACGATGTATGAACGGTGTGCGTACGATGTATGAACGGTGTGCGTACGATGTATGGGCGCTGTGCGTACGATGTATGGGCGGTGTGCGTACGATGTATGAACGGTGTGCGTACGATGTATGGGCGGTGTGTGCACGATGTATTAACTGTGTGCGTACGATGTATGGGCCGTGTGCGTACGATGTATGAACGGTGTGCGTACGATGTATGAACGGTGTGCGTACGATGTATGAACGGTGTGCGTACGATGTATGAACTGTGTGCGTACGATGTATGAACGGTGTGTGCACGATGTATGAACGGTGTGTGTACGATGTATGAACGGTGTGCCTACGATGTATGAACTGCGTGCGTACGATGTATGAACGGTGTGCGTACGATGTATGGGCGATGTGTGCACGATGTATGAACTGTGTGCGTACGATGTATGAACTGTGTGCGTACGATGTATGGGCGATGTGTGCACGATGTATGAACTGTGTGCGTACGATGTATGGGCGATGTGTGCACGAAGTATAAACGGAGTTACCTGGGAACTAATTCCGTTATTAATTTTATTATTGACATTCACTGTTATACAGCTTACTGTTACTAGTTTTTACAGTGTTATTTATTCGGCAATATGGTTCCGTATTCGAGAATAATGACAGGCCAGTTGTTCCAAATGAAACTATGCGTGTGTGCGGAGAGAAGCACACGACTGAACGAACCATTGTTTGATCGTTAAATTGTGTACGCAAACTGTATGACATGGCGTTGGAACACGGATTTATAATATACAATATTGCATATAAACAATCGTAGAATACCAAATAACATTATTATAACACGAATAAAATTCAAATAAAAGTAGGGGCAAAATATGAACGAAGGTAAGATTTTCAAGGAGACTTTTATAAAAGTACAAGATAAAAAGACCAGATATTCTGGAAGAATAAGCGTCATCGACGAAACCCTACGTGGAAATCTTGGCCAAAATCAAGTAAACGTCAAGTCCCCCAAATAGAGAACCGAGTCATCATTATCAATCACAACAAGTTATAACACTAATGAACATACAATTGTATCATTAACTTCCAACTTTATATCTTATTATAAAACATGGAAGTAAAAGGTCTTTAAAAAAAAATTAATAGAACACCGAAGCGTCAACAAACCAATAAGCCGAACTCAATATCGATTAAAGATGACGTAACACACACTAAAGGCACAATATGAACAAATGCAATATTTACAATTAGACCCTCGTAAAAGAACAAGAGAATATGATCAGGTGCTCCGTAAGCGTATTCTGCTTCATCGACGATGCCCTATTTTAAACTATCTTCAGGTCAAAAATAAATTTAAGCTTCTCCTACCCCGTATTTTTCATAAGAAAATATTCCATTTTCACCTTTTTGCAGATTTACGTTTTATATATAAAAAGATGTGACTTTCTTTATTTAATATTTGGCAGATCAAAAGAAAACATATTTCTCTATCTAAAGCAGTCATTAACATCTTGATTGCATGTTTTTTTTCATTTGCTACAAAGTTTTATTTCAGATATTCTAAAGGCAAAACTTAAAATCGCTTCAGTTACACAAAACATGTAATGAAACCTAAAATACAAACTAAACTTCTTTGTTACATAATGATTTTGGTTTAAATGAAATATAAAGCAGTTGTTTAGCAAAAATGAAGTTGCTATATTGATTAATGACGACACACAGACGATTAAATGGTAAATCAACTATAACAAGATGAAATATTGGCCGTTCGTGAAGTGCTCAAAGTACACAGAAATACAATGTACTTATTTTCAAAATGGACGTCATGATGGTCTTTTTTTTTTTTAATTTTTTCTAAAACAAAGTTCCACAAACAACAGACATATAATTTAATAAACTCCATGTGGGATCAAAATGAGACTTGAAAATGATTGAAACCTCACAAGAGCATATCCTTAATGATATGGAATAATAAAAACAAGGAATATTGATATATAAAAGTACAAGAGCACTCGTTTATCACTTTGCAGTATAATCGAGAGATGCAGGTTGATCAAAACTATGGGCAAGTTTTATAGTGGCCATCTTTGTTTCATTGAGAAATATTCTGAATCTTTAGGTGATATGAAGATGGACGTTTTTGAGTATGCTCATTAGTGTGTTAATTTGTTGTGATTGACAATGATACTCAGTTCTCGTTTTGAGAACTTGATATTTACTTGGATGTGACAAAGATTTACATGGCGGGTGTCGTCGATGAAGCAGAAGACGCGTACTTTTCCGGAACACCTGGTCTCTTTTGCTTTTACGAGAGTCTCCATGTAAATCTTTCTTTTGTTCCTATTTTGCCTCTAGTTCAATCGATTTTGAATTCGGATTATGTTTTTGTTGACGCTTTGGTATTCTCTGATTTTTTATATTGCTTTTTGTTGCATTGTTAAAAAATATTTCTTTTTCTTCAACTATCGTTAATTGTTCCAAAGTTACTTAGTTTACTGACAAAAATGTTTAAAAATGATTAAAAGAATAATTCTAATATTTCATATGTAACAATTCATAAGTTGAACTATTCGATACAGTATTTACTGTATTAGTATGGGAATGTAGAATGTTTACAAACCATATTCTTTATTGTTTAGATTATCCTGGGACTGGTAAGTACAACCTTATTTGTTTAAGGGCTCAGCTACAAATGTACTTTCCTCAACACTCACGGTTTTCGTTTCATATCAGACACAAACTACAGTACCTTTAATGTACTATAACCAGCTTACTACATAAGACATATATCATGCGTAATAACCAGATTTCAACGTCCGGAACTATAACCGGCTTACAAGATGTACATGTACTATGACAGAAATCAAATGAAGAACCAACTTGCAACGTCAGAAGTAAAGTGTATATTATTATGTCTGATGATAATAAGTAACTTTTTAGAAGTAAAGTATTTATCATGTCTGATAACCAGCTTAATTCGTTAGAAATAGAACAAATAACCAGCTTAATGCTTAACAAAGTATTTATCATGTCTAATTACCAGCTAATTACGTAATATAAACAGATCTATTATGTCTAATAACCAACTTACTACGTCAGAAATACAGTATATCATGTCTTATAATCCGTTTTCTATGCTATATATAAGTATATCTTGTTTCTGATAGCTAAGTTACTAAAACAGACACACCAGTAATCAATTTGTTAACTCGATCGTTACCGTAAGTTATACCGACACGGGCAGCTTACTTTTAAGATATACGATACCATATTACTTTTCCTTCAACTGCCGTTAATTGTTCCAAAGTTACTTGGTTTACTGAAAAAAATGTTAAAAAAAATATTAAATGAATAATTCTAATATTTCATATGAAACAATTCATTATGTTGAACTATTAGGTAAAGTGTTTACTGTATTACTATGGGAATGTAGAATGTTTACATACCATATTCTTTATTTTAGATACTCCTGAGATTGGTAGGTACAACCTTATTTGTTTACGGGCTCAGCTATCTTCCTCAACACTCACGGTTTTCGTTTCATATCAGATACAAACTACAGTACCTTTAATGTACTATAACCAGCCTTCTACAAGGGACATATAGTATGATAATAATAACTAACTTTTTAAAAGTAAAGTATTTATCATGTCTGATAACCAGCTAATTCGTTAGAAATAGAACAAATAACTAGCTTAATGCTTTAAAAAGTATATATCATGTCTGATTACCAGGGCCCAGTTGTTCAAAGGTTGATTAGCTTAATCACTATTTAACAACATTTTTCACACTTGCATAATTCTGTCATTATACAGGATGCAATATTAAATTTTTGTATGTTAATTAACAAGAATAGGTATTTGATATCTACAAAGTTGTAATAAAATGTGTGTTTTCATTTTAAAGTTACATGATAATTAAAATTTGCACTAATCACTGATTAAGCTAATCATCTTTTGAACAACTGGGCCCAGCTAGCTAACTTCTTAACACAAACATATCTATTATGTCTAATAACCAACTTACTACGTCAGAAATACAATATATCATGTCTTATAATCCGTTTTCTATGTGTTATATATAAGTATATATTGTTTCTGATAGCTAAGTTACTAAAACAGACATACCAGTAATCAATTTGTTATCTCGATCGTTGCCTTAAATTTGACCGACACGGGCAGCTTACTGTTTAGATATACGATGCACGTGACGATTTCAGTTTTCCGATCGTGATTTACTATTTTCTTGATAGTAGCATCCCTACTCCTTCAAAGTAAGATGTTTACACATCGCATTTATTTTATTTCTCGGCTTGCACTAGAACTCGATGTTCGTGATAGATGTTTGTTGCTTATAAACAAACTTACTGCATAGGCTTTCGAAAGATACAGGTTGATGCAGGTAACTTTGTGATCATCATTTAAGCTCTCTCAATATATATATTCTGTCTAGCTTTTGAAAACTTTTGTTTCTTTCTGCTTAAAAACTCAAAAGTTTGGTTTCTTTGACAATAGAGCCAGATATTCGTTTTTTTATTATTGCTGTTTCTTTTGCATGGAAAAAATGTTTGTTTTTTATTTCCGAGATGTTTCATTTGAACGGTAAACAATATTCTTTTGAAAACCTTATTTAAAAGTAGCTTTCCTGCTATGTAATCGAAGTTAAGCTTATAATTTGAAAGTATCTGGTTATAATAAAACCAATATCCATTTTCCATCTGACTGAAATGCTAACTTATTTTAAGAAATGCCTATTTTTTTTACTAAAACGTACACACTTTAACACCAACAGTGAACGGAGGTATTGGACAGTGGGGTTTGTGGCGTCCCTGTTCCGTGACGTGTGGAGGTGGCACCCAAACACGGTACAGAAGATGTAGCAATCCACTCCCTAGTGGGGGAGGCCTGGTTTGTACTGAAGATCGAGAGGAGGAACAAAACTGTTCGCTACCATCATGCCCAGGTACTATTCGAAATTCCTTCGTCTTTTATATATATATATATATGTATTTAGCCTAGCTACTTTGTGATCCGGTACATCCATCTTGTTTTGTGTTTTTATCTACTTTTTGTTTAGATTATTTGTTTTTCGTATCTGTTTTGCCCCAATTATTTTATATGCCTAAAATGTTTTACATGTTTTATGTATATTCTGTTTATGTGATGTAAGGGGCGGATAGCCTTGAAAATTTGACAATTTATTTGTCCGTACTGTCGCTATTACATTCACGATCATATATGTATGTATACATGTATGCATATTTTTTATGTAATGTAACTATTTTAAGTTTCTTTGTATCATGATAAAGGAGCAGATTGCTCCGAAAATTTGACAGCACCAGTTTGTCTACACTGTTTGAATAACTTCTTTGTCATTTTCACAAGTTTAAGTGAATTGTTTCCCATAAATATCCATTTGTAAGAATCCATTGTTATTTGGAAACCTACCGTTGATATTACTTCTTTGACCCATGTTTGTTTGTTCATATATATATTACGCATGCCAAACAACTTTGGTTTAATCGTCTAGTGTTTTGATATCAAATAACATTTTCTGACGTGAAAGTTGCTGACATGCCAAAGAAAACAAAACGTTTCTGCCATGTTGATGAAAACAAAGAATTTTTGACATGTAAATGGAAACAGAAAGATTCAGAGTTGTCAATGAAACAGACAGATTCAGAGTTGTCAATGAAACAGAAAGTTTCTGCCATGACAATGAAACTACACAGGGATATTATGGACGATGTTTAAATGTATCCGTAGATAAAAATAGATCATCAGCATTGTATTTAAAGGTCTCGTTTCATAAAGTATTACCGAAGGTGTGGGTGAGATATAGGTTGCACACAAAAGTCACAATAGTGAAGTTTCCTCTTAGCAGGGCACTTAAATGAACAATTAGAGGTTGACTAGTTCTTATCTTAATGTTTATTATATTCTTTCTCAAAATTATTAAATCGAAATTCAGAACAAAAAACAAACTGAAACTTAAGTGAATATTCACATGAATCAGCAAATAATCATCAGTAAATATATAAATATCTGTTAGTTGAATGCAGTAATTTATTCAATGATTCACTTATCTTATATATCGTTGCAGTGAACGGTGGATGGGGGACCTGGAATCCCTGGACGACCTGTTCAAAGACTTGTGAAGTTGGAGAGACTTCACGAAATCGGAGTTGTGACAGTCCATTACCAAGTCAGGGAGGAGTGAACTGTACTGGTGACAGTGGTGAGACAGAGACATGTAACAACCACACCTGTCCAGGTACGTTACAAACCTACACATACTATCTAAATCAGTGGTGAGACATAGACATGTAACAACCACATCTGTCCAGGTATGTTACAAACCTTCACATACTATCTACATCAGTGGTGAGACAGGGACATGTAACAACCACACTTATCCAGGTATGTTACAAACCTACACATACTATCTACATCAGTGGTGAGACAGGGACATGTAACAACCACACCTGTCCAGGTATGTTACAAACCTACACATACTTTCTACATCAGTGGTGAGACAGGGACATGTAACAACCACATCTGTCCAGGTACGATACAAACCTACACATACATTCTACATCAGTGGTGAGACAGAGACATGTAACAACCACACCTGTCCCGGTACGTTACAAACCTACACATACTATCTACATCAGTGGTGAGACAGAGACATGTAACAACCACACTTATCCAGGTATGTTACAAACCTACACATACTATCTACATCAGTGGTGGGACAGGGACATGTAACAACCACATCTGTCCAGGTACGTTACAAACCTACACATACTATCTATATCAATGGTGAGACAGGGACATGTAACAACCACACCTGTCCAGGTACGTTACAAACCTACACATACTATTTACATCAGTGGTGAGACAGGTACATGTAACAACCACACCTGTCCAGGTACGTTACAAACCCTACACATACTATCTATATCAGTGGTGAGACAGAGACATGTAACAACCATATCTGTCCAGGTACGTTACAAACCTACACATACTATCTACATCAGTGGTGAGACAGAGACATGTAACAACCACACCTGTCCAGGTACGTTACAAACCTACACATACTATCTACATCAGTCGTGAGACAGGGACAGGTAACAACCACACCTGTCCAGGTACGTTACAAACCTACACATACTATCTACATCAGTGGTGAGACAGGGACAGGTAACAACCACACCTGTCCAGGTATGTTACAAACCTACACACACATTCTACATCAGTGGTGAGACAGGGACAGGTAACAACCACACCTGTCCAGGTACGTTACAAACCTACACATACTATCTACATCAGTGGTGAGACAGAGACATGTAACAACCACACCTGTCCAGGTATGTTACAAACCTACACATACTATCTGCATCGGTGGTGAGACATAGACATGTAACAACCACACCTGTCCAGGTACGTCACAAACCTACACATACTATCTACATCGGTGGTGAGACAGGGACATGTAGCAACCACATCCGACCAGGTACGTCACAAACCTACACATACTATCTACATCAGTGGTGAGACATGGACAGGTAACAACCACACCTGTCCAGGTATGTTACAAACCTTCACATACTATCTACATCAGTGGTGAGACAGGGACATGTAACAACCACACCTGTCCAGGTACGTTACAAACCTACACGTACTATCTACATCAGTGGTGAGACAGAGATATGTAACTACCACACCTGTCCAGGTATGTCACAAACCTATACATACTATCTACATCAGTGGTGAGACAGAGACAGGTAACAACCACACCTGTCCAGGTACGTTACAAACCTACACATACTATCTACATCAGTGGTGAGACAGAGACAGGTAACAGCCACACCTGTCCAGGTATGTTACAGACCTACACATACTATCTACATCAGTGGTGAGACAGGGACAGGTAACAACCACACCTGTCCAGGTACGTTACAAACCTACACATACTATCTACATCAATGGTGAGACAGGGACATGTAACAACCACACCTGTCCATGTATGTTACAAACCTTCACATACTATCTACATCAGTGGTGAGACAGGGACATGTAACAACCACACCTGTCCAGGTATGTTACAAACCTACACATACTATCTACATCAGTGGTGAGACATAGACATGTAACAACCACATCTGTCCAGGTATGTTACAAACCTACACATACTATCTACATCAGTAAACTCCTCAGATATATAAACGAAAAGCAGGAGAGAAAACCGAAATTGAATATACGCCGGAATCAGTTAAGAAAACAAACAGTGTATACACAATTCCAGCCGGGTATATAGTCCAGTCATTTTAGCAAAAAAAAAAAAACAGGTCTTTCCTCAAACTAATTGCAAAAGAATTTATTTTTTGGTTTTTGGAATGGTTATCATTTGTACAATAACAAGAAAAAAGTCTACATCGATCAAAATTTGGAAAATTTATTTTTTAGCCATTTTTATGGGGCAGAAACAAGAAAAAATACATATATGACAGTTTTTGAAGTGAAATATTTAGCTATTTTACAATAATTAACATATGAAATTAATTGTATAGGAAGACCAAATTGAGTAGAGCTCAGAATAACCAAAATTTGTAACCCAAAGCAATCTATGAACGATTAAATCGACTATCAAAATGGCTATTTATTTTGTTTAATTTAACAATATTGACGTTTTTGCTCATTTTCAATGGAAAAGATAAAAATATCTGTTGAAAAACGTGGACTTATCCAATTTTAGTGGTCAAGTCAAATTTGCACCAAATGTGGTTTTCATCTACCTAATTTCAAGTAACATAATGGAGGTATCTTGTCAAATGTTTTATTTTTTATTAAGAATAACTTGCATAGAAAATAATTTAATGCACATTTCAGCATATGCTGAAGGTATTTATGAAATATTGTTCACATAAATCGATGAATCATTCAATTTTATTTAAAATCAGCTCCAAATCAGACCAACAGACAAACTTTGAGCAGCCATATAATCTAAAAGGTGTAAGTCAAATATATCATTTTCTGAAATTTAAATAAGCAAACTATATGTGAATACATTCTTATAAAACAAGAATCAATAGTGACGTTGATTGATTGAGTAATCTTTCTTAAAAATCCAACACAAGCTGAAATATTGATAATTTAACAACATTTTAGTGATTTTCAAGGTGTCATAATTTTTTTCGTAAAACCATTCAAACTGTTTTGTTATTGATTGTGTGTTGTACAACAAACAGGCTTGTCATACAATGCTTTTTAGTTATCCTGTATTACACCTGATGTTGAAATTTGGGTTAAATGATGGTCCATCAAGTAATTTTTTTTTATATTTCTCCGATTTTATAGGGGTAGAAAAAACTATTTTCCCCAATTTTGATTAATGTAGACTTTTTTTCTGTTACAATGTATACTAAAACCTGTATGAAAAACCAAAAATAAATTCTTTTGCAATTAGTTTGAGGTAAAATCATAAAATGACTGGGATAATAAGAACAAGTCAGACAAGGCACGAGTAACTGTTTGTTCCTATTAGAAAATTGTTGTCCAATCAGAACGGTAATTGGACTTCAAGAGAATCCAAAGGAGTGTCTATTTTGTTCTGATTAAAAAACACGATCGTGGTGTTTATATAACTGGATGTCCGCATTGATGTCAAACGAACTGTTATTAAAGCTGCATCAACCTTTCGCTTCAAATGACCACCCTTTGCTGACGTAGCATTGTTTACTCTGCTTATCCAAAGAAAACGTTTGTCACATTTCCCATGCAAACATTTAAATATTTTACCAATTTAATACGACTAGATATGATAACGTTATTATGGATCGTGTTTACGTAGAAAACTTATCTGATGTTAATTCATTTCGAGGGCTTTAACACTGAAACTCTTTTGATTGTTTACCTAAAAGTGCATTATGAAATATTTTTTTTGTAAAAGCAAAATTCTCATTGCTTATGCTACCGAAGCTATACTTTCTCCTGACATGCGGTAAAACATTGTGCAAATTGTAATTATTGAGTAACAGTAATGAAGCATGTTAGAATATTGAAATTGAAGTGAACATGACATTCTGACATATATTGAAGGATTAACTTTCTATTTTGTTGAGGTTATCGGGGGATAACTACAATGGTAAATTATACATAACCGGCTTTGCCAGTTACTTAATTTACCCGTTTTCCATTGTAGTTATCCCACGATAACCTAAACAAAATAGAAAGTTTATCCTTATATTTACAGTTTCTTTCTGTAAAATGTTCGTAACTATTTTGTTCATGATAGTCAAATCTTAGAACACAAATTTCATTTCAAAACTAATTAACGTGGGAATGGTTCAATAAATGTAACAGCATGAAATTTGCAAGCTCCGTCCAAGTTTATTGTTGGTTACGTCACACAATCGTGTTTCAAACTGTGGGAATTGCATAGCTCCGCCCACATGTATTGTTGTCGACGTCATATAAATTTGTCACGTGTTTGACTACAGTTATGCGGTGATAATGATAATCTGTTGAGCAATGGTTATGAGCGGAGTTGCGTTGTTGTCTTATTGATACTGAAATAAAATTCTGGAAATTACAAAATATTTAAGGATATCTTACGACTGTTAAATGATTACTTGAGTAAAATGTTTACCGGGTTTATCATTACTTTAAACGATAACTTCTGAACAAATACCACCGCGTGTCTGATAATAATATAATACCTGATCCATTAAACTATATATTAAACGTACCACATCTTGCTTGGAATCTTGATTTTCCGATTATAGAGATCAAATATCGTTATCTGAGCTAGTTTTTAAAAACACCATGTTTCAATGTTTCAAACACAATTGAGGGGTGGTGAATAGATATGTGAGGTATTACTCAATTATGAAGAATGTTGTAGGAAATTAAACCAAATTCATTGCAGACGGAGGTCAGATTAAGTGAATCGATTATATCACTTGATAACAAAAAAGAAGAACGGTTGGGTACCTAGTCAAATGTGTTATTCACTTTACTAGATATTTATGGTGTAAGTTTAGAAACCGTTTTATCTTAACGAAAACGCTGTACGGTGACGTTGTTGATAGAACATTCAGAAAAAATCGTTTCAAAATCTTATGTTAATAGTGAACGGTGGATGGGGATCTTGGGATTCATGGGAAACGTGTACAACGACTTGTGGAGATGGGAAGAGAAAGCGCACACGGAGTTGTGACAGTCCAGCACCGAGTGACGGAGGAGTGGACTGTGTTGGTGGCCATTCGGAGACCTCTCCCTGCAGTGATATCAATTGCCCAGGTATTAAAGATTACTCTTGTAAATATATGCAATATATGTTTTACTTATAATGCAGGGGGTAAATTGTAACTCTTTGTCATTAAAGTCAAGTTATATACAGGCTTGTGGTGTGATCTACTTACTGAACGCATAACCATCAAGGTTATATTTCATGAACAAATGCTTCTTACTGTACAACAAATTCTAACAAAACCTCAGTGTACGATTTGGTAGAAATGTTGTTCATTGTACATAACCGACATTGGTACTTCACTTAGGTGGTTTGTGCGATAAGCCAAACAGTAACGGAAGACAACATACACAGTGCAAGAGTACTCAACATGGGGAAGGTAGATAACTACCGTAATGTCCTGTATATTTCCCGCACCGCGGTGTAGCCCGGGGAAGTAAATTAAGGCATATTTGAGGTTTTTGAAAATAAATTCAAGACAACCCATACTGGCAGATTGCCCGCGGGTTATACGTCGAATGTATACCTAGTGAGTACAAGTGTACTTCGTATATGACTTTGTGATTTATTATTTGAATTTTGAAAATCAGAGATATATGATGAAAATATTGTGTTTATTTTGTAAATATACAGGTTTATGTGTATAATTAAAGCTATATATTAACTTATCAATGATATATTTTGTTTACAAATAGCAAAGATCTACATGTTGATAATAGTTGAAACATTTAACAACGTATAACCCGCATTTTTTAAAAATTTGGTTTAAAAAACCACAAATAGTCCTCAATAGGCATATTCGGATGTAAAAAATCGTAGAACCCGCGGGCAATAAGCAGGAAATGAAGGCATTGTACACAATCAAACTTAGGCTTATTTTTGCTGTTAAATATCAATATGGTGATGGAAGATAATTAATGTACACAATCAAACTTAGATTTATTTTTGCTGTTAAATATCAATATGGTGATGGAAGATAATTAATGTACACAATCAGACTTTGGCTTGTTTTTGCTGTTAAATATCAATATGATGAAGGGAGATATTTAATGTACACAATCAAACTTAGATTTATTTTTGCTGTTAAATACCAATATGGTGATGGAAGATAATAAATGTACACAATCAAACTTAGATTTATTTTTGCTGTTACATTTTGTAAATACCAATATGGTGATGGAAGATAATTAATGTACAAAATCAAACTTAGATTTAATTTTGCTATTAAATATTAATATGATGACGGGAGATATCTTATGTATACAATCAAACTTAGGCTTGCTCTTGCTGTTATATATCGATATGATGATTGGATATCATTAATGTAACCCTGGTAAATACTAGCTGCAATATACCGGTCAGCTAGAGAGATCTTCTCTTTAGCTCGATCGGTTGAGCGTAAGACTAGTAGCCAGTGGCTCCGGGTTCGACTCCTAGCGTCATTGGAAAAATAATGACCTCTGTTACATTAATATATGCAATCAAACTTAGGTTTGTTCTTGTTGTAAAATATCGATATGATGATCATGATGGGAGGAAATTGATGTACACAATCAAACCTAGGCTTATTCTTACTTTGAAATATTAATATGGGGAAGGGAGATAATTAACGTACGCAATGAAATTCAGACTTGTTCTTCCCACAATTTTAACCTTACCTCTGTCTACGATTTGGTAGAATTGTTGATCAATACTACATAACCGACATTTGTACTTCAGTATGGTAGTTTGTGCGATAAGCCAAACAGTAACGCAAGTTTTTTGTCAGACCAAATACACAGTGCATGAGTACTCAGTATGGTGATGAACGATAATTAAGGTACACAATCAAACTTAGGCTTGCTCTTGTTGTTAGATATCAACATGGTGTGGGGAGATATTTAATGTACACAATCAAACTTATTTTTACTTTTGAATATCAATATGCTGAAGGGAGATCATTAATAATAATAATAATATACAACATTTGATATAGCGCCCAATCTACAGTGTAGCTAACATAAGCCACTCTAAAGTGCTTTACAGTACATACATCTGTAGATATACAATTCCCATACAATCAATACAAATAACACATACAGTTTTATCATATACAATTCTGAGGAGTTTGCAGGAGCTGCCTTATCAGGCGCTAACTACTTGTCCTACACCATCTGGCTAATATCTTCATATGTGTGTTTGTATGTATGTGTGTGTGATGGAGATGAAATGTGTTCTGTTTGTAACGTGTTTCCAACGGTACCTTTAAGAGTCCCACCTCACTTGAATGCTTCAGCACAGATACTGCAACACCAACCCCAGACCATTTTATACTCCATCTGGGTTGTTGGAGTTGTGTGGGCAGGAGAAAAACACTTTTTCTGAAAGTTCCATGCGTATGACGATTACGGGGATCGAACCCTGGCCGCCTGCATGGAAGGCCGGAGTGTAAACCACTCGACCAATCCGCCCAATTTCATCACTTAAATTGCGTGTTTGCGTCTTAAATTAACTTACGCACTCAAACTTAAGCTTGTTCTTGTTGTTAGATATCAATAAGTGATAGGAGATAATTCATGTAACAATAACAAAAACTAGTCCTTACTGTTTTAAATTAATATGGTGATGGGATATATCTAATGCGACCAAAAGTAGGAATTCTAAGATATTTTCAAGACACAACACAGTACTAGCAATAAATGTTTCTACCATCATGTCATATTCCACTCTTACAATGTAACTAATAGTGTAAATTCGTTGACTGTTGTGTGATAATATGTTATAAACTACTAGTAGTACATGGCCTTTTGGATCTTTGATTGGTTGAAAAGTTGAACTATGACCGGAAATTGTTGACGTCGTCACAACCTGACGGGCATGTATAAGAGATATAGAGGTTACACAACGAGTGGTTGTTGGATATGGAATTTATTTCACTCGAGTTAATTATTTTTTAAAAGTTACAAAAGACACGAGCTTTAGCGAGTGTCTTTTGTAACTTTTAAAAAATAATTAACGAGAGTAAAATAAATTCCATATCCAATGACCACGAGTCGTGTGACCTGTTTCTACCACAATATTAAATCGGCAATGTCAGTGTTGATTTTTGAAGTGAACCGCGGACTTTTTGGGCGAAAGCGCATCATCTCGCATATATTCCCGCCAAGTTGTGACGTCGTCAATAATTGTGACTTCCTGTCAAAGTTCAACTTCTCAACCAATCAAAAGTCTGGAAGGTCATATTCCACTAGTGGTATATCACATATATTTATCCAACAGTTAGCCCGTTTATACAATGGTCTGAGAGTGGAATAACACAGGGTATTGTGGTAGAAAATGTGTTTTCGTGCAAATAATCCGAAATTCACTCGAAAACAACACTGCCAATGCTGACATAATATCATTGTGGTAAACACAGGACACACGCCTCTAGTAGATAGATGCTAGTGATACGGAAAATTAGCTTTGAAATAAAAGGAGAAAACGCGAAGTAAGTGTAGGACTTAATGAAAAATCAATTCATGTATTATGTTTATAGTGAATGGTGCATGGGGATCGTGGGGCTCCTGGACGACTTGTTCAAAGACTTGTGGAGGTGGTGAGAAATCACGTAACCGGAGTTGTGATAGTCCATCACCAAGTTACGGAGGTGTCGACTGTGTTGGTGACAGTGGTGAGATGGAGACATGTAATGGCAACACCTGTCCAGGTATATTAATTGTTATACAGTCAAAACGAGTGAACCATAAGATATATAAACAAGCAGAATGACAGGGAACTCAACTGTGCGTGTATATACATCAGATTCAGTTACAAAACAGGCAATGAGTACACAGTTCAAAAAAAACATCAAAATTGTAATATGATAAGTTAATAGATAAACGTGAATTGAATGGATGACTTCATTTTGTTTACAGTTAATGGAGAATGGGGGACCTGGCATTCCTGGATGACTTGTTCAAAGACTTGTGGAGGTGGTACAAAGTCACGCAGGCGGAGCTGTGACAGCCCAGCACCGAGTGACGGAGGAGTGGCCTGTGTTGGTACCAGGGACGACAGCTCCACATGTAACGACCAGCCGTGCCCTGGTATAGTTATATGGCCAGCCGTTACCCATTAAGTCGTGATTAAGAGTTCTGTACTTTTCATTGTGATGTAATTCATGACTTGAAGGTAACGTTTAATAGATACTGTACATGCGTGTATATGAGTAATTGCCATTTGATCAGTAACACTGAGTAGCAATGTAATGTTTTATATTTTATATTTACTCCATCTGAAAGAACAGTTAACCTTTTATCGTTCCTGTTTTACTCTATTTTTTGCCATCCATAGTGGTTGATGTTTACTATTAAATGTTGGCACTAAGATAATGAAGATTGCGTGATTGATTTACAACTGCTGTTAAACATGGTCGTCAAAGTGTCATGACATGTACTGCCTGAAACCTTCAAAACTGGACCAACTATGTAGGTGCACTGCTTGCGCTGAATATATAATGCATGAATAGACTACTTACAAGTGCTTAAACGATCCGTTTGCCAAACTGGTAGATATATATTATTTAAAATAGAGACGAAAGATTTACATTTGCAAAAGTAGAAGAGCATCAGACCAGGTGTTCCGGAGGAGTAAGCGTCTTCTGCTTCATCAACGACACCCGCCATGTAAATCGTGGTCACATCCAAGTAAAGATAGAGCTTATTCTGAACACCAACCGATGACTAAATAGGCCTATGCTATGTCTACAGGAAATTATATTTATCCAGTTACTTGAAACTTGTAATGTAATTGCTCTCTAAAAATGGAAGGAAAATGGGTCTACCATTTGACTGTGTTGGTAATGCAAGCGAGACATCGGAATGTTTCACTCACCATTGTCCAGGTACAGTGAATGTTGAAGTTCGCGTTGATTGAATAGTTGCATATTTATAAAATATACTACCAGGCACATATATTAACATTACGGTTCTATTATTATTAAACCATGAAACAACCAACGCCATTCGTTACGACTTCTAGTTTTACCATTTTGGTCATTCTTATTAAAATTCTATAATACCTATTAAAGGTTGTGACGAGATAAAAAAAATAAAAAAAAGTTGTAATTAATGTGTCTTGTCAAGGGATACCCTGTGTGTATTTGTGCATGTATTGCAACAATCACTAGATTAGAAATCAGATATGTTTATAATATTCTACAGCGATTTGTTTTGAAATATAGAACGATTGGGCTTACTAACATTTTGACTGCGTATACGGTTATACGAACATAGTTAACGACAACGATGATCATATACATGTATGCTATGCCAGTACGCGCCAATTAAAATGGCATGCTACTAAGTGCGTTCATCTTATTGTATACTTTGTTAAAGCGAATGATGATACATGTAACTGCTTTTTTACAGTGGACGGTGGGTGGGGCTTGTGGAATCCCTGGCTGACTTGTTCTAAGAATTGCGGATCTGGAGTGAGGTCACGCACACGGAGCTGTGAAAGTCCTCCACCGAGTCATGGAGGTGCAGACTGTGTTGGTATTACGGACGAAAGCTCGACGTGTAACGGCCGTCCTTGTGCTGGTGTGTATAGCATGTACAATTAAAATGTTCTGTATGTAGCCCCACCCTCCCCCTTCCCCCAAAACAATGTAAATAGAAATAAACATTCCTTACACACTTCCATGGTAATTTGGTAATTTGATTAATTTGCAAATCTTTCGCGAACCGTTCTGCTTTTACAGGCTAATACTTGTCTCGTCTGGTGTGTGCCTAAGAAATACGGTTTTTCATATTAATCCTAATACTGATATTGAAATTGTATTTTGATCAAGTGCTTCTAAATATATAACGTCAATTAATACCTTCCTATTTCAGTGTATCGTATTTGAAACAATACACCTCTATATCAGCTGTTTATGTCAATCATAATTCAATCGATTTGTTTTTACCACAAGCTAAAAGTGAGTGGTCATCGTGGTTAACTTGGGGCGCATGCTCAGTCATCAATGACAACGCCATGCGAACAAGATGCCGGAAATGTTATGATACTACGCCTCAATATGACGGTTCTGCCTGTTTTGGGAGTCGTTTAGAATCTGACCAATGCACGATATCAGCAGGTACGTATGTGTGGATTTCGAATAGAACGACAATCATTCATTCATACTATAATTGTTTATTTTACTAACGTCCGTGTTGCTCTTTTAGTTCGGCGTTGAATATGCCTTCTGTTGATCAAATTAAGGGGGATCACTGCCTCCTCCGGATTATTTACTATTTAGTTCTTATGATAAAGTAACTAAACAATGCTATTCTCTAATCCTGGACAGCTAACATAACCGTATCATATATACATGTAGGGCCCATCATGTAAGTTTCTCTACTGGTAAACGTTCACACCTTGATATTTAGATCGTGTGTCGTTGTTATTATTCAGGTCGGAGCAGAAGAAGGTGTAGGTGTAAGTGTTCTAAGCTTGGTGTCGAGACAAATGTCAGCGTCGCTCAATTAGAGCAAATGATGGAAAAGACGAAACAGGAACTAACAGTGGACAAAACTCAAACTTCAAGTAGGTAACATCGAACTGTATAGTGTATTAAATATCTAACGAGTCATCATCATTTCATGGCGCATTGTATTATATCTAAAACATCAGGGGAAAACCAAAGCTTAAATACTTTTTGAGCACATAATATACATGTTTAACGATCATATAAAGGCATATGCATGTTTCGATATTACATGGCGTGTATGTGTGCAAGCAACACATTGTTTATACCGTTTGTTGTTGTTTTACATATTTCAAAAAAAAAACGGTAAGAAATGATGTATACATTGTACAATTCCATTAATTCAGTTACACGTGTATTTATCTTACATTGTAGTTGCTATTCGAAAGAAGGTTTCCTCGCCAGACCAACGGACATCGGCCCAGTACATAGGAGGTGTGGGTATTGTGATGATCGCCTTGCCCCTGCTGTTCCTTGTCACCCTAGACCTATTGAATGTGTTCCATTTTGTACGTTCCCCACGTCTGACAGCAGTACAATCTCCGAGTCACGAGGAACCGACAGCAGTACAGTCTCTGAGTCAGGGGGAACCGTCAGCAGTACAATCTCCGAGTCAGGAGGAACCGACAGCAGTACAATCTCCGAGTCAGGAGGAACCGACAGCAGTACAATCTCCGAGTCATGAGGAACCGACAGCAGTACAATCTCCGAGTCATGAGGAACCGTCAGCAGTACAATCTCCGAGTCATGAGGAACCGACAGTAGTACAATCTCCGAGTCATGAGGAACCGACAGTAGTACAATCTCCGAGTCATGAGGAACCGACAGTAGTACAATCTCCGAATCAGGAAGAACTCGTTACTGTCCAAGACACTCAGTAAGGTGTTGCTTTCTGCGGTTGCACGAAACAGGTGCATTTTACGCTAGAAAATAATTTGGTTATAATTCCACTGAACTTGTTTTGCCCCCGCTATGAAATGACGGCGGGGGGGGGGGGGGTGCATACAGTGTTACCCATGTCCATCCCGTCGCGTCCTGTCGCGTCTCGTCGCGTCGCGTCCCATGGTCATGTAATCAGCTTATTTACGTACACTGTAACTACTGAACCGATTGTCATCAAACTTCGCATACGTAATAAGCATGGAGAACTAATTTCCTTTTGGGGAGGGGGGCATTTATGTCTCACTGACATTTCTAGTTATATTTGTGGCTTTGTAAACATTAGTGGTTTTCAATTCGTTTCCTTGTGTTATTATATTGGTTATCGTGATCAGAACAAGTTCGAAATCCTGATAAAAGTGGCACGAATTATACTGACTGAAGTATCTGAAAGATCTAAAGAACCTTACAATGCCAAGAAATATAATCAGGCGCTGTTTCCCGGTATCGGCAAAAACCTAAATGCAAATCTGATAAGATATAATAAACAGTCTTGTGAAGTAAAGCAAGGGTCGTGAAAACAACAGCAGGACCAATTGATGGACATGGTTCAGAATATCGATGTTCATGCCGCACAAGAAAATCAGGATTTTTTTCATTTTCCTCGAAGCAGATGTTACTTCCGTAATACTTGTTTTTAAAATTTAATGTAATGTTTCCTGTAAATGTATCCTTAATTGAATGTTGTTGTATGATTATAGATAACGTAACACACATGTGCTGCACCTTTCAGATTTAGTAATAGATACAGTATGCCGACTATTCAATACTGCTAGGGGCTAGAAGGTGGGAACCCAGAATTTCTAAACTAATGTAGAAGCAAAAAGTTTGGTGCGTAAAACCCCTTTAATTTATGAATTTAGAAGCAAAATTAAACTACTTCTGTACTTTCAAATCGTGAACTACGAATATGCGTATATTATGTAACGTGCCACTACTCAAATGAAATTAACTCCAGCAAACCTCGGGGACTAAATATCCACCAGCAGAGTCTGCCACCCCGTATCATTAAAGATGACGTAACACGCACATGTACTGCACCTTTTAAATTTAGTAATATATACAGTATGCCGAAATAATGAATTCAGATGCACCATACAGCTGTGTCGTCCTCCTATTGAATATATTAGTGAATTACAGAAATTGTGTCGAATAAATCTAAGCTTAATAGAAAACAAAACTCACAAAAAATGTCTACTGCTTATTTTAACATTACCTACGTACCATACATAAAGTATTCCGTGTGCACATCGTGCACATATTCCGAAGACACCGCACACACATTGTGCACACATTTTCCACACACAGTTCACACTTGCACACACACAACTGGCCGATCTGAAGATCTTTCGTATATATTACCTAAAACATCACCTGCACTAAATTTCATTATTTAGAACATTAAAGATAGATAGAAACACTCTACAAACAATTTAAATTTTCTTTTAAAGAATTTACTTGAGTCCTTATGAATATGGTCTTTGTACAGGTATATCTGGGTGAAAACTGGCAATATCTACCTGAAAAAAAGATCGCTTATTTTAAGAAAAATAAAGATAGAAAGATCAGCTTATTTAAAGTGATGTACCAAAAGTCTTTCAATTTTTTTTTTATTTTGCTATATATTCTTTGTATTTTCAACTTTTTTCAAAGAATTTTTATGACTTCATTTATGGATGGATTTTGACAATTTTTTTTTCATTTATTTACACTGCTTATTTCTGTGCGACGCTATTTCTCAACATAACGTTACCAAAATGACGTTAAAATGGCGTCCCGAAAATTGGATGTTTTAAAAAAATTATGATTTCTCTGATCATACATAACGGAAAACAGTAAAAATATTATGAGATGAAACAGGAAACATTTCTTTATACAGAAAATACCCAAAATTTCATTAAAAATAATCCATAAACAAAGTCGGGAAAATTCATTGAAAAAAAGTTGGAATATAAAGAATATATAGCAAAATAAAAACAAATTGAAAGCCGTTTGGCACGTCACTGTATGTAACTAAGATATGGCAATAAGCGCCAGAAATAATCACGTAGGGTTGTATTTATAGAAAATGAATGGTAATAAATTTCCTTTACTTTTTAAAATCCTTCGATAGTTTTATACCAAAACCATGCAATGCAAAGATCTCTCAACTGAACTTTGCACATTTCCTTGCTTTCTGCTATCATTTTTTTCCAGTTTGTGTCAATATTTTGTTTGTATATTATTTCAAAAATAAAATCATTTTTAAAGCAATCATTCTGTTATCCGTATGTTTGTAATTTTACGATTATAATTTGACAGGTAAATTCTGTTTTATCTACTCTTAATAATACTGTTATTGCTGAAATGTTCATCACTATGTTGTGATGTTGATTGTCATTAATCATTCCGTGAATAACAATTTTACACAGAAAAGGACTTCGTCGTTTATTTCCGTATAACTGTGCTTCACAGGATGGTATGTGTGATATAATGCTCACAAGTTATTCTTGAAATTCAGTATTCCTTTCGCGCTTGTATAATAAGTTGTTCATACAAGATAGCGTGTTGAACGAACACGATAATAACGTGTACTTACAAAATATAGATATTACCGAAGCGTCAAGAAAACTTGTACTCGTAACTGAAGCCTGGTTAAATAGTATTTTATCTTTCGAGAAACCGGTCAGTGTGCAAGTAGGGTTACCTTGTTTATCAAGCAAGCCTAGTTCTTTCTGAAAGCAATACATGTAATAGTGTTTGCAAATACTTATCATGTTGTTAGATGCTTTGTCTGCAGACACAACCACTTCTCATGTAGATCGTTAAGTATTGTTCGAATATCGGGGTCATTAAATATCACGTTTAGCTCATTTTCTGGCATAATCTTCCACCAAGTCCTTGGAATATTGAAATTCACATTTCACAAATTGATGGATGAATTCTCCCGACAGCTACCGTAGCTTTATGTTGGGCATAATATTCAGATTGCCAGTTACTATGTGTCTAGCTGAACCATAGTAATATGGCGATGAAGAACATAAATATGCTGAAGGATGAGTCATTTTTAACTCACCTGGCCCGATTTCATTTAAATAACTTCTTCTTAAATACTGAATGGCCTAGTGACATGAAATTCGACTGGTAGCTTTCTTGGGAACAAAATCTGCGAAAAAAATCACTTTGACATAATTTCAAGGTCACAGGGGTCAAAAATGTCGAAACATTCAAAACACTTCTTCTTAAATACCGTCAGGCATAGTGACACATATTTGACCGGTAGCTTCCTTGGATAAAGCCGAATAAAGTTTGCGAAAAAAAAACGATCTTGACCCATCTTTAAGGTCATATTGAGGTTAAATCTACTTTAACCTTTAAACGACTTCTTCTAATCAACCAAAATCCCTAGAAGTATGATATTCGGCCGAAAAGTTTTAAGGTCATAGTGAGGTTAAATCTGTTAAAACATTCAAACGACTACTTCTGAAGTACAAAAAGCCTAAGAAACATGATATTTGGTTGAAAGGTTTCTTGGATGAAGCCCGACAAAGTTTGCCAAAAGAAATGACCTTGATCTTTATTCAAAGAAAGGTTCTTTGGATGAAGCCCAACAAAGTTTGCGAAAAGAAATGACATTGACCAATATTCAATGTCACAAGGGTCAAATCTGTTGAAAGCTTCAAACGACTTCTCCTTAAATACCAAAAGCCCCAGAAGCATGATATTTGGCTGACAGGTTCCTTGGATGAAATCTAACAAAGTTTGCGAAAAGAAATGCGCTTGACCAATATTCAATGTCACAAGGGTCAAATCTGTTAAAAGCTTCAAACGACTTCTCCTTAAATACCAAAAGCCCCAGAAGCATGATGTTTGGCTGAAAAGTTCCTTGTATGAAGCCCAACAAAGTTTGCCAAAAGAAATGACCTTGACCTATATTCAAGGTAACAGAGGTCAAATCTGTTAAAACCTTTCAACGACTTCCTCTGAAAAACCAAAAGCCCTAGAAACATGGTATTTGGCTGAAAGGTTTCTTGGATGAAGCCCGACAAAGTGTACGAAAAGAAATGACATTGACCTATATTCAAGGTCACAGAGGTCAAATCTGTTAAAACTTTTACTTCTTCTGAAATACCAAAAGCCATAGAAGCATGATATTTGGCTGAAAGGTTTCTTGGATTAAGCCCAACAAAGTTTGAGAAATGAATGACCATGACCTATTTTCAAGGTCTTAGTGAGGTTAAATCTGTTAAAGCATTCAAACGACTTCTTCTGAAGTACAAAAATCCTTAGAAGCATGATATTTTGCTGAAAAGTTCCTTGGATGAGGTCTAACAAAGTTTGCGAAAAGAAATGACATTGACCTATATTCAAGGTCACAGGGGTCAAATCTGTTAAAACTTTTAAACGACTTCTTCTGAAATACCAAAAGCCATAGAAGCATAATATTTGGCTGAAAGGTTTCTGAGATTAAGCCCAACAAAGTTTGAGAAATGAATGACCATGACCTATTTTCAAGGTCATAGTGAGGTTAAATCTGTTAAAGCATTCAAACGACTTCTTCTGAAGTACAAAAAGTCTTAGAAGCATAATATTTTGCTGAAAGGTTCCTTGGATGAAGTCTAACAAAGTTTGCGAAAAGAAATGACATTGACCTATATTCAAGGTCACAGGGGTCAAATCTGTTAAAACTTTTAAACGACTTCTTCTGAAATACCAAAAGCCATAGAAGCATGATATTTGGCTGAAAGGTTTCTTGGATTAAGCCCAGCAAAGTTTGAGAAATAAATGACCATGACATATTTTCAAGGTCATAGTGAGGTTAAATCTGTTAAAGCATTCAAACGACTTCTTCTGAAGTACAAAAGCCTTAGAAGCATGATATTTGGCTGAAAGGTTTCTTGGATGAAGCCCGACAAAGTATGCAAAAAAAAAAAAAATGACCTTGACCAATATTCAATGTCACAAGGGTCAAATCTGTTAAAAGCTTCAAACGACTTCTCCTTAAATACCAAAAGCCCCAGAAGCATGATATTTGGCTGACAGGTTCCTTGGATGAAATCTAACAAAGTTTGCGAAAAGAAATGCGCTTGACCTATATTCAATGTCACAAGGGTCAAATCTGTTAAAAGCTTCAAAAGACTTCAACTTAAATACCAAAAGCCCCAGAAGCATGATGTTTGGCTGAAAAGTTCCTTTTATGAAGCCTAACAATGTTCGCCAAAAGGAATGACCTTGACCTATATTCAAGGTCACAGAGGTCAAATCTGTTAAAACCTTTAAACGACTTCCTCTGAAAAACCAAAAGCCCTAGAAACATGGTATTTGGCTGAAAGGCTTCTTGGATTAAGCCCAACAAAGTTTGAGAAATGAATGACCATGACCTATTTTCAAGGTCATAGTGAGGTTAAATCTGTTAAAGCATTCAAACGACTTCTTCTGAAGTACAAAAGCCTTAGAAGCATGATATTTGGCTGAAAGGTTCCTTGGATGAAGCCCAACAAAGTTTGCCAAAAGAAATGACCTTGACGTATATTCAAGGTCACCAAAAGCCCTAGAAACATGGTATTTGGCTGAAATGTTTCTTGGATGAAGCCCGACAAAGTGTACGAAAAGAAATGACCTTGACCTATATTCAAGTTCACAAGGATCGAATTTGTTTAAACATTCAAACGACTTTTTCTGAAATACCAAATGCCATAGAAGCATGATATTTGGCTGAAAAGTTCCTTGGATGAAGCCCAACAAAGTTTGCCAAAAGAAATGACCTTGACATATATTCAAGGTCACCAAAAGCCCTAGAAACATGGTATTTGGCTGAAATGTTTCTTGGATGAAGCCCGACAAAGTGTACGAAAAGAAATGACCTTGACCTATATTCAAGTTCACAAGGATCGAATTTGTTTAAACATTCAAACGACTTTTTCTGAAATACCAAATGCCATAGAAGCATGATATTTGGCTGAAAGGTTCCTTGGATGAAGCCCAACAAAGTTTGGGAAATAAATGACCATGACCAATATTCAATGTCGCAAGGGTCAAATTTGTTAAAAGCTTCAAACGACTTCTCCTTAAATACCAAAAGCCCCAGAAGCATGATATTTGGCTGACAGGTTCCTTGGATGAAATCTAACCAAGTTTGCGAAAAGAAATGCGCTTGACCAATATTCAATGTCACAAGGGTCAAATCTGTTAAAAGCTTCAAACGACTTCTTCTGAAATACCAAAAGCCCCAGAAGCATGATGTTTGGCTGAAAAGTTCCTTGTATGAAGCCCAACAAAGTTTGCCAAAAGAAATGACCTTGACCTATATTCAAGGTCACAGAGGTCAAATCTGTTAAAACCTTTAAACGACTTCCTCTGAAAAACCAAAAGCCCTAGAAACATGGTATTTGGCTGAAAGGTTTCTTGGATGAAGCCCGACAAAGTGTACGAAAAAAAATGACATTGACCTATATTCAAGGTCACAGGGGTCAAACCTGTTAAAACTTTTAAACGACTTCTTCTGAAATATCAAAGCCATAGAAGCACGATATTTGGATGAAAGGTTTCTTGGATTAAGCCCAACAAAGTTTGAGAAATAAATGACCATGACATATTTTCAAGGTCATAGTGAGGTTAAATCTGTTAAAGCATTCAAACGACTTCTTCTGAAGTACAAAAAGCTTTAGAAGCATGATATTTTGCTGAAAGGTTCCTGGGATAAAGTCTAACAAAGTTTGCGAAAAGAAATGACATTGACCTATATTCAAGGTCACAGGGGTCAAATCTGTTAAAACTTTTAAACGACTTCTTCTGAAATACCAAAAGCCATAGAAGCATGATATTTGGCTGAAAGGTTTCTTGGATTAAGCCCAACAAAGTTTGAGAAATAAATGACCATGACATATTTTCAAGGTCATAGTGAGGTTAAATCTGTTAATGCATTCAAACGACTTCTTCTGAAGTACAAAATGCCTTAGAAGCATGATATTTGGCTGAAAGGTTTCTTGGATGAAGCCCGACAAAGTATGGAAAAAAAAATGACCTTGACCAATATTCAATGTCACAAGGGTCAAATCTGTTAAAAGCTTCAAACGACTTCTCCTTAAATACAAAAAGCCCCAGAAGCATGATATTTGGCTGACAGGTTCCTTGGATGAAATCTAACAACGTTTGCGAAAAGAAATGCGCTTGACCAATATTCAATGTCACAAGGGTCAAATCTGTTAAAAGCTTCAAACGACTTCTTCTGAAATACCAAAAGCCCCAGAAACATGATGTTTGGCTGAAAAGTTCCTTGTATGAAGCCCAACAAAGTTTGCCAAAAGAAATGACCTTGACCTATATTCAAGGTCACAGAGGTCAAATCTGTTAAAACCTTTAAACGACTTCCTCTGAAAAACCAAAAGCCCTTGAAACATGGTATTTGGCTGAAAGGTTTCTTGGATGAAGCCCGACAAAGTGTACGAAAAGAAATGACATTGACCTATATTCAAGGTCACAGGGGTCAAATCTGTTAAAACTTTTACTTCTTCTGAAATACCAAAAGCCATAGACGCATGATGTTTGGCTGAAAAGTTCCTTGGATTAAGCCCAACAAAGTTTGCCAAAAGAAATGACCTTGACCTATATTCAAGGTCACAGAGGTCAAATCTGTTAAAACCTTTAAACGACTTCCTCTGAAAAACCAAAAGCCCTAGAAACATGGTATTTGGCTGAAAGGTTTCTTGGATGAAGCCCGACAAAGTGTACGAAAAAAAATGACATTGACCTATATTCAAGGTCACAGGGGTCAAACCTGTTAAAACTTTTAAACGACTTCTTCTGAAATATCAAAGCCATAGAAGCACGATATTTGGATGAAAGGTTTCTTGGATTAAGCCCAACAAAGTTTGAGAAATAAATGACCATGACATATTTTCAAGGTCATAGTGAGGTTAAATCTGTTAAAGCATTCAAACGACTTCTTCTGAAGTACAAAAAGCTTTAGAAGCATGATATTTTGCTGAAAGGTTCCTGGGATAAAGTCTAACAAAGTTTGCGAAAAGAAATGACATTGACCTATATTCAAGGTCACAGGGGTCAAATCTGTTAAAACTTTTAAACGACTTCTTCTGAAATACCAAAAGCCATAGAAGCATGATATTTGGCTGAAAGTTTTCTTGGATTTAGCCCAACAAAGTTTGAGAAATAAATGACCATGACATATTTTCAAGGTCATAGTGAGGTTAAATCTGTTAATGCATTCAAACGACTTCTTCTGAAGTACAAAATGCCTTAGAAGCATGATATTTGGCTGAAAGGTTTCTTGGATGAAGCCCGACAAAGTATGGAAAAAAAAATGACCTTGACCAATATTCAATGTCACAAGGGTCAAATCTGTTAAAAGCTTCAAACGACTTCTCCTTAAATACAAAAAGCCCCAGAAGCATGATATTTGGCTGACAGGTTCCTTGGATGAAATCTAACAACGTTTGCGAAAAGAAATGCGCTTGACCAATATTCAATGTCACAAGGGTCAAATCTGTTAAAAGCTTCAAACGACTTCTTCTGAAATACCAAAAGCCCCAGAAACATGATGTTTGGCTGAAAAGTTCCTTGTATGAAGCCCAACAAAGTTTGCCAAAAGAAATGACCTTGACCTATATTCAAGGTCACAGAGGTCAAATCTGTTAAAACCTTTAAACGACTTCCTCTGAAAAACCAAAAGCCCTTGAAACATGGTATTTGGCTGAAAGGTTTCTTGGATGAAGCCCGACAAAGTGTACGAAAAGAAATGACATTGACCTATATTCAAGGTCACAGGGGTCAAATCTGTTAAAACTTTTACTTCTTCTGAAATACCAAAAGCCATAGACGCATGATGTTTGGCTGAAAAGTTCCTTGGATTAAGCCCAACAAAGTTTGCCAAAAGAAATGACCTTGACCTATATTCAAGGTCACAGAGGTCAAATCTGTTAAAACCTTTAAACGACTTCCTCTGAAAAACCAAAAGCCCTAGAAACATGGTATTTGGCTGAAAGGTTTCTTGGATGAAGCCCGACAAAGTGTACGAAAAAAAATGACATTGACCTATATTCAAGGTCACAGGGGTCAAACCTGTTAAAACTTTTAAACGACTTCTTCTGAAATATCAAAGCCATAGAAGCACGATATTTGGATGAAAGGTTTCTTGGATTAAGCCCAACAAAGTTTGAGAAATAAATGACCATGACATATTTTCAAGGTCATAGTGAGGTTAAATCTGTTAAAGCATTCAAACGACTTCTTCTGAAGTACAAAAAGCTTTAGAAGCATGATATTTTGCTGAAAGGTTCCTGGGATAAAGTCTAACAAAGTTTGCGAAAAGAAATGACATTGACCTATATTCAAGGTCACAGGGGTCAAATCTGTTAAAACTTTTAAACGACTTCTTCTGAAATACCAAAAGCCATAGAAGCATGATATTTGGCTGAAAGGTTTCTTGGATTAAGCCCAACAAAGTTTGAGAAATAAATGACCATGACATATTTTCAAGGTCATAGTGAGGTTAAATCTGTTAATGCATTCAAACGACTTCTTCTGAAGTACAAAATGCCTTAGAAGCATGATATTTGGCTGAAAGGTTTCTTGGATGAAGCCCGACAAAGTATGGAAAAAAAAAATGACCTTGACCAATATTCAATGTCACAAGGGTCAAATCTGTTAAAAGCTTCAAACGACTTCTCCTTAAATACAAAAAGCCCCAGAAGCATGATATTTGGCTGACAGGTTCCTTGGATGAAATCTAACAACGTTTGCGAAAAGAAATGCGCTTGACCAATATTCAATGTCACAAGGGTCAAATCTGTTAAAAGCTTCAAACGACTTCTTCTGAAATACCAAAAGCCCCAGAAACATGATGTTTGGCTGAAAAGTTCCTTGTATGAAGCCCAACAAAGTTTGCCAAAAGAAATGACCTTGACCTATATTCAAGGTCACAGAGGTCAAATCTGTTAAAACCTTTAAACGACTTCCTCTGAAAAACCAAAAGCCCTTGAAACATGGTATTTGGCTGAAAGGTTTCTTGGATGAAGCCCGACAAAGTGTACGAAAAGAAATGACATTGACCTATATTCAAGGTCACAGGGGTCAAATCTGTTAAAACTTTTACTTCTTCTGAAATACCAAAAGCCATAGACGCATGATGTTTGGCTGAAAAGTTCCTTGGATTAAGCCCAACAAAGTTTGCCAAAAGAAATGACCTTGACCTATATTCAAGGTCACAGAGGTCAAATCTGTTAAAACCTTTAAACGACTTCCTCTGAAAAACCAAAAGCCCTAGAAACATGGTATTTGGCTGAAAGGTTTCTTGGATGAAGCCCGACAAAGTGTACGAAAAAAAATGACATTGACCTATATTCAAGGTCACAGGGGTCAAACCTGTTAAAACTTTTAAACGACTTCTTCTGAAATATCAAAGCCATAGAAGCACGATATTTGGATGAAAGGTTTCTTGGATTAAGCCCAACAAAGTTTGAGAAATAAATGACCATGACATATTTTCAAGGTCATAGTGAGGTTAAATCTGTTAAAGCATTCAAACGACTTCTTCTGAAGTACAAAAAGCTTTAGAAGCATGATATTTTGCTGAAAGGTTCCTGGGATAAAGTCTAACAAAGTTTGCGAAAAGAAATGACATTGACCTATATTCAAGGTCACAGGGGTCAAATCTGTTAAAACTTTTAAACGACTTCTTCTGAAATACCAAAAGCCATAGAAGCATGATATTTGGCTGAAAGGTTTCTTGGATTAAGCCCAACAAAGTTTGAGAAATGAATGACCATGACCTATTTTCAAGGTCATAGTGAGGTAAAATATGTTAAAGCATTCAAACGACTTCTTCTGAAGTATAAAAAGCCTTAGAAGCATGATATTTTGCTGAAAGGTTTCTTGGATGAAGCCCGACAAAGTTTGCGAAAAGAAATGACCTTGACCTTTATTCAAAGTCACAGGGGTAAAATTGTTAAAACATTAAAACGACTTCTTCTGAAATACCAAAAGCCCTAGCAGCATGATATATGGCTGACAGGTTTCTTGGATGAAGTCTAACAAAGTTTGCGAAAAGAAATGACCTTGACCAATATTCAAGGTCACAAGGGTCAAATCTGTTAAAAGCTTCAAACGACTTCTCCTTAAATACCAAAAGCCCCAGAAGCATGATGTTTGGCTGAAAAGTTCCTTGTATGATGCCCAACAAAGTCCAACAAAGTTTGAGAAATAAATGACCATGACCTATTTTCAAGGTCATAATGAGGTTAAATCTGTTAAAGCATTCAAACGACTTCTTCTGAGGTACAAAAAGCCTTAGAAGCATGATATTTTGCTGAAAGGTTCCTTGGATGAAGTCTAACAAAGTTTGCGAAAAGAAATGACATTGACCTATATTCAAGGTCACAGGGGTCAAATCTGTTAAAACATTTAAACGACTTCCTCTGAAAAACCCAAAATCCTAGAAACATGGTATTTGGCTGAAAGGTTTCTTGGATAAAGCCCGACAAAGTGTACGAAAAGAAATGACATTGACCTATATTCAAAGTCACAGGGGTCAAATCTGTTAAAACTTTTAAACGACTTCTTCTGAAATACCAAAAGCCATAGAAGCATGATATTTGGCTGAAAGGTTTCTTGGATTAAGCCCAACAAAGTTTGAGAAATGAATGACCATGACCTATTTTCAAGGTCATAGTGAGGTTAAATCTGTTAAAGCATTCAAACGACTTCTTCTGAAGTACAAAAAGTCTTAGAAGCATGATATTTTGCTGAAAAGTTCCTTGGATGAGGTCTAACAAAGTTTGCGAAAAGAAATGACATTGACCTATATTCAAGGTCACAGGGGTCAAATCTGTTAAAACTTTTAAACGACTTCTTCTGAAATACCAAAAGCCATAGAAGCATGATATTTGGCTGAAGGGTTTCTTGGATTAAGCCCAGCAAAGTTTGAGAAATAAATGACCATGACATATTTTCAAGGTCATAGTGAGGTAAGATCTGTTAAAGCATTCAAACGACTTCTTCTGAAGTACAAAAAGCCTTAGAAGCATGATATTTGGCTGAAAGGTTTCTTGGATGAAGCCCGACAAAGTTTGCAAAAAGAAATGACCTTGACCAATATTCAATGTCACAAGGGTCAAATCTGTTAAAAGCTTCAAACGACTTCTCCTTAAATACCAAAAGCCCCAGAAGCATGGTATGTGGCTGAAAAATTTCTTGGATGAAGCCCAACAAAATTTGTGGAAGAAAATGACCTTGACCTATATTTCAAGGTCACAGGGGTCAAATCTGTTAAAACCTTTAAACGACTTCCTCTGAAGTATCAAAAGCCCTAGAAACATGGTATTCGGCTGAAAGGTTTCTTGAATGAAGCCCGACACGGTTTGCGAAAAGAAATGACCTTGACCTATATTCAAGGTCACAAGGGTCAAATCTGTTTAAACCTTCAAACGACTTTTTCTGAAATACCAAAAGCCATAAAAGCATGATCTTTGGCTGAAAGGTTCCTTTGAATGGAAGCCCGACAAAGTTTGTGAAAAGAAATGACTTTGACCTATATTCAAGGTCAGCTTGGTCAAAAATGTTAAAACCTTTAAACGACTTCTTCTGAAATACCAAAAGCCCCAGAGGCATGATATTTGGCTGAAAGGTTCCTTGTATTAAGCTTGACAAACTTTGGGAAGTAAAATGAGCTTGACCTTTATTAAAGGTCACAGTGGTCAAATAGGTTAAAAGCTTTGAGCGACTTCTTCTGATAAACCCAAATGCCCAGGGACATGATATTTGGCTAGTAGCGTCCTGAGATGAAGCTAAACAAAATTTGAAAATGAAAATGATGTTGTCTTATAAGGTCACAGGGGTAAAATATGTTTAAATCTTAACATGTTTTTCTAAATGTCTTACAGTAAAATCTTTTAGGGGACTTTAGGGTTACACTATAAGATAATATGAGATTGATACCAGGTGAGCGATGCAGGTCCATTGGGCCTCTTGTTTTCATTTTTTGCAATGTTTGCTGATAATTGAAAAGCTTTGCTGCAATAGGCATAGACTAACTGTAGGAAATGATTGTAGTACTTGTACATTGGAAGTACCGTGGTATGTTAGCTCGAACAGACTTTTGGTGCAAATGATTTTTGATGTTAGTTGTCTTAATCCTATTATTGGCAAATACGAGTTGAAAACTGTCTGTTCAGCACCATAGGACTGGAATCCGTGTTCATATTTAATTTATGGCATTATGTTAGCTTGCCTTTCCAGATTCTGGCCACGTAATATCATCGTAGTCCAGATATCTACGTTTCAGTAAAGCTACATGTATCATTTTTTGTTTAATGCATTAAATACACGTTGCTTAATCTAATTGGTTTTAGGTAATAAATAAAGTAAAGGTTTGTTTTAAGGGATCAATTCAGCATTTACTTAGTTCGTGGAGAAAAAAAAAAGAGGATACCGAAGCTTCAACAAAACCATAACTCGTAATAGATAAAACTATGGGAAAATTTGAAAAAGGAAAGAACAATATGGAAACCCTGTAGTTAAAGTACAAGGAATTGAAAATATATTTAAAGTAGCGCTGCGCTTGATCCAAAAATGACCAATGTGTTTGAAATTCCATGAGCCGCTTTAACTAAATACTTAACTTAGTTTCGTTATTTGAGTGATTTTCTTTTGCCTTTATACATAAATAATGTAAGAATATGTCCCGTTTAGTATTACATATACATAAACGTGATTGCTACAAATCATATTTCAATGATTCAAGGCGCCTGACACTGTTGTGAGTTCCGTGTTGTGTATTGTTATTACAGAGTAGTATGCATGATATGACATCAGTCTGTTGCCAAATGGTGAAATATTTGACCTTTGAATTAATAACCTTGGTACAGAAAACCATAAGATAAAATAGAGATGAATAATAGTTTATTAAAGTATCACGTATTGATCCACATTGAAACACAAATCGCACATAAATAACATATACAAGTGAAAACGACCATTAACAAGCCATACAATTGTTTAAAGTATGGGCACTAAAAATCCCCCCCTTAAGTTAGATTAATATTATACATACACTATATACAAAGCAATAATAATAATAATAATATACAACATTTATTTAGCGCTCTATCTAATTTGTAAAATTACTCTTAAGCGCTTTATAGCATGTAGATAATAATTTGATATTTACACTGCATAAATAAAGAAGTTATTACAGTCTAAGCTAATGTGATAATATAAAAATGCATATAAATACGAACTAGATAAACCAAAGTCGGTATATACATGTCGTATAGGCTGATACCCTAATATGCAGACGTGAAAAGGTACGTCTTTAGATATTTCTTGAATTTGTCAAAGTATTTGTTTTACGGATAGCGGATGGTAAGCTATTTCACAATATGGCCGAAACTCTCCCAAAACACTGGTTTCCAGAGGTCACAGTGCGAGATTTTGGGACACACGATAATGATTCTGTCTCCGACCTCAGTGATCGTGACGGCTGATACAGGGTAACTAGCTCCCTTATGTACTGGGGAGCTGTTCTATCCAGTGCCTGATACCAAGATTTTGTACTGTGACCTGTATTATACAGGTAACCAGTGCAATGAATACAGAACAGGAGTGATGTGCTCTCTCTTTCTAACTCGAGAAACGAGACGTTTAACCTAATTTAAAATTTATGTTTTAATATTTTCGGGTAGTGGAGTTATCCTATAATATTGTATTTTAGACTTTTTAGTTGAGTAGAGAACACTAATAAAAACATAAAATATCACATAAATACACAAATCTTTTTTCACAGAGTTATATTTCTGATACGGTCCAAAATTACTTGTAGTTATAATATTAACGCTTAAAATGTGCTATAAAATCACAATACATCTGCTAGTGAATCATTGTTTATTTTACCACAATTATTTACAAAATTTAAAATATAACACAAATCTGTTACTTTATTTTACAGGATAAGTTTTCTGTCTCGAGACATCTCCAAGGTATGCCGAGAGATTACGATTCTACTTTATGTGAAAGAGAATAATTGAGTCACTTTTCTTCACACAATGACACATTACACCGTCATCAAAATGGAATGAACATGTGCAATGTGAGGTTGGTCAATGTATCGCAATAAAATAAAATAAAATTATATTAGTATATACTCAATGAAAAAAGGCTCGGCGGATTGATATTTGTTCAAATATGGCGTCGTTCACGCTTCAGAACAATAAGTATTCGCTGACAGCCATTGTTTGTTTCCTTCAACCTTTTGAAACATGGAACATAATATGGAATCAATTTCGTATGATTATACAATAAATGGTTTCTAGCAAAATTTTTTTCTCTAGCAAATAATGTGCATTTAAAATGCTTTGACGTTAATGCAAACATGGTGTCGCCCTGCAGTTGTGACGTCGGACTGCGTTACAACCATATCACTGTGTCAATGCGTGTACATAACGACCGTTTTAAATAAAGGAATACGTTCGAAGTGCTAGTAATATTATTCAATACCAAAGTTAAAAAAATACTGTTATGAAGAAAACTAGTGTTATTCAATGTGTATTTCTAAACTTACATTGTACCAATATATCACTGAAGATTCAGTGGGACTATATTATTTTAGCAACCACTGCCAGCGTAGTTACAATCGTAGCAACCCGCTTCGAATGTGTTTTTCGTATAGCACTTTAAAATTAATAATAATGTAAATATAAGGATTGCACCTCATTTTGACTGCAAAAACGGTAGTATGCCCGCAGTTGGCAACGGACATAATCACTATGGAGCGCTAACACCTTAGAATATGTTCGTTGCCAACTGCGGGAATACCACCGTATGCGTAGTCAAAATGGGGTACAATCCTTATATAAACATACATTCTTATATTTTTTTTCAATTTTTGTAGTATACAGGGCAATATTCCGATATACAACATCATCAAATACCGTAAATTGTACAAATACCGGTACATATCGCGCCCTTTCTAGCTAACAGAAGCCACTCTTAAGGATGCATTCTTCTGAGGTTTCAGTCACGTTCACGTCTCGTTTTAATCTCATTTAAACATTTTACATTATATTCAAGAGATTTTGTTCAATTTTAATAGCGTATATGCATCTGGAAATTTTGTCAAAAATATAGGTGTCTGTTGCTTGTAAAACTTGTTTTTCATGATTTTTAAAAAAATTACCAATTCGGTGGCCATTTTGAAAATGCGTCTTTCTGTGTATATTTTGCACTTGGAGAAGGCCGGAATTTCACCTTTTAATACATGATCGATCTCTTTAAAACATCAGTGGTTCGCCATTTTTAATCATAGCAAGCTGATGTTTGCTGTACATCTTAATAATGGTCAATAGCATAGAAATATTATCCAAGAAAGTGGAAAATTAAATACTTTTGTATTTATTTTTTAAATATTTTCAGTGTCACTGGGGCACTTTTATTTTTGAACCTCAATTTGTGAAAAATAACACAAATAGTAACGGGACAAAAAATGAAGCACGCTAACCCCTCTTTTGTTATGATGGTTTAAACACAGAAACCCATTTTCGTTTCATATTCTAAATATGAAACAAGTTGCTTATTAAAAAAAAGCAATCATGGACCCTTATGTAGCGGATTTATATTTGCAAGTAAACAATTTTCCCAACGGCAGGTAATACATTTATTGGGAATCATGACGATATGCAAACAAAAGAATATTGTTATATTTGTGTTGGTCGTTGATCTTTCTCCTGTTAATTAAGCATCTAGACATTTAAATATCGCAAAAAAAAAAACATATTTAGCTTGCTAGACTCATTCACATACAAACCAATTTAAAATTCAGTTACCGTTTTAGTATTTCCGTTTTCTATTCATCGAGAAAACAGTATTTGCTGTAAGCAATGCGATTTGTTATTTTTAACGTCATTTTACTTAAAGAAGAAAACGGCGACGTCATGGAATGTTGCTTGTACAGCAACAGAAAAAGCATGTGAACTATTCATAGTTAATGTTAATGATAAAATGTGATTGCAGAAAATGACTTTTTTATATACATGTACGTCTTTGCTGTATCATAGCAACTGACTGTACGTGTAGTTGTCACCGGCCCCTCTACGGCCAATTTAATGACTTTAATTAAAATCAAAATTAAAATTTAAATTTAAAAAAAAAAAAAAAAAAAACAAAATTGATAGTTTGGTAAAACTTTTCATGTTTTGGTTTGATATACGAACTCCTCTAATGTGGATATGTACAAATTGCCTGTAAAAATATTGTATAAACTATAGTCTGTGGTTTCAACCCCATCACAATATATTCCAAAAAAAAAATATTGAGTATGCTTATCTTACAGTTTTATCCATTCAGCTTCTACAAAATTAGCATATATACAAACCGATTTAACATTAAGTTACCGTGTCACACATCCAATCAGTGGTCACATGGACTTAGATGTTAAAAAAAGAGTATGCAAGTTAAATCTTTATTGTATATTCTTCATATAAGCAATTTTGCAAATTTTCAATTGCTTTTCTCAGGGTAATTTGTTCGTCCAATCGTAATATGATTTTACACATTCACTAAGAACTAGTGATGCCTCATATTAACCAACTTTTAGTTAGTTTCCGTTTCCTATTTATCGAGAAAACACTATTTGTTGTAAGCAATGCCATTTTTTTAATGGCATTTTACTTAAATAAAAAAGGAAAAGGCGATGTCATCGAATGTTACTTATACCACGGAATTAGATTAGATCACTATCTAAGTCTGTGCTTGTACTGCAACAGAAACGCATGTGAACTATTTCAAAATGAATGCAAGAGAATTGGCTTTCATGCTGTCAAGTTTGAAATTTTAATGATAAAATTTGACTGCAGGAAAATGTAAAATTATTAAGAATATAATTTATTAAAACATAATCTTACATAATAATAATAATTAGCTCGTGTTTGGACCAATATCTAAATGAAATACATTTCCTGAAGGCAAATGTTATTCTAAGAAGGAAAATCAAGGTCTCAGTTGTGTCAATTAACCGGAAAGTATCTTAAAACGGCATTATTTGCTAAATTTGGTGCTTGTCTGCTCAATTTCGCCGCCGCCATTCGACTAATTATAGGAATCTCAACATGGTACGACATGAAAAATTATCTATATTTTTATTAACCTTAACAGTTTAGATTATCAAACAATAACATATTTATGTAATATCAAGATTTATTACTAAGCACATCAGTACCATAATTATATTTTTATTATCGTTTTCTATGTTAAAAAAACATTGCTTATGTTTTCTTGCGAATCGGCACGGAACCGGGAGCAGGATAGTGGTTACATGATTCGAAAAAAAATCACGTGATTTCTCGTATAAAAATAGAACGGGGAGCGCAAATGTCGGGTAGCCGCGATAAACAATATAGGCTGACGAAAACAGAGTCACAAGCTAAGACTAGACAAGAAAGAAGCTGAAAGAGACTATTGAAAGATCGGAACAGATGCATCTGACAAACAAAAAGAAATACGACACTATTAATGAAGACGAAGAGCATGGTTGGACGAAGTGTGGTTGAGTTGACAGTGCTTTCGAAAAACAAAAACGTACAGCTGATACTTGTACGAAAATACTCTCTTCATTCACGTACACTGTAAGATTATGTTCGGTAAAGCTTGTATAACAAAGTGTGGTAATATTAATGAAGTGCCCTGCACCTGTGTGGCTAATTATTTTACTTTATTTAATGTAGTTCACTAAGTAAAATCTAATTCGTTAACACCTGTCACCACTGGACAATGCAACACTACATTTTTATATCGCTTTGCTCAATTATCGCTGGTATACATTCCACTACTGATAACGTAAGCTCTGGTGGTCTGTGTTTCATCACAATACCGAAACATTGTTATAGATTGTGCGAGTGAATAAGGTCAGACAGCAAATTATATTTTAAAATTCCCCACAAGGAACCCCATTTCACATTCGGAACCAAAGCATTTATCCCTTGTATTAATGTATAATTGCCGATAGCTAAAGGTATCATATTCCCCACAGAGCTAAATTTCCTCACCAAAATTCCCCACAAGGAACCCCATTTTACATTCGGAACCAACGCATTTATCCCTTGTATTAATGTATAAGTGCCGATAGCTAAAGGTATGATATTCCCCACAGAGCAAAATTTCCTCACCAATCTACTGCATGGACCCTTAGGGGTCCATGCAGAAAAGTTAAATTGCAGAACTTTTGTTATTAAGCGTTAAATCTGCAATAATAGTAAAAGCATGAGGATTTTCTCATTAAAAATAAGGGTAGGGGTAAATAAAATCGCTTTCCTGAGTTAAAATTTTAAGTTCGCAAGAGCTGCCTTATCAGGCGCTAACTACTTGTCCTATACGACCTAGCTAATATCTCCATTTGTGTGTGTTTGACTGTGCGTGTGCTGGAGATAAATTGTGTTCTGTTTGTAGTGGGACCGTGTTTTCAACGGCATCTTTCTTTAAAGTGCCACCAAACTTGAATGCTACAGCACAAATACTGCAACACCCATCACAGACCATCTTATACTCCGCAAGGGTTGATCGAGTTGTGTTGGCATGAGAAAAACACTTTTTCTGAATCTTCCACGCGTATGACGATTACGGGGATCGAACCCCGGTCGCCTGCATGGAAGGCCGGAGTGTTTACCACTCAACCAATCCTCCCATATTCTGCAGAGTTATATTTCATATACATTTTTAACATCAGTTGCTTTTCTGTAAATACCTATGTTAGGGAAAACCAATGTTATGCACGTAGAGAACAAGCTAATTGTTGAGTAATTTTCCTTTGCCACATGGAACATGCTAATTCCACCTCCTACACGAAATAACGACAAGAAACGCGTGCATCACAACGTTTTTAAATACGGATTTTCCTCAAGTTAGAAACTGCTAGACCATAGCTAACCGGGTTAGATTTTATACATGCTTAAACCTAAATACTTAGTCTGTATCTAAATAGAAAGTGAAACCTTTTTAAATATATATATTTAGCTTTAATCATATTTCCGTATAACACGTTTGTATCAAAAGAAAATAGTTTGTATGTATTCTAGTTGGGTGTATTTTATATATCATAGTAATATGTATACATACAGATGCAGTAACTCACCTTAAACATGAGTTTTTTCCCTTTATCAATATACCAGTCTTTGTGAGTAATTGTTTTCTCTTTTTCAATCACAGGATGTTCCTAGTAGACCCCGCCCAGGGCTCGTGTTATACATATTCTGTAACATTGTAGTGATGTCAACAGTTCAGGAAGTATTATGTTAGAGCGACCTAGACATTCAACGGTTATAGTCAACAAATTAAGAAAATTCTTTACAACATGACTATTTATTAACAATTAAACAACAAATTAATAACAAATAAAAGGCAAAGTAAAGAAACGTTCAGCCTTTCCTGATATAGTACATTGTAGTAACTGTACTCGCAATTCCTCGCTGACGGGGAATATATTTCTAATGTTAAGTCCTGCGAATTGAAGTTCTTTGATAAATTGATGGATTAAATCCGTATAAGGCAGAGTAAAAAGAAGATGAAGTCCCTTTGTAATAATTGCCAGGTGTCTATTAGCAGTGCTCTGACCCGATAACACGGAGCCAACTATCTCAAATGTTCCTGAATATTCTACATGTTAGCTGCTTTCCTATTTACAGTAGTTTCAAACACTATACTCTAAGCTATTTACACTAACAACTGGGATGTTATGCACAATCCGTTCGTAATCTACTGGAACGGAAATGTGTCGTTATATAACGAGATCCTTATATGGGATTGCTCGTAACAACATATATAGTATTAGTTTATCTCAACATTAAAATTTCTATCCTGATATAAACCTTATTGAGACCAGTCATTTTCTGACTTAATCTAAAACTAATTGCAAAATAATTCATCTTTCTCGCTTTCTGGTTGGTTAGCATCATTTTGTTTAATACAGGATAAAAGTCTAAGAAATGAAAATAGGAAAAATAGGTTTTTCAGCGTGCTACCGCAACAAGAAAAATATTGCACATGTAGGTCTAATATTAATGGTTTATGTATATAATGGTATGCAAGTCCCACAATACGGTTCTACCAACTAATATAGAAAATAGTTTTGATACCTTTCAAGATATCAGTTTGTAGATCTATCGAATCATCATCCTCGTTGTCTTCAAAGAGTGCGAGTCTGTCACTTCAACAAAGAAATTCCAGAACATTTTGTCAGTACCTGACACATTTTGGTATGGACCGTTAATGTTAGCTGGAGCACAGCTACTGAACCACCATCCGCTCTCAAATATCACTCCACACGGTGTGCCGTCATACGAACTGTAGCTTCTGTCCATTGTTGAGAAAGGGGTTCCGTCAACATACATCATGATGTCATCTTAACAAAAATAGAACAAAAATAACTGTCAACAGAACCATAATTTGAAATCATAATCGACAAAACTAAGACAAAAAAAAGAACAAAGGGGGATCGATACAGAAAATTTAAAGGGAAAAGGATTTACTTTAGGATAAAGTGTACATTGTTTTCAACATGTATGACAACATTGACTTTTTAACAAGTATGACAACATTGACATTTTAACATGTATGACAACATTGACTTTTTAACATGTATGACAACATTGACTTTTTAACATGTAATACAACATTGACTTTTTAACATGTATGACAACATTGACATTTTAACATGTATGACAATATTGACTTTTTAACATGTATGACAACATTGACTTTTTAACATGTATGACAACATTGACTTTTTAACATGTATGACAACATTGACATTTTAACTTATGACAACATTGACTTTTTACCATGTATGACAACATTGACATTTTAACATGTATGACAACATTGACTTTTTAACATGTATGACAACATTGACTTTTTAACATGTATGACAACATTGACTTTTTAACATGTATGACAACATTGACTTTTTAACATGTATGACAACATTGACATTTTAACTTATGACAACATTGACTTTTTACCATGTATGACAACATTGACATTTTAACATGTATGACAACATTGACATTTTAATATTATGACAACATTGACTTTTTAACATGTATGACAACATTGACTTTTTAACAAGTATGACAACATTGACTTTTTAACATGTATGACAACATTGACTTTTTAACATGTATGACAACATTGACGTTTTAACATGTATGACATCATTGACTTTTTAACATGTATGACAACATTGACTTTTTAACATGTATGACAACATTGACTTTTTAACATGTATGACAACATTGACTTTTTAACATGTATGACAACATTGACATTTTAACATGTATGACATCATTGACTTTTTAACATGTATGACAACATTGACTTTTTAACATGTATGACAACATTGACTTTTTAACATGTATGACAACATTGACTTTTTAACAAGTATGACAACATTGCCTTTTAACATTTATGACAACATTGACTTTTCAACATGTATGACAACATTGACTTTTTAACATGTATGACAACATTGACTTTTTAACATGTATGACAACATTGACTTTTTAACAAGTATGACACATTGACTTTTAACATGTATGACAACATTGACTTTTAACATCTATGACAACATTGACTTTTTAACATGTATGACAACATTGACTTTTTAACATGTATGACAACATTGACTTTTTAACATGTATGACAACATTGACATTTTAACATGTATGACAACATTGACTTTTTAACATGTATGACAACATTGACTAAAAAGATGTATGACAACATTGACTTTTTAACATGTATGCCAACATTGACTTTTTAACATGTATGACAACATTGACTTTTTAACATGTATGACAACATTGACATTTCAACATGTATGACAACATTGACTTTTTAACATGTATGACAACATTGACGTTTTAACATGTATGACAACATTGACGTTTTAACATGTATGACAACATTGACTTTTCAACATGTATGACAACATTGACTTTTTAACATGTATGACAACATTGACTTTTTAACATGTATGACAACATTGAAATTTTAACATGTATGACAACATTGACATTTTAACATGTATGACAATATTGACTTTTTAACATGTATGACAACATTGACTTTTTAACATGTATGACAACATTGACTTTTTAACATGTATGACAACATTGACATTTTAACTTATGACAACATTGACTTTTTACCATGTATGACAACATTGACATTTTAACATGTATGACAACATTGACTTTTTAACATGTATGACAACATTGACTTTTTAACATGTATGACAACATTGACTTTTTAACATGTATGACAACATTGACTTTTTAACATGTATGACAACATTGACATTTTAACTTATGACAACATTGACTTTTTACCATGTATGACAACATTGACATTTTAACATGTATGACAACATTGACATTTTAATATTATGACAACATTGACTTTTTAACATGTATGACAACATTGACTTTTTAACATGTATGACAACATTGACTTTTTAACATGTATGACAACATTGACTTTTTAACATGTATGACAACATTGACTTTTTAACATGTATGACATCATTGACTTTTTAACATGTATGACAACATTGACTTTTTAATATGTATGACAACATTGACTTTTTAACATGTATGACAACATTGACTTTTTAACATGTATGACAACATTGACATTTTAACATGTATGACATCATTGACTTTTTAACATGTATGACAACATTGACTTTTTAACATGTATGACAACATTGACATTTTAACATGTATGACAACATTGACTTTTTAACAAGTATGACAACATTGACTTTTAACATTTATGACAACATTGACTTTTCAACATGTATGACAACATTGACTTTTTAACATGTATGACAACATTGACTTTTTAACATGTATGACAACATTGACTTTTTAACAAGTATGACACATTGACTTTTAACATGTATGACAACATTGACTTTTAACATCTATGACAACATTGACTTTTTAACATGTATGACAACATTGACTTTTTAACATGTATGACAACATTGACTTTTTAACATGTATGACAACATTGACATTTTAACATGTATGACAACATTGACTTTTTAACATGTATGACAACATTGACTAAAAAGATGTATGACAACATTGACTTTTTAACATGTATGACAACATTGACTTTTTAACATGTATGACAACATTGACTTTTTAACATGTATGACAACATTGACATTTCAACATGTATGACAACATTGACTTTTTAACATGTATGACAACATTGACGTTTTAACATGTATGACAACATTGACGTTTTAACATGTATGACAACATTGACTTTTTAACATGTATGACAACATTGACTTTTTAACATGTATGACAACATTGACTTTTTAACATGTATGACAACATTGACATTTTAACATGTATGACAACATTGACTTTTCAACATGTATGACAACATTAACAGTTTAACATGTATGACAACTTTGACTTTTTAACATGTATGACAACATTGACTTTTTCAACATGTATGACAACATTGACTTTTTAACATGTATGACAACATTGACCTTTTCAACATGTATGACAACATTGACTTTTCAACATGTATGACAACATTGACTTTTTAACATGCATGACGACATTGACTTTTTAACATGTATGACAACATTGACATTTTAACATGTATGACAGCATTGACTTTTTAACATGTATGACAACATTGACTTTTTAACATGTATGACAACATTGACATTTTAACATGTATGGCAGCATTAACAGTTTAACATGTATGGCAGCATTGACTTTTTAACATGTATGACAACATTGACTTTTTTAACATGTATGACAACATTGACTTTTTAACATGTATGACAACATTGACTTTTTAACATGTATGACAACATTGACATTTTAACTTATGACAACATTGACTTTTTACCATGTATGACAACATTGACATTTTAACATGTATGACAACATTGACATTTTAACATGTATGACAACATTGACATTTTAATATTATGACAACATTGACTTTTTAACATGTATGACAACATTGACTTTTTAACAAGTATGACAACATTGACTTTTTAACATGTATGACAACATTGACTTTTTAACATGTATGACAACATTGACGTTTTAACATGTATGACATCATTGACTTTTTAACATGTATGACAACATTGACTTTTTAACATGTATGACAACATTGACTTTTTAACATGTATGACAACATTGACTTTTTAACATGTATGACAACATTGACATTTTAACATGTATGACAACATTGACGTTTTAACATGTATGACATCATTGACTTTTTAACATGTATGACAACATTGACTTTTTAACATGTATGACAACATTGACTTTTTAACATGTACAGTTAGAATTACGGCCAAGTATCCACCTTGGTTCCGTTCGTTCTGCGGTCGGCCTGCGTGCGGTAATCGTTAGTCCACCGTTCGGGAAGCGTTCGTTCTCCGTCCGTCATTTGCGTCTGTTTCGTTCGTGTCGGCTGAACCGTTCCGTTCGTTCGTTCCGACAGTCCGTCCCGTTTTATTTTTTCATTCGGCATCTCCGTCCGGCTGCTCCGTCCGGCTACCCGTCAGGCTGCTCCGTCCGGCCGTTTAGTTCGGTTAATCCGTCCGGTTGATTCGTCCGGCCGTTTAGTTCGGCTGTTCCGTCTTTTTAGGTGAAGATGCGCGCGCAGTTTATTATCTCGAAAATTAAAATTGCTGTGTAACAGAAGATCTCACGCTTACCTCCAGAGTTGAGAGCCAGTGGCGGACCCAAGGGGTTTTCAGACCCCCCCCCCAGCATTTTCACACACAAAACAAGATTTTGAAGCATATACAGTCATATTTTATAGTTTCATGAATCCGTCTATACAGTGCCTAAAAGCCTAGCCTGTCTCATCACTAACAATTAATTATGTTACCTGTGTTGTAAGAGCCAGTACAGGTAATATTTGCCCCATGACTAATCATTCATAGTGCCCCAAAGCCACAGCATTTTGTTATTTGTGATCCAGGTGTGATAATCCTATCCCCACCCCAGCGTATTCCCACTCAGCCAACATATCCTATTTTAGTATTTGTACAGAGCACAGGTAGTTACAGGGTGAGAACAATATAGGTACTAATTACAGGCAGAGACGTATACGTCTGTTACAGGTAAGGCTATAGTTTGTTTTTAGAAAATGTCTAATTCTAGGTTCTATCTAAGTCCGTGATATCACCAGGGACGTACATATACGTCCTTGATTTTACATATATAAGTTTGCCCTGTATAACCTGAATTTGAGAGCCTTGCAAATGTCCATTAAACACGGAATTATATTTACCTAAGTCTGTGATGAAATTGATATTACTTTGCTTTTCCAGTTAGTCTCAATCAGCACTACATTTTACAGAGAACTGAAATATGCTCAGAATGCAAGTTTGTGCATCTAAAAGTTAAGTTTTCTGCGGATACCCCGTACCCTCCTTGCGAGCAAAACAAACTCAATATTTTCCCCCTTAAATAAAATCATGTCTGACAATGTCTAAAGAATAAAAAGTTACTGAAATAATGTCACAGTGTATAATTTTCGTGTCTACAATTTCTGAGTTGGGGTGGGGGATGGGGGGTAGGTGGAGCAATACCAAATTCAAATTGATTTTATTTCCCTTTTTTTCACAAGATATTGCATAGAGAAAATATATTTATGTACAATATAATACCAGGGACATATACGTCCCTGATAATACATACAATTACATGTAGTGTAGTGTTCGTAGTCGATACACAGCACAGTTTCAAAATATTTCATTTCCATTTGTATCAAGGAGGACAGATCATGTTGTTAATCATTCTTATAAAATAACACATTTTCATCAATGTTTTAATATTAGTTGTATCCATCAATACATGAAACTTAAAGGCCCAAAATACGTAACTTCAGGAAATTTTTCGTAATTATGAAAAATTCTGAAAAAAATCCAGTTAATAACCAGAGACGTATAAATATATATATACGTCTCTGTAATAACCATGCAAAAATAAGTCTGAAACGAAGTAAACCTGAGCGGTTACTAACAAGAAACTCTCCACAGCAAAATCCAAAGAATTGAAAATGATTCAGGTGGGGCCCACTTCCAACAACAAGCCGAAGTTAGAAGTCAGTTCAAAATGGACGCGTGTTTACAAATACCGAGTTTCAACTGCTGCTGTACCAGTAGCCGCCTTAAGAATTCATCTTTAATATTGCTGATTTAACTTAATCTTAACTAAATCAATAAATATAAAAAGTTTTGCCGAAAGTTACGCATATTGGGCCTTTAATAAAATTTGGTCTTGAACAATAGTATTTATCTATAAAGCATTCTATAAGCAGACAGTTTTGTACATTCAAGTAGATAATGAAAGTTGTCACTTTGGGCCGAAACCCCTTCCCGACAGGAGTCACACAGTGAAATTTTAAATAGTTAATTTCCTTAAAAAGGAGAAGAATTTTTGGTAATATCTAAGTACAAAAAATTACTGGGATATAGTCAGAGTGAAGGATTTTTTGTCTACAGGTTGTATATCCCCTCAAAATTGTCTAGGGGAGATCCCCCACACCCCCTTGTATGTGACCTCAATGCCTCCCTTTCAGATAGCAGTTAATATGATATAAGCTTTATTTATTTTACAACAATTATGAAACAAGTTATCCAACTTATATTATTAATCACTCTTGTTGGCCCGCAGTTAATGCAAAATAATTTAATGAAAAAAATAGAACCCCCCCCCCCTTAGTGACAAAGGCTACGGAGTTGGAAAGATAAAGAAATCTATCGACCACACAATGGGAAAATATTGTATGCAAAATTTTTTTAGTTTAAAACGGTATTTATTCACCAACGTTGCAGTTTATATGAATTCCTATACCACATGTAATTTTTAGATAAATAAACGGAATAGGGAGGCTTTACTAGCATGGAGTTAGCATAACAATGATCGCTTTATATACAAATCGTTAGCCCTGTTGGATCAGTGTATTTTGTTTTATAATATAATGTCGGACCAAAAGTAATCGTGTTTAACATGTTATATGCTTATAATGGTCGAAGTACACATATTTATACATGTAAGTCGTGATTGGTAGGACCTAGTACGATCTGATGTGAGGCATACACCAAATTAACAAACCGATAAGGCCCCTGCGCAAGTTATACCAGAGTGGTAAAACTAGGTAATACCAGATTGGTAAAACTAAGTAATACCAGATTGGTAAAACTAAGTAATACCAGAGTGGTAAAACTAAGTAATACCAGAGTGGTGAAAGTAAGTTATACCAGAGTGGTAAAACTAAGTAATACCAGAGTGGTAAAACTTAGTAATACCAGAGTGGTAAAACTAAGTAATACCAGATGGGTAAAACTAAGTAATACCAGAGTGGTAAAACTAAGTAATACCAGAGTGGTACATTTAAGTAATACCAGAGTGGTAAAACTAAGCTATGCCAGATTATTCGCAATCCAAGGGTGTACAAAACGCAACTCTCCAGTGAAAAGGAGATGTTGACCATGATGATATTACAAGACGACCGATATAATTACAAGAAGTAACGCAATTCAAATACCTGCAAAATGACGTTGATTTATTTATTTGTTTATTTATTTTTATCTTCTTTATGTAATTTGACCGATACTCATATCGGAAATATGCTGATTAATTGGTTGGTTTTGCCACAGGGAAATTAGGATTAGTTGCAGCTTATTTTGGGTCTAAAGTAAGTGTGTGTGTGTGTGTGTGTGTGTGTAAGGGGGGGGGGGGTTCGGTAACGATTATAAATGACAGACAGGAGAGGTGGGGGAGAGTGGGGGGGGGGGGGGGCTTAATGAGACATTTTTATTTCGAAAATTGAACGTTACCTTTTCAAAAGTTAAAAATTACTCTAAACACCTCAGTTAGGGTCCAAAACTATCTGTAGCAAATTATCAGGTCCCTGTGGGTTTTACGACAATACAGGTAGCTCGGTAAAGTGAGTAGAAACGGTAAAGTATGGAGTGAAGGAATAAAAAAGGGAGACACAGTAGAGAAATTAACGTCTATCCTTTGTATCAACAAATTGATAGTAGTGCTATTTGAATTTTATTCTTACACTAGTCGCATAACAGCACTCCTGGGCTGGAAACGGAATATATTCCGTGGTAATACATATTGGAATTCCTTATCACAGATAAAATATAACAATATCCTCTTTGTCGACGTTACCATTCGTAATTTCCTTGTTCGAGCAAAACTGAAACGGGGCTGTTATGAAGAGCCAAAATATTATTGAAATGAGATAATATATATATATATATAATGATAGAATGAGATCTCATTATGTTGTAGTTTGTTGGTGTTACTTATTTCGATTGTAGCGACACGCCCTTCGAACAAGAATAAAACATGAAACATAATATCCATCTCATATTGATACATTGGGAAACTGAACTAACTAACATTAAAATGTTTTATCATATAAATAATATTGATAATGCGTCACTGTGCCAAGACTTTTTGTGTTCGTTGCATTTATGTTTATTTTCTGTATTTTTTTTCACAATTATTACTAGTCTACATTTTTAGTGTGGGTCCGAAATGTACTGACTTTCTCTGGGTTCCCAAACTAGAAAAAATAGATTAAATATTTATATACAATGTACGCTCAGTAGCTTTCGTAAACGCTGCATGTACTGAGATCTTTAACAAGGTTATAAAGTGAATTAACCATATATTAAACATCACCTTGTTTTTACTAATTAAACCGTCCAATCTATTTTGGGGAACGCATTTATATTGGTAACTTTTTCATTGATGCCGTGACGTTTATTCGTTTCTGTTGTATGTGATATAACGTGTGTACTATTGTGTCTTGACTAAGGCGTGTAACGCTTCAAAATTTTGACCATTTGTCCGTACTGCATGTCGTTAAGTTATAAAACATATCAGTGATAATCAAACCAGATACATAAAAGTCATGCGTTATACACGTATGATTCTTAATAAAATAAAGAAGGATCTAACCACAGAATTAGATAAGTCTGTGATTTTACAATTTTAACCTACATTGTCATGGCGATATCTGCTATTGCGTTGTGTACAAAGAAAAGGACGGATACGATGGTAATATTTTTTTATCATTTTCTTATTATTTTAATATATATATATTTTTTAAATGACATACCGGTCAAGTTGTTAATTTAGAGTAATCTTCATAATATTTTGAAAAAATATATTGTAAAAATGAAATGTGAATACGTTCCGCCTTGTAGATCTAGATGACCATGGTGATAATTTGGCTGTGTATACCAGGTGTACATGTGTGACACGTACCCCCCGGGGCCATTACTTGTAACACTTGTGAGACTGACCACCCGTCACCCTCTCTACTTCTTTGTCTTGTCTGACAGGGAAGCCATACTACCGTAATGCTCGTATCCTCGTTATCAAATGTCCTTAACTAAATAAGTTTCTAGTTAGTGCAAATTAGTATGTTTTTTCTCCTGTCTCCTACTTTTTGGGGATCAAAAGAATTATATAAACACTTGAGAACAATGGCACACCAATTAAAGTCTGGTCAGGGAAAGTGCATATGTACATGTAGATATTTACCTGTATTTTCAGTTTAAACAGTCATTTTTGTTACATGTACTTTATAGATCACAATATATTTTATCTTTTAAATGTAATAATAATATACTCAAGATTCCATTTACACAGTTCAATTAAAAACATCCAAATTTATAATTCTTAGGCGTAAATTGTTTTTGTTTTAAAATTAACAGAACAGTGCAATGTTTATATGTATACATTTCATGACATAATACAAAACATTTGAAGTATATGACCATTAATATATTATGAGAAAGAAAGATTTGTGTTACAATACTTGATGTATGCAGATATTACACTAGTGCTGAACATTTACATCAATCAGTTCAAATACGTTGTGCATGATATGCGCTTTAAATAAAAATACTAGAGTAAAAAGCATACTTAGAATATTTAGCTCTACATATTGGATTATTGAAAATTCAATGAAACACACAAATATTTAATAATAATTCGAAGGTTGCAGTAATTGATGAATACTTGACATAAACACTTAGCACTTGACAATTGACGATAAATCATCAAAGAAATCTCACATCTAATAAACCATCGTTATCACTGTTATTATGTACATGTAACCTTATGTGATAGATTTCAAAATCATTAAAAAAAAATTTTTTTTCATTTTATTTTGTTGTCATCCTAATTAAAGGTAAACGACCCAATTCAATTTGTACCTTCTTGTTATTGACAGATTTCTTCAAGTTCAATAGTTTCTTGAAAAAAAAATATAAAAAGCGCTTGTTCAATATTTGAAGCTTTGTGTTTACACCAAATTTCAATCGCATAGATACTTCCTACCTGTGTACATCGAAAAGGTGGAGCATATATGTAAATGGTTTAATGCTGAACACTTCCAAAACAGTGCAAACATAGCCTTTCGCCCTTGTACAGTTAGTTACTTTTAAATAAAACTGAACGTATTGTTGTAATTTAAAATAAATTATGCTACAGATGTTCGGGTGCAAGTGTTCCACTTTCCTCTTTAGTTACTTGTGTGCTAACTTCAATGTTAGATTTATATCAACGGAAATACTAGCGATACCAACGATGTTGGTAAGGGTTATCGGATAGAAAACGTTAAATTTACAAATTAAACTATATTAAATATAGATATATAAATATATAAAATAATAAAATTGAAATGTCCTTGCGGAAGAAAATATATGTAAAAATAAAAAAACGACACGGACACATAACTTAGCGCTTTCGCTCCATTGGTGGGAGCACCTCAGACTGTTTATTTAAACAAAATAAAACAAATAAAAATAAATTAAAATAAACAAAATATAAAATTTATTTTATTATTTAAATAAACAGTCTGAAGAGCTCCCAACGATGGAGCGAAAGCGCTAAGTAATGTGTCCGTGTCGTTTTTTATTTTTACATATAAATATATATATAGATATAAAAACCGGCAAGAAAATCAGAGGGTACAAACAGAAATAATTGACACATGCATCTCATAGTTAACATATAGATGGACTAATTAGTCATTTGTGTATCATGGAGAGTAGTTTGTTTCATACTCAGTCTGAATGTTTTTTTTAATGTCATAACGTCAATTTAATTTCTAATTATTTCGTAGACGATTTCCACTATGATCATGTCAGAATACCGAACCGTCTATCACGGCGACTTCAAAACATCCATTTTGGGATGTTGAGTTGGCGCAATGGTAACGGCCGCAATTATTTCTGGCTATGCGATTTGGTGCCGGAGATCGTGAGTTCGAGGCCCGGATAGGGCACGAGTCAAAAAATTGTCTTCCTTCGTCATTTGTGTTTCCGTGTTACTTATAATATATTAAACACAATGTATCATATACACTTAGTGTTGTTGATCCGAAGGTTAAAATGTGAATTTCCTGTCGTAATTGTACCGTGCTTAATATATATGTAATGTTGTACAATTCGTATCCATGTATGTATATGCATTGCGATCCAGGTGTTCACATCACTATAATAGACGATTTCCACTATGATCATGTCAGAATAACGGACCGTCTATCACTGCGACTTCAAAACATCCTTTTTGGGATGTCGAGTTGGCGCAGTGGTAACTGCAACAGGTTTTTCTGGCTAGGCGATTTGGTGCCGGAGATCGTGAGTTCGAGGCCCGGATAGGGCACGAGTCAAAAAATTGTCTTCCTTCGTCATTAGTGTTTCCGTGTTACTTATAACCTGTCGTAATTGTACCGTGCTTAATATATGTAGACTAAAAGCGTATATATACGCCGTTAGACTACGCCACTTTATAATTATCTGTAACTTGACTGTACCCATGATAACCTAAAGAGTAACTGAAGTGCAAATAGAAATTAAAATGATCAGACTTGTTGTGCCGGCATTAATACATTGTCGAAAACCGCATCGAAATCGGCCGACCGATTACAAAGTTACGACAGGTTGATTGTTTTTTTTTACCTGTTTTGCCACAATCTAATTATGCGCACCGCAAACCGCTAAAAGTTGTTCTCACATATTGGTGACGTCACAACGGGAACACAAGAAATTGGGTCCGATCTCTCTATATATATATGTACGTCTGATTAATTGTTAATCCGAGATGTATTATACAGTGAAATTAAGTGACGTACAATGTTATGGGAGAGGGGGGGGGGGGGGGGGGGGGGCTGAAATCGTCCTTGAAATACCTTTGTTTAATTTAGTGTTTAGATATTGACTGTTCAAATTCATTTTAATGAACCCATCTGCGCGATCAAAGTTAAAACTAACTGTTAATAGTATGTTGCGGTAATTTTCCCCTTTTTATAACTTCTAAATGTGTACTCTAGATCTGTAGTTATTTCTCGACTTTGAATGGAACATAGACTATCGAGTGTATCTTTTGAAATCTCCAGAACCCGCCGCCAAGTCACAAAGTTCATATGTACATGTCACTTTATTAAATTTCAAATTTAACTCTTATATTCAACTTGACAAATTCTATTGAAAACTTGCATGGTTCATTTGTATGTCTGTATCACAGTTACCATTCATATTTTGTTTTAACATAAAGAATAAAATGCGGATTAAAACCAATTAATTAATCTTCTCATCATATTTTCAAAAAACGTTCCATGTTCATTTCTTGTCAGCAACACACAGTGGTTTTCAAAGACATTATCTTATTTTTTCTCAAACATAATTCCAAATAAACTGTTCTTGATTTCTACTTCGATGAGTATGCCTGAAGACATGTACATGTAGCATCAGGATTTCGCTCATGTTCCTTTTATTTTACAATATTCACGCATAGTTTTTATTTTTTTTAGATATATATATACTGCATAGACATACATAATTATCAATGGATGGAAATCTGTTAACTTTAATACACGTATAATTTCTCGAACATAGGATAAAAGATGTCGGGCAGTGCAGTGGATAGCCCACTTGCCTTTCACCAAGGCGGCCGGGGTTCGATTCCCCGACTAGACGTGAAAAGGTATTGGGTGTCACCTGCCCTATCACGTGGGGTTTTCTCCGGGTACTCCGGTTTCCTCCCACAATAAGACCCCTCGCGTTTTTATATATTTATATAAAAGTTGTCGAAATGTGATACCCTTCAAAATAGGTTATACAGGTCGAAAACATTGATAAAATCTACATATTTTTATTTTCCGATATACGTACATTGTACATGTAGATATAAAAAGGATTGTCTCATGATTCTATATGATGTAATTAAATGTTCTTCTTTGAAGTCCAATAAAATATATGGTTTTCGAAGTTCTGAGTCCATACACGGAATTAGATTATATCTAAGTCCGTGGTCTACAGTAACACAAATATCCTTTTTCTTGTGTTTGTTTGAGGTTGTTTCTACGAAGTTTTATATTTATACAGTCGACCAACATGCATAAATATTTGTCAGTGTGCATTTTACTGATGTAACGATCAGTTCCTGCTGATGTGTACATGCAAGGACGTATATGTTTCACACATATATATACGTCCCTGGTGCATGCATTGAATACACACGCCGTTTTAGCGGAGTTATATGAAATAAAACATGAGAAACTTAATACATAATCATATCAAGCGTATGTTTTGAAGTCTTACAGTTTTTCCACAAACTAATAACCTTTTGATCATGCTATCGAGCCCGGTGGTAATTGATTTATGGTCGAGTGACCATGACCACGTGTGCCGCATACATATACCTGTGGAACTCCCAAACCCGGGCCCCCTCCCCACTAATTACCATCCCCTTGGACATATAATACCTTGCAATTAACAGTAGGGTCATTAATGAACTCCGTACAGCCTTGATATATAATCAGTGTCTTATTCTTGAATATGGGGCTCTCTACAAATAACAAGTCGCGATACGATTCATACAAGTTTAATATAATGACTACTCAATTAAGTCTATCAGTGCGGTTACCGTTGTGACGACACTTCCGCTCGTATGGCAAAATCGGGGATTTTCGGATTTGCGTTCAGGTGTGAAATTTAGTAAAATGGTAAAAACTTCGTTATATTTGTTTAACTTCTTATTTACCAGTCTTTCAATACACTAAAGATGGTTCAGCACCACAGTTACTCTTAAACATTGTTCGGGTAAGGGAATGTGATTTTTAGCGACATATCAATGAATTTTGCCGACATTGTAATGAGTTCAAGATCAAGTTCAAATATTTCATTTTCGTGTCAAACACATATTTCACATAAAATCATAATAACATAACTATACAAATTGTAATAAAATATGTGTCCAGCCATATTGACTTATTAGACACGTTATTTAAAGATGCGAATAATAAAAAATAATGCATTACGCTAATTAAAATGAATATCGATATATAAACATTTGCCACTCAACTTTTCTCTATATGCTTAACAATATACAATTACATGATATATTATAACACCTGAGAATGCGAAATGAGAAAAAGTGGTTGGGCCAATCCCAACCGACGATTCCCCCATCCCCCATTCTCTTAAGACCTTTAAGATATTAAAGGGTATATATATAAAGTTATGCAATTAATTACTTACAAGACATACATTTATTGCCGTGTGCTCTTGTGCACTGTGCACTGATATTAAACGATTATTATGGGAGAAACATGGATCTTCTCCCCCACATAAGAGAAAGTTGAGTAGCCAATGTTTTTTAATGAGTAAATAACGAATTGCGGACAAACAATTGTACAGGTAAGGTAAAAGATAGACTATTGTATAAATAATATTGGGATATTTTATTCACAATTGTTTCTTTTGCTATTTGCGATGGTTGATAACCCCGTCGAAAACCAGATGTTCAAGAGTACAGTAGATCTATCAGATCAACACTATTTAAACAACACGGCTTTAAGTTACGGATTAAAATTTAGTTCTGGATGGCTCCTTATACTGGATGGCACTAGGCCTATTATTAGGTCTACTAGGCATTTGTTAGTTTTCCTTCAGATTTATTACCAACGCTTAGACACGAACGCATGAGTTCACGGAATCAAATTATAATACATGTATAGATAGTACTAATACTATACATTAATACCCGGCCTCCTACGGATCGTCGTTTATGAGTACGTTATCGCAGCTACGAGCTAGATAGCCTAAAACTATTTCATAATTATACACAGATTTGCATGCACACTTGATCGAGTAGTTTCGGTTTTACAGTACGATAACATTGTACCGCTCGTTCCATTCGGGACGCTGCAAAGTTCGTTCGTTCGTTCGTTCGATACGCGAGATGGAACTTATCGTGCGGTAGCGGCCGGGCCAGCTTATCGGCCGATAGCGGCCGCCCAGGTTATCGGCCGGTAGCGGCTGGCTATGGTTATCGGCCGGTAGCGGCCGGCCAAGGTTATCGGCCGGTAGCGTTCGTTCCGTTCGGGAATCGGCCGTATTAGCTGCGTGGGTCCAATAGGTAATTCCGTGCGGCTCGCGTTCGTTCTCCGGTCGTGCAGCGGTAAGCCTCCGTCCGGGAAGCGTTCGTCTTCCGTTCGTCTCAAAAAAAGTGGATACTTAGCCGTAATTCTAGCTGTATGACAACATTGACTTTTTAACAAGTATGACAACATTGCCTTTTAACATTTATGACAACATTGACTTTTCAACATGTATGACAACATTGACTTTTTAACATGTATGACAACATTGACTTTTTAACATGTATGACAACATTGACTTTTTAACAAGTATGACACATTGACTTTTAACATGTATGACAACATTGACTTTTAACATCTATGACAACATTGACTTTTTAACATGTATGACAACATTGACTTTTTAACATGTATGACAACATTGACTTTTTAACATGTATGACAACAGTGACATTTTAACATGTATGACAACATTGACTTTTTAACATGTATGACAACATTGACTAAAAAGATGTATGACAACATTGACTTTTAACATGTATGACAACATTGACTTTTAACATGTATGACAACATTGACTTTTTAACATGTATGACAACATTGACTTTTTAACATGTATGACAACATTGACTTTTTAACATGTATGACAACAGTGACATTTTAACATGTATGACAACATTGACTTTTTAACATGTATGACAACATTGACTAAAAAGATGTATGACAACATTGACATTTCAACATGTATGACAACATTGACTTTTTAACATGTATGACAACATTGACGTTTTAACATGTATGACAACATTGACGTTTTAACATGTATGACAACATTGACTTTTTAACATGTATGACAACATTGACTTTTTAACATGTATGACAACATTGACTTTTTAACATGTATGACAACATTAAATCTTAGTTACATCGAAGTTATTATCAAGTCTTCTAAATGAGAACCGAGACATCATTGTCAATCACAACAATTAAGCACACTAATAAGCAAAGTCAAAAACGTCCATCTTCATATCAAGAAAATGAAGGATATGTTTTAATGAGACAATGATTGCAACCATAGTTCTGATTAACCTGCATCTCTCGAATCCCTGTGTTGTTAATTTGTTTGTCAGCAACCAGGATCGATAAAACAAATCACGATATTTAGAGCAAGCCCTAGAATTACGAATCAACTGCGATATGTAAACCCCATAGTTAGGAGAAGCAGGGATGTTACTATCAAGAAAGGGAAACTTAAAGTGGTCACGTTTATCGTAAGACTTAGTGGTAAGCTCTCCATATTGTTCATAATTTAGGTAGATATCGAGATAAGAAGACACATCGTCAAATATATCTAAAAGAGAAATTTAAAGATTTGGCAAGGCCTTTGTCACCTGTCCTGACTACCTCTTCCACAAATTTAGCCCATTATGAAATCAAAAACAAGTCAGCCAAGAGGAATGCTCAGTCTGTTCCCAAGGGGATGCCAACAGTCTGCTGGAAAATCTTTCCTCCATACTCAACAGTCTATTTCCTCTTAGATTTGTCGTATTTTTTCACAAAGTATGCTCCAAGATAGCTCTCTACCATATATACCGCATTTGTTGGAAAAGAAAGCTCTCATAACAAGAGATGATAGACGTTTCTTTAATTTTAAATTAAGTATGGTAGTTTACAGGGTGGAAAAATCAAATGTTTGATAGAAAAGAAATTTTTAGGAGGGGTGTTCAGAAAAGATTTTCGAGTTTTTTTTAAAATCCACATCCCACCAACTCCAACTCCGGAGTATACAGTGGCACAAAAAGACCGAAGCCCTGACCCTATGGTACTAATCATAGTAATTAAGAAGTTTGATAATGGTCTGGTCGAGCAATTAGCAGAGCCACCGATAAAACGTTGCCCACAAGGATCACCTGTGTAGTTTCGGAATCCAATAAAGACGAGGTAGGTCAGCGTCTTGCTCATTTACCAGCATTTGAAAAAATTGTAATACAGAGGCATGATTAGACAGTATTGCATCTTTCATCGGCCAATGAACACGTAGAGTTACCTAGGTTAAAAGCAGGCCTACTTCTTTTTTGCAAGCAACGAATGTATTAACGTTTGCAAACAATGATCAAGTTGTCAGATGCTTTGTCTACAGACACAACCACATACTTATCATGTAGATCGTTGAGTGTTATTTGAACATCGGGATCAGGAAATATCGACTTGGGTTTAGTTTTTATTTTGTGACGCAAAGTGCGTATTCTTTTTTGAATAGAAAACCTGATAGAATTCACCCACTGCGAAAACGAATTCAATTTAACATATTCACGTTTAACTAATTATCTGGCACACTCCTCAACCGAGTCCATAAGAATCTAGAAGTTCACATTCCAATTGATAGATGGATTCTTTCGATACTAAGGACCTTTCATGAAAAACTACCACAGCTCTATGCTTGGGATACTATTCAGATTACCAGTAAATATGTGTCCAGCTGGACAATAGCAAAATTGAGATAAAGAACATGCTTGAGGAGGAGTCATTCTAAGGTAATCTATGTTCAATTGTTGCATGGTTTGCCTGTTATTGAAAAGCGTTGGTGCAATAGGTATACAATAACTGTAGGAAATGATACCTCGTTCCGATCGTGCGCTTTCCATGTCTTGATAGCTTCTCCAACGTATAATGTTTACATGTCGCAAATAAAAGTAATACTTATTTCAGGAAATAGATCACAGACATGATTATTACACAAATAAAAATCACATATAAGACAATACTTAAACACAAATTCACAACAGAATGCATAATAATTTGAATTGAGATATGTATAGTCAAAAGAGAGTGTGTGTGATTGGGCAACCCCTACCAACAATATTTCTGACTATTAATTAATTATCACTATAACTTATGTAAAGGTTCAACTATATTGATTGTTTTTATCATTTTTAGATGGATAGAATAATTTGACGATTATATATAGATATGTAGACCGGAGATTCGTTATTACTCCAAATATCGAAATTGTCGTGGTCGATGCCGGACTGCTGACCTACTACACATGGATTGGAGAGATGCAGGTTGATCAAAAAGTTGTATGGTCGCCGCCTTTAATCGACTACAACTACGGTCATATGTTCAAGTCATTGAAAATATGTTTTGAAAGGCTATCACTTTGAAAATGTTAACTTTCCCCTTGAACATTTTTGACAAAAAAGAAAGCAAAATGTAACCCATATCAGCTTGCCTATGTGTAGGGCTAAAATATTGTGAAAGGTTGTGACAAATTCAAACTTCATCAGGTTGCCTTTGCTTCTTTTCGGCATCGGTGCTTTCCGAATTTATGACGTCACGTCATTGTTGCGCCATTTTGACATCACATCGGCTGATATGCGATGTTAGATAGAGTTATCTGACACAGCTTCCTTACATGTGCAAACACTATTTTTATGGCGACATTTGAAATAAAAAAAAAAAACTTACGAACATTTCCCGAGAATCCGTTCACAGTAAGCGTGTAGTTCGCATCCTCATCAGATACTTGGAACGTCGTGTACTCGACGTGTCCCTGTTGTCTGTCCCAGGCTTCTATTTCTATACGTAGTGTTCTCGGCGAGGTCGTTATCTGGTGAAGAATGTCATTACCTTTGCAACATAACAGAGAGAAAAAAAGGTAAAACTAAATTAGCATTTTATCCTGTACACCGTAGTAAATACATGTACACATTAGTATACTTGTACAGTGTACACAATTAACCCGCACTCATTGTTATATCTATAAATATTTATTATTCCTATTATTTGCGATGCAACCCACATTTATTATGAACATTGACAGCAGAAATGCGTTTTCATAGCGAAATGACAAGACTCTTATTGAACAAGATTGCTTTTTCAAAATAAAATAACGTGTTTTGTCTCGAGATATTTTGCTTTCATGTTGATAGCAAAGGATCTCGAGACGTAACACGTGGCTTGATTACGACACCAAATACCAAGCTTGTTCAATGAGAATCTTGTCGCTTCGCTTTGAACAACCATAGAGAACGCCACTGCGTTAAATGCCAAAATCAATACATTTTATTATTAGTGCAAATGTATTCTAATTAGAGGTGTTCCGCAAATGTCGTTTAAATGGCGATGCAAATACAAAACACAGGTAATTAACTAATTATATTAATATTTAAACATACGAAAACAAAAATATCATTCACATGTTACATACATGTAGCAAAAATAAAAATACAACTGTAGGATAAATATTACCGATATACCACTAGTGGAAAATGTCTTTCCTGACTTATGATTGGTTATAAAGCTAAACTATGACCGACAACCACACTGTTTAGTCCCACTTAGAATGTTGTGAAAAAAAGTGTGTAATTGTATTAAAAGCATGTTAAACTTTAACTATTCCTAACTAAGAATATGGTAGAAACAGTGAACACAATTCGTGGTTGTTTGAAATGGTATTTATTTCACCCAAATTACATATATTTGGTTTTCAAAAGTGGAGAAAAAAACACATTAGCTTTATTGCTGAAGCTTGCGTCTTTTACAACTTTTTAAAATCAACTAACTCAAGGGAAATACAATAGAGGCTATTCAATGGTTTCTTGTTCAATATCAAATATACTTCACGAGTATGGCCGATTTTTTTTTTATATTTTCACGAGTGCGTAGCACGAGTGAACATATATTTAAAATCTGCCATACGAGTGAAATATATTTGATATTTAACAGGAAACCATTGAATTTTCTTTTTAATTCATTTTCGAAATTCCCAAAGTCTGATTTCATTCTTAAAATTCGCCGTTACTACTGTTCGGGACGGAGTGCCTAAGGCTAATATTTGTTCAAAATTTTGTAAAAATACAAAAACATACCAATACAATCCATAAGATATCTATTAATTTCAAAAATACTTTCAAAGTTTTTAATTTCCGCATTTTACATTTAATTATAGAATAATGAAAAAAAAGTACACAAAATAGTGCGCAATTATATCGGACCGAAACTTCTATATTCACTAGAAATGATATACGATTTCTTATATCATCACTAGTGATGCTATAAGCAGTGATGATATAAGTTTTATCACGCTGATATTTTCTGATATTTCACTGGTAAAAATGTAATAAATACCAATTTAACAACACCGAGTTGTGTTACCTCTATATTGCATCTACTAAACCCATATATCATAGCTATACATAGCAGAATTACTTTGAGGGTTACCACACTGTATCGAAATACCATCCTTGCACAAATCGCCGTGGTGTTATTCCAGTTTCAGCATCTTCAAGTTCCAGTGTTACTGGGAAAATTAATTTCTTTGTCGTTGTTTGGACATAACATGTTCTCTGTGGACATTGACACGGTCAGCTTATATGATCAAAGTCTGCCTTTGGCTAACGCTTACCGAAGGGCTTATTGTAAATCTCTTCACTGTAAGAGATATTTTTAGCCCAATATATAATTTAAGTATCCCGTATCCTAATTACATACGTTTACATTATTCATGGAATTACCGTTTAATACACAAAATAACTGTATACTAAATCATAGTGTGTGTGTATACCTGTATTATACAAACGCGTACACATAGTACATGTACATTATAGAACATAAAAAGTACATATATTCACTACATTTCTGTATTATATAAACACGTATACACAGTACGTACATGTACACACTACATTTCTGTATTATATAAACGTGTATACACAGTACGTACATGTACACACTACATTTCTGTATTATATAAACATGTATACACAGTACGTACCTGTACGCACTACATTTCTGTATTATATAAACGTGTATACACAGTACGTACATGTACACACTACATTTCTGTATTATATAAACACGTATACACAGTACGTACCTGTACACACTACATTTCTGTATTATATAAACATGTATACACAGTACGTACCTGTACACACTACATTTCTGTATTATATAAACGTGTATACACAGTACGTACATGTACACACTACATTTCTGTATTATATAAACACGTATACACAGTACGTACATGTACACAACACATTTCTGTATTATATAAACGTGTATACACAGTACGTACATGTACACAACACATTTCTGTATTATATAAACATGTATACACAGTACGTACCTGTACACACTACATTTCTGTATTATATAAACATGTATACACAGTACGTACATGTACACACTACATTTCTGTATTATATAAACGTGTATACACAATACGTACCTGTACACACTACATTTTTGTATTATATAAACACGTATACACAGTACGTACATGTACACACTACATTTCTGTATTATATAAACACGTATACACAGTACGTACCTGTACACACTACATTTCTGTATTATATAAACGTGTATACACAGTACGTACATGTACACACTACATTACTGTATTATATAAACGTGTATACACAGTACGTACATGTACACACTACATTTCTGTATTATATAAACACGTATACACAGTACGTACATGTACACACTACATTTCTGTATTATATAAACATGTATACACAATACGTACATGTACACACTACATTTCTGTATTATATAAACACGTATACACAATACGTACATGTACACACTACATTTCTGTATTATATAAACGTGTATACACAGTACGTACATGTACACACTACATTTCTGTATTATATAAACACGTATACACTGTACGTACATGTACACACTCAATTCTGTATTATATAAACACGTATACACAGTACGTACATGTACACACTACATTTTTGTATTATATAAACACGTATACACAATACGTACATGTACACACTTCATTTCTGTATTATATAAACACGTATACACTGTACGTACCTGTACACACTTCATTTCTGTATTATATAAACACGTATACACAGTACGTACATGTACACACTACATTTCTGTATTATATAAACGTGTATACACAGTACGTACATGTACACACTACATTTCTGTATTATATAAACATGTATACACAGTAGCATACATGTACACACTACATTTCTGTATTATATAAACATGTATACACAGTACGTACCTGTACACACTACATTTCTGTATTATATAAACGTGTATACACAGTACGTACCTGTACACACTACATTTCTGTATTATATAAACGTGTATACACAGTACGTACATGTACACACTACATTTCTGTATTATATAAACGTGTATACACAGTACGTACATGTACACACTACATTTCTGTATTATATAAACATGTATACACAGTACGTACATGTACACACTACATTTCTGTATTATATAAACGTGTATACACAGTACGTACATGTACACACTACATTTCTGTATTATATAAACGTGTATACACAGTACGTACATGTACACACTACATTTCTGTATTATATAAACGTGTAAACACAGTACGTACATGTACACACTACATTTCTGTATTATATAAACGTGTATACACAGTACGTACATGTACACACTACATTTCTGTATTATATAAACGTGTATACACAGTACGTACATGTACACACTACATTTCTGTATTATATAAACGTGTATACACAGTACGTACATGTACACACTACATTTCTGTATTATATAAACGTGTATACACAGTACGTACATGTACACACTACATTTCTGTATTATATAAACGTGTATACACAATACGTACATGTACACAATACAATTCTGTATTATATAAACACGTATACACAATACGTACATGTACACACTACATTTCTGTATTATATAAACACGTATACACAGTACGTACATGTACACACTACATTTCTGTATTATATAAACGTGTATACACAGTACGTACATGTACACACTACATTTCTGTATTATATAAACACGTATACACAGTACGTACATGTACACAATACATTTCTGTATTATATAAAAGTGTATACAAAGTACGTACATGTACACACTACATTTCTGTATTATATAAACACGTATACACAGTACGTACATGTACACACTACATTTCTGTATTATATAAACACGTATACACAATACGTACATGTACACAACACATTTCTGTATTATATAAACACGTATACACAGTACGTACATGTACACACTACAATTCTGTATTATATAAACACGTATACACAGTACGTACATATAAACACTACAATTCTGTATTATATATACACGTATACACAATACGTACATGTACACACTACATTTCTGTATTATATAAACATGTATACACAGTACGTACATGTACACACTACAATTCTGTATTATATAAACACGTATACACAGTACGTACATGTACACACTACATTTCTGTATTATATAAACATGTATACACAATACGTACCTGTACACACTACATTTCTGTATTATATAAACACGTATTCACAATACGTACCTGTACACACTACATTTCTGTATTATATAAACATGTATACACAGTACGTACATGTACACACTACATTTCTGTATTATATAAACACGTATACACAATACGTACCTGTACACACTACATTTCTGTATTATATAAACACGTATACACAATACGTACCTGTACACACTACATTTCTGTATTATATAAACGTGTATACACAGTACGTACATGTACACACTACATTTCTGTATTATATAAACACGTATACACAGTACGTACATGTACACACTACATTTCTGTATTATATAAACATCTATACACAGTACGTACCTGTACACACTACATTTCTGTATTATATAAACATGTATACACAGTACGTACATGTACACACTACATTTCTGTATTATATAAACACGTATACACAGTACGTACATGTACACACTACATTTCTGTATTATATAAACACGTATACACTGTACGTACATGTACACACTACATTTCTGTATTATATAAACACGTATACACAATACGTACATGTACACACTACATTTCTGTATTATATAAACACGTATACACAGTACGTACATGTACACACTACATTTCTGTATTATATAAACACGTATACACAATACGTACATGTACACACTACATTTCTGTATTATATAAACATGTATTCACAATACGTACCTGTACACACTACATTTCTGTATTATATAAACATGTATACACAGTGCGTACATGTACACACTACATTTCTGTATTATATAAACACGTATACACAATACGTACCTGTACACACTACATTTCTGTATTATATAAACACGTATACACAGTACGTACATGTACACACTACATTTCTGTATTATATAAACATGTATACACAGTACGTACATGTACACACTACATTTCTGTATTATATAAACATGTATACACCATACGTACATGTACACACTACAATTCTGTATTATATAAACACGTATACACAGTACGTACATGTACACACTACAATTCTGTATTATATAAACACGTATACACAATACGTACATGTACACACTACATTTCTGTATTATATAAACGTGTATACACCATACGTACATGTACACACTACAATTCTGTATTATATAAACACGTATACACAGTACGTACATGTACACACTACATTTCTGTATTATATAAACACGTATACACAATACGTACATGTACACACTACATTTCTGTATTATATAAACATGTATACACCATACGTACATGTACACACTACAATTCTGTATTATATAAACACGTATACACAGTACGTACATGTACACACTACATTTCTGTATTATATAAACACGTATACACAGTACGTACATGTACACACTACATTTCTGTATTATATAAACGTGTATACACCATACGTACATGTACACACTACAATTCTGTATTATATAAACGTGTATACACCATACGTACATGTACACACTACATTTCTGTATTATATAAACACGTATACACAATACGTACATGTACACACTACATTTCTGTATTATATAAACACGTATACACAGTACGTACATGTACACACTACATTTCTGTATTATATAAACATGTATACACCATACGTACATGTACACACTACAATTCTGTATTATATAAACACGTATACACAGTACGTACATGTACACACTACAATTCTGTATTATATAAACACGTATACACAATACGTACATGTACACACTACATTTCTGTATTATATAAACACGTATACACAATACGTACATGTACACACTACATTTCTGTATTATATAAACATGTATACACAGTACGTACATGTACACACTACATTTCTGTATTATATAAACATGTATACACCATACGTACATGTACACACTACAATTCTGTATTATATAAACATGTATACACAGTACGTACATGTACACACTACAATTCTGTATTATATAAACATGTATACACAGTACGTACATGTACACACTACATTTCTGTATTATATAAACACGTATACACAGTACGTACATGTACACACTACATTTCTGTATTATATAAACATGTATACACAGTACGTACATGTACACACTACAATTCTGTATTATATAAACATGTATACACAGTACGTACATGTACACACTACATTTCTGTATTATATAAACACGTATACACAGTACGTACATGTACACACTACATTTCTGTATTATATAAACACGTATACACAGTACGTACATGTACACACTACATTTCTGTATTATATAAACATCTATACACAGTACGTACCTGTACACACTACATTTCTGTATTATATAAACACGTATACACAGTACGTACCTGTACACACTACATTTCTGTATTATATAAACACGTATACACAATACGTACATGTACACACTACAATTCTGTATTATATAAACATGTATACACAATACGTACATGTACACAATACATTTCTGTATTATATAAACACGTATACACAGTACGTACATGTACACACTACATTTCTGTATTATATAAACGTGTATACACAGTACGTACCTGTACACACTACATTTCTGTATTATATAAACGTGTATACACAGTACGTACATGTACACACTACATTTCTGTATTATATAAACGTGTATACACAGTACGTACATGTACACACTACATTTCTGTATTATATAAACGTGTATACACAGTACGTACATGTACACACTACATTTCTGTATTATATACACATGTATACACAGTACGTACATGTACACACTACATTTCTGTATTATATACACATGTATACACAGTACGTACATGTACACACTACATTTCTGTATTATATAAACGTGTATACACAGTACGTACATGTACACACTACATTTCTGTATTATATAAACGTGTATACACAGTACGTACATGTACACACTACATTTCTGTATTATATAAACGTGTATACACAGTACGTACATGTACACACTACATTTCTGTATTATATAAACGTGTAAACACAGTACGTACATGTACACAACACATTTCGGTATTATATAAACACGTATTCATAGTACGTACATGTACACACTACATTTCTGTATTATATAAACACGTATACACCATACGTACATGTAAACAACACATTTCGGTATTATATAAACACGTATTCATAGTACGTACATGTACACACTACAATTCTGTATTATATAAACGTGTATACACAGTACGTACATGTACACAATACATTTCTGTATTATATAAACGTGTAAACACAGTACGTACATGTACACAATACATTTCTGTATTATATAAACGTGTAAACACAGTACGTACATGTACACAATACATTTCTGTATTATATAAACGTGTAAACACAGTACGTACATGTACACACTACATTTCTGTATTATATAAACGTGTAAACACAGTACGTACATGTACACACTACATTTCTGTATTATATAAACGTGTAAACACAGTACGTACATGTACACAATACATTTCTGCATTATATAAACGTGTAAACACAGTACGTACATGTACACACTACATTTCTGCATTATATAAACGTGTAAACACAGTACGTACATGTACACACTACATTTCTGTATTATATACACACGTATACACAGTACGTACATGTACACAATACATTTCTGCATTATATAAACGTGTATACACAGTACGTACATGTACACAATACATTTCTGTATTATATACACACGTATACACAGTACGTACATGTACACAATACATTTCTGCATTATATAAACGTGTAAACACAGTACGTACATGTACACAATACATTTCTGCATTATATAAACGTGTAAACACAGTACGTACATGTACACACTACAATTCTGTATTATATACACACGTATACACAGTACGTACATGTACACAACACATTTCGGTATTATATATACACTTCCATTATAGATTATATATGTACCCATCACATTTCTGTATTATAAAACCACGTTAATAATAAATGTATGTAATATGTTCATCAATGTTTATACACGTACACACTACATACACTACGGTATTATATAGTTACGTGTACATGGTATATACATGCACACAATATATTTCTGTATTAATACAACACGTACATCAAGGTCCATACATGTACACACTACATTTCTCTATTATTTAACACGTACATTATCACATATGCATGTATACACTACAATTTACGATCTTACCGATCCAGAACTCCCCGCTCAGTTCCCCGAATCCGTTCTTGTAGTCTGCCCAATTGCGATAGAAATCGACCGTTCCATTGAATCGTCTTTGTATCACCTTTATTAGATAAAAAGAAATTCCTTTTTTATCATATGCTTTTTTTTATATTTGACGGAATCGTTTAAAGGATTTTAATAGATATAGACGTGATTGATTCTATTACTATTTAAAACCTGTTTCCATTATAAAACATGCTTCTCACAATATGGTGGCATTCTGACTGTTATGTATAATTATGATCCAGATTTACGTACCTATCACAGTTATATACAAAACAGAGATTATATATTATTTATGTTTATAAGAAAATAGTAAGACATTCCTGACAGATGCTAGACTAAACAGAAAATTTAAGGATTGGCTCATTTTTTATGATTTGTGGTCAACTAGATCGTTTTTTAATTAAATAGTATAGTGAATTTATAATAATTGCACATACAAGTGTACATTTAAATGATTTGCCTGCAAAGTTTTACTTGAATGTGATCAGGAGTCACATGGCGGGTGTCGTCGATAAAGTAGAAAACGTTGCACTTGATATTATATACTTTTTTATTGTTTTTCAGTGGTATCCGTGTAAAACCTGACCTTTGTTATAGTTTGATCGAATTTGACCTTAATCTATTATTTAAATCACACTGCACATACTTAAGGGACAAAACTACCTTACCCGATTTTGTGGTAGTATGATTGATCACATATTAAAACATAAACATGAAGAGTTCATTAATTTGCGTCGTATTGAGCTTGAGCCTATGGTTGGACACTAGTAATAATAATATCAATAACTTTATATGAACATCAATGTCCCATTGAGACAGATGCGTATCTCCTATGAGGTCGACATGAGATATGTATCGGATTGTACAAACATAATATGACAAACAATATTCAGATTGCTATACTAAAGTTAATTTTATGAAATCAAGAATCATGACTGCTACTTGGCCTATATTCTACAAAATAATTACAAATACATGACGCATTTATTATATCTAATGCAAATAAACAAAATAATATTTCATACACGTACGCACATTTTGTATACTAAACTGACGATAAAGGGAGTCAACACAAAATGTGAAGGGTTAGGGTTAGGGTAAGGCTTGGATGTTACCATATACCATCATTCCTTGTAACTGCAAAGTGGCAGCAGTTCCATTTGGGCTCATCAACCCGCCTGTTCGAGGGTAAAACAGGAATCAACCTGATTGTAACAATAGCATGCCTCTTAAGAGAGAGGCGGATTATCGTGGAATCCATTGCAGAATTTAGGATGAGGTGTAATGTGGTTGCGCTCCTTACATGACGACCAAACGATCTGTCCTATTACAAGGTGCCACTTTACATCAACAACAAATGATCATACTTACAGTCCATGGTCCCTCCGCGGTCTCCATATCACAAAATACGTCAATGTCATTGCCTTCCGTAGGAGTTACCTGGTAAACCCCGGATGGATGCTGATCTGTCTTAGGCAGTTCAGAGCAGATACTGCTATTGCTGACTGTAAAATAAGAGTCGTATAATGCTAGAATATACAGACATGGTTATATAATGGTGTAACGTTGGACGACCGGTCGGCAGCTGAGAAAACACAGAACGATTTGTTAAACAATATGTACAAGTTTATTTACAATAAACATCAAAGAAAACCCCCATAAGTATGTACATTTACTCACCAACACACATTCATACATTCAAAACTAAATGTCATGTATTCCGGTTGGTGGTAACACTCCGTAATTACAACAGTGTAAACGTCCATATGTGCATTACGTCATCACGAAAGAATGAATCTATACTGATGAAGCTAATACGTTCACCATGTATGACACGTCTGTTGATCATGGGTTTTGGCTCTCACTTCCCTCCACAGAAGGGCTAGCACTGGTGTGCTAGGAAAGGGTCCAGCAGCGATGTGCTACAATGCAGACCTCCGGCTCCGCAGATGCCCTGAGGGCTACTGCATACACATAACTGATCAAATGATGTCAGTTCACTCAATTGTGGAACTAGCATCATTGAGAAATATTCGGTATTAAGTGATATGAAGATGGACGTTTTTGAGAATGCTCATTAGTGTGTTTACTTTTTGTAATTGACAATGATACCCGGTTCTCATTTTGAGAACTTGATATTTACTTGGATGTGACAAAGTTTTATATGGCGGGTGACGTCGATAAAGCAGAAGACGCTTACTCTTCCGGAACACCTGGTCTTATTCTCTTGCACTTTTGTGTCTCCATGTGAATTTTTCCTTTGTTCATATTTTGCCCCTGGTTTAATCGATTTTGAGTTTGGATTATGATTATGTGAAAGCTTCGTTATCCTCTTATTGATTTTCTCTACTTGTATGCCAGTTGTCCTGTCCACATGGTTTGTGCCTACCAACCCGTTGATGGAATATCTAGAAATAACGAACACACATACTAACACTATTGTCCATACACTCACAAACCCAGTTCTAAAATAACTACAAATACTAAATGTAACTACATATCGACTCCCTACATACATATATATATATATGAAATATAATATCACTGCATATACTTCAGTACAAAGGATGGGCGTGTATTCAATTAACACTAATTATGCCGACTTATTATAGTATAACCGACTACATAACTTATCATGGTGAATATTTCCAATAATTATATTGACTATCAACATTAATGGAGAGCTACCGAAATATTACAGAGAGCGCTTCATGCTAACCTATGCATTATAGTCTATAAATTATTATTGTCTTTATACAAGTATCACATACCAATACTACGTCATATATATATAAGCATAATCATAATATGGATACTAAATTGATATACTATGGTATAACATGCATATTGATACATACAATAAATGTAAACAATGTTCCGCATGAACGAACCGCACCTACACACAAACGATACTCGGGTGGTTTATGGCAAAATGACATACACGTCCATCTTGGTCAGACTGGCTCTCGTGTAGTACCGTGACCACTTTCGGACGCTCTCGCAAACGCATACTTACCTCGTTGTGGGAATATTTAAAAATCGAGATACGTACCCACATACAAATAAGTAATGAAACATGATACATAATCAATACCTGATACATAATTAATATAGAAACATATACATTTGTACACAATAATCTTTCTGTCAATATGCAATTGTGATAAATGCCTCATGTCATATACAATTTTAATTCGTTCAATAATATCAGTATGCATGAACCAACAAGGGTTTATGTTTTAAAAATGTATTATTTGCAAGGATGACAAAAGCATTACTTAACCTATTTGAATTAAAAAAAAACAACATTTCACACCACAAGCATGGTTACAGGCACTTGACATTATGATTACTCTAAAAGAAATTCAATATGTTTTACAACTAATCGAAATTAATGAAGAAATGAAAAATGTTCATTAGGCAAATTTAAGTATAACAAAATAAATAAATGAATTTGCCACTTACCCTGAGAGAAGTACATGGTTGTCATGTTTACAGAGGCGCCATGTTCCTCGTCGATCACACGGGAGTAGGTGTCGCACCTCTTGTCGATCCCCGTGTATGCAAAAGACATACATCCGTACTTTATGCATTTCAGCGAACACTTCAAATGGCTGGAGATCTCGGTATTTGAAGTTAGTAAGTACGCGTTGTGATTTGGTTGGGATATACGCGATATTTTGATAAACCAGTTGTCGTTTATCCCATATGTCGTTTCAGTGTTAATGAAAAGTAATATCAAACATACAAGATTCATTTCTGTTGTCTGTGGCACTCCAATAAATGTTCAAACTAAATGGATGCCCCTATGAATACAAACGCTGAACCAATTCTTCTGTATTGCTATGTTGTCACTCCACTGACGTATAACCAGTAGCTATTGGTTGTGATGTGAAGAAGGCGGTCACAGACTGTATAAATGTTTCAACAGATATACCTCATTGGTCTGCGCGTCGAAAACATCAATACATATACAATATTGATACAAGCTATGTAGTTGAGTAAACTGATAATTATATTTATGTTTTATTTAGTAAAACATAGCAATGTGTTTGGCAGGAGGACGAGTATTACAGACTTTCTTAAAAAAAAACTTTTGTTTAGGTATCCTTTAATACATCACTACATAAGGAACTGAAACACAGATTCTCTGGTTAGGTACGAACATCTCATATTTAGATTGTTAAGTTCAGGCCGATAGTTTGGGATCTTTCTGTGATCGAGGGTTGGGGAAGGGGAATTTGTTGTTTGATTGATTGGGTGTTTAGGTGAACAGAAAAATCACGCATCACACACATATGCTGCACCTCTTAAATTCAGTAATATATACAGTATGCCGAAAAAATGAATTAAACTGCATCATACAGCTGTTTCGTCCTCCTATGACTCTTCAGTGATGCTAGGGGTCAAAAGGAAGGAATCAAAAATGTATAAACTAATGTAGAAGCAGAAGAGTCAGGTACATAAAACCACTTTAATTTATGAATTTAGAAGTAAAATTAAACTAGTTCAGTATAATTTCAAATCGGGTACTACGAAAATGTGTATATTATGTACCGTGCCACTACTAAAATGAGATTAACTGTGGCTATGGAGGCTCCAGCAAACCTCGGGGAGTAAAACATCCACCAACAGAGTCTGCCACCTCTTATCATAAAGATCACTTAACACACACAAATGCTGCACCTCTTAAATGTAGTAATAGATACAGTATGCCGGAAAAAATGCATTAAACTGCATCATACAGCTGTTTTGTCCTCCTAGGACTCTTCAGTGATGCTAGGGGCCAAAAGGTAGGAATCCAAAATTCATAAACTAATGTAGAAGAACTGCCAATTGAAACACTATATATATATCGCAATATTTCAATGAACCCATACATATCGCGACATATACTGCAAATACTGCAAGAGTTGGTACCTAATACATATGTATTCGTCGATGACGCAGAAGACGCTTTCTTTTCCGGATCACATGGTCTCATAATTTTGTACTTTTACGAGGGTCTCCATGTAAATCCTTCTTTTGTTCCTATATTGCCTCTACTATAATCGATTTTGAGTTCAGGGTATGGTTTTGTCGACTCTTTGGTTAAATCTGAACTTTTCAAATTTAAACTGATATTCTATTTTTATACATTCACTTCACTGTTTAATTAATAAACTATCTAGTTGACAATAAAACATTAAAACAAATTGAGCCAAATAGTAAGTCTAGTCTGTAGCATCTAGTCTGTCAGGAATGTATAAATATATTTCTTTTGAATATAAATAATATATTTTCAATTTTTCGATCGTGAGCTTTCCATTTCTTGATAGTAACATCCCTGCTTCTCCAACATATGGAGTTTACATGTCACAGTTGATGAGGTATTTTAGAACTTGCTCTAAATATCGACAATTACACGACGGATGCGATCCAAGAAGCAGACCTTACACCTACGGAACAGATATCTTGCACGTTTACAAGGGTCTCCATGTAAATCCTTTTTTCCATATTTTCCCCTTGGTTCATTCGATTTTTAGTTCGGATTATGGTGTTTTTGACGCTTCGATATGCTCTATTTTCTTACATGGTGATCCCATGTAATCAAAAATTGTTATTGTTGGTAAATGTGAACATACTACAGGGTTACGCTAGTATTTGAAAGAAAAGGAACGAGGAAAATAAAACAATATTGTGCCGTCACAGGTAACGTTTTTCATTTAACTTATTAAAAAATAGAGTTCTTTTATGATTATTTTGAAGACAAGTTTAACTTACCTTAAACAAATAAACATTAATTAATTCTATAACGTCTATATACATGAGTTGCGAATTATTTTTTTATTTAAAGCATGCATTGTATTTCTTGTGTGGCTTTTGTGTTTATTTTCCAAGTGTGTTTGTTATAAGAGGTGGGTAGCAAACTACTTACTACTTCTATTTATTTTCCATTTTGAAATTGAGTACTTATTAATACATATTATTTTGGTTTGGAGGATTCTAGCATGCGTTTTTGCCCAAAGTAACCAAGACACAGTGACAAACTGTATGCGTGTGCTTCAATGCAGTGACAAGGTCTTTGGTCAAAAATTTATCACTGTTGACTTTCCTATCGGAACAAACAATGCTCAACCCTTACATGTAGCTGACCTGTTTTGTTTTATATGTGGATGAATTTGGCAAGGAGCCATTGGATATTGAACAAATACCCATTGCTATGCTTTTGAATATCCCTGCAAACTTTGTGTATGTCTTTGGATACAAACACGTACAACGACGAAAAACGAAAGGACTATATAACGACATAAACACAAGCATAAGAGATGGAGAACAAGAGAAAAAAAACATCGAACAGAGCGCTGGGATCGTCTGGTACACTTACCAGTTTCTGATCAATAATGTAATTCTTAAGTGCTCCAAACACGAGTTTTTCCTTTGCTCTGTTACCTTTTTCGTCTCGCTTTTAAATTTTATCATCGCTCTGTTCCATTGCCTTTTATGTCTCGCTTATAAAGTATGTCCTTTGAAAACATGACACACAGCGAATAATAATGATTGTTATGCTGTATTTGTGAACGTTGTAATAAGCATATCATAAAAAGACTGCTTCATAAGCCCTGGCCTCATCTGTAATGTCACGTTAAGGTACATTTGTATATCGACGATGTTCTTTCTGCAACCAACAAGAGGTTTACTGACCAAGTCAATCTTATTAGGAATACAAATGACTTGTTTCTACAACAGCCACTGTTCGCGATCTTTATTTATAATGTGACTGGCAAGGAAAGCTTACTACCGAGGTGTACGACAAACGTGACGATTTCGATCGACTTTCAAATCGTGAACTTCACTTTTCTGATCATCCCTGGTAAAAACGTAAATTCTCGAGTTTTTTTTATTATATAATGTCAACTGCTGACAAATAAACTTACAACATACATAGTTTGCCCTAGGCGTAATCGATATTGTGTTTGAGGTATGGTTGTGTTGACACTTTGGTATCTTCATAAATAGAATGATAACTAATTATAGAATAGATAAAGTGGTGGTTATCGTCGATGGATCGATTACTTTTCTGACTAGTGACACTAGAAGTGTTGCAATATGCTGATATTACTCAATTCAAATCTAATAAAAGTTCGATGGCAGCAAATTGGATGGGTAATTTTACGGTAAATTAACCTGAACAAAGCCAACAAAATAACAAAGATTAAAATCTAACTGTTTGTCGGCAATTGAATAATAAGTAATATTTAATGAAATGTAACTAACAATCTCTCATTATATAGTAAAAACAACGATACTCCCACTTCCTTACCCATATGGAACAGTAATGTCCGTTGTAACATCAGGAGAAATGCCCTATTATCTCATTTTATAGTAAAAGCAACGATACTCCCACTTCCTTACCCATATGGAACAGTAATGTCCGTTGTAATATCAGGAGAAATGCCCTATTATCTCATTATATAGTAAAAACAACGATACTCCCACTTCCTTACCCATATGGAACAGTAATGTCCGTTGTAATATCAAGAGAAATGCCCTATTATCTCATTATATAGTAAAAGCAACGATACTCCCACTTCCTTACCCATATGGAACAGTAATGTCCGTTGTAATATCAGGAGATGCCCTATTATCTCATTATATAGTAAAAGCAACGATACTCCCACTTCCTTACCCTTATGGAACAGTAATGTCCGTTGTAATATCAAGAGAAATGCCCTATTATCTCATTATATAGTAAAAGCAACGATACTCCCACTTCCTTACCCATATGGAACAGTAATGTCCGTTGTAATATCAGGAGAAATGCCCTATTATCTCATTATATAGTAAAAGCAACGATACTCCCACTTCCTTACCCATATGGAACAGTAATGTCCGTTGTAATATCAGGAGAAATGCCCTATTATCTCATTATATAGTAAAAGCAACGATACTCCCACTTCCTTACCCATATGGAACAGTAATGTCCGTTGTAATATCAGGAGAAATGCCCTATTATCTCATTATATAGAAAAAGCAACTATACTAACACATCCGTATTTCCGTAATGCCCGTTGTAATATCAAGAGAAATGCCCTACTCCGATAAGATGTTGTAGTCCAAATCAGTATAAGACGAAGTAAAAGTGCACAAAATCCCGTACAGATTCAGAAGATATTTCGAGATTTTCAAAATCCACATCCCGTTAATTCCACTTCTGGTATAAACAGTGTCACAATAAGACTGAATCCCTGATTAAATGGTATTAAGAATGATAGTTAGAAGGTAAAATAATGACTTAGTTGAGTAATGAGCAGAGCCAGCGATAACGCATTGTTTATGAAATTCCTTGTGCCGTTTAGATATTCAATATAAATGAGGTAAGTCAGCGTCTTTCTCATCAACCCGTATCTTGAACGATTGCTATGCTGATGTATGGTTAACTAGTATGTTATGTTTCGTAAAACCGGTAAGTGTGTAAATCACAAACCGCTCTGTCTTTTATGGATAGATCACCTGATATATTTCATCCACTCTGGAAGATCATACAATTGCGCATGCTCACGTGTAGCCCAATGTATGGCGTAATCTTCCGCATAGTCCATACTAAACTTAAAATCATCATTCCATTTGATGGATGGAGTCTCTCTCGATAATAAGGACATGTCACGAAAAGCTCACATAGCTTAATGATGGGAATGCTATTCAGATTGCTGATTACTATGTGTCCAGTTGAACCTTAGCACTTTTGGGATGAAGAACATGAACACGTCAAAGGGAGAGGCACCAAATGACCCATTTCTATCCTATGGTGATTACATGGCGCAGTTGATTCGTTATTCTTGTGCTTGCTCTGAATATCGAGATTTTCGTGATAGATGGCAACTGCTGACGAACAAACTAAATGCACAGGTTTTGCTTATTAGTGTGCTACATGTTGTGATTGACGATGGTACTCGGTTCTCATTTTGAGAATTGATGCTAACACGTGCACATTGTACATGACCTTGGATGTGACCAAGATTTAAATGACAGGTATGGTAGATGAAGCAGAAGACGCTTTCTCTTTCGGAACACCACCTTATACTTTTGTACTTTTAAGAGGGTCTCCATGGAATTTTTTTTTGTTCTTATATGCCTCTAGTATAATCGATTTTGAGTTCAGGGTATGGTATTGTTGACGCTTTGATTATATCTGATTTAAAAAAAAACAAATTACACTTATATCCTATTATTATAAATTCACTTCACTGTTTAATTAAAAAGCGATCTAGTTGACAATAAAACACCAAAACAAATTGAGCTAAATCTCTAATATTAAGTCTAGTCTATCGCATCTAGTCTGTCAGGAATGTTTAACTATATCTCTTTTATATATAAATAAAATATTTTCAATTTTCCGATCGTGAGCTTTCCATTTCGTGATAGTAACATCTCTGCTTCTCCAACCTATGGGGTTAACATGTCACAGTTGATGAGTTATTTTAGAGCTTGCTCTAAATATCGCGAATTACACGACTGGTGTCATCTATGAAGCAGAGCTAACACCCCCGGAACATATATCTCGCACGTTTACATGGGTCTCCGTTTTTTTTCATATTTTTCCCTTGGTTTATTCGATTTTAAGTTCGGATTATGGTGTCGATATGCTCTATTTTCTTACATTGTGATCCCATGTAATCAAAAATGGTTATTGTTGGTAAATGAACACATATTACAGGGTTACGCTAGTGTTTAAAAGAAAATGGACGAGGAAGATTTAACTTAATGTGCCTTCATCATGTAACTTTTTTCATTTAACATATTAAAAACAGAGATATTTTGTTTTTTTGAAGACAAATTTAACTTAACTTAAAAGAATAAATATTTATTAATTCTATAATGTCTATATACATGAGTTGCGAATTAATTTTTTATTAAAAGCATACATTTTATTTGTTGTGTGGCATTTTTTGTTTAAACGAAGTTATGTTGTTCAAGTGTGTTATAAGAGATGGGTAGCAAACTAATTACTACTTTTATGCATTTTCCATTTTTGAAATTGAGTACTTATAAATAAAAATTATTTTGGTTTGAAGGATTCTAACATGCATTTCTGCCCAAAGCAACCAAGGCACAGTGACAAACTGTATGCGTGTGCTTCAATGCAGTGGCAAGAACTTTGGTCAACAAATGTATAACTGTAGTCTATCCTATCGGAACAAACTGTTCTCAACTCTTAGCTGACTTTTTTTGTTTTTATATGTGGATGAATTTGGCAAGGAGCCATTGAATATGGAACAAATACCCATTGCTATGCTTTTGAATATCCCTGCAAACTTAGTGTATGTCTTTGGATACAAACACGTACAACGACGAATAAACACAAGCATAAGAGATGGAGAACAAGAGTAAAAGCCATCGAACAGAGCGCCAGGATCGTCTGGTACACTTACCAGTTTCTGATCAATAATGTAATTCTTAAGTGCTCCAAACACGAATTTTTCCTTTGCTCTGTTACCTTTTTCGTCTCGCTTTTAAATTTTATCATCGCACTGTTTCATTGCCTTTTATGTCTCGCTTATAAATTATGTCCTTTGAAAACATGACACACAGCGAATAATAATGATTGTTATGCTGTAATTGTGAACGTTGTAATAAGCATATCATAAAAAGACTGCTTCATAAGCCCTGGCCTCATCTGTAATGTCACGTTAAGGTACATTTGTATATCGACGATGTTCTTTCTGCAACCAACAAGAGGTTTACTGACCAAGTCAATCTTATTATTTTCCTTTGCTCTGTTACCTTTTTCGTCTCGCTTTTAAATTTTATCATCGCTCTGTTCCATTGCCTTTTATGTCTCGCTTATAAATTATGTCCTTTGAAAACATGACACACAGCGAATAATAATGATTGTTATGCTGTATTTGTGAACGTTGTACATGTAATAAGCATATCATAAAAAGACTGGTTAATAAGCCCTGGCCTCATCTGTAATGTCACGTTAAGGTACATTTGTATATCGACGATGTTCTTTCTGCAACCAACAAGAGATTTACTGACCAAGTCAATCTTATTAGGAATACAAATGACTTGTTTCTACAACAGCCGCTGTTCGCGATCTTTATTTATAATGTGACTGGCAAGGAAAGCTTACTACCGAGGTATACGACAAACGTGACGATTTCGATCGACTTTCAAATCGTGAACTTCACTTTTCTGATCATACCTGGCAAAAACGTAAATTCTCGAGTTTTTTATTATATAATGTCAACTGCTGACAAATAAACTTACAACATACATAGTTTGCCCTTGGCGTAATCGATATTGTGTTTGAGTTATGGTTGTGTTGACACTTTGGTATCTCCATAAATAGAATAATAAATAATTATAGAATAGATAAAGTGGTGGTTATCGTCAATGGATCGATTACTTTTCTTACTAGTGACACTAGAAGTGTTGCAATATGCTGATATTACTTAATTCAAATCTAACAAAAGTTCGATGGCAGCAAATTGGATGGGTAATTTTACGGTAAATTAACCTGGACAAAGCCAACAAAATAACAAAGATTAAAATTTAACTGTTTGTCGGCAATTGAATAATAAGTAATATTTAATGAAATGTAACTAACAATCTCTCATTATATAGTAAAAACAACGATACTTCCACTTCCTTACCCTTATGGAACGGTAATGTCCGTTGTAATATCAGGAGAAATGCCCTATTATCTCATTATATAGTAAAAGCAACGATACTCCCACTTCCTTACCCATATGGAACAGTAATGTCCGTTGTAATATCAGGAGAAATGCCCTATTATCTCATTATATAGTAAAAGCAACGATTCTCCCCCTTCCTTACCCACATGGAACAGTAATGTCCGTTGTAATATCAGGAGAAATGCCCTATTATCTCATTATATAGTAAAAGCAACGATACTCTCACTTCCTTACCCATATGGAACAGTAATGTCCGTTGTAATATCAGGAGAAATGCCCTATTATCTCATTATATAGTAAAAGCAACGATACTCTCACTTCCTTACCCATATGGAACAGTAATGTCCGTTGTAATATCAGGAGAAATGCCCTATTATCTCATTATATAATAAAAGCAACGACACTCCCACTTCCTTACCCATATGGAACAGTAATGTCTGTTGTAATATCAGGAGAAATGCCCTATCATCTCATTATATAGTAAAAGCAACGATACTCTCACTTCCTTACCCATATGGAATAGTAATGTCCGTTGTAATATCAGGAGAAATGCCCTATTATCTCATTATATAGTAAAAGCAACGATACTCCCACTTCCTTACCCATATGGAACAGTAATGTCCGTTGTAATATCAGGAGAAATGCCCTATTATCTCATTATATACTTAAAGCAGCGATACTCCCACTTCCTTACCCATATGGAACAGTAATGTCCGTTGTAATATCAGGAGAAATGTCCTATTATCTCATTATATAGTAAAAGCAACGATACTCCCACTTCCTTACCCTTATGGAACAGTAATGTCCGTTGTAATATCAGGAGAAATGCCCTATTATCTCATTATATAGTAAAAGCAACGATACTCCCACTTCCTTACCCATATGAAACAGTAATGTCCGTTGTAATATCAGGAGAAATGCCCTATTATCTCATTATATAGTAAAAGCAACGATACTCTCACTTCCTTACCCATATGGAACAGTAATGTCCGTTGTAATATCAGGAGAAATGCCCCATTATCTCATTATATAATAAAAGCAACGATACTCCCACTTCCTTACCCATATGGAACAGTAATGTCCGTTGTAATATCAGGAGAAATGCCCTATTATCTCATTACATAGTAAAAGCAACGATACTCCCACTTCCTTAACCATATGGAACAGTAATGTCCGTTGTAATATCAGGAGAAATGCCCTATTATCTCATTACATAGTAAAAGCAACGATACTCCCACTTCCTTAACCATATGGAACAGTAATGTCCGTTGTAATATCAGGAGAAATGCCCTATTATCTCATTATATAATAAAAGCAACGATACTTCCACTTCCTTACCCTTATGGAACAGTAATGTCCGTTGTAATATCAGGAGAAATGCCCTATTATCTCATTATACATAGCGTGTTCCATTTAGCGGAACGTTCCGGTTGTGCCAACTTGGAACTGGTCCGCTAAATGGAACAGAACGTGCCGAATTCCGTTCCTGCGGGTGAAAATCTAATAATCGAAAATGAAAAAGCAACAACTTTTCCGGAACTAACCATAACGGTTCCGTCATAAAATCCGCAAAATAATGCGAGTAATTCCTTTTATATCCACATTTTACACACGATGAAGCCACTTGGAGATGGTTGTGATATATTTTACTGGTAAAATGTAGTTTAACTGGTTATAGTTAGGTCTATTTACAATTTATTGGACATTTGAAACGAAAACCTTTCACTGGCCGCCATATTGGATCCAACTTGGTACCCTCAAATGAGACGTTCCAGACGAACCGGTTCGTTCCTGCGGAACGTCGTGTACCATTTAGCGGAACGTCTGGTTCGTTCCGGAACACTGGAACGTTCAGCTCAATGGAACACGCTAATAGTTAAAGCAACGATACTCCCACTTCCTTACCCATATGGAACAGTAATGTCTGTTGTAATATCAGGAGAAATGCCCTATTATCTCATTATATAGTAAAAGCAACGATACTCCCACTTCCTTACCCATATGGAACAGTAATGTCCGTTGTAATATCAGGAGAAATGCCCTATTATCTCATTATATAGTAAAAGCAACGATACTCTCACTTCCTTACCCATATAGAACAGTAATGTCCGTTGTAATATCATGAGAAATGCCCTATTATCTCATTATATAGTAAAAGCAACGATACTCCCACTTCCTTACCCTTAGGGAACAGTAATGTCCGTTGTTATATCAGGAGAAATGCCCTATTATCTCATTATATACTTAAAGCAACGATACTCCCACTTCCTTACCCATATGGAACAGTAATGTCCGTTGTAATATCAGGAGAAATGCCCTATTATCTCATTATATAGTAAAAGCAACGATACTCCCACTTCCTTACCCATATGGAACAGTAATGTCCGTTGTAATATCAGGAGAAATGCCCTATTATCTCATTATATAGTAAAAGCAACGATACTCCCACTTCCTTACCCATAAGGAACAGTAATGTCCGTTGTAATATCAGGAGAAATCCCCTTTTATCTCTTTATATAGAAAAACCAACGATACTCCCACTTTCTTACCCATATGAAACAGTAATGTCCGTTGTAATATCAGGAGAAATGCCCTATTATCTCATTATATAGTAAAAGCAACGATACTCTCACTTCCTTACCCATATGGAACAGTAATGTCCGTTGTAATATCAGGAGAAATGCCCCATTATCTCATTATATAATAAAAGCAACGATACTCCCACTTCCTTACCCATATGGAACAGTAATGTCCGTTGTAATATCAGGAGAAATGCCCTATTATCTCATTACATAGTAAAAGCAACGATACTCCCACTTCCTTAACCATATGGAACAGTAATGTCCGTTGTAATATCAGGAGAAATGCCCTATTATCTCATTATATACTTAAAGCAACGATACTCCCACTTCCTTACCCATATGGAACAGTAATGTCCGTTGTAATATCAGGAGAAACGCCCTATTATCTCATTATATAATAAAAGCAACGATACTTCCACTTCCTTACCCTTATGGAACAGTAATGTCCGTTGTAATATCAGGAGAAATGCCCTATTATCTCATTATACATAGCGTGTTCCATTTAGCGGAACGTTCCGGTTGTGCCAACTTGGAACTGGTCCGCTAAATGGAACAGAACGTGCCGAATTCCGTTCCTGCGGGTGAAAATCTAATAATCGAAAATGAAAAAGCAACAACTTTTCCGGAACTAACCATAACGGTTCCGTCATAAAATCCGCAAAATAATGCGAGTAATTCCTTTTATATCCACATTTTACACACGATGATGCCACTTGGAGATGGTTGTGATATATTTTACTGGTAAAATGTAGTTTAACTGGTTATAGTTAGGTCTATTTACAATTTATTGGACATTTGAAACGAAAACCTTTCACTGGCCGCCATATTGGATCCAACTTGGTACCCTCAAATGAGACGTTCCAGACGAACCGGTTCGTTCCTGCGGAACGTCGTGTACCATTTAGCGGAACGTCTGGTTCGTTCCGGAACACCGGAACGTTCCGCTCAATGGAACACGCTAATAGTAAAAGCAACGATACTCCCACTTCCTTACCCATATGGAACAGTAATGTCTGTTGTAATATCAGGAGAAATGCCCTATTATCTCATTATATAGTAAAAGCAACGATACTCCCACTTCCTTACCCATATGGAACAGTAATGTCCGTTGTAATATCAGGAGAAATGCCCTATTATCTCATTATATAGTAAAAGCAACGATACTCCCACTTCCTTACCCTTATGGAACAGTAATGTCCGTTGTTATATCAGGAGAAATGCCCTATTATCTCATTATATAGTAAAAGCAACGATACTCCCATTTCCTTACCCATATGGAACAGTAATGTCCGTTGTAATATCAGGAGAAATGCCCTATTATCTCATTATATAGTACAAGCAACGATACTCCCATTTCCTTACCCATATGGAACAGTAATGTCCGTTGTAATATCAGGAGAAATGCCCTACTCCGATAAGATGTTGTAGTCCAAATCAGTATAAAGCAAAGTAAAAGTGCACAGAATCCCGTACAGATTCAGAAGATCTTTCGAGATTTTCAAAATCCATATCCCTTCAATTCCACTTTTGGTGTAAACAGTGTAACAATAAGACTGAACCCCCGATTAAATGGTACTAAGAATGATAGTAAGAAGTTAAAATAATGGTTTAATTGAGTGATGAACAGAGCCAGCGATAACACGTTGTTTATAAAATTCCTTGTACAGTTTAGTTATCCAATATCAATGAGGTTGGTCAACGTCTTTTTCATTAACCGGTATCTGGAAAATCATACCATTCAGCATGCTGACGTTTAGCCCAATGTCTGGCGTAATCTTCCACATAGTCCATACTAGTTGTAAAAGATGTGCATTGATTAGGTTGCCTTACAAGCGTGAGCTGTAGGGAATTTCCCTTTAGCTCAGTCGGTAGAACATCGAGCTGGAGAGCCAAGGGTCGCGGGTTCGAGCCCCAGCGACGGCACTATCTTTATCACTTTTCCTCGTCCTATTACAAACTGGTGCCGATGACCCTCCCCGTTTCAAGGAGGAGAAGCCTTAGCGGGGAGTCAAAGAACCTGGGTTGGGGATTTAGAAAAAGGGGGGAATAGTGTAAAAGATGTGCATTGATTAGGTTGCCTTACAAGCGTGAGCTGTAGGGAATTTCCCTTTAGCTCAGTCGGTAGAGCATCGGGCTGGAGAGCCAAGGGTCGCGGATTCGAGCCCCAGCGACGGCACTATCTTTATCACTTTTCCTCGTCCTATTACACTAATCTTAAAATCATCATTCCAATTGATGGATGGAGTTTCTCTCGATACCAAGGACATGTCACGAAAAGCTCACGTAGTTTAATGATGGGAATGATATTCAGATTACTGATTACTATGTGTCCAGTTGAACCTTAGCACTTTTGGGATGAAGAACATGAACACGTCAAAGCGGGAGGGGGTCGTTCTAAAAACAAATCGGAGAACACCAAATGGCCCATCTCCATCCTATGGTGTTTACATGAGGCATTGTATTCGTTATTCTTGGGTATGCTCTGAATATCGAGATTTTCGTGTTAGAACACCTGGTCTTATCCTCTTGTACTTTTACGAGGGTCGCCATGTAAATATTTCCTTTATTCCTATTTTGCCTCTAGTTTAATCGATTTTTAGTTTGGATTATGGTTTTGTTGAAGGTTTGGTATTCTATGATTTTTTTCGGAGTATTTTAACATAAAAGGACAGAAACTTGACAAAACTGCCATGATGTTATACACATGTACAGGTAATTATCTGAAAAGTATCTGAAATATAAATATAACGAAATTGTATATATTTTTAATATGAATGTAATCTGGGTGCAAGATAAATAGAATGACGTCCGAAAATATCTTACTGACGTTCAAGGGTAAAGTGAGTACATTTCTTATTACTATATTATGAGAGATTGGTAATTACATTTCATTTATTACCTGTCATTCAATTTCCAATCAATAGTTAAATTTTTAATCTTTGTCATTTTGTTGGCTTTGCCCAGGTTTATTGACCGTATAATTAACTATCCAACTTGTTTCCGCCGCACTTTTGTTAGATTTTAATTAAACAATTTCGGCATATCTCATCACTTACAGTGTCATCCCTTAAGGAATTCATCAACGATAACTACCTCCATATCTATTTCCCTAATTAGTTCGTACCCTTAGTATGAAGATACGAAAGCTATGGTAAGGTGTGTATAACATTTCCTGATAATATAAGCTAATTACAATGTTAAAAAATGAAATATAGCAAAGCTTTTCTACTTGTTCAGTGTGACATGATTTTTAAGGAAATAATTTATAAGCGAGACCAAAAAGATAAGGTAACTAAGCGAAGTAGAAAGTCGTGTTTTGATGCACTTACATTATTCATCAGAAACTGGCTAGCGTATCAGACTATCTAAGTTCTCTGTTACTCCGACGGTCTGTCACTCTCACTCTCCATCTCTCATCTCTCTGATTGTGTTAATTCTGTCTTTATGTATGTCTTCTCTTTTTCGGTCATTGTCTGTATCTATCTGTCTGTATTTGTCCGTTTTCCTGTTTATCCGCTTGTCCGTCCGTCCTTCGTTTGACTTTTTATATTTCTCTATTTTATATAAATGACGTAGTCCAATTATCCACAAGACATACACAAAGTGTGCGAGGGCCTTTAAAAAGCATTGAAATCGCGTATTGCAATAATCAGCTAGCCAGGCTTGAAACAAAAAACATATCAGCTAACAGTGGGGGCACTATGATAGCTATGATACCAGCTAAATATGATGCTGTATAACTATGATAACACGTAAATCTGATGATGTATAACTATGATAACAGCTATTTCTGCTAAAGTATAACTATGATAAGAAGTAAATCTGATGATGTATAACTATGATAAGAAGTAAATCTGATGATGTATAACTATGATACCAGCTATTTCTGCTAAAGTATAACTATGATAACAGCTTAATCTGATGCAGTATATCTATGATAACAGCTATATCGGCTAATGTATAACTATGATAACAAGTTTATCTGCTGCTATATAAATATGATAACAGCTTAATCTGTCTTTGCATCACTTTGATAGCAATCTACATGTCCTGATGTACTGCAAAGGCAACATTTAATGTTTGCTGCTGTATTACATTTAGAACGGCTGATATCGGTCGTCTGATATCGGTTGTTTTATTTCTTTGATAACAGTTGTATTACATTAATAACAACTAACATCAGTCGTATTTCTTTGATAATTGTCAAGGTTTTTTGTTGTTCGGCAAAGATAACTATATATCTCGTGTTGTTGATATACCAATGATAGCGATTTAAACGTTTGTGTCAGGTTGACCTCGAGTTGTCTACTACACCATCAAATATCTCCAATTTAATATGTCAGTTTAAGCGGAGACCTTTGACGTTATTAATAGACAGCTTGAGAGGAAAACGTTACAGGATGACGGAATAATAATATTTTCAATTTCCCTTGCCTCCTTTCTTTGATGTTTACTTTGGATGTGACAAAGATTTGCAAGGCGGGTGTCGTCGATGAAGCAGAAGACGCCTACTCTTCCGGAACATTTGGTCTTATTCTCTTGTACTTTTGCAAGGGCCTCCATGTGAATCTTTCCTTTGTTCATATTTTGCCCCTGGTTTAATCGATTTTGAGTTTGGATTATGATTATGTTAACGCTGCGGTATTCTCTTATTCATTTTCAAATACTACTAAACATGTACAGTTGTGGGATCGCACAACGTTACACGATGTGCGGTGGGCCCACGATGGGCGAACGGTGTATGCACGATGTGCGAACGATGCGATCCTGGGCAATTATTTCTAACGCACATGTGGGCGCACGATAGACTAACATTGTTCGATGACAATTGTGGTTGATGTAAATTTAGAAATGGTTTAACAATATATACGGTTTCGCGCTAGTTGTTTTAAACATATTTCTATATTTTAACTATTTGCATTAGCTGATAGTTCTATCTATATATTTCTAAAAATTAATAATAGTCTTTCTGTAGTTTTAGAAACAAACCAAATAGACACATGTATATATATGTAAACTTTCAACTCATATTGACAAGTTCTCATTCAAGTAAATATTGCCAGTTTTACCAAGTTATAAACTGTTCCTGTACATGGCCAATATATGTAGATATCTCTGGCCCGGGGCACTTACAACACTCGCCTAGGTGTGAAAACACAGGTAAAGTGTTGGGGAGGAGAGAGTTTTTCAAATAACTGATTATAAGAGTCCAGTTTGTTTTCATAACGGTCGCTCGGTATTGGCTGTCGTAGCGTATCGCCGCACACGGGACAGGTAAAACTCCGGCATGTTATTTACATATTCTGATACCTGGTAGCTTAACCCGCACTTGGCTCTCTTATGATCACTGTAATACTGTTTACTGTATAGTGTTAATTGACATAATCCCAATAAATATGATGCGAATTTAAATAGTTTTTGGACAAGAGGGTTCCATATGTTTTTCATTCCGTAATATGTATCGACCAATTGTACCAAATCGTGCGTGTGTGCGATTTACGCACGATCTTTAGATCGCCCGGTTGTGCGCACCATGGGCGAACGATGTGTGCACGATGTGTGCACGATGCACGCACGTAGTTTTTGGTGCGTTGTGCGATACCACAACTGTAGTACGTTTAACAACGATCACTTTTTTGTTTACGATTTCGATATAGCACACTTTTAATGTCAACGCAATAGCATTGTGGCATGTTCTAGAAGAAAATAATTCATGAGCGAGAATGAAAAGGCACAGGAACAAAGAGAAGTTTGGACCATTTCTAGTAGAAAGCCACGTTATTGAAGCACTTAGTAATTACATTATTAATCAGAAACTTGCTAATGTACCAGGGGCTCTCAGCTCTCTGATAGTCGGACCGTTTATCCGCCTCACTCTCGACCTGCCCTCTCTCCTGTCTGTGTTCCTGTCTTTATGTTTGTCCTCTCGTCCGTCCTCTTGTCAGTATTTATCCTTTTTATATCTGTTTCACTGCCCGTCCTTCTGACCGTCCACTCTTTCTTCGGTCTTTCTTTTGTCTGTCTGTCTGTCTGTCTGTAATTCTATATATATATATATATATATATATATAAAGAAAAGTAATTAGTTTATCTTGCGAAGTTGAATATAAAAAAGACCAAAAAACAAAGACTTTGCCGCAAGGCCTTTTTGCCTTTTCAGTCCGCCTGAAGAAGCCCGAGAAGGCAGAAAGGGCTTGCGACAAAGTCTTTGTTTTTTGGTCTTTTATATATATATATATCGTAGTCCAACTATCTAAAGACATACACTGTATCAGCATGACCAGAATGCATTGCTGTGTTTTTTGCCATATCTAAAGGCTTCCGTCATGCGGCTACGTCGTGTTATTGCATTTCCTATGTGAAAGTTAAGAGCTGTATCTTTTTCACATTTTGAATACTTTTGAAAAAGAAATCACATTTTGTTCATCGTTGGTTTTTAATCAATCACGAGTGAAGTATTGATCCAGATTACCATTGTCAGTTTAGGTAAGATGCACCTGCTTAATCGCCGACACTGACAGTGGCACTTTATGCAAGTGAGAATTGGGGTATTATTTTTAATAACAATAACTAAACATACTAATAGGAATATACACAAATATAGAATATTCTCAAAGAGACCACAAAACTTGGTCGAAGTGTCTCCATTAAACTGCATCTTTGTACCGGTTGTTCCTCAGAAGTCCACATCTTTCACATACAGTTCAAACAGGGGATAATAATTCGGCTGTTTTATACTAATGCTACCGTTTAGGGGAAAGCGAAGAGATACAATAGAAATGTAAACAATTGAAAATAAGACCACAATGTCAATCAAATTTTGAAGCGTGGAGAGATGTTTAAAATTGATATAAAATTGCTACAAAATGAATCTCAAGAGTGTACAATTATGAAGAGGAAATGCGGTCATCTAATATTCAGAACCCAGGGTCTTTTCAATATTTGTTTTGTCTTCTTTTCCTAAATAATTCATACTGTAGATAATGGTCTAGTTCCACCTTGATCTTTTCGCCATTATTTATTACACAGTAATTAAATGGAGCGACAATTTTGCTGACGCTATGGTATCATGATTAGGATAAAAGATAGTTAGTCGAAGAGCTACAGAAATGGTTATTGTTGATGATCGATAAATGCATTAGTGACACTGGAAGTGTTGGAATATCCCTTGATTCTTCATAAATTACAAATAAAAGACAGAAGTAAATTGGAAGGCTCACACGGATACGGTGAGGAAATTCTTATGTTATGAGTTTCCTTTGATAGTAGACTACGCGCAAAGTCTTATCATTGTAAAAGACTTTACAGAAATATATCTGAAAATGATATACGTATATAATTTAGTTAATTATGTCTTTGTGGTAGCACGATTAGGTAAGAGATTATAAGGGGAATAGATATATAGAACAAATAATGTTTGATGATCGATAAAGGAATTAAAAGTGACGATGAAAGTGTAATTAGTAAAGGTAGCATCAATACAATAAGGACATTCCTATGTCTAAAAAGGAATTTCCATTGGTAGTAAAGTAGATTAAGTTTAACGGATTTTCATTGTAAAAGACTATACAGAAATAAGTCTGAAAGTTATATGCGTATATACGTTCGTGCATTAGGGCACTGATAAGCATCGATATACCCTTCTGAACTTGAAACAAAGGACACAACAGACTCTCCTACATCAGCTGCGAACCTCGATCTCTACTTAAACTACGACCAACATGATTACTACAAAGTTATACGATAAACGTGATGATTTCAATTTTCCGATTGTGAACTTTCCATTTCTTGATAGTAACATCCCTGCTTCTACAACCTATGTTGTTTACATTTCGCAGTTGATTCGATCTTCTAGGGCTTGTTTTAAATATCGTGATTTTCGTGATCGATGTCGGCTGCTGACAAACAAACTATCAACATAAGGATTCGAGAGATGCAGTACAGGTTGATCAGAACTATGGGCAAGTTTTAGAGTTGCCATCTTTGTCTCATTATGAAATATCTGTATCTTTGAGTGAAATGAAGATGGTCGTTTTTGAGTACGCTCATTAGTGTGTTTACTTGTTGTGATTGACAATATTACTCAGTTCTCATTTTGAGAACTTGATATTTACTTGGATTTGACAAGATTTAAATGCGGGGTGTCGTCCATGAAGCAGAATACGCTTACTTCTCCCGAACACCTGGGCTTCTTCTCTTGTACTTTTACAAGAGTCTCCGTGAAAATATTTCCTTTGTTCATTGTTTGCCCCTAATTTAATCGATTATGAGTTCGAATTATGATTTTGTTATCGCTTCGGTATTCTCTAGTTTATTTTTACTGCAAAACATTTAAATGACCATGAAACAATAATAAAAACATACATTCGGAGAATCAACCACAGAAGGTTAGGCCTTTTTATGCCACATTAGCCTCGCTTCCGATTAAGAAGCGTTCCTGCTTAAAAGATGACGTAACACACACATGTACTGCACCTTTCAAATTTAGCAATAGATACAGTATGCCGAAAAATGAATTATTAAAACTGCACCATACAGCTGTTTCGTCCTCCTGGGACTCTTCAGTGATACCTAGGGCCAAAGGGTGGGAATCCATTTCTAAACTAATGTAGAAGCAAAAGAGTCAAGTGCGTAAAACTCGTTTATGAATTTGGAAGTAAATTTAAACTAGTTCTGTATAATTTCAAATCCTGTACTACGGAAATGTGTATATTAAGTACCGTGCCACTACTCAATTGAGATTAACTGTGGCTATGGAGGCTCCAGCAAACTATATGCACAACTGAAAATTGATTCAAGAACCTGACTCTGTATCGGAAACATTTGTTTCCAATGTATTTCAGTAGGCCAAGCAGCACGCGTCTAGGATGGGTACTTCGCCTTAAGTTTGTTTGATCTTGCTCATAAATCTCCTTTGCATAATCTTCTAAATGACCCTCTCAATTTCTTCCCCCAAAGAGAATGTCGGAACACTGCTGATGGGATCTACATTGGTTGTTTCAGCATCCATCCCCTCTCTTACAATAAAACAGCGCTCATCCACTTGAGTTTTCACATCTCTCAGACCACTGTGTTCATGATCTTTCTCCTCATACAGGGCTTGCGTATATCTTAGAACTCAAAACTTGCGACTACCTGGCGACGTGTCCCTCGGAGAATCCTAAAAATAACTTTATTTTCTAATTACGCAGTATTTTCCCTCTGACTAAGACAGAAATCTGATTAAAATAAGACAGACAAGTAGGATAAATAGAGAAGCAACAGTAACAAATGGGCAATAATTTTGGAACATCGCAATATTAAAAATGAAACAATCGAAATTAAAAGGAAAACAATCTTTTTTGATAAAGTACAGAGATCTACAGACGTCCATGAAAAGCCATGATGTATACCAACAACTGATTAAGTTATTTCTTTTAAATTCAATCGAAATAGTGATTGATAAGCTTGTAAAATATCTTATATATGCTTTATAGATGATCAATGATTATTAAAATTATAGTAATTATCAATAAGCTAGTTTTTTTGAACCAGTTATTAGTATTAAATTAAATGATTTCGAGTAGTTATTTTTAACAAGTAATTGTTTGTCAGATTTTCAAAATCTTTTAATGGTGAATTTTGACATTCATTATATCTATAATAAACATGTATAAACTTATTATTAATCAATTTTGGATTCACTCTGTGTTAATATTGAAAAGCACGAAAAACAGTAAGACTTGTCTCCCTTAAGACTTGGCTTTGTTTATTGTTTTTTTCAAACTTTTATCATAGTCAACCAACCTCGGATTACTCGAATAACATGTTTTCTTTGAACTATTGATCAGGTTCGACTTAGTGGAGTTTTAATGTAATGAAATTTACAATTGCGTAGAAAGAATTACGTAGAAAAAAAAGTAAAAAGTACACAAAGTGGGTCAAGGTCACATAATTTCTAACTGGTCAATTTTGATATCAAATACTTTAAGAAAATTAAAAAAAAATCCTTTAACCCACTTTAAAACAGATTGACAACAATTATCACCCCAACATGGAGATCATATATATATATTTGGCAAGTTACTGACCACGCAGGGTTCAATGGGGCCATATGGTAGGGGCCCAAGAGGGGTTTTATTGTGCATTTTGTAGTTTTGATTATATTTAGGAAAACGCTGTCCCAAGCGATTGGGGAGAAGATTTCTGCAGAGTCTGCAATTTTCTTTGCTCCCAGGGGGTTTGTTTGGTGCCCAAAAAGATGTCAAAACGGGCATTTTCAGCTTCAAGCTAATTTTTATAAAACTACCCTTGCTAATACCTTTGGTATAATTTTCACAACAATTGAGATATTAATGTAAGCAAAGATCAACTGATTAAATGGTATACGATAAAGAGGGTCTTAAAAATGTTGACGTTAGTCAGTTCCTGACTGAAACCCAGTAGTAATAGACAGTGTTGAAGCCCTATCACAAGGTTTCATTGCTTGAAAATGCTTTTCTTTTCATATTTGAATGCCCGCTGTATAGTGACATTAGAAGACAATTAATAAAAACATTTCTCAATTTTATTCAACAGATAACCATAATTGTTATAAAACTCTGTAAAGTGGGTGCAAGATATGTAGCGAAGATACCAATAAATACATCTTACAACATATATGTGATTTTTTTCGAAAAACAAATAGACTAAATAAGTAATCTCACTCTCAACTCAACTAACTAAAATTGATACTTAACTTATAGTGTCATTTTATTGATAATAATTGTCATCGTGTACTTTATTCTAAATATCGTATTATCTAAAACATAAACAGATATGATGGAGGGATAATTAAAAATGAACATTTATTTCATAGACTAAATTGGAGTTATATCCCTTCCACTGTGTATATGGATTGCTTTAACAGAATATGTGTAATATTGTAAATGTAAGTATCGAAAGGACATTTGCCTGATGTCTAATCCTGTTGACATATTTAAAGTCAATACAATTTGTTTGAATCGGGCCGAGCAAGGGCCGCAACTCTCAAATCTAAGAATCTTGTGTCCTTGATTTCAAGTTCAGAAGGGTTTATACGATCAAGAGATCTTAGCTGTTCTTTCAGTTTTGTATGAGGTATGGTATTGTACAGGATGGAACAATCAAATGTTTTGATCGAAAAGAAATCTAGGAGGGGGTCCTCGAGATTGAGATTGATCAAATGATCTTCCGAGTTTTTCAAAATGTACAACCTGTTGATTCCACTCCTGGAGTAAACAGTGTCACAATAAGTCTGCCGCCCTGTTTTAATGGTACCTATAATGGTAGTAGGAAATTTTGATAAAAGCTTGCAATTAGCATAGCCAGCGATAAAACGTAACCTTTAAGGATCCTTTTGTAGTTTAGGTATCCAATAAAGTCAAGGTTGGTCAGCATGTTTCTCATTAACAGGTATCCTGAACGATTGTAATAATGAAAACAAAAACAAAATGTATTAAAGTTTGCAATCAATTATTAGGTTGTTAGATGCAGACACAATCACATACTTCTCATGTTCGAACATCTGGATCAAGAAATATCGACTTATGTTTAGTTTTCATTTTGTAATGCAAACTGCAGATTCTTTTCTGGATACAAGACCTGATTGACTTCATCCACTTTGAGAGTGAATCCAATGCAGTATGTTTATCTAATTTTACCTATGACCTTTAATGAAAAGCTCCCGAAGATTTATGTTGTGGATACTATTCAGATTACCAGTTACTATGTGTCCAGCTGGACAGATTGGAGTACTTGCATATCGGAAGTACGGTGGTAAGTTAGCTCAAACAGACTTGTGGTTCAAGGTATTGCTGATGTTCATTGTCTTCATTTCATTATTGGCAAATTCGTGTTTAAATCTATCTTTTCAGGACCATAAGACTGGGATCCGTGTTCATGTTTAATTAATGGCATTATGTTAGCTTGCCTTTCCAGATTCTGGTGACGTGGTATCAACGTAGTGCAGATAACCACGTTTCAGTAAAGCTATATGTATCACTTTTTGTGTAATGCATAAAGTACACGTTGCATGATCTGATTGGTTTGGGTAACAAATCAAGTAAGGGTTTGTTTTTAAGGTCAAACAGTTCAGCATTTACTTAGTTCGTGAAGAATCAAATAGAGGATACCGAAGCGTCAACAAAACCATAACATCGATTAAACAAGGGGAAAATTCGAAAAAAGGAAAGAACTATATGAAAACCCTTGTCAAAGTAAAAGAAATTGAAATGATATTTAAAGTAGCGCTGCGCTTGATCTATAAACAATCAGTCAGTGTGTTTGAAATTCCATGAGCCATTTTAACTAATTACTTACATGTAACATAGTTTCGTTATTTGGGTGAATTGCTTTCGCCTTTATACAGAAAGTAATGTAAGAATATGTCCCGTTTAGTGTTTCATATACAATGTATATAAACGTGATTGCTACAAATTATATTTTTAATGATTCCAGGCGCCTTACACTGTTATGTTTACATTTGCGCTGCAACCCACTGACGACACAAATACAAATGCTGGTAATAAACAATTAATCGGAACAAATATAAATGGAATTTAGCAATTGTTCTATAGTAAAAATGTTAATATATGGATTGGAAGTCATTTTTTGAACTTTCATATTGCTATGAAAGTTAAAAAAAACCCTTTCAATCCTTATATAAGTTCCGTGTTGCGTATTGTTATTACAGAGTAGTATGCACGATATGACACATGTATGTTGCCAAATGGTGAGATAAATGACCTTTGACTTAATATAATCTGGGTACAGAAAACGATAAGATAAAATAAGATAAATAATAGTTTATTAAAAGGTCACACATTGATCCACATTGAAACACAAATTGCACATAAATAACATATACAAGTAAAAACAATCAATAACAAGCCATACAATTGTTTGACGTATGGGCACAAAAAATCCAATAAAATAATCATAAATGATTGTTACATGTGCGGATTAACTTAATTATACAATATGTTCTAATATTTTCGGGTAGTGGAGTTGACCTACAATATTGTACTTGAATTATACTCTTTAGTAGAGTAGGGAACAATAATTAAAACATAAAATATCACATAAGTAAACAAATCGTTTTTTCGCAAGGTTATTTTTCTGATACGGTCCATAACCACTTGTAGTTATTATATTAACGCTAGAAATGTGTTATAAAATGATAATACATCTGCTAGTGAAACATTGAATATTATACCACAATTATTTACAGAATACTTTCGTATTTAAACACAATACATTTTAGTGAGGTATAAACTGAAATCAGTAACAGATATGTACAATTTAACAAAAAATCGCAGAGTCAAATTAACTTAGTTTGCAGAGGGGCTTTACCTCTATATAAAGTCCGTTAGTTAAGAAGGGTACAATAATATAAACATAAAATATAACACAAATATGTTACTTTATTTTTAGGATAAGTTTTCTGTCTCGAGACATTCCAAAAACATGTTTAGAGATTACGATACTACTTTATGTGAAAGAGTCACTTTTCGTTACAGAACAATACACCGTCATCAAAATGGAATAAACACGTGGAATTATGCTCAAATATATGAGGTTGGTCAATGTATCGCAGAAAAATTAAAACATCTTGGGGTATTTGAGATTGGCCCATGTATCCCCCTGAATTGAATAGGGCATAACCATATGAACATTTTTTTTTCAATCTCTGTTTTATACAGAGTAATATTCTGATACACATCGTCAATTGTAAAAATACCGTTAAAAGGAATGCAATATTAATGTATTGCAATTTTGATAAAATTGAAATGAAGACCTAAACTCAAACCAGTATCAAGACTAAAGTCGGAATCAAATATATACGATTTGACTAACAACCACTGGGTAAAATAAGAATTATACAGGAGCAAGGGTAGGGTTAGACCTACATTTACCATACCATTTATCTAAGAATGCTTAAACTTGAATACTTTGTCAGTAACTATATATGAAGTTTAACTGACCGTCTTTTCTCCCAAGTGTAAGCATTAAACGGCTCTCCAGCTCAAGGTCGGAACCAGTACTGTTGAGGCTGTACCAACTGTTAAAAATCTAGGAATATACTTTGATAGTTCACTGAACATGGAGAAACAAGTGAATGTTATTGCCAAAGCCTGTTACTACCAGACCAGGAACATCGATTGTATCCGGCAGTTATAAACTGCCGGTGCATGCAAGATTTTGGTGCATTCACTTGTTCCTCACGGCTGAATTATTGTAATGGCATACTCTGTGGTTTATCTGATAGATTAACAAGTCGCCTACATAAGGTCCAGAACACGGCAGCACGTCTTGTTTCCCGAGTTCGAAGGAGTGAGCACATCACTCCTGTTCTGTATTCATTACACTGGTTACCTGTACAATACATGTCACAGTACAAAATCTTGGTATACACATACAAGGCACTGGATGGAAAAGCTCCCCAGTACATAGGAGAGCTCGTTACCCTGTATCAGCCGTCACGATCACTGAGGTCGGAGACAGAATCATTTTTGTGTGTCCCAAAATCTCGTACTGTGACCTATGGAAACCGGTGTTTTAAGAGAGTTCCGGCCACATTTTTAAATAGCTTACCATTCGCTAACAGAAACACAAATAATCTGGCCAAATTCAAAAAACATTTGAAGACGTACCTTTTCACGTATGCATTTTAGGGTATTACATGTAACTTAGACGACATGTATATACTGACATTTGTTTATCTAATTTGTATTGATATGCATTTTTATATTTTCACATATAAGCTAAGATTGTTATAACGTTTTATTTATGCATAGTAAGTATCAAATTATTATCCACATGTTGTGAAGCTCTTTAAAGTAATTTTACTAATTATATAGCGCTATATAAATATTGTATATTATTATTTATGTGTATATCATAGTAATTTGTATACATACAGATGCAGTAAAACATCATGAACATGTTGTAGGTGTAATTTCCCTTTCTACCACTATGAAATGTAGGTGTGTGTTTTAAACTCTCAGGGTATATCATAATCATTACAACTGCTGCATAACATTTTGTTTATAATGTTTCAAACGTGGAATAAACTCTAAACTCATTTTGTTTGGCTGACATGGTGAACTTTGACTGGCACTTTGTCACTTGCTGATTGTTAACGACGTCGTTTGTTGTTCACGTCGTCACCACTTGGCGATATACGAGATGATACATTTTGCGCATATCATAGTATGCGATTCTCTCCGGGTGTTTCCGACTGAAATTGTGGTAGAAACAGGTCACACGACTCGTGGTTATTGGATTTAGAATTTTTTCATTCTCGTTAATTATTTTCTAAAAAGGACGACCGCTAAAGCATTTTTGAGTAATTGTTTGTCGTTGTTTCAATCACAGGATGTTCCTAGTAGAGAGACCCAACCCAGAGCCTGTGTTATACATATTCTGTAACATTGCAGTGTTAACGCACTTCCTCAATACGATGTGACATTTATGTGTTCAGGAAGTACTGTGTTAGAGCGACCTAGACATTCAACAAATCACGGTTATAGTCAGCAAATTCAGAAAAAATCTTTACAACATGACTTTGTTTTCAACAATTAAACAACAAATGAAAAGCAAATAAAAGGCAAAGTAAAGTAACTTTCAGCCTTTCCTAATATAGTACATTGTAGTGACTGTACCCACAATTCCTCGTCGCCGGGGAATACAATTCTAATGTTAAGTCCTTCGAACAAAGTTTCTCGATGAATTTTTGGATTAAATCCGTATAAGGCAGAGTGAAAAACAAGTTAAAGTCTATATGAAATAATTGTAAAGGGTCTATAAGCAGTGCTCTAACCCGATAACACAGCGTCAGCTATCTCAATATCTGAATATTTGTTAAACGCATGTTTATACGATGATACTCTTCATATTAGCTGCTTTCCTATTTAGTGTAGTTTCAAATACTATACTTTTAGTTATTTACACAAACAACTCGAAAGTTATGTGCAATCCTTTCGTAATCTACTGGAACGGAAATATATCATAAGGAGATCCTTATATGGGACTACACGTAACAACATATAAAGTATTCGTTTTTATTACAATTTTACCAGTGAAAGACTGAAAATTATGTATTCTATAAAAGTGATAAATTTTGCTAGTAAGAAATATGATATTTTCCACTAGTGAAAAATATCACTTTTTTTATTTGACCAATTAGAAAGCTGCTTACAACGACGTTTGGGGAAATCAAAAGCTGCCACTGCACATTTTCCTTTAAAAATGTAATAAACAGAATATCTAACAGTATCTTCAGTAATACCAATCATATTTCACTCGTGTGGTTTTATTTTGAAATTATCAAAATATTAGCCCCACTCGTGAAATATATTTGGTATTACTGAAGACACTGTTAGATATCCTCTATATCTCAACATTAATACTCCTATGCTGACATAAACCTGATTTAGACCAGTCATGTTATGATTTAACCTTAAATAAAATAAGAGAATACCGAAGCGTCAACATATTCACAATCCAAACTCAAAATCGAATAAACCAGGGGCAAAATTGAACAAAGGAAAGATTTACATGGAGACCCCTGCAAAAGTACAAGAGAATACGACCAGGTGTTCCGGAAGAGTAAGCGGCTACCGCTTCATCTACGACATCCGCCATGTAAATCTTGGTCACATCAAAGTAAGCATCAATCCTCAAAATGGGAACCGAGAAAACAGTTTTGCTACCTTTATAGATATCAGTTTGTAGATCTATCGAATCATCATCCTCGTTGTCTTCAAAGAGTGCGAGTCTTTCGGGTCAACAAAGAAATTCCAGAACATTTTGTCAGTACCTTTCACATTTTGGTACGGGCCATTTATGTTAGCTGGAGCACAGCTACTGAACCACCATCCGCTCTCAAAGCGCACTCCACACGCTGTGCCGTCAAACGAACTGTAGCTTCTGTCCATTGTTGAGAAAGGGGTCCCGTCAGCATACGTCATGATATCAACTAAACAAAAATATGAAACTGTGTGTCAACAGAACAATAATTCGAATTCAAAATTGACAAACTAAGTCAAAAATAAGAACATAAGAAGGTTGATATAGAAAATTTCAAGGGAAAGGAATTTGATTAACGAATGAAAACTACTATTTTCAACATTCATCACAACATTGACTTTCTTGACATCATATGACGAACATGTTACTTCCGTTTCAAAATAATTATACGACATTAAAACCCAACTTACTCGAACTCATGGATACCTGATCAATAGTTCGAGTAATGAATGGTATTCGAGTAATCCGAGATCCCGATCGGGAACAACATTAATGTTCGACGAAACCAATTCAAGCAAACTCGGTTCGAGTAAGTTGGATTTTATTGTATATGCAAATAATAAAAGAAAATGATTTGGCACCAGTTTTGACCAAAAAGTTCAAGGAATGCCAAAGCGTCAGAACAACCATAATGCAAGCTCAAAATCAATTAAACTAGACGCAAAATACGAACAAAGAAGAGATTTACACGGAGACCCTCGTAAAAGTACAAAAAAGTGTTCGGGAAGAGAATATGTGTCATGGCGGACATGAACTAAGTACGTCATGTGTTACGTCAATAAAGTGTACCTATACACGATGATAAAGCCGTCTGTGTTACGTCAATAAAGTGTACCTATACACGATGATAAAGCCGTCTGTGTTACGTCGATGTAGTGTACCTATACACGATGATAAGGCCGTCTGTGTTACGTCAATAAAGTGTACCTATACACGATGATAAGGCCGTCTGTGTTACGTCAATAAAGTGTACCTATACACGATGATGAAGCCGTCTGTGTTACGTCAATAAAGTGTACCTATACACGATGATAAAGCCGTCTGTGTTACGTCAATAAAATGTACATATACACCATGATGAAGCCGTCTGTGTTACGTCAATAAAGTGTACCTATACACGATGATAAAGCCGTCTGTGTTACGTCAATAAAGTGTACCTATACACGATGATAAAGCCGTCTGTGTTACGTCGATGTAGTGTACCTATACACGATGATAAAGCCGTCTGTGTTACGTCAATAAAGTGTACCTATACACGATGATAAAGCCGTCTGTGTTACGTCAATAAAGTGTACCTATACACGATAAAGCCGTCTATGTTACGTCAATAAAGTGTACCTATACACGATGATAAAGCCGTCTGTGTTACGTCCATAAAGTGTACCTATACACGATGATAAGGCCGTCTGTGTTACGTCAATAAAATGTACATATACACGATGATAAAGCCGTCTGTGTTACGTCAATAAAGTGTACCTATACACGATGATAAAGCCGTCTGTGTTACGTCAATAAAGTGTACCTATACACGATAAAGCCGTCTGTGTTACGTCAATAAAGTGTACCTATACACGATGATAAAGCCGTCTGTGTTACGTCAATAAAGTGTACCTATACACGATGATAAAGCCGTCTGTGTTACGTCAATAAAGTGTACCTATATACGATGATAACGCCGTCTGTGTTACGTCAATAAAATGTACATATACACGATGATGAAGCCGTCTGTGTTACGTCAATAAAGTGTACCTATACACGATGAAAAAGCCGTCTGTGTTACGTCGATGTAGTGTACCTATACACGATGATAAGGCCGTCTGTGTTACGTCAATAAAGTGTACCTATACACGATGATAAAGCCGTCTGTGTTACGTCAATAAAGTGTACCTATACACGATGATAAAGCCGTCTGTGTTACGTCGATGTAGTGTACCTATACACGATGATAAAGCCGTCTGTGTTACGTCAATAAAGTGTACCTATACATGATGATAAAGCCGTCTGTGTTACGTCAATAAAGTGTACCTATATACGATGATAAAGCCGTCTGTGTTACGTCAATAAAGTGTACCTATACACGATGATAAAGCCGTCTGTGTTACGTCAATAAAGTGTACCTATATACGATGATAAAGCCGTTTGTGTTACGTCAATAAAGTGTACCTATACACGATGATAAGGCCGTTTGTGTTACGTCAATAAAGTGTACCTATACACGATGATAAAGCCGTCTGTGTTACTTCAATAAAGTGTACCTATACATGATGATAAAGCCGTCTGTGTTACGTCAATAAAGTGTACCTATACACGATGATAAAGCCGTCTGTTTTACGTCAATAAAGTGTACCTATACACGATGATAAAGGCGCCCCTGAAGGGATATTTGTTAACCTTAGCACGGGTTCATCTTGATCATGCTATGTAAATAAAAATCGTCACGGATACTCGATTGCAGCTATAGAAGTGTCCTGAAGGAAGTGCTTCATTGTATAAGCTTAGGAATTCATCATGTACATGAAATGTAATAAAATGAATAATACCTATGCTAAGTATTTATACAAAATAGTATTACATATATATTTAACATGCTGCACTTCGAATACAAATCGATTTTTATTAACATCCACGAGGCAGGTCTGCGCATGCTCCGTGCGGTCAAATTGCTTAGAAATGTTTGTAAACATAGATTTCATGTGAATGGGCAGGACAATTAAGGAGTTCCTTATTATTTAATAAAAAATGCATGGAAAAATCGAGTTTAGTTCGTACGTAGCACGCCGACTTTCCGTGTATATGTTTCGTATTTCGTGTAATGCAAAGTAGCGTATTCCATGTTGTGATTTTGAGTTGTACAGGTGTATTGTGGTGTCGTGCTCGTTACGTTTGTTAATACGTTGGTATCCTATACAGTGGTTGTTGGTCAGTGTTACGTCAAGTTGTGTATGCGTTTTCATTGGTTGATTCTGTGGTCAGTTTTGGCGCATGTTTCTTTGTGGGTTTTATACGTCAGTACCCTTTGCGGACTCATAGGCGACGGACGGAATAGTAGAATGTAAGTGTTTCTTTGTCTTTGTGTAATATCCTTGTTATGTACTCTGTATCTTATAAGTGATAATTCTAAAACTTGTATAAGTATAGATGATTTATTAATTGTCATAAGAAATCATATATAATTAATGTAGTTTTTTTTATATGTTTCGGACCAAACATTGTATTGAAAAATCGATAATTTAATAGTGTGTGAGAGGCGTTATGGCGTTTATTTATAACTTAGTAAAGTAAGTGAAACGTACCTATAGATGGGTTTTATTTGTATTACAGTTTCTTGAGTATTTGACGGTATAGATCGTCCTACGTAGCCACGGCTTTGTGCCACACGTAGGTATGCTATATTATATTTTATGTAAACGTATATAAGTTGATATGATAAGACATATAACGCTAGATTATCTGTAAATTAAATATATTCAAATGAATTGTTGATATCTAATGATAATTGTAATGTAATCGTGTAAGAGATATTTCCCTTGCATTTGAAATGTTAATGTATAATTCTATATGCCTATTGCTTTTTATGTGTCTGTAGCTTGTACTTTGTACTTGTTGCAGGGTTAGGGTTTTACAACTTTAATAAAAGTCTTAAAAGAGGACAGTGAACAAAATCCAGAGGAGTTGTTTTATCTGAAAACACAACATGAACATCTCTACTACATCGGTATGAATGTTCTAAAAGGAGTACTGTGCAATTTATAAAATATTTGGTGATATTATAAAAAGCGTAAACAAACTTCACTTATTTGCCTCTTTAAACTATTTCCAACATGGACTGTTTACCTCTAAGCTATAAGATAAACGTGACGATTTCAATTAACATCAGCAATATCTTGCACCAAAAGTCTGTTCAAGCTAACATGCCACCGTACTTCCGATATAAAAGTTCACCGATTATTTCCTACAGTTATTCTTTACCTATTGCACCAAAACTTTTCAATTACAAACAAACATTGCAACAATTGAATATAGATGACCTTTGAATGACTCCTCCTTCAGCATGTTCATGTTCTTCATCTCAATATTGCTATGGTCCAGCTGGCCACATAGTAACGGGTAATCTGAATAGTATCCCAAATATAAAGCTCCGGGAGCTTTTCATGAAAGGTCCTAAGTATCGAGAGACTCCATCCATTAATTGGCTTGTGAATTTCAAGATTCTTATGGACTCGGTGGAAGATTACGCCAGACAATGGAATAAACGTGAACATGCTGAATTGGATTCACTTTCAGAGTGGGTGAAGTCTATCAGGTCCTCTATTCAGAAAAGAATAAGCAATTTGCGTCACAAATGAAAACTAAACACGAGTCGATATTTCGTGACTCCGATGTCCGAACAACACTCAATGACCTACATAATGAGTATGTGATTGTGTCTGCAGACAAGGCATCTAATAACCTGATCCTAGTTTGCAAACACTATTACATTCATTGTTTGCAAAAAGAACTAGGCCTGCTTGATAACCAAGGTAACCCTACTTACACATTGACCGGTTTTTCGAAAAATGAAATACTGTCCAACCATGCTTCTGTATTACAATCTTTCGAAGTACCGGTTAATGAGCAAGACGCTGATCTACCTTGTCTTTATTGGATACCGAAACTACACAAGGATTCTTATAAGCAACGTTTTATCGCTGGCTCTGCTAATTGCTCGACCAAGCCATTATCAAAACTTCCTTCTGCAATTCTTAGTACCATAAAATCAGGGCTTCAGTCGTATTGTGACACTGTATACTCCAGAAGTGGAATTAATGGGATGTGGATTTTGAAAAACTCGAAAGATCTTTTGATCAATCTTGAACACCCCCTCCTAAAATTGTAAGTCTTTTCGATCAAAACATTTGATTTTTCCACCCTGTACACTACCATACATCTTACAAAATTGAAAGAACGTCTCCGATATCTTGTTATAAGAGCTTTCTTTTCCAAGAAAGGCGGACGACAATACAAATTCCTATGGGAACAAACTGTTCCCCACCCTTAGCTGACTTGTTTTTGTTTTCATACGAGGCTGAATTTGTGGAGGACAGGTAACAAAAACCTTGCCAAATCTTTTAATTTCACTTTAAGATATATCGACGATGTGTTGTCTACAAACAACAAGAAATTTGCTGACCACGTCGGTCGTATATACCCTTTCGAACATGAAATAAAGGACACAACAGACTCTTCTACATCAGCTGCTTACCTCGATCTCTACTTAAACTACGACCAACATGGACAGCGTAATACTAAGCTATACGATAAATGTGATGATATCAATTTTCCGATCGTGTACTTTCCATTTCTTGATAGTAACATTCCTGCTTCTCAAACCTATGGTGTTTACATGTCGCAGTTGATTCGGTATTCCAGGGCTTGCTCTAAATATCAGGATTTTGGTGATCGATGTCGACTGCTGACAAACAAACTAACAACACAAGGAATCGAGAGATGCAGGTTGATCATAACTATGGGCAAGTTTTATGATCGCCATCTTTGTCTAATTGAGAAATATTCGGTATCTTTAAGTGATATGAAGATGGACGTTTTTGAGTATGCTCATTAGTGTGTTTACTTGTTGTAATTGACAATGATACTCGGTTCTCATTTTGAGAACTTGATGTTTACTTTGATGTGACAAAGATTTACATGGCGTGTGTCGTCGATGAAGCAGAATAAGCTTACTCTTCCGGAACATCTGGTCTTATTCGCTTGAACGTTTGCAAGGGTCTCCATGTGAATCTTTCTTTTGTTCATATTTTGCCCCTGTTTTAACCGATTTTGAGTTTGGATTATGATTATGTTAACGCTTCGGTATTCTCTTATTTTTTTCCCGATAGAGAGCTTTCCATTTCTTAAAAGTAACATCCCTGCTTATCTAACCTATGGTGTGTAATGTTGCAAAAAATAGTAATATTTATTACAGGAAATAGATCACAGACTTGATTATTACACAATTAAAATCACATAAAAGACAATAAAAATACACAAATTCGCAACAGATTACATAATTATTTAAATTGAATTTTAGATATGTAAAGTCCAGACAAAGAGTGTGATTGGGCAACCCCTACCTTTCATCTCTCTGATTATTAAGTACATATCACAGTAAGATATGTTTAAAGTTAATATATGTTTTTTTTATCATTTTGAAAAGAGTAGAATATTTTGACAATGAACAAATATAGATATGTAGACCAGATATTTGTTTTTACTCTAAATATCAAAATTTTATCTTAAACTTACTAGACAGGGATTCGAGAGATGCAGGTTAATCAGAAAGTTTGATGGTCCCGACTTTGTCCTATTAAGAAATATTGTGTATCTTTGTGTGATATGAAGACGAACCGTTTTGAGTATTGTGCTTACTTGTTGCGATTGAAAATGATGACTCGGGTTTTCCACTTTGGGGACTTGATGATTACAACCGTACCTGGAAGTGACCAATATTTACATAGAGGGTGTAGTCGTTTTTATGAAACACCGGTTCCTTTTTCTCTTTTATTCTTAGAATTGCTTCAATGTTGATCTTTCATTGGTATCATTATTTGCCCCTAGTCTAATCGATTTCGAGTTCGAATTATGGTTTTGTTGACGCTTCGGTATTCTCTGGGTTTTTTCAACTACAGTAATATACTCAAAATCATTGAAAATACGTTTTGACTGGCTATCAATTTGAAAATATTAATTTGTTCCTGAACATTTGTGCCAAAAAAAAGCAGTCAGCGAAATCAGGTATATAAAATGTAACCCATATAAACTTCCGAATGTGTAGGGCTAAAATAGTGTGAATGGTTTTGACAAGTTCAAACTTCATCACGTTGCCTTTGCTTCTTTTCGGCAATGGTGTTTTCCGAATTCATGACGTCACGTCATTGTTGCACCATTGTGACATCGCATAGGGTGATATGCTATGTAAGATAGAGTTATGTGACAAAGCTTCCTTATATGTGCAAGCAATATCCTATATGGCGACATATGAATTAAAAAAAAAACTTACAAACATTTCCTGAGAATCCGCCCACAGTAAACTTGTAGTTATCATCTTCATTAGCTACCTGGAACGTCGTGTACTCGACGTTTCCCTGTTGTCCGTCCCAGGCTTCTATTTCTATACGTAATGTTCTCGGCGAGGTCGTCAGCTGGTGAAGAATGTCATTACCTTTGTAACATAACAGAGGGGAAAAGGGGGAAATAAATTAGCATTTTATACTGTACTCTAGATATCAACAAGATATTAACTGTTCACAATGAAGTACTGTATCATATACACGTACATCGTGGTCCATATATGTACACATAGGCAAACTTGTACACTATAAACTTGAAATCCATGTTATAGTATTATATATATAAAAGGAGTTCAAATCCAATTTACATTTGCGTTGCAATCCACAATAATTATGATCATTATCAGCAGGAATGCTTGTTCATAGCGAAGCGACATTATTCTCAATAAACAAGCTTGGTTTTTGATTATGTGTTTTGTCTCGTTTGCTTCCATACTCATAGTTCTGGCTAGTATGGTGATACAACATCTTGTATCAAACATGTGTGATACAAGCCGACAGAAAGCATTCACCGAAAATAGTAGTATCACTATTGTGATATAACATAGGTGTGTGATAAATGTACACACTACATTTCTCTATTATTTAACACGTACATCATTATATACACATGAACACACTACAGTTTACGATCTTACCGATCCAGAACTCCCCGCTCAGTTCCCCGAATCCGTTCTTGTAGTCTGCCCAATTGCGATAGAAATCGACCGTTCCATCGAATCGTCTTTGTATCACCTTTATTAGATAACAAGAATGATAATCCTTTTTTAGCATAGGGCTTGATATTTGACGGTATCAATTAAAGATTTCAAATAGATACAGATGTGATTGATTTTATTACTAAATGTACTTTAAACCTGTTTCCATTACAAAACATGCTTCTCACAATATGGCTGTATTTTAACTGCTTTATATAAGGATTGAAAGTCATTTTTTTAACTTTCATAGCACTATGAAAGTTAAAAAAATGACTTTCAATCCATATATTCACATTTTTACTATAACACAGGTACTGAATTCCATTATGTTTTTTTCCAAATAATTAGTTATGTCCCCCAAACGAAGCGGAGGTTTCCGACCGTTTTCTCAACAACTACAGGACGGATCTTCACGAAACTTCACACACATACTCATTAGGGGGGGGGGGGGTGTGTGAAAACGGGTTGTTTTTTTGCGACCGGAAGTCCAAGATGGCCGCCAGAGCTAATTTCCGGTTTTCAAAATTCAGTCTCCGATTTCAGTAAAAATTGGTACATGGGTGTTTTAAGGGATGCTGAATAACATGGTAACATTTTCGTAAAGTTTGGTTGCCACCGAAACGAAAATGAAGGCCTCTGATTGGTCGAAATTTATATATTGTCCGATTTCAATGAAATTTAATATATATGTGTAGTATTACACCAACAACATTGTCGTCACGACCGTTTCATGATTCGTCAACATGGCCGCTATTTCCTGGTTTCTGATTGGTCGAAATTTATATATTGTCCGATTTCAATGAAATTTAATATATATGTGTAGTATTACACCAACAATATTGTCGTAACCTCCGTTTCGTGATTCGTCAACATGGCCGCTATTTCCTGGCTTCTGATTGGTCGAAATTTATATATTGTCCGATTTCAATGAAATTTTATATATAACTGTAGTAGGACACCACGGACATTGTCGTAACCCCCGTTTCGTGATTCGTCAACATGGCCGCTATTTCCTATATGGGGTGTCAGCTATATTTCCATTGTGAGTTCATTGGGGTCATCAGTTCCGACCAAAGGGGTAGTTTGGGGGACATCTGTAATGGTACCCCATTACAATTAGCACTTGTTTATTAGCTGCGCTTCTATAGGCGTCGTCATTTAAACGACATTGGCGGAACAGACCAGCTTGAATAAATTTGGCGCCAATGATAATAACGAGTCATTTGAGCGTTTGACGCAAGGGCAATCTCCATGTTATCCAAAGCGGCGCGAAAAAACTCTCATTGAACAAGCTTGATCTATGACGTCATAATTAAACCACGTGCTACGTTTCGAGAACCATTGCTTTCATACTTTTATGAAAGGCATGTTTACTGGTAATGTTCATATAGTGGGTTGCAGCGCAAATGTAAATATATAAGGATTGAAAGTCATTTTTTTAAACTTTCATGATGGTGCGAAAGGTCAGTCGTTACATCCATATTGAATGAAGCCTGCTACGGCTTAATGCTAAATACGGATGTTACTTCTCACCTTCATAGCACTATGGAAGTTAAAAAAATGACTTTCAATCCATATATTTACATTTTTACTAAAGAACAATTGCTTAATATCGTTTATATTTTTTTCGATTAAAAGTGTATTACCTGCGTTTATATATATGTCATCATTTAAACGACATTGACGGAACAGCCCAGTTTAAATATAATAGGGGCCAATGATAAATATTAGTCATTTGAGTGTTTGACGCAAGGGCATTCTCCAGGTTATTCATGCGGCTCGACAAGACTCTCATTAAACAGGCTTGTTTTAGGACCGCATAATTAAATCACGTGCTATGTCTCGAGAACCATTGCTTTCATACTTTTATGAAAAGTATTTTTGCTGTTGAGGTTCATACAGTGGGTTGCAGCGCAAATGTAAAATGTATATACATGTAGCTATGATCCATACGCAGGTATATACACCAGTTATATACAAAACAGAGGTGATATTATTTATATATATACGTGAAATAGTTTAACATTCCTCACATACTAGATACAAGACTAGACTTAATATTTTAAAATTTGGCTCAATAGTTTATGGTTTAGTGTCAACAAGATCGGTTTTTGATTAAACAGTGTAGTGAATTTTAATAATAGTGCATATGTTTAAATAATATACCTGCACAGGTTTAATTGGGAGTGACCAAGAATCACATGGCGGATGTCGTCGATAAATTAGAAGACGCTTACTATTCCGGAACACTAATATTATAATCTCCTATTTGTTTTTCAGTGTTATCCGTGTAAAACCTGACCTTTGTTAAAATTTGATCGAATTTGATCTTAGTCTATTATTCAAATCACACTGCACATATTTATAGGACTTAACAGTCTTACTCGATTTTGTGCGAGTAAGATACATATATATTAAAGCATAAAGATGAAAAGTCCATTTCTTCTTGTCGTATTGAGCTTGAGTCTATATATTGTTGGCCATGGTCCAGTTGTTCAAAGGGTGATTAGCTTAACCAATATTTAACGACATTTTTCAAACTTGAATAATTCTGTCATTATACAAGTAACAATCTTAATATTTTGTATGTAAATTGACGATATTAGGTATTTCATATCTGCAAAGTTGCAATTAAATCTATGAATTCATTTTACAGTTACAGGATAATTAAAACTTGTACTAATCACTTATTAAGCTAATCATCTTTTGAACAACTGGGCCCATATTAATAATAATACCAATAACTTCTTTGAACATCAATGACCCATCAATACAGTGGTCGACACAAGACATGCATCACATTGAATAAAAAATATAGAGATTGCTATTCTAAAATTAATTTTACGAAATCAAGACTCATGACTGTTACTTGGCCTATATTCTAAAAGATAATTATAAATACATGTACACATTACATATATCTAATACTTATAAACAAAATAATAATTTCATACACCTACGTATAATATACCTTCTTTTATCTCAAAGACACACTTACATCAACAACAGAAAATCATACTTACAGTCCATGGTCCCTCCGCAGTCTCCATATCACAAAGTACGTTAATGTCATTGCCTTCCGTAGGAGTTATCTGATAAATCCCTGTGGGATATAAACCTCCTCTAGGTAGTTCCGAGCAGATACGGCTGACTGTAAAATAAGATAAAATATATCGTATAATGCTTGAATATACAGACATGGTTATATAAAGGCTCATCTCACATATAAACCAATTTTGATTTGTTCAATTATATCAGTGTAAATGTACCATCAAGGTTTTATGCTTTAAAAATTACAGTATTTGACATGGTCGATGAAAGCAAAACAAATTCTATTTAAATTGAAAACAAAAATCACAACCACAAGCATGTTTACAGGCACTGAACATTATGATAACTCTGAAAGAAGTTCAATATGTTTATACAACTAATAGAAGTTCATGAAGAAATGCAAAATGTTCATAAGGCAAATTAAAGTATAACAAAATAGATAGATAAATTAGCCACTTACGCAGAGAGAAGTATATTGTTGTCATGTTTACTGTGGTGCCATATTCCTCGTTGATCACACGGGAGTAGGTGTCGCACCTTTTGTCGATCTCCGTGTATGCAAAAAACACGCATCCATCCTCTATGCATTTCAGCGAACACTTCAAACGACTGGAGATCTCGGTATTTGAAGTTATTAAGTACGCGTTGTGATTTGGTTGGGATGTACGCGATGTTTTGATAAATAAGTGATCGTTTATCTCGTCTGTCGCTGCAGTGTTTATGAAGAGTAATATTAAACATACAAGACTCATTTCTGTTGTCGGTGTTACTCCAATAAAGGTTCAAACTAAATGGCTGTCCCTATTAATACAAACGCTGAACCAATTCTTCTGTATTGCTATGTTGTCACTCCACTGACGAATAACCAGTAGCTATTGGTTGTGATGTGAAGAAGGCGGTCACATACTGTATAAATGTTTCAACAGATATACCTCATTGGTCTGCGCGTCGTGGAAAACATCAATACATATACAGTATTTATACAAGCTATGTTATTGAGAAAACTGGTAATTACATCTAGGTTTTATTTAGTAAAACATAGCAATGTGTTTGGCAGGAGGACGAGTATTACAAACTTTCTTAAAAACCCCTTTGTTTATTAGGTATCCTATAATACATCACTACATTAGGAACTGAAACACAGATTCTCTGGTTAGGTACGAACATCACACAGTTTTAGTGCTAAGTTCCGGCCGGAAAACTGCGTGGTATGCCCACTGATTGTAATGCTTTTGAAAAGTCCCCGCAAATTTTGTGAACATGTATGTCTTTGGATACAAAAATAAATAAGATAATACCGAAGCTTAAACAAAATCACAATCCAAACTCAAAATCGATTAAACCAGGGACAAAATATGAACAAAGGAAAGATTTTCATGGAGACTCTCGTAAAAGAGAATAAGACAAGGTGTTCCGGAAGAGTAAGCGTCTTATGTTTCATCGACGACACACGCCATGTAAATCTTTGTCACATCAAAGTAAACATCAAGTTCTCAAAATGAAAACCGAGTATCATTGTCAATCACAAGAAGTAAACAAACTTATGAGCATACTCAAAAAAGTCAATCTTCATATCACTTAAAGATACAGAATATTTCTCAATGAGACAAAAAATGCGACCATTAAACGTGTCAATAGTTCTGACCAACCTGCATCTCTCGAAACCTTGTGTTTTTTGTTTGTTTGTCAGCAGTCGACATCCATCACGAAAACCCCGATATTTAGAGCAAGCCCTAGAATAGAAAGGACATATATAACAATAATACTAATAATAAACTTTATTTATTGACGATAAAACACCTGTTAAGCAAAGCTAAACTTCCACAGAGTCCTCTTGTTAGTAAAAGGATTAGTTAAAACAATAATCATTACAGTTAAGATAGCCAAAATATTTGTGTGGCATACTAAACTACCATAATTAAATTAAATACATCATTTAAAGGATCATTTACACAATATCATTTAAAACATCACAGAAATAAAGATAAAATATGGTACTCAGTATTATTATCACAGGATCAGTATACAATTAAGTTGAATTAATATAATTTCAATTATTCAAATTACTACTGTTATAATTAGACTAAATATTCAATATACAATTAAAGGGTCATGTACACAATTTCATTAAAATTATCACAGAAGCAAAGATTCCCTATTCCAAGCTCAGCCAATTTGGTGTTCAGTATAAGACCAAATGTCTAATTTACATATATGCTAATGAAGCAAAAAATAAAAATTGACAGTATAAACGCTAATATAGCATGAATAAAACAGAAAGTAATATTCAAGACGTTTCCTTGATGAAAAATAAATATATTCAAACTGCATTCATACTGTTTCCAGCATTTTTTTTAAACATTGGAAGGGAGGATGCAAGTCTAACTTCAACTGGTAGGTTGTTCCAAATTTGGCTCCCTTCTAATACAAACTGCTTTGAATAAAAAGTAGTGCGGTGTCTTGGAACTTGTATAAACTTTTGAGAAGCAGATCTTGTACGACTGTTGTTAGAGAACTCAAATTGTCTTGCCAGGTATTCAGGTACAAGATTATTGACACATAACAACAGAAACTCATGCATGATAGATGGACAGCGAGAGGGAAAAACAATCGAACGAACAGAGCGTGAGATCGTTTGGTACGCTAACCAGTGCCTGATGAATAATTTAATTCGTAAGTGCTTCAAACAGGGCTTGTTCCATTGCCGTTTATGTCTCGCTTATAAATTATGTCCTTTGAAAAAAAATCAGAGAGTACCAAAGCGTCAACAAAACCATAATCCGAACTCAAAATCGTTTAAACTAGGGGCAAAATAGGAACAAAGGAAAGATTTTCACGAAGATTTTTGAAAAAATGACACACAGCGAATAATAGTGTTTGCTACGTTGTATGCTATATTTGTGGGCGTTGTAATTAGCATATTTTATAAAGACTGGTTTGTAAACTCTTTGCCACATCTTTTTATGTCTCGTTTAGGTATATCGACAAAGTGCTTTCTGCAAACAACAAGAAGTTTACCAAAAATAAATAAGAAAACAATAAAAAATAAGAGGATACCGAAGCGTTAACAAAATCATAATCCAAACTCCAAAAAATCGATTAAACCAGGAGCAAAATATGAACAAAGGAAATATTTACACCCGCCATGTAAAACTGACCAAGTCGATCTAATAAAGGACACAACTGACTTTTTCTACAACAGCCGCTGTTCGCGATCTTACTTTAGAATGTGACTGACAGGGAAAGCTTACTACCGAGTTAAACGTCAAACGTGACGATTTCAATCGATTTTCAAATCATTAACTTCCCTTTTCTGATCATCCCTGACAAAAACATAGATTCGCGAGTTGTCAATGATATAATGTCAGCTGCTGACAAATAAACTTACAACACAAATATTTTGCCCAACAAAATAACAAAGATTATCGATGCGATCCTTGGCGATTATTTCTAACGCACACTTGGGCGCACGATAAACGAATATTGTGCGATTACAACCGTGGTTGATGTAAATGAAGAAAAGGTTTAGCAATATATACGGTTTTGCGCTTGTTGTTTTCAACATACATTTCTATATTCTAACTATATACGTTATCTGATATTTCTATCTATATATTTCCTAAAATCAGTTATAGTCTTTTTGTAGTTTTTGAAACAAACCAAATAGACACATATTGACAAGTTTCCATTCAGGTAAATATTGCCAGTTTTGACCAAGTTTTACCTGTACATAGGACCATAGGTGTAAATGTCTCTGGCTCGGGGCACTTTTAGGTGTGAAAACAAAGGTAAAGTGAGGAGATGAGGGTTGTTTAAATACAGTAACTACAATTAATGTAATTATAAGAGTCCAGTTTGTTTTCATAATGTCGTAGCGGATCGCCACACACAGGACAGGTAAAACTCTGGCATGCTATTTACCTGTTCTGTTGCCTGGGAGCTAAACCCGCATTTGGCTGTCTCATGGTCACTGCAATACTGTTTACTGTATATTGTAAAATTAACATAATCCCAATAAATATTATTCGAATTTATATAGTTTTAGGACAAAAGAGTTGCTTTTCATTCCGTAATATTTATCGACCAATTGTACCAAATCGTGCGATATTCAGATCGCCCAGTTGTGGGCACCATGGGCGAACAATGTGTGAACGATGGGTGCACGATGTATGAACGATGCACGCACGCAATTTGTGGTGCGTTGTGCGGTCCCACAACTGTAATGTCCATTGCAATATCAAGGGAAATGCCCTACTCTGAGATGATGTAGTTCAAATCAGTATAAGGCAAAGTAAAAGTGCACAGAATCCCGTACAGAATTAGAAGATCTTTCGAGTTTTTCAGAATCCACATTCCGTTAATTAAACAATGTCACAATAAGGCCTGTTTAAATGGTAGTAAGAATCATAGTAAGAAGTTTTGATAATGTCTTGGTTGAGCAATGCGAAGAGCTAGCGATAAAACATTGCTTATAAAGATCCTTGTGTTCAATATAAATGAGGACGGTTAGCGTCTTCCTCATATACTGAACGATTGCAATGCTGATGAAAAACGGCAGTGTGAAAGTAGGGGACACACCAGGAGCAAGTTGTAAGATGCTTTGTCTGTAGACACAACCACAAACATACCCTTTATATCTTTGAGTGTTGTTCGAATATCGGGGTCAATAAATATCGACTTGTGTTTAGTTTTTATTTTATATCACAAACCGCTCTGTCTTTCCTGATAGATTCGTCCACTCTGAAAGATAATTCAATTCAGTATGCTCATATGTATCCCATTGTTTGATGAATTCTTCCAAAGAGTCAATTATAATCTTAAAATTCACATTTCAATTGATGGATGGAGTCTCTCTCGATAATTAAGACATATCACGAAAAGCTCATGTAGCTTTATGTTAGGAATGATATTCAGATCGCTGATTACTATGTGTTCAGTAGAACCATAGCAATATTGGGATTAAGAATATGAACACGCTGAAGGAGGGGTCGTGCTAAGGGTCATCTATTCACACACAGATGACCATGAGGCACCAGCGACTTAACTTTTGATGATTGTCGACTGTTTTCACTGAAGAGGACGAAACAGCTCTATGGTGCAGTTTAATTCATTTTTTGGCATACTGTATCTATTACTAAATTTAAAAGGTGCAGCATATGTGTGTTACGTCATCTGTAATGACAGGGAGTCGCAGACTATACTTGTTTTAGTCCCCGAGGTTTGCTGGAGCCTCCATAGCCACAGTTAATCTCATTTGAGTAGTGGCACGGTACATAATATACACATTTTCATAGTACACGATTTAAAATCATTCAGAACTAGCTTCTTACCTCGATCTTTACCTAAGCTATTACAAACACGGGCAACTTACTACTAAGCTGTATGATAAAGATGACGATTTCGATTTTCAGATCGTGAACTTTCCCTTTGTTGATAACAATATTCCTGCTTCTTCATCCTAAGGTGTTAACATGTCGCAGTTGATTCGTTACTCTTGGGCTCGCTCTGAATATTGACATTTTCGTAATACATGTCGACTGCTGACGAACTTGATTATGGGCAAGTTTTATTGTCACAATCTTGATCTCATCGAGGCATTTTCTGTATCATTTTGTGATATGAAGATGGGCGTTTTTGAGTTTGCTTATTACATGTAGTAAGCTTACCTGTTGTGACTGAAAATGATACTCGGTTCTCATTTTGAGGATTGATGCTAACTTGGATGTGACAAAGATGTCCATTGCCTCTAGTTTAATCGGAGTTCAGATAATGGTTCTGTTGGCACTTTGGTGTTCTCTGTTTCTTTCCCCAGTATGTTAACATTCAAGGACAAAACTTGAGAAATTGCCAAAATGACATGATTATACATTATAAACATGTATAGTGTAATTTTTTTAACAAAATATCTGAAATGTAAATATAACCAGATTGCATTTATTTGCAATATGAATGCAATATGGGTGCAAGATACATATGCTGACGTCCGTTTAAGGATTTCGGCCACGATATTTCATAATTTCATATTTCAATCTCATTTGATGCAACAATACGTGTAGTGACCGATACCCTGTCTCCCTCGGTGTTGGGAAAATAGACAAGCTAGGTGACGCCCCATTTATATCAGCTTAGTAAATATGCATATTTTGACTGGGATTCTAGGTAACGTGATGTGTGACATCATTGAGGCACAACGTATCCGATACCTATACCTATTCTGACACGCCCATTACATATTTCTGTATTATGTGTGAGTGTAATCATTGACTTTTATCTAAGTTCTTGGTGCAGTAATGACAGCAACCAATACATGTTATGTGATTAAGATTATCAATCGTCATTAAAGGCTCAATATACGTAACACTTCAGGGAAATTTTCGTGATTCTGAAAAATTCTGAAAAAAATCCAGTTGATAACCATGCAAAAATTTACCCTAAAACGAAGTAAACCCGAGCGGTATCTAACAAGAAACTCTTGACAAAAAAATCCGAAGAATTGAAAATAATTCAGATGGGGCCGACTTCAATAACAAACCGCAGGTAGAAGACGGTTCGAAATGGACGCGTGTTTACAAATAGCGTGTTTCAACTGCTGCTGTACCGGTAACCGCGAAAGAATTCATCTTGAATATTGCTAATACAAGTTAATCTTAACTAAACCTATAAATATAATAATTATTAGGCTTGATTTTCGCATCAGGTTTTGCCGAAAGTTACGTATATTGGGCCTTTAATGATCTTAGATAAAACTTATCTAATTCCGAGTTTTGCATAAACTGCATTCAATTCGAATCTATTCCGTGACGTCTCAGCAACTCTAAGCTTAGAGACAGTGATACAATTTACACAATCGGATTTAACAGCTATATAAATTACCTGTAACCTTACTTGTCATACATATATAAGCCAAAGGGCATTTGTGGTACCTACCTGTGAGTTGTGGCGGGTGTACTAATTACCCTGTAATTACCAAGAGGTGTAAATTTAGTGGCATTCATGATAATATAATTACCAATCCTCGAAATAACAATATACACAAGCACAATTATTTGATTCCTAACCGTCCCCAGTGTTGGAAGAACAACTATTTTTTAAAAAGGACTAAAGGAGTTTTCAACAGAATCTAACTATATTTTATCAGTATTTAACATTATGCTAGTAACCTTGGCAAAACATGACACTGTTAATTAGGTTAAACTATTATATTTGTATCACATATTAACGATGTTCTGAAATTTCTAAATTTTAAAGTTTAATTATTTTTGTAAAAATGGTGATGCTGATACTATAACGTTTTTGTTTTTGTAATTATTTCATATTTTAAAATATCAACATAAGCATTTGGTTATTGGATTTATCAGGAACGTATATGTGTCCCTGATTTAGGATATATCTTCAGGGCGGATCCAAGAATTGCAGATGCGTTATTAGACACACTTCTACATTCAAATATAAACCCAAATTTATGAAAACTGGATGAAAAACAAGATTCAAACTAGTCCAATGATTTGAGTCCTAGTTGAAATGAATATCACCAACTTTATAAAGGGAGCCCAACAAAATTCATTTATTTATCGCGTTTGAATTTCACTGCAACCACTTCAACCAAAAACTGGATGATAAAGAGATGTTGTAAAAACGTATGCAGTAATCGTAGCGTATGTTTTTGTTAAATCATGGCCAAAGACTTTATCCTTGGAAAATATTAAATTATTTCACATTAGACTGGTGTGTTACTGAATTAAGTGAAATAAAAAGGTCGGGAAGAGACTTTTATTTTTGCAAACCAATTCAGTCCAAATGTTAAACAATATTTCAATTTAGCACAAATAATTCAGACTGTTATGTTTTCACATATATTTGAGACATTGTCTGCTTTATTTATATCAGGCAGAAATTGTTTGTTTACGTGCACAGTTGAGAAAATTGAATGAAAGTTTTTTTGCATTCCATATGTACATATTGTACGTGCTGTACTACTACCATGCACTTGTGCAGTATATGGTATAGAGCGGTGGGGGTTTGCCGGACACTTAACATTAACTCGCCGTGGCTTTATTTACTTCATCTCCACAAATCATACTGTACTGTTGACGTCATAAAAGATAAAACTCCTCAAGTACTAACGAAAAATTTTGATTGTATAGCGTAAACAGTTTGTATAAGCAAATCACATGATTTTAAACTCACCAAGATAAAACACAGAGTATATTACCGGACACTATATATGCAATCAAGGGAGATTTGATGTTTGCGGATTTTACATGTTGTGAGTAAAACTAACAACACGATGCTTTTTAAATGTCATTTTCCTATATTCTTTCTTAAGTTTACATAGCTTTATTTTTTTCAAGATATTTTATTCGAAAATCAAAAGAATTAGACAACAATCAAGATTGACATGCATGTCGAATTCAAAAGGCGTTTTTCTACAAAACTTTCTTCGTCAATGTACCACGGATCAGTTTACCTGAGTCAGTCAGTTGTGCCTCAATGACGTCACAAGTACCACGTGACCGGTCATCTCATTAAAATGCTTGCCAGTCGGGAGCGGTCAACTTAACGGTCAATATCTAGATCCTGGGACACATTCGAATGCTCGTTGATTGGCTAATCAGTATTTATTGAAATATGCTGCAAGTTTCATCACTTTTTACAAGATTTTCAAAATCGTGGCCAAAATCCTTTAAGACGACATGACATGATCTTACAGACGTTGAATGGTTAAGTGAGTACAGTTGTTATACATGTAACTTTATTATGAGAGATTGGTAATTACATTAACATTTCATTTATTACTTTGTTGTTTTAATCTTTGTTATTTTGTTGGCTTTGTCCAGGTTTATTAACCGTAAAATTACCCATCCAATTTGTTTCCGCCGCACTTTTGTTGGATTTTAATTAAACAATTCCGGCATATCTCATCACTTACAGTGTCATCATAAAGGAATTCATCAACGATAACTACCTCCATATCTATTTCCCTAATTATTACGTACCCTTAGTATCAAGATACGAACGCTATGGCAAGGTATTTATAACATGCCCTGATAATATAAGCTAATTACAACGTTCAAAAATAAAGCAGAGCTGTCCTAATTATTCTGTGTGACAAGTTTTCCTATAAAATAATTTATAAGCGAGACAAAAAAGATAAGGTAACTAAGCGAAGTAGAAAGTCGTATTTTGAAGCACTTACATTATTCCTCAAAAACTGGCTAGCGTATCAGACGATCTAAGTTCTCTGTTACTCCGACGGTCTGTCACTCTCACTCCCCATCTCTCATCTCTCTGATTGTGTTTTCTTCTGTCTTAATGTATGTCTCTCTTTTTCTATCTTTGTCTGTATCTATCTGTCTATATTTGTCTGTTTTCCTGTTTATCCGCTGGTCCGTCCGTCCTTTGTTTGCATTTTTATATTTCGCTATTTTATATAAATGACGTAGTCCAATTATCCACAAGACATACACAAAGTGTGCGAGAGCCTTAATAATCAGATAAGTCCATAGGCAAATTCAGCCAGGAATGAAAACAAAACAAGTCAGCTAGCCAGGCTTGAAACAAAAACATGTCAGCTAAGAGTGGGGGCACTATTATAACTATGATACCAGCTAAATATGATGCTGTATAACTATGATACCTCGTGCAAATGGTACATGAACTGCTTCGCAGTTCACTTCATTTGCGCGAGGTTCACTTGACTTCATCAGCCGATGCAAACAACAAAATAGACATTCAATCCCTAAATGTATTTCACGAGTGGGGCTAATTTTTTGAAATTTTAATAATAACAAAATATTAGCAACACAAGTGAAATATATTTGGTATTACTGAAGATACTGTTAGATATTCTGTTTATTACATTTTTGCATGAAAATCTACAGTGGCAGCTTTTGATTTTTCCAAACGTCATTTGTAAGCAGCGTTCTGATTGGCCAAATCAGAAAAAGTGATATTTTTCACTAGTGAAAAATATCATATTTCACACTAGTGAAAAATATCACTTTTATAGAATGAATGATTTTCGATATTTCACTGGTAATAATGTAATAAAATTATATATCTCGTGTTGTTGTATTACTATGATAACAGCTAATACACTGTATCTGCAGCTGTAATGCATTTTTGTATGTACATGTATTATTACTTTGATCTCAATCAATAAATGCCGTTTGTATTCCATTGATAAAGTTTAACATATGTTGGTGTATTATTGTGATAGCAGTGAATCTTCGTTGTGTCGCATTGAAAGTTGTCAGTGTCTGCATTGTCAGCTGTTTAACATGTGCTGATTTATTTCATTGATAAGAGGTGAACAGCCTGTTGGTTGAGTGAGAAGCTTTATGCGTGAGGTTTTCATGTTTAAAGAGGAATGAGCCCGGGGCACCCCAACCCCGGCACTCCTCAAAATTTTGCTGGGGGATGAAAAATATACTTTGGGAAAAAAGAGTGGAGGAACAGTTTATTTTACACCGAAGGTCAAGGGCCACACATTTGTTGACCAAAGTACGTGGCATCCTATTGAAGCACATACATACAGTTTGTCACTATGGCTTATTGGCTTTGTGCCAATATACATGTTGTAATCCTCCAATCTGAAGAAAACTGTACTTATAATAGGTACATTTACCACATTTTAAGAATAAAACAAAAATGAATAATTGGAGGATATTTTTTTGCCACTGCCCTCTTTAAACAGCTTTGGACAACATAACCATGTTTAAGCACAAAAGGTTCACCACATATAAAATGTTTGCCTTTGATTAAACATACATTTTCAGGGATATAACAATGATAGCGATTTAAACGTTTGTGGCCAGGTTGACCTGGAGTTTTAACTACAACATCAAATATCTCCAATTTAATATTTCAGTTTAAGCGGAGACCTTTGACGTTATTAATAGACAGCTTGAGTGGAAAACGTTACAGGATGACGGAAAAATATTTTCAATTTCCCTTGCCTTTTTTCTTTCAAATACTAGAGTAAACCTGTAGTACGTTTAACAACGATCACTTTTTTGTTTATGAGTTCGATATAGCACACTTGTAATGTCAACGTAATAGCATTGTGGTATGTTCTACAAGGAAATAATTCATGAGCAAGAATTAAAAGGCACAGGAACAACGAGAGGTTTGGGCCATTACTAGAAGAAAGTCACGCTTTTGAAGCACTTAGTAATTACATTATTAATCAGAAACTTGCTAATGTACCAGGGGCTCTCCGCTCTCCGTTTATCCGCCTCACTCTCGACCTGTCCTCTCTCATGTCTGTGTTCCTGTCTTTATGTTTGTCCTCTCGTCCGTCCTCTTGTCAGTATTTATCCTTTTTATATCTGTTTCTCTGCCCGTCCTTCTGACCGTCCACTCTTTTTTTGTCTGTCTGTCTGTAATTCTATATATATATATATATATATATAAAGAAAAGTAATTAGTTTATCTTGCGAAGTTGAATATAAAAAAGACCAAAAAACAAAGACTTTGCCGCAAGGCCTTTCTGCCTTTTCAGTCCGCCTGAAGAAGCCCGAGAAGGCAGAAAGGCCTTGCGACAAAGTCTTTGTTTTTTGGTCTTTTATATATATATATATATATATATATCGTAGTCCAACTATCTAAAGACATACACTGTATCAGCATGACCAGAATGCATTGCTGTGTTTTTTGCCATATCTAAAGGCGCCCGTCATGCGGCTACGTCGTGTTATTACATTTCCTATGTGAAAGTTAAGAGCTGTATCTTTTTCCCATTTTGAATACTTCTGAAAAAGAAATCACATTTTGTTCATCGGTGGTTTTTAATCAATCACGTGCGCCGTATTGATCCAGATTACCATTGTCAGTTTAGGTAAGATTCCACTGCATAATCGCCGACACTGACAGTGGCACTTTATGCAAGTGAAAATTGGGGTCCTCTTGTCTGTATCTAGCCCTTTTTATATCTGTTTCTCTGCCCGTCCGTCTGACCGTCCACTCTTTCTTCGGTCTTTGTGTTGCCTGTCTGTATCTCTCAATTATATATATATACTTGTATATATCGTATTCCAATTATCCAAAGACATACACTGTAAACACCATGACCAGAATGCATTGCGGTGTTGTTTTACCATATCTAAAGGCTTGCGTTATGCTGCTACGTCGTGTTATTGCATTTCCTATGTGAAAGTTAAGAGCTGTATATTTTGAAAAAAAAATCACATTTTCTTCATCGATAGTTTTTAATCAATCACGTGTGCCGTATTGATCCAGATTACCATTGTCAGTTAAGGTAAGATTCCACTGCATAATCGCCGACACTGACAGTGGCACTTTATGAAAGTGAGAATTGGGGTATTATTTTCAATTAAAATAACTAAACATACTAATAAGAATATACACAAATGAAGAATATTCTCAAAGAGACTAAGCTGACAACCACAAAACTTGGTCGAAGTGTCTCCATTAAACTGCATCTTTCAAAGCTTTGTACCGGTTGTTCTTCAGCAGTCGACATCTTTCACATACAGTTCAAACAGGGGTCAATAATTCGGTTGTTTTCTGCTAATGCTACCGTTTAGGGGAAAGCTAGGAGATGCAATAGAAATGTAAAAAATGGAAAATAAGACCACAATGTCAATCAAATTTTGAAGCGTGGAGAGATGTTTAAAATTGATATAAATTTACTACAAAATAAACCTCAAGAGTGTACAATTATGAAGAGGAAAGGCGGTCATCTTATATTCAGAACCCAGGGTCTTTTCAATATTTGTTTTGTCTTCTTTTCCTAAATAATCATACTGTAGATAATGGTCTCGTTCCACCTTGATCTTTTCACCATTATTTATTACACAGTAACTAAATGGAGCGACAATGTTGCTGACGCTATGGTATCATGATTAGGATAAAAAATAGTTAGTGGAAGAGCTACAGAAATGGTTATTGTTGACGATCGATAAATGCATTAGTGACACTGGAAGTGTTGGAATATCCCTTGATTCTTCACGAATTACAAATAAACGACAGAAGTAAATTGGAAGGGTTACATGGATACGGTGAGGAAATTCTTATGTTATGAGTTTCCTTTGGTAGTAGACTACGCAAAGTCTTATCATTGTAAAAGAATATACAGAAATATATCTGAAAATGATATTCGTACATAATTTAGTTTACCATGTCTATGTGGTAGCATGATTAGGTAAGAGATTATAAGGGGAATAGATATATAGAACTAATATTGTTTGATGATCGATAAAGTCATTAAACGTGACGATGAAAGTGTATTAGTAAAGATAGCATCAATACCAGAAAGAGATCTGTCATTGTGAAGTTCACTCACCGACGAAAGAAACAGGACATCGTCAGGGCTCGGAGGATACTGAAGGGATCTGGCTTACGGTATCTGAGGACTTGACAAGGATTAACCAACAGAGACTCAGTGAAGCATTTAAGTTGGACTGTGTTCAGAATTCCTATAGTATTGACGGAAAACTCTTTGTAGTTTTGAAGAACGGGAGGAGAAGAAGACTTTTTCATGACACTAAGATCACGAAGCAATTTCTTGAAAATGACGCTAACTTCGGTTACTTGAGGAAGTGAACTGCTGTGCTGTATAGTATATAGACTATACAGAGGTCGAACGTGACTTTGGCTTTATGCCTTTTCGACCAGTGTACATATGTGTTGTATTTCTGAAATTAATGTGATTATTTCCCCGAGTGAAAGTGCTATTATATTCTTGAGGTGTGCTTTTCTTTGTCTGGATATATAAATTATTCCCATTAGAGGTAAGTCAAACATTAAATATAATACCTCAATATACATTTGTAATGTAGTAATATCAAAGTACTCTATTTTGCTATGAAGAAGCTATATTGAGTCTCCAGCGACAGTCTTATCTGAAATGCTCTCGTATATCATATATCCTAATTTAGTTGTATATCTCTTTACGTAATGGTAGGGTACTCCTGAAAAAAAAATACTCCTACAACAGGGACGTGCTGTATATATATATATATACGCCCCTGCATACTGTACAGTAAATGTCTGTTATAAAAGTTGGATTTTTTGTAGCATTCTATTCATAGCGTAAATAATTACATATCTTTTATTTAAGAACAACGTGTTCTGTCTCGATCTATTTTTGATGTTTTATGTTATTAATATATTTATTATTGGTACTTCCGGAAAACGAAAGAAAGTCGTTTTCCTATTTATTATATTACTACTACTCCGGAAAACGAACCGAGTGTTGTCTCTATTTAGTATCATAGATTTACTTCCGGTGTGATTTTTTGTATCAGGTGCCTAAACGTGTTGGCCGTGAGTGGTGGTCGCTACGGATACTCTCTATATTCCGTATGCTATTTAAATGTTTCTTATCACTTTATCTACCTATTCTTTACTTCATTTTTATCTCCTCTTTTCTTCTGTGCCGCGAAACTACATGTATTAGACAGGTAAGCAGTGTCAGTAATATTGATGTTCATTGTATGTGCAATCTACTATGGAAGGAATCAGAATACTAACTGCTAATTGTCAGGGGTTGAGGGATAGAAATAAACGTAAGGATGTATTTGCATATTTGAGGGGTAAACACTTTAATATTTATTGTATACAGGACACCCATTTTACTGTAGATATAGAAAATATGATTAGAACAGAATGGGGCTACTCCTGTTACTTCAGCTCTTTTAATTCTAATTCAAGGGGGGTAGCAATTTTATTTAATAATAATTTTGAAGTTAATGTTGTAAAAGAAAAGAAAAGTTCAGATGGTAATTTTTTAGCACTAGACATCATTATAGATGAAAAGAGAATTACCCTTATTACTCTATATGGACCAAATACAGATACACCTTGCTTTTATGATAATCTTATAGATATCATATCTGAATTTAGTAATGACGCATTTGTTATATGCGGAGATTTTAACTTAGTTTTGAACCCTGATTTAGACTGTAATAACTATAGGCAAGTTAACAACCCAAAAGCAAGAGACAGACTTGTTGAAATAATAGAGGAATTAGGACTTATTGATATATATAGAGAACTACACCCAGACAGTAAAAGGTACACATGGAGGAGAACAACTCCAGTAAAACAAGCAAGGTTAGATTATTTTTTAGTTTCAGAGAACCTTTTTTCTTGTATACAGAAAACAAATATTGACCCAGGATACCGTTCAGATCACTCCATTCCATTTATAGCAATGAAATTTAATGAATTTAAGAAGGGCAAAGGTTTATGGAAATTTAACAACTCTCTACTACATGATTTGGATTATCTGAATTTAATAAATAACCATATTCTTGATGTTAAAATTCGATATGCTCTGCCTATATATAACTTGAATAGTTTAGACGATATTTCAAATCAAGCTATTCAGTTTACAATAAATGATCAACTCTTTTTAGAGTCTCTTTTATGTGAAATTAGGGGGAAAACCATATCGTATGCTTCGTATAAGAAAAAACAGAGAAATTCTGAAGAACAAGATTTAAAGGATAAAATCAAACAAATAGAATCAAAAGAGGATGTAGATTTAGAAGAGTTAGAAGATTGCAAAACAAAACTAGAATCAATTAAAAAGCATAAACTTAAAGGAAGTATATTAAGGTCTAAAGTGAAATGGGTAGAAGAAGGTGAAAAACCTACCAGATATTTCTTTAATCTAGAAAATAGGAATTTTGTAACAAAAATTATACCTGTTATAGAAAAGGAAGATGGGGAAATAATTAGAAATCAAGAAGAAATTTTAAATGAAGTGAAACAATTTTATGAAAAGTTGTATTCAGAAGACAATGAATTGCATAATATAAATCTGAATGAATATCTTAATGACAATAATATACCAAAATTAAACATTATGGAAACAAACAGTCTGGAGGGTAATATAACTTTAAGTGAAGCATCTCGCACTTTAAAAAATATGAAAAATAGTAAAAGTCCAGGTTCTGATGGCTTCACAGTGGAATTTTTAAAATGTTTTTGGAAGCAATTAGGTCATTTTGTGGTAAGATCTATTCAGTATGGATTTTCTATTAATAATTTATCTGTAACACAAAAACAGGGAATCATAACATGTTTACCAAAGGGAGATAAGCCAAGACAATTTTTGAAGAATTGGAGACCCATTTCACTTCTGAATACAATTTATAAAATTGCTTCAGGTACAATTGCTAATAGAATAAGGAATGTTTTAGATAAACTTATAAGTAATGATCAGTCTGGTTTTATTTCAGGTAGGTATATAGGTGAAAATACTAGAATTATATATGATATTATGCATTATGCGGAAGAGAATGATATTCCTGGTATGTTACTTACTGTTGATTTTGAAAAAGCTTTTGACTCTGTTAGTTGGGATTTTATTGATAAAGTGCTTGCATTTTTTAACTTTGGGAATGACATAAGGAACTGGGTTCGGGTCTTTCAAAAGGGTTCAAATTCTTCTGTAAATCAGGGGGGAAATTTATCATCATTTTTCAATATCAAACGTGGATGCAGGCAAGGTGATCCTATCTCTCCTTATTTATTTATTTTATGTGCAGAAGTTTTAGCAATTAGGATAAGAAATAATGTTAATATTAAGGGAATAGATATAGATGACACTCCCATACTATTATCTCAATATGCAGATGATACATCAGTTATACTTGATGGATCTAGAAATTCCTTAAAGGAGACACTGGAAGAGTTACAAAAATATGCAGATATATCTGGGTTAAAAGTAAACAAAAGTAAGACAGAGGTAATATGGATAGGTAACATGAAATATAGTGAGGAACAATTTTGTCCAGAATGGAACTTACATTGGGGAAATCATAAATTTACTATTTTGGGTATTGAGTTCCATATAGATTTGCATAAAATGATTAAAATGAACTTTGACAAGAAATTAGTAAAACTTAAGTCTCTTTTAAAGAATTGGAATAAAAGGTTGCTTACTCCTATCGGTAAAATCCAAATAATCAAATCACTGTTGGTATCACAATTTAACCACCTTTTTATAGCTCTGCCTAATCCTGACTTAATTTTTATCAAGAGATTAAATTCGGAGCTCTATAACTTTCTCTGGAATAGTAAAGTAGACAAAGTGAAAAGAGACATTATTATAAAAGACTATACAGAAGGGGGTCTAAAAATGATAGATATACATTCTTTTATTAGGGCACTAAAATTAACCTGGATCAGAAGGTTGTACACAAAATCAAGTAAGTGGCAATATATCTTGGGCAAAAGTATTGATTTTGGCATGTTGGCTAGCTGCGGATCAGGGTATATAAGGAAATGTGAAAAGAAATGTGAAAACCAGTTTTGGAAGGATGTATTCAACTCATGGGGATATCTTAAAGAGAAAGAGCAGACGGTAGTAAATGGGAATGTTTCAATAATGAGAACACCTATCTGGTTTAATAAAAATGTAACGGTAAACAAGAAAATGGTGTTTTATAAGGAATGGTATAAGAAGGGAATTGTTATATTCAACGATCTAATTAAATTGCCAAACTTGTTTACTTTCTTCACTTTTCAAGAATTCAAAGATAAATACAAAATCAATACCAACTTTCTTACATACTGTGGTATACTAAATTCTGTTAAGAAATTTACTACCAATAAACAATTAGAACATGAAAATCTAACTTATCCATTTATACCAATTAACCTGGAAATATTTTTGAAAAAGAGTAAGGGGTCTAAAGAGTTTTACAACATACTTTCTCTGAATAACAATATATCGACTGGAAAAAGAAAATGGAATAAAATATTCAAATTAGAAGATGAAGTTTGGAAAAGTATATTTATAATCCCCTTTCGAGTGACTAATAATTCTAAATTACAGTGGCTTCAATATAGAATAAACCAACACATATTAACCACTAGTTCATATTTATTTAAAATTGGTTTATCCGATAGTCCACACTGCTTCTTCTGTAAATCAGAATCAGAAACAATTATACATTTATTATGGGAGTGTCAAGATGTACAATTATTTTTTGAGAACTTTGAACTTTTGTTAGAAGCACTACTAATTCCATTTACTTTCAATAAAGAAACATTCATTTTTGGAATGCGAAACAACAAAAGCATATATTATACAGCTGACAATCTTATATTACTCATTATGAAGCATTATATCTATAGAGCAAGATGTTTACAACAAACTTTATCAGTACAAGCATTAAAACTTATTATTAAAGATAATTATAATATTCAAAAATATATTTGCATTAGTAACGATAAAGAAGATATGGACAAATTTAACAATAGATGGAAAAAATGGGACAGACTATTAGAGATAACACCCAACTCCTGACAACACAATTGACATCTTGTGTGTCTGTACAGTTAAAATAAATTAACATAGACTTATATGATAGATAATCAGTACACTGCAAATATTTGTATTTTTATGACACGGCATAAATCTCTCTCTCTCTCTCCCTCTCTCTCTCTCTTTCTCTCTCTCTCTCCCCCTCTCTCCCTCTCTCTCTCTACCTCTCTCCCCCCCCCCTCTCTCTCTCTCTCTCTCTCTCTCTCTCTCTCTCTCTCTTGTGTGTGTGTTTTATATATCTGTTTCCATGTTGTAAAATTGTGAGTGTATGAGTCAGTGCATGTGTAAAAGTGTGATTGTGAGTCGAGATTACATTAAGATAGTGTAATAATGTCATGATGATGATGATGATGCAGTTGATGATATAGTGATATTGATGATGTCATTATGATGATGTTTTGGGGATGTTAAGGTGATGATGATGAGGATGATGTTGATGATTATGATCGATCATGATCATGATGACGATCATGGTGGTGACCATGGTGGTGGTGATGATGATGATGACGATGATGATATGGTGATATTGATGATGTCATTATGATGATGTTTTGGTGATGTTAAGGTGATGATGATGAGGATGATGGTGATGATTATGATTGATATGATCAAAATCATAATGACGATCATGGTGGTGATGATGATGATGCTGGTGATGATGATGGTTGTGATGATGATGATGATGATGATGATGATGATGGATGAATGATGATGATAATGATAGTGATGACAATCATGGTTGTGATGATGATGATGATGATGATGATGATGATGATGATGATGATGATGATGATGATGCATTTATGTCGTGATGTTGATATTGTATTGTCGATGAGAAAGTGTGAGTGTGAGAATGAATGTTAACACGTGTTGTAATTGTATTTATGTAAAATTTCTGAAAAATAAAACAAATACAAAAAAAAAAAAAAGATAGCATCAATACAATAAGGACATTCCTATGTCTAAAATGGAATTTCCATTGGTAGTAAAGTAGATTAAGTGTAACGGGTTTTCATTGTAAAAGACTATACAGAAATAAGTCTGAAAATTGTATACGTATATACGTTCGTTCATTAGGGTACTGATAAACGTCGATATACCCTTCTGAACTTGAAAAAAGGACACAACAAACTCTCCTACATCAGCTGCTTACCTCGATCTCTACTTAAACTACGATCAACATGATTACTACTAAGCTATACGATAAACGTGATGATTTCAATTTTTTCGATTTTAAACTTACCAATTTTTAATAGCAACATCCCTACTTCTCCAACCTATGGTGTTTACATGTCGCAGTTGATTTGTATTCTAGGGCTTGCTCTAAATATCGTGATTTCCGTGAATGATGTCGACTGCTGACAAACAAACTAACAACACAAGGATTCGAGAGATGCAGATTGATCAGCACTATGGGCAAGTTTTATGGTCGCCATCTTTGTCTCATTGAGAAATATTCTGTATATTTGAGTGAAAAGAAGATGGACGGTTTTGAATATGCTCATTAGTGTGTTTACTTGTTGTGATTGACAATATTACTCGGTTCTCATTTTGATTTACTTGGGGGGTGTCGTCGATGAAGCAAAATACGCTTACTTTTCCGGAACACCTGGTCTTATTCTCTTGTATTTTTACAAGAGTCTCCATGAAAATATTTCCTTTGTTCATATTTTGCCCCTTATCGATTATGAGTTCGAATTATGATTTTGTTAACGCTTCGATATTATCTAATTTATTTTGACTGCAAAACATTTAAATGACCATGATAACAATCATAAAATACTCATTCGGAGAATCAGCCACAGAAGGTAAGGCCTTTTTTGCCACATTAGCCACGCCTCCGATAAAGAAGCGTCCCCGCTTAGAAGATGACGTAACACACACATGAACTGCACCTTTCAAATTTAGTAATAGATACAGTATGCCGAAAAAATGAAATTAAACTGCACCATACAACTGTTTCGTCCTCTTCAGTGATACTAGGGACCTAAAGGCGGAATCCAAAATGTCTAAACAAATGTAGAAGCAGAAGGGTCAGATGAGTAAAACCCGTTTGATTTATGAATTTAAAAGTAATGATTTTGAAACGTCGAGTTATCAAAAATGAAACAATCGAAATTAAAAGGAAAACAATCTGTTTTGATAAAGTACAGAGATCTACAGAGGTCCATGATTAGCCATGATGTATACCAACAACTGATAGTTATTTCTTTTAAATTCAATCGAAATAGTGATTGATAAGCTTGTAAAATATCTTTATATAATATGCTTTATAGATGATCAATGATTATTAAAATTATAGTAATTATCAATAAGCTAGTATTTTTAACAAGTTAATAGTATTAAATTAAATGATTTCGAAAGGTTATTATTGACAAGTAATTGTTTGTCAAATTTTCGAAATCTTTTAATGGTGAATATTGACATTCATTATAGCTATAATATACACGTATACACCTATCATTAATTAATTTTGGAGTCTCTCTGTGTTAATATTGAAAAGCAAGAAAAACAGTAAGAGTTGTCTCCCTTAAGACTTTGCTTTGTTTATTGTTTTTCAAACTTTCATCCTAGTGTTGTAGAGGTGCCGAGCTGACCTCTCTCTATTCTCGTGGACCAGGACAACTCGCCCCGAAGGTGTTGAGCTGCCATGTGTGACGGTATTGGGGGTAGTCTACACCTGGTCAAGCCGCTTTACGGACGTGTTTACGTACTGTTGGTCTGACTGTAGATTACGCTGCCGTTGTAGGCAAACTCCATATATACATATATAGTATATCTTGTGTAGCTTCTCACTACAATAGTCAACCAACCTCGGATTACTCGAATACCATGTTTTTTTTCTCGAACTGTTGATCAGGTTCGACTTAGTGGGGTTTTAATAAAATGAAATTTACAATTGTAATTTTAAAACACATATTATAAAAAATTCGGCATATTTCTGATTTTATATTTGCTTTAAACGCAAAAAGTTTTTAAAAAATATCATACATAATTGTCTGCATTTTAAACATATTAGAGAAGGATTGTGATGAGAATAAAGTCAGATTTCAAAAGTTATTGAAATTACAGTTACAGAGAGGCGGACATGGGTTACAATGCCATTGACATATCAAACTATCGTGGATTGCACAACTTCAAACACACATAATCGTTTCACGTATTTGCCTTACAAGTGTATGTAGCTGATCCATCTCAATAAAGTATTCTACTCGTGGTGTAGAAAGATCTGATAAGATGTACATGTAGCAGATTGTAAGATTTACGTAGAAAAAAAATATCAAAAATATGTACATGTAGCAGATTGTAAGATTTACGTAGAAAAAAAATATCAAAAATAGACAAAGGGGGTCAAGGTCACATAATTTCTAACTGGTCAATTTTGATATCAAATACTTTAATAAAATTAAACAAAAACTTTCCTTAACCCACTTTAAAACAGATTGACAACAATTATCACCCCAACATGGAGATCATAATATACATTGTATATACACTGTATTTGGCAAGTTACTGACCCCGCAGGATTCAATGGGGCCATATGGTAGGGGGCCCAAGAGGGGTTTTATTGTGCATTTTGTAGTTTTTATTTTTTTTTTAATTTATTTTTTATTCATTTTAAATAGTATTACAAGACATACATAAATACATACACAAAAACATACATGCAGGTTGTTACATCGTATCATTATATAAATAATTAATACATTATGATGATCTTTTATTACATTTTTTTTTTAAATAATGGTGGTAAATTATATATATATTGTAGTTTTTATTATTATATTTGTTCAAGGAAAAAGCTGTCCCAAGCAATTGGGGAGAAGATTTCTGCAGAGTCTGCAATTTTCTTTGCTCCCAGGGGGTCTGTTTGGGGCCCAAAAAGATGTCAAAATGGGCATTTTCAGCTTCAGGCAACTTTTTATAAAACTAGTAGTCCAATGATTTGTGTTACCCTTGCTAATACCTTTGGTATAATTTTCACAACAATTGAGATATTAATGTAAGCAAAGATCAACTGATTAAATGGTATACGATAAAGAGGGTCTTGACGTTAGTCAGTTCCTGACTGAAACCCAGTAGTAATAGACAGTGTTGAAGCCAATCCTGTCAGATATACTATACACTCCTAGGAGTGTGCCAGGGTGCATTTTTTATTTCAAAAGAATAAATTAATTTTAAAAGAGTCAAGCAACAACGTTTATTTTATTCTTTTTAAGATACCAATTGGACTTCAATAGATATCAAAGATTAAAAAATACAGGGGTCAGCAAATTGCAGTACCTTCTACCCACTTAATGGCGATTATTGTTTCATGTTTGTGATAAATTCAGTCAAATCAATTTGGAAGTGACAATAAAGCTAAAAACGAATTGCACAATAGAACCCTTCTTTAAGCCCTATCACAAGGTTCTATTGAATTCTACGGATTCAGTTACTTGCCGAACATATGCTTCATGAGGATGTGATACGTGTTGTCAATCTTTTTTGGAATCGAATAATAGAAGTTTTTATCTATTTTCTTAAAATATTTGATATCAAAATAGACCGGTTATAAATTAGGTGACCTCCTAATGTTTTCGTCGCAGATCACCAGACACGGGGCAGGTAAAAATCTGGCATGTTATTTGTCTGTTCTGTTCCCTGGGAGGTAAACCCGCAATTGACTGCCTCATGGTCATTTTAATATTGTTTACTGTATATTGTTAAATTAACACCAAATCCTGCGTGTGTGCGATGATAATAAATAAGATTAATTTCAGTAAGTATTGGCAGGTGGCACACGTATAAGCCTGACATGGAGGCCTTATCTTCTGGAGTTTACCTGACTCGCAAAGTTCCCTGCGTAAGTAGAAACGTTTATCGCGGGTCTTTGTCAAGTCCTCATTTACAGAAATGTTACTAGTCGAAGGTTTGTAACGAAACTTTGTCCTGTTTTTGAGGACAGGGCGTTAACATCAAACGGTCATTACATTGTAATCGCGCGATGATCTGGTGAGGTATGGCTGACTGTGATCTATTTCGTAGTTTACCAACACGGTGCGACCGCTCAATGTCAGACACTTTGAGAGGGATATTGGCATCAGCAGCTGCCTTGAGCACCAACCATCCGCCTCAGATATGCCGGAGAAGTGAACCAGAGGACGTCTGCTGTATTGTGCAAGGTCGCCAACTTTGGGCTGGAGGTCGAGCATCTCCCTTTTATCAACATGGAGCTAAGCTTTGCGTGGGGCGATTATAGCAGATATAGGTTGGCCGATAACTTCCTTTTAGTCAAGAAATGTCATTTTCCGCACCGCTTGGGTAATATCATATATATCCTGTATTGATACCACGGTGTTACCTCCACCATTCATATTGACCTGGGTCTGTTTGTGTGACGCTGGGAGGTCGGGGTAGCCGGGGGGGGGGGGGGGGGGGGGGTTGACCCGTTGGGTGAATTTTTGCATGAATCAATAATAATCACACTTGGATTTTTTGCTCTCCTGGATTTGTGAAGCACTTATGTTACTGGAACTTGTAGAGTCGTCTAAGGTTCTCTTGTTTCAGTACTGATGCCATGATTGATAAACACACATCACGTCAACCGTGACGAGATTTCACTTTAAACATTAAAAGCAACTTCCCTGCAACAATAAAATCTAAAAATAGAATCACCACGAATGAAATTTCTAGCACATTTAAATACAAAGGTTCAACAAAGTGTACTATTATAATCTGTCAGCTTAGAAATCATGCTAGCAACTTGAACAGTGATTTATACATGGACCATATGTATATATGACACACCAGTATATAGATGTGGGCATGACAATGAAAACGCTTTTCATTTCATATTTGAATAAGTTCTCACTCTCAACTCAACTTACAAAAATTGATACTATACTTAAAGTATCATTTTATTGATAATAATTGCCACTGGTGTCATTTATTCTATATATTTAAACATACATTCAGAACACCTCTGGGATTCAACCGGACTGAATTGGAAATCGTGATTATAACTGCTTTTAAATTTTAAGAGAACCAACTCCAATAATAGATCCGTATATCTGCAGTCTCCATTTCGAATCAATTTCATATTCTGTAATCCTACAAAACATATATTTCTTGGTAACCTAATCTACATATACAGTGAGTGGATGGCCAACGTGTTGATACACAAGGACATTAGGGCCTATATCCCTTGATTTATGTGGGATGGGTTGTCAACAAATGTACATAATTCTAGTAACGGATATTATCTAAATCATCAACAGAAATCATTGAGTGATAATGAATTCATTTCATAGACTAAATTGGAGTTATCTCCCTTCCGCCATGTATATGGTTGATTTGACAGAATATGTGTAATATTGTAAATGTAAGTATCGAAAGGACATTTGCCCGATGTCCAATCAGTTGACATATTTAAAGTCAATACAATTTGTTAAAATTGAATCGGGCCGAGCAAGGGCCGCAACTCTCACATCAAAGAATCTGTTGTGTCCTTGATTTCAAGTTCAGAAGGGTTTATGCGATCGAGAGATCTTAGACGTTCTTTCAGTTTTGTATTAGGTATGGTATTGTACAGGATGCAACAATCAAATGTTTTGCTCGATATTGATCAAATGATTTCAAAATGTACAACCCGTTGGAGTAAACAGTGTCACAATAAGTCTGACGCCCTGATTTAATGGTACTAATAATAGTAGTAAGAACTAGCAATTAGCATAGCCAGCGATAAAACGTAACCTTTGAGGATCCTTTTGCAGTTTAGGTATCCAATAAAGTCAAGGTTGGTCAGCGTCTTTCTCATTAACCTATATCCTGAAAGATTGTAATAATGAAGCACGTTTGATAACAATACATGGATTAGTGTTTGCAAACACTTATCAAGTTGTTAGATGCAGACACAACCACAAATTTCTCATGTTCGAACATCATGGTCAAGAAATATCGACTTATGTTAAGTTTTCATTTTGAAATACAGACTGCATATTCTTTTCCGAATGCAAGACCTGAAAGACTTCATCCAATCTGAGAGTGAATCCAATGCACTATGTTCACTTTTAACCCAAAGTATGGCATACTCTTCCAACGAGTTCAAACGAATCTTGAAACTTGAAATTGATGGATTCTTTCGATACTTATGACCTTTCATGAAAAGCTCCCGAAGCTTTATGTTGGGGATACTTTTCAGATTGCCAGTTACTTTTTGTCCAGCTGGACCATGGTAATATTTAGACGCAGAACATGAACATGCCGAAAGAGGTCTAAGGTCATCTATATTTAATTGTTGCAATGTTTTCTTATCATTGAAAAGCTTTGGTGCATGAGGTATAGAATAACTGTAGAAAATGATTGGAGTACTTGTATATCGGAAGTACGGTGGTGTGTTAGGTCGAACAGACTTTTGGTGCAAAATATTGCTGATGTTAGTTGTCTTAATCCCATTATTGGCAAATACGAGTTTAAATCTGTCTGTTCAGCACCATAAGACTGGGATCCGTTTTCATATTTAATGTATGGCAGTATGTTAGCTGTAACACCTTTTGTTTAATGTATAAAGTACACGATGGTTAATCTAATAAGTTAAGGTAATAAATCAAGTAAGGTTTTGTTTTTAGGGTCAAACAATTCAGCATTTACTTAATTCGTGGTGAATAAAATAGAGGATACCGAAGCATCAACAAAGCCATAACATCGATTAAACTAGGGGGAAATTCGAAGAGAAGAAACAACTATATGGAAACCCTTGTTAAAGTAAATGGAATTGAAATTATATCTAAAGTAACGCTGCGCTTCACATATAAATCGTCAATGTGTTTGAAGTTCCATGAGCCGTTTTTATTAATTACTGAACTTATTTTCGTTTTTTCGGTGTTTTGCTTTCACCTGTATTCAGAAATTAATGTAAGAATATGTCCCGTTTAGTATTACATATATATATAAATGTGATTGCTACAAATTATATTTTTAATGATTCAAGGCACCTGACACTATTGTGAGTTCCGTCTTGCGTATTGTTTTTACAGAGTAGTATGCATAATATGGCACATGTATGTTGCCAAATGGTGAGATATATGACCTTTGAATTAATAACCTGGGTACAGAAAACGATAAGATAAAATAAGATAAATAATAGTTTATTTAAGTGTCACGCATTGATCCACATTAAAACACATATCGCACATAAAGAACATATACAAGTAAAAATGAGCAATACCAAGCCATACAATTGTCTGACGTATGGGTACAAAAAATCAAATAAAATAATCATAAATTATTGTTTCATGTACGCCTACATCTCAAGTGTTATTAACTTATTAAACTATTGTATCATTGGTACATGTATCATTAGGCTATTACCCTTCCCACATCACATGCATTGATAATGAAAAAAAAAGAGAATACCAGAGCGTCAACAAAACCATAATCAGAACTCAAAATCGTTGAAACTAGGGGCAAAATAGGAACAAAGGAAATATTTACATGGAGACTCTCGTAAAAGCACAAGATAATAAGACCAGGTGCTCCGGAAGAGTAAGCGTCTTCTGCTTCATCGACGACACCCGCCATGTAAATTTTGGTCACATCCAAGTAAGCATCAATCCTCAAAATGAGAACCGTTGAATTGAAATTGAAGTGAGATTTTTTAATAGAAATTGAAGTGAGATAAATTGAAGTGAGATTAATATTAGATATATATACAAAGTAATGTATGTGCGGTTTAACTCAATTTTATAATTTATGTAGTTGAATTGACCTAAAATATTGTACTTTAGCCTTTTTAGTACAGCAGGGAATAATAATCAAAACATAAAATATCACATAAGTAAACAAAACTTTTTTTCGCAAGATTATATTTCTGATACGGTCCATAATCACTTGTAGTTATAATATTAACGCTAGAAATGTGTTATACAAATCATAATACATCTGCTAGCGAAACATTGAATATTATACCACAATGATTTACAGAAGACTTTCGTATTTAAACATAATACATTTTAGTGAGGTATAAACTGAAATCAGTAACAGATATATACGATTTAACAAAAAATCGCAGAGTCAAATTAACTTAGTTTGCAGAGGGGCTTTACCCCTATATAAAGTCCGTTAGTTAAGAAGGGTAAAATAATATAAACATAAAATATAACACAAATATGTTACTTTATTTTCAGGATAAGTTTTCTGTCTCGAGACATTCCAAAAACATGTTTAGAGATTACGATACTACTTTATGTGAAAGAGTCACTTTTCGTTACAGAACAATATATTACACCGTCATCAAAATGGAATAAACACGTGGAATTATGCTCAAATATATGAGGTTGGTCAATGTATCGCAGAAAAATTAAAACATCTTGGGGTATTTGAGATTGGCCCATGTATCCCCCTGAATTGAATAGGGCATAACCATATGAACATATTTTTTTTTTCAATCTCTGTTTTATACAGAGTAATATTCTGATACACATCATCAATTGTAAAAATACCGTTAAAAGGAATGCAATATTAATGTATTGCAATTTTGATAAAATTGAAATGAAGACCTAAACTCAAACCAGTATCAAGACTAAAGTCGGAATCAAATATATACGATTTGACTAACTACCACTGGGTAAAATAAGAATTATACAGGAGCAAGGGTGGGGTTAGACCTACATTTACCATACCATTTATCTAAGAATGCTTAAACTTGAATACTTTGTCAGTAACTATATATGAAGTTTAACTGACCGTCTTTTCTCCCAAGTGTAAGCATTCAACGGCTCTCCAGCTCAAGGTCGGAACCAGTACTGTTGAGGCTGTACCAACTGTTAAAAATCTAGGAATATACTTTGATAGTTCACTGAACATGGAGAAACAAGTGAATGTTATTGCTAAAGCCTGTTACTACCAGACCAGGAACATCGATTGTATCCGGCAGTTATAAACTGCCGGTGCATGCAAGATTTTGGTGCATTCACTTGTTCCTCACGGCTGAATTATTGTAATGGCATACTCTGTGGTTTATCTGATAGATTAACAAGTCGCCTACATAAGGTCCAGAACACGGCAGCTCGTCTTGTTTCCCGAGTTCGAAAGAGTGAGCACATCACTCCTGTTCTGTATTCATTACACTGGTTACCTGTACAATACATATCACAGTACAAAATCTTGGTATACACATACAAGGCACTGGATGGAAAAGCTCCCCAGTACATAAGAGAGCTCGTTACCCTGTATCAGCCGTCACGATCACTGAGGTCGGAGACAGAATCAATGTTGTGTGTCCCAAAATCTCGTACTGTGACCTATGGAAACCGGTGTTTTAAGAGAGTTCCGGCCACATTTTTAAATAGCTTACCGTTCGCTAACAGAAACACAAATAATCTGGCCAAATTCAAAAAACATTTGAAGACGTACCTCTTCACGTATGCATTTTACGGTATTACATGTAACTTAGACGACATGTATATACTGACATTTGTTTATCTAATTTGTATTGATATGCATTTTTATATTATCACATATGAGCTAAGATTGTTATAACGTTTTATTTATGCATAGTAAGTATCAAATTATTATCCACATGTTGTGAAGATCTTTAGAGTAATTTTACTAATTATATAGAGCGCTATATAAATGTTGTATATTATTATTTATGTGTATATCATAGTAATTTGTATACATACAGATGCAGTACAACATCATGGACATTATGTAGGTGTAATCTCCCTTTCTACAACAATAGGTGTGTGTTTTAAACTCTCAGGGTATATCATAATCATTACAACTGTTGCATAACATTTTGTTTATACTGTTCCAAACGTGGAATAAACTCTAAACTCATTTTGTTTGGCTGACATGGTGAACTTTGACTGGCAATATGTCACTTGCTGATTGTTAACGACGTCATTTGTTGTTCACGTCGTCACCACTTGGCGATATACGAGATGATACATTTTGCGCATATTATAGTCTGCGATTCTCTCCAGGTGTTTCCGACTGAAATTGTGGTAGAAACAGGTCACACGACTCGTGGTTATTGGATTTAGAATTTTTTCATTCTCGTTAATTATTTTCTAAAAAGGACGACCGCTCAAGCATTTTTTGAGTAATTGTTTTTCGTTGTTTCAATCACAGGATGTTCCTAGTGGAGAGACCCAACCCAGAGCCTGTGTTATACATATTCTGTAACATTGCAGTGTTAACGCACTTCCTCAATACGATGTGACATTTATGTGTTCAGGAAGTACTGTGTTAGAGCGACCTAGACATTCAACAAATCACGGTTATAGTCAGCAAATTCAGAAAAAATCTTTACAACATGACTTTGTTTTCAACAATTAAACAACAAATGAAAAGCAAATAAAAGGCAAAGTAAAGTAACTTTCAGCCTTTCCTAATATAGTACATTGTAGTGACTGTACTCACAATTCCTCGTCGCCGGGGAATACAATTCTAATGTTAAGTCCTTCGAACAAAGTTTCTCGATAAATTTCTGGATTAAATCCGTATAAGGCAGAGTGAAAAACAAGTTAAAGTCGATATGAAATAATTGTCAAGGGTCTATAAGCAGTGCTCTAACCCGATAACACAGTGTCAGCTATCTCAATATCTGAATATTTGTTAAACGCATGTTTATACGATGATACTCTTCATATTAGCTGCTTTCCTATTTGGTGTAGTTTCAAATATTATACTTTTAGTTATTTACACAAACAACTCGAAAGTTATGTGCAATCCTTTCGTAATCTACTGGAACGGAAATATATCATAAGGAGATCCTTATATGGGACTACACGTAACAACATACATGTATAAAGTATTCGTTTTTATTACAATTTTACCAGTGAAAGACCGAAAATTATGTATTCTATAAAAGTGATAATTTTCGCTAGTAAGAAATATGATATTTTCCACTAGTGAAAAATATCACTTTTTTATTTGACCAATTAGGGGGCTGCTTACAACGACGTTTGGGGAAATCAAAAGCTGCCACTGCACATTTTCCTATAAAAATGTAATAAACAGAATATCTAACAGTATCTTCAGTAATACCAATCATATTTCACTCGTGTGGTTTTATTTTGAAATTATCAAAATATTAGCCCCACTCGTGAAATATATTTGGTATTACTGAAGACACTGTTAGATATCCTCTATATCTCAACATTAATACTCCTATGCTGACATAAACCTGATTTAGACCAGTCATGTTATGATTTAACCTTAAATAAAATAAGAGAATACCGAAGCGTCAACATAATCACAATCCAAACTCAAAATCGAATAAACCAGGGGCAAAATTGAACAAAGGAAAGATTTACATGGAGACCCCTGCAAAAGTACAAGAGAATAAGACCAGGTGTTCCGGAAGAGTAAGCGGCTACCGCTTCATCTACGACATCCGCCATGTAAATCTTGGTCACATCAAAGTAAGCATCAATCCTCAAAATGGGAACCGGGAAAACAGTTTTGCTACCTTTATAGATATCAGTTTGTAGATCTATCGAATCATCATCCTCGTTGTCTTCAAAGAGTGCGAGTCTTTCGGGTCAACAAAGAAATTCCAGAACATTTTGTCAACACCTTTCACATTTTGGTACGGGCCATTTATGTTAGCTGGAGCACAGCTGCTGAACCACCATCCGCTCTCAAAGCGCACTCCACACGCTGTGCCGTCAAACGAACTGTAGCTTTTGTCCATTGTTGAGAAAGAGGTCCCGTCAGCATACGTCATGATATCAACTAAACAAAAATATGAAACTGTGTGTCAACAGAACAATAATTCGAATTCAAAATTGACAAACTAAGTCAAAAATAAGAACATAAGAAGGTTGATATAGAAAATTTCAAGGGAAAGGGATTTAATTAACGAATGAAAACTAATATTTTCAACATTCATCACAACATTGACTTTCTTGACATCATATAACGAACATATTACTTCCGTTTTAACATAATTATACGACATTAAAACCCAACTTACTCGAACTCATGGATACCTGATCAATAGTTCGAGGAATGAATGGTATTCGAGTAATCCGAGATCCCAATCGGGAACAACATTACTGTTCGACGAAACCAATTCAAGCAATCGGGTTCGAGTAAGTTGGATTTTATTGTATATGCAAATAATAAAAGAAAATGATTTGGCACCAGTTTTGACCAAAAAGTTCAAGGAATGCCAAAGCGTCAGAACAACCATAATGCAAGCTCAAAATCAATTAAACTAGACGCAAAATACGAACAAAGAAGAGATTTACACGGAGACCCTCGTAAAAGTACAAAAAAGTGTTCGGGAAGAGAATATGTGTCATGGCGGACATGAACTAAGTACGTCATGTGTTACGTCAATAAAGTGTACCTATACACGATGATAAAGCCGTTTGTGTTACGTCAATAAAGTGTACCTAAACACGATGATAAAGCCGTTTGTGTTACGTCGATGTAGTGTACATGTACACGATGATAAAGCCGTCTGTGTTACGTTGATGTAGTGTACCTATACACGATGATAAGGCCGTCTGTGTTACGTCAATAAAGTGTACCTAAACACGATGATAAAGCCGTCTGTGTTACGTCAATAAAGTGTACCTATATACGATGATAAAGCCGTTTGTGTTACGTCAATAAAGTGTACCTATACACGATGATAAGGCCGTCTGTGTTACGTCAATAAAGTGTACCTATACACGATGATAAAGCCGTCTGTGTTACGTCAATAAAGTGTACCTATACACGATGATAAAGCCGTCTGTGTTACGTCAATAAAGTGTACCTATACACGATGATAAAGGCGCCCCTGAAGGGATATTTGTTAACCTTAGCACGGGTTCATCTTGATCATGCTATGTAAATAAAAATCGTCACGGATACTCGATTGCAGCTATAGAAGTGTCCTGAAGGAAGTGCTACATTGTATGAGTTTAGGAATTCATCATGTACATGAAATGTAATAAAATGAATAATACCTATGCTAAGTATTTATACAGAATAGTATTACATATATGTTTAACAGGTTGCACTTCGAATACAAATCGATTTTTATTAACATTCACGAGGCAGGTCTGCGCATGCTCCGTGCGGTCAAATTGCTTAGAAATGTTTGTAAACATAGATTTCATGTGAATGGGCAGGACAATTAAGGAGTTCCTTAATATTTGATAAAAAATGCATGGAAAAATCGAGTTTAGTTCGTACGTAGCGCGCCGACTTTCCGTGTATATGTTTCGTATTTCGTGTAATGCAAAGTAGCGTATTCCATGTTGTGATTTTGAGTTGTACAGGTGTATTGTGGTGTCGTGCTCGTTACGTTTGTTAATACGTTGGTATCCTATACAGTGGTTGTTGGTCAGTGTTACGTCAAGTTGTGTATGCGTTTTCATTGGTTGATTCTGTGGTCAGTTTTGGCGCATGTTTCTTTGTGGGTTTTATACGTCAGTACCCTTTGCGGACTCATAGGCGACGGACGGAATAGTAGAATGTAAGTGTTTCTTTGTCTTTGTGTAATATCCTTGTTATGTACTCTGTATCTTATAAGTGATAATTCTAAAATTTGTATAAGTATAGATGATTTATTAATTGTCATAAGAAATCATATATAATTAATGTAGTTTTTTTTTTATATATTTCGGACCAAACATTGTATTGAAAAATCGATAATTTAATAGTGTGTGAGAGGCGTTATGGCGTTTATTTATTTACTTAGTAAAGTAAGTGAAACGTACCTATAGATGGGTTTTATTTGTATTACAGTTTCTTGAGTATCTGACGGTATAGATCGTCCTACGTAGAGTATTAGTTGTAGCCACGGCTTTGTGCCACACGTAGGTATGCTATATTATATTTTATGTAAACGTATATAAGTTGATATGATAAGACATATAACGCTAGATTATCTGTAAATTAAATATATTCAAATGAATTGTTGATATCTACTGATAATTGTAATGTAATCGTGTAAGAGATATTTCCCTTGCATTTGAAATGTTAATGTATAATTCTATATGCCTATTGCTTTTTATGTGTCTGTAGCTTGTACTTTGTACTTGTTGCAGGGTTAGGGTTTTACAACTTTAATAAAAGTCTTAAAAGAGGACAGTGAACAAAATCCAGAGGAGTTGTTTTATCTGAAAACACAACATGAACATCTCTACTACATCGGTATGAATGTTCTAAAAGGATTACTGTGCAATTTATAAAATATTTGGTGATATTATAAAAAACGTAAACAAACTTCACTTAATTGCCTCTTTAAACTATTTCCAACATGGACTGTTTACTTCTAAGCTATGAGATAAACGTGACGATTTCAATTAACATCAGCAATATCTTGCACCAAAAGTCTGTTCAAGCTAACATGCCACCGTACTTCCGATATAAAAGTTCACCGATTATTTCCTACAGTTATTCTTTACCTATTGCACCAAAACTTTTCAATTACAAGCAAACATTGCAACAATTGAATATAGATGACCTTTGAATGACTCCTCCTTCAGCATGTTCATGTTCTTCATCTCAATATTGCTATGGTCCAGCTGGCCACACAGTAACGGGTAATCTGAATAGTATCCCAAATATAAAGCTCCGGGAGCTTTTCATGAAAGGTCCTAAGTATCGAGAGACTCCATCCATTAATTGGCTTGTGAATTTCAAGATTCTTATGGACTCGGTGGAAGATTACGCCAGACAATGGAATAAATGTGAACATGCTGAATTGGATTCACTTTCAGAGTGGGTGAAGTCTATCAGGTCCTCTATTCAGAAAAGAATAAGCAATTTGCGTCACAAATGAAAACTAAACACAAGTCGATATTTCGTGACTCCGATGTCCGAACAACACTCAATGACCTATATAATGAGTATGTGATTGTGTCTGCAGACAAGGCATCTAATAACCTGATCCTAGTTTGCAAACACTATTACATTCATTGTTTGCAAAAAGAACTAGGCCTGCTTGATAACCAAGGTAACCCTACTTACACATTGACCGGTTTTTCGAAAAATGAAATACTGTCCAACCACGCTTCTGTATTACAATCTTTCGAAGTACCAGTTAATGAGCAAGACGCTGATCTACCTTGTCATTATTGGATACCGACACTACACAAGGATTCTTATAAGCAACGTTTTATCGCTGGCTCTGCTAATTGCTCGACCAAGCCATTATCAAAACTTCCTTCTGCAATTCTTAGTACCATAAAATCAGGGCTTCAGTCGTATTGTGACACTGTATACTCCAGAAGTGGAATTAATGGGATGTGGATTTTGAAAAACTCGAAAGATCTTTTGATCAATCTTGAACACCCCCTCCTAAAATTGTAAGTCTTTTCGATCAAAACATTTGATTTTTCCACCCTGTACACTACCATACATCTTACAAAATTGAAAGAACGTCTCCGATATCTTGTTATAAGAGCTTTCTTTTCCAAGAAAGGCGGACGACAATACAAATTCCTATGGGAACAAACTGTTCCCCACCCTTAGCTGACTTGTTTTTGTTTTCATACGAGGCTGAATTTGTGGAGGACAGGTAACAAAAACCTTGCCAAATCTTTTAATTTCACTTTCAGATATATCGACGATGTGTTGTCTACAAACAACAAGAAATTTGCTGACCACGTCGGTCGTATATACCCTTTCGAACATGAAATAAAGGACACAACAGACTCTTCTACATCAGCTGCTTACCTCAATCTCTTCTTAAACTACGACCAACATGGACAGCGTAATACTAAGCTATACGATAAATGTGATGATATCAATTTTCCGATCGTGTACTTTCCATTTCTTGATAGTAACATTCCTGCTTCTCAAACCTATGGTGTTTACATGTCGCAGTTGATTCGGTATTCCAGGGCTTGCTCTAAATATCGGGATTTTGGTGATCGATGTCGACTGCTGACAAACAAACTAACAACACAAGGAATCGAGATATGCAGGTTGATCATAACTATGGGCAAGTTTTATGATCGCCATCTTTGTCTAATTGAGAAATATTCGGTATCTTTAAGTGATATGAAGATGGACGTTTTTGAGTATGCTCATTAGTGTGTTTACTTGTTGTAATTGGCAATGATACTCGGTTCTCATTTTGAGAACTTGATGTTTATTTTGATGTGACAAAGATTTACATGGCGTGTGTCGTCGATGATCCAGAATAAGCTTACCCTTCCGGAACATCTGGTCTTATTCGCTTGAACGTTTGCATGGGTCTCCATGTGAATCTTTCTTTTGTTCATATTTTGCCCCTGTTTTAACCGATTTTGAGTTTGGATTATGATTATGTTAACGCTTCGGTATTCTCTTATTTTTTTCCCGATAGAGAGCTTTCCATTTCTTAAAAGTAACATCCCTGCTTATCTAACCTATGGTGTGTAATGTTGCAAAAAATAGTAATATTTATTACAGGAAATAGATCACAGACTTGATTATTACACAATTAAAATCACATAAAAGACAATAAAAATACACAAATTCGCAACAGATTACATAACTATTTAAATTGAATTTTAGATACATTGTATGTATAGTCCAGACAAAGAGTGTGATTGGGCAACCCCTACCTTTCATCTCTCTGATTATTAAGTACATATCACAGTAAGATATGTTTAAAGTTAAAATATGTTTTTTTTATCATTTTGAAAAGAGTAGAATATTTTGACAATGAACAAATATAGATATGTAGACCAGATATTTGTTTTTACTCTAAATATCAAAATTTTATCTTAAACTTACTAGACAGGGATTCGAGAGATGCAGGTTAATCAGAAAGTTTGATGGTCCCGACTTTGTCCTATTAAGAAATATTGTGTATCTTTGTGTGATATGAAGACGAACCGTTTTGAGTATTGTGCTTACTTGTTGCGATTGAAAATGATGACTCGGGTTTTCCACTTTGGGAACTTGATGATTACAACCGTACCTGGAAGTGACCAATATTTACATAGAGGGTGTAGTCGTTTTTATGAAACACCGGTTCCTTTTTCTCTTTTATTCTTAGAATTGCTTCAATGTTGATCTTTCATTGGTATCATTATTTGCCCCTAGTCTAATCGATTTCGAGTTCGAATTATGGTTTTGTTGACGCTTCGGTATTCTCTGGGTTTTTTCAACTACAGTAATATACTCAAAATCATTGAAAATACGTTTTGACTGGCTATCAATTTGAAAATATTAATTTGTTCCTGAACATTTGTGCCAAAAAAAAGCAGTCAGCGAAATCAGGTATATAAAATGTAACCCATATAAACTTCCGAATGTGTAGGGCTAAAATAGTGTGAATGGTTTTGACAAGTTCAAACTTCATCACGTTGCCTTTGCTTCTTTTCGGCAATGGTGTTTTCCGAATTCATGACGTCACGTCATTGTTGCACCATTGTGACATCGCATAGGGTGATATGCTATGTAAGATAGAGTTATGTGACAAAGCTTCCTTATATGTGCAAGCAATATCCTATATGGCGACATATGAATTAAAAAAAAAACAACTTACAAACATTTCCTGAGAATCCGCCCACAGTAAACTTGTAGTTATCATCTTCATTAGCTACCTGGAACGTCGTGTACTCGACGTGTCCCTGTTGTCCGTCCCAGGCTTCTATTTCTATACGTAATGTTCTCGGCGAGGTCGTCAGCTGGTGAAGAATGTCATTACCTTTGTAACATAACAGAGGGGAAAAGGGGGAAATAAATTAGCATTTTATACTGTACTCTAGATATCAACAAGATATTAACTGTTCACAATGAAGTACTGTATCATATACACGTACATCGTGGTCCATATATGTACACATAGGCAAACTTGTACACTATAAACTTGAAATCAATGTTACAGTATTATATATATAAAAGGAGTTCAAATCCAATTTACATTTGCGTTGCAATCCACAATAATTATGATCATTATCAGCAGGAATGCTCGTTCATAGCGAAGCGACAATATTCTCAATAAACAAGCTTGGTTTTTGATTATGTGTTTTGTCTCGTTTGCTTCCATACTCATAGTTCTGGCTAGTATGGTGATACAACATCTTGTATCAAACATGTGTGATACAATCCGACAGAAAGCATTCACCGAAAATAGTAGTATCACTATTGTGATATAACATAGGTGTGTGATAAATGTACACACTACATTTCTCTATTATTTAACACGTACATCATTATATACACATGAACACACTACAGTTTACGATCTTACCGATCCAGAACTCCCCGCTCAGTTCCCCGAATCCGTTCTTGTAGTCTGCCCAATTGCGATAGAAATCGACCGTTCCATCGAATCGTCTTTGTATCACCTTTATTAGATAACAAGAATGATAATCCTTTTTTAGCATAGGGCTTGATATTTGACGGTATCAATTAAAGATTTCAAATAGATACAGATGAGATTGATTTTATTACTAAATGTACTTTAAACCTGTTTCCATTACAAAACATGCTTCTCACAATATGGCTGTATTTTAACTGCTTTATATAAGGATTGAAAGTCATTTTTTTAACTTTCATAGCACTATGAAAGTTAAAAAAATGACTTTCAATCCATATATTCACATTTTTACTATAACACAGGTACTGAATTCCATTATGTTTTTTTCCAAATAATTAGTTATGTCCCCCAAACGAAGTGGGGGGACATATTGTTTTTGCTCGGTTTCTTATTATTATTATTATTATTCTTGTTTCTTCCACTTTCTTCCGTCGCGGAGGTTTCCGACCGTTTTCTCAAAAACTACTGGACGGATCTTCACGAAACTTCACACACATACTCATTAGGGGCGGGGTGTGTGAAAACGGGTTGTTTTTTTGCGACCGGAAGTCCAAGATGGCCGCCAGAGCTAATTTCCGGTTTTCAAAATTCAGTCTCCGATTTCAGTAAAAATTGGTACATGGGTGTTTTAAGGGATGCTGAATAACATGGTAACATTTTCGTAAAGTTTGGTTGCCACCGAAACGAAAATGGAGGCCTCTGATTGGTCGAAATTGATATATTGTCCGATTTCAATGAAATTTAATATATATGTGTAGTATTACACCAACAACATTGTCGTCACATCCGTTTCATGATTCGTCAACATGGCCGCTATTTCCTGGTTTCTGATTGGTCGAAATTTATATATTGTCCGATTTCAATGAAATTTAATATATATGTGTAGTATTACACCAACAACATTGTCGTAACCTCCGTTTCGTGATTCGTCAACATGGCCGCTATTTCCTGGCTTCTGATTGGTCGAAATTTATATATTGTCCGATTTCAATGAAATTTTATATATAACTGTAGTAGGACACCACGGACATTGTCGTAACCTCCGTTTCGTGATTCGTCAACATGGCCGCTATTTCCTATATGGGGTGTCAGCTATATTTCCATTGTGAGTTCATTGAGCTCATCAGTTCCGACCAAAGGGGTAGTTTGGGGGACATCTGTAATGGTACCCCATTACAATTAGCATTTGTTTATTAGCTGCGCTTCTATAGGCGTCGTCATTTAAACGACATTGGCAGAACAGACCAGCTTGAATAAATTTGGCGCCAATGATAATAACGAGTCATTTGAGCGTTTGACGCAAGGGCAATCTCCATGTTATCCAAAGCGGCGCGAAAAAACTCTCACTGAACAAGATTGATCTATGACGTCATAATTAAACCACGTGCTACGTTTCAAGAACCATTGCTTTCATACTTTTATGAAAGGCATGTTTACTGGTAATGTTCATATAGTGGGTTGCAGCGCAAATGTAAATATATAAGGATTGAAAGTCATTTTTTAAAACTTTCATGATGGTGCGAAAGGTCAGTCGTTACATCCATATTGAATGAAGCCTGCTACGGCTTAATGCTAAATACGGATGTTACTTCTCACCTTCATAGCACTATGAAAGTTAAAAAAATGACTTTCAATCCATATATTTACATTTTTACTAAAGAACAATTGCTTAATATCGTTTATATTTTTTTCGATTAAAAGTGTATTACCTGCGTTTATATATATGTCATCATTTAAACGACATTGACGGAACAGCCCAGTTTAAATATAATAGGGGCCAATGATAAATATTAGTCATTTGAGTGTTTGACGCAAGGGCATTCTCCAGGTTATTCATGCGGCTCGACAAGACTCTCATTAAACAGGCTTGATTTAGGACCGCATAATTAAATCACGTGCTATGTCTCGAGAACCATTGCTTTCATACTTTTATGAAAAGTATTTTTGCTGTTGAGGTTCATACAGTGGGTTGCAGCGCAAATGTAAAATGTATATACATGTAGCTATGATCCATACGCAGGTATATACACCAGTTATATACAAAACAGAGGTAATATTATTTATATATATACGTGAAATAGTTTAACATTCCTCACATACTAGATACAAGACTAGACTTAATATTTTAAAATTTGGCTCAATATTTTATGGTTTAGTGTCAACAAGATCGGTTTTTGATTACACAGTGTAGTGAATTTTAATAATAGTGCATATGTTTAAATAATATACCTGCACAGGTTTAATTGGGAGTGACCAAGAATCACATGGCGGGTGTCGTCGATAAATTAGAAGACGCTTACTATTCCGGAACACTAATATTATAATCTCCTATTTGTTTTTCAGTGTTATCCGTGTAAAACCTGACCTTTGTTAAAATTTGATCGAATTTGATCTTAGTCTATTATTCAAATCACACTGCACATATTTATAGGACTTAACAGTCTTACTCGATTTTGTGCGAGTAAGATACATATATATTAAAGCATAAAGATGAAAAGTCCATTTCTTCTTGTCGTATTGAGCTTGAGTCTATATATTGTTGGTCATGGTCCAGTTGTTCAAAGGGTGATTAGCTTAACCAATATTTAACGACATTTTTCAAACTTGAATAATTCTGTCATTATACAAGTAACAATCTTAATATTTTGTATGTAAATTGACGATATTAGGTATTTCATATCTGCAAAGTTGCAATTAAATCTATGAATTCATTTTACAGTTACAGGATAATTAAAATTTGTACTAATCACTTATTAAGCTAATCATCTTTTGAACAACTGGGCCCATATTAATAATAATACCAATAACTTCTTTGAACATCAATGACCCATCAATACAGTGGTCGACACAAGACATGCATCACATTGAATAAAAAATATAGAGATTGCTATTCTAAAATTAATTTTACGAAATCAAGACTCATGACTGTTACTTGGCCTATATTCTAAAAGATAATTATAAATACATGTACACATTACATATATCTAATACTAATAAACAAAATAATAATTTCATACACCTACGTATAATATACCTTCTTTTATCTCAAAGACACACTTACATCAACAACAGAAAATCATACTTACAGTCCATGGTCCCTCCGCAGTCTCCATATCACAAAGTACGTTAATGTCATTGCCTTCCGTAGGAGTTATCTGATAAATCCCTGTGGGATATAAACCTCCTCTAGGTAGTTCCGAGCAGATACGGCTGACTGTAAAATAAGATAAAATATATCGTATAATGCTTGAATATACAGACATGGTTATATAAAGGCTCATCTCACATATAAACCAATTTTGATTTGTTCAATTATATCAGTGTAACTGTACCATCAAGGTTTTATGCTTTAAAAATTACAGTATTTGACATGGACGATGAAAACAAAACAAATTCTATTTAAATTGAAAACAAAAATCACAACCACAAGCATGTTTACAGGCACTGAACATTATGATAACTCTGAAAGAAGTTCAATATGTTTATACAACTAATAGAAGTTCATGAAAAAATGCAAAATGTTCATAAGGCAAATTAAAGTATAACAAAATAGATAGATAAATTAGCCACTTACGCAGAGAGAAGTATATTGTTGTCATGTTTACTGTGGTGCCATATTCCTCGTTGATCACACGGGAGTAGGTGTCGCACCTTTTGTCGATCACCGTGTATGCAAAAAACACACATCCATCCTCTATGCATTTCAGCGAACACTTCAAACGACTGGAGATCTCAGTATTTGAAGTTATTAAGTACGCGTTGTGATTTGGTTGGGATGTACGCGATGTTTTGATAAATAAGTGATCGTTTATCTCGTCTGTCGCTGCAGTGTTTATGATGAGTAATATTAAACATACAAGACTCATTTCTGTTGTCGGTGTTACTCCAATAAAGGTTCAAACTAAATGGCTGTCCCTATTAATACAAACGCTGAACCAATTCTTCTGTATTGCTATGTTGTCACTCCACTGACGAATAACCAGTAGCTATTGGTTGTGATGTGAAGAAGGCGGTCACATACTGTATAAATGATTCAACAGATATACCTCATTGGTCTGCGCGTCGTGGAAAACATCAATACATATACAGTATTGATACAAGCTATGTTATTGAGAAAACTGGTAATTACATCTAGGATTTATTTAGTAAAACATAGCAATGTGTTTGGCAGGAGGACGAGTATTACAAACTTTCTTAAAAACCCCTTTGCTTATTAGGTATCCTTTAATACATCACTACATTAGGAACTGAAACACAGATTCTCTGGTTAGGTACGAACATCACACAGTTTTAGTGCTAAGTTCCGGCCGGAAAACTGCGTGGTATGAAGATCGACGTTTTTGAGTATGCCCACTGATTGTAATGCTTTTGAAAAGTCTCCGCAAATTTTGTGAACATGTATGTCTTTGGATACAAAAATAAATAAGATAATACCGAAGCTTTAACAAAATCACAATCCAAACTCAAAATCGATTAAACCAGGGACAAAATATGAACAAAGGAAAGATTTTCATGGAGACTCTCGTAAAAGAGAATAAGACAAGGTGTTCCGGAAGAGTAAGCGTCTTATGTTTCATCGACGACACCCGCCATGTAAATCTTTGTCACATCAAAGTAAACATCAAGTTCTCAAAATGAAAACCGAGTATCATTGTCAATCACAAGAAGTAAACAAACTTATGAGCATACTCAAAAAAGTCAATCTTCATATCACTTAAAGATACAGAATATTTCTCAATGAGACAAAAAATGCGACCATTAAACGTGTCAATAGTTCTGACCAACCTGCATCTCTCGAAACCTTGTGTTTTTTGTTTGTTTGTCAGCAGTCGACATCCATCACGAAAACCCCGATATTTAGAGCAAGCCCTAGAATAGAAAGGACATATATAACAATAATAATAATAATAAACTTTATTTATTGACGATAAAACACCTGTTAAGCAAAGCTAAACTTCCACAGAGTCCTCTTGTTAGTAAAAGGATTAGTTAAAACAATAATCATTACAGTTAAGATAGCCAAAATATTTGTTTGGCATACTAAACTACCATAATTAAATTAAATACATCATTTAAAGGATCATTTACACAATATCATTTAAAACATCACAGAAATAAAGATAAAATATGGTACTCAGTATTATTATCACAGGATCAGTATACAATTAAGTTGAATTAATATAATTTCAATTATTCAAATTACAACTGTTATAATTAGACTAAATATTCAATATACAATTAAAGGGTCATGTACACAATTTCATAAAAAGTATCACAGAAGCAAAGATTCACTATTCCAAGCTTAGCCAATTTGGTGTTCAGTATAAGACCAAATGTCTAATTTACATATATGCTAATGAAGCAAAAAATAAAAATTGACAGTATATACGCTGATATAGCATGAATAAAACAGAAAGTAATATTCAAGACGTTTCCTTGATAAAAATAAATATATTCAAACTGCATTCATACTGTTTCCAGCATTTTTTTTTAAACATTGGAAGGGAGGATGCAAGTCTAACTTCAACTGGTAGGTTGTTCCAAATTTGGCTCCCTTCTAATACAAACTGCTTTGAATAAAAAGTAGTGCGGTATCTTGGAACTTGTATAAACTTTTGAGAAGCAGATCTTGTACGACTGTTGTTAGAGAACTCAAATTGTCTTGCCAGGTATTCAGGTACAAGATTATTGACACATAACAACAGAAACTCATGCATGATAGATGGACAGCGAGAGGGAAAAACAATCGAACGAACAGAGCGTGAGATCGTTTGGTACGCTAACCAGTGCCTGATGAATAATTTAATTCGTAAGTGCTTCAAACAGGGCTTGTTCCATTGCCGTTTATGTCTCGCTTATAAATTATGTCCTTTGAAAAAAAATCAGAGAGTACCAAAGCGTCAACAAAACCATAATCCGAACTCAAAATCGTTTAAACTAGGGGCAAAATAGGAACAAAGGAAAGATTTTCACGGAGATTTTTGAAAAAATGACACACAGCGAATAATAGTGTTTGCTACGTTGTATGCTATATTTGTGGGCGTTGTAATTAGCATATTTTATAAAGACTGGTTTGTAAACTCTTTGCCACATCTTTTTATGTCTCGTTTAGGTATATCGACAAAGTGCTTTCTGCAAACAACAAGAAGTTTACCAAAAATAAATAAGAAAACAATAAAAAATAAGAGGATACCGAAGCGTTAACAAAATCATAATCCAAACTCCAAAAAATCGATTAAACCAGGAGCAAAATATGAACAAAGGAAATATTTACACCCGCCATGTAAAACTGACCAAGTCGATCTAATAAAGGACACAACTGACTTTTTCTACAACAGCCGCTGTTCGCGATCTTACTTTAGAATGTGACTGACAGGGAAAGCTTACTACCGAGTTAAACGACAAACGTGACGATTTCAATCGATTTTCAAATCATTAACTTCCCTTTTCTGATCATCCCTGACAAAAACATAGATTCGCGAGTTGTCAATGATATAATGTCAGCTGCTGACAAATAAACTAACAACACAAATATTTTGCCCAACAAAATAACAAAGATTATCGATGCGATCCTTGGCGATTATTTCTAACGCACACTTGGGCGCACGATAAACGAATATTGTGCGATTACAACCGTGGTTGATGTAAATGAAGAAAAGGTTTAGCAATATATACGGTTTTGCGCTTGTTGTTTTCAACATACATTTCTATATTCTAACTATATACGTTATCTGATATTTCTATCTATATATTTCCTAAAATCAGTTATAGTCTTTTTGTAGTTTTTGAAACAAACCAAATAGACACATATTGACAAGTTTCCATTCAGGTAAATATTGCCAGTTTTGACCAAGTTTTACCTGTACATAGGACCATAGGTGTAGATGTCTCTGGCTCGGGGCACTTTTAGGTGTGAAAACAAAGGTAAAGTGAGGAGATGAGGGTTGTTTAAATACAGTAACTACAATTAATGTAATTATAAGAGTCCAGTTTGTTTTCATAATGTCGTAGCGGATCGCCACACACAGGACAGGTAAACCTCTGGCATGCTATTTACCTGTTCTGTTGCCTGGGAGCTAAACCCGCATTTGGCTGTCTCATGGTCACTGCAATACTGTTTACTGTATATTGTAAAATTAACATAATCCCAATAAATATTATTCGAATTTATATAGTTTTAGGACAAAAGAGTTGCTTTTCATTCCGTAATATTTATCGACCAATTGTACCAAATCGTGCGATATTCAGATCGCCCAGTTGTGGGCACCATGGGCGAACAATGTGTGAACGATGGGTGCACGATGTATGAACGATGCACGCACGCAATTTGTGGTGCGTTGTGCGGTCCCACAACTGTAATGTCCATTGCAATATCAAGGGAAATGCCCTACTCTGAGATGATGTAGTTCAAATCAGTATAAGGCAAAGTAAAAGTGCACAGAATCCCGTACAGAATTAGAAGATCTTTCGAGTTTTTCAGAATCCACATTCCGTTAATTAAACAATGTCACAATAAGGCCTGTTTAAATGGTAGTAAGAATCATAGTAAGAAGTTTTGATAATGTCTTGGTTGAGCAATGCGAAGAGCTAGCGATAAAACATTGCTTATAAAGATCCTTGTGTTCAATATAAATGAGGACGGTTAGCGTCTTCCTCATATACTGAACGATTGCAATGCTGATGAAAAACGGTCAGTGTGAAAGTAGGGGACACACCAGGAGCAAGTTGTAAGATGCTTTGTCTGTAGACACAACCACAAACATACCCTTCATATCTTTGAGTGTTGTTCGAATATCGGGGTCAATAAATATCGACTTGTGTTTAGTTTTTATTTTATATCACAAACCGCTCTGTCTTTCCTGATAGATTCGTCCACTCTGAAAGATATTTCAATTCAGTATGCTCATATGTATCCCATTGTTTGATGAATTCTTCCAAAGAGTCAATTATAATCTTAAAATTCACATTTCAATTGATGGATGGAGTCTCTCTCGATAATTAAGACATATCACGAAAAGCTCATGTAGCTTTATGTTAGGAATGATATTCAGATCGCTGATTACTATGTGTTCAGTAGAACCATAGCAATATTGGGATTAAGAATATGAACACGCTGAAGGAGGGGTCGTGCTAAGGTCATCTATTCACACACAGATGACCATGAGGCACCAGCGACTTAACTTTTGATGATTGTCGACTGTTTTCACTGAAGAGGACGAAACAGCTCTATGGTGCAGTTTAATTCATTTTTTGGCATACTGTATCTATTACTAAATTTAAAAGGTGCAGCATATGTGTGTTACGTCATCTGTAATGACAGGGAGTCGCAGACTATACTTGTTTTAGTCCCCGAGGTTTGCTGGAGCCTCAATAGCCACAGTTAATCTCATTTGAGTAGTGGCACGGTACATAATATACACATTTTCATAGTACACGATTTAAAATTATTCAGAACTAGCTTCTTACCTCGATCTTTACCTAAGCTATTACAAACACGGGCAACTTACTACTAAGCTGTATGATAAAGATGACGATTTCGATTTTCAGATCGTGAACTTTCCCTTTGTTGATAACAATATTCCTGCTTCTTCATCCTAAGGTGTTAACATGTCGCAGTTGATTCGTTACTCTTGGGCTCGCTCTGAATATTGACATTTTCGTAATACATGTCGACTGCTGACGAACTTGATTATGGGCAAGTTTTATTGTCACAATCTTGATCTCATCGAGGCATTTTCTGTATCATTTTGTGATATGAAGATGGGCGTTTTTGAGTTTGCTTATTACATGTAGTAAGCTTACCTGTTGTGACTGAAAATGATACTCGGTTCTCATTTTGAGGATTGATGCTAACTTGGATGTGACCAAGATGTCCATTGCCTCTAGTTTAATCGGAGTTCAGATAATGGTTCTGTTGGCACTTTGGTGTTCTCTGTTTCTTTCCCCAGTATGTTAACATTCAAGGACAAAACTTGAGAAATTGCCAAAATGACATGATTATACATTATAAACATGTATAGTGTAATTTTTTTAACAAAATATCTGAAATGTAAATATAACCAGATTGCATTTATTTGCAATATGAATGCAATATGGGTGCAAGATACATATGCTGACGTCCGTTTAAGGATTTCGGCCACGATATTTCATAATTTCATATTTCAATCTCATTTGATGCAACAATACGTGTAGTGACCGATACCCTGTCTCCCTCGGTGTTGGGAAAATAGACAAGCTAGGTGACGCCCCATTTATATCAGCTTAGTAAATATGCATATTTTGACTGGGATTCTAGGTAACGTGATGTGTGACATCATTGAGGCACAACGTATCCGATACCTATACCTATTCTGACACGCCCATTACATATTTCTGTATTATGTGTGAGTGTAATCATTGACTTTTATCTAAGTTCTTGGTGCAGTAATGACAGCAACCAATACATGTTATGTGATTAAGATTATCAATCGTCATTAAAGGCTCAATATACGTAACACTTCAGGGAAATTTTCGTGATTCTGAAAAATTCTGAAAAAAATCCAGTTGATAACCATGCAAAAATTTACCCTAAAACGAAGTAAACCCGAGCGGTATCTAACAAGAAACTCTTGACAAAAAAATCCGAAGAATTGAAAATAATTCAGATGGGGCCGACTTCAATAACAAACCGCAGGTAGAAGACGGTTCGAAATGGACGCGTGTTTACAAATAGCGTGTTTCAACTGCTGCTGTACCGGTAACCGCGAAAGAATTCATCTTGAATATTGCTAATACAAGTTAATCTTAACTAAACCTATAAATATAATAATTATTAGGCTTGATTTTCGCATCAGGTTTTGCCGAAAGTTACGTATATTGGGCCTTTAATGATCTTAGATAAAACTTATCTAATTCCGAGTTTTGCATAAACTGCATTCAATTCGAATCTATTCCGTGACGTCTCAGCAACTCCAAGCTTAGAGACAGTGATACAATTTACACAATCGGATTTAACAGCTATATAAATTACCTGTAACCTTACTTGTCATACATATATAAGCCAAAGGGCATTTGTGGTACCTACCTGTGAGTTGTGGCGGGTGTACTAATTACCCTGTAATTACCAAGAGGTGTAAATTTAGTGGCATTCATGATAATATAATTACCAATCCTCGAAATAACAATATACACAAGCACAATAGCTCTGTTTCGGGTTAAGAGAAACTCCTGTGTGGAGGTAAAAAAAGGTACCCTTGGAAACGAAACTCTAGGCATGTATACTTCCGGTTTACGCTGACATTTCCCACGACATTCATTGACTTTCTAATAGGGAACGATAATTCCTATAAAGATGGAATTTGAAAGGTTTCAGTGCCTTTTTTTAAATATTACCTGCAAGAGGGGTGTATAGCATGCAGTTTGTATCGTAAGAACGAGCTGGTGAAACTTTGCACGCTATATAAGACCAATGAGGTTGGGGCTTGCGATGACCATCACTGAAGCATTTTTGCGACGTGCTATAAATTCTACTGACGTCAGCAAGATACAGGTTAGGACATCAGATCTGGTTTCTGCCCCAACTGTGGAGAATTGTGATAATTTGTCATTTTTTATGAACTTATGCAGTTGGTCCGAATCGAGAATAATTATAAGACTGACAATGGATACAAATCATATCAGTGATGCGCGTCTTTGAAGTACTGTATTTTAGGTAAATGTCCATATCATATGTTATTGTACACTGTCATCATATATACAAATTATTGTACTTTTGTGGTAATTTTGGTCTTGCATACATGTAACTGCCATGTGTGATTTATACATCAAATTCAATAATTTAAGTTGAATAATGAAGTTTTCATTTTTCATCTTGAACTTGAACTGAATTATTACAGAAGAATAATGTTTTGTTGACATATTAGAAATTTCACAAGTAAATATTGATGGGCTAATTGTAGGGCATGTTTCTTGTATGCATTTATACAAATGTAGCTAAATGAAACAAAAGGAAGACAAAAAACATTTCAATAATTATCATTTTTATTGTAGTTAAAAATAGTTTCTTAAGTCATACAAAACACATAAACACAAGTCTGGATTTCCTTAAATTTAAATTTCATAACAAAAAAATGGAAGAAAAAAATGCTGATAACTATAAGGTGAATCACTTCAATTTTATAAATATTAAACATAATTTTCTTTCAATTTGTATCTTAATTGTTTGATTTTGCTATAAGCAATATAACAGTATCTGAGTAAGAATAAGATGATGGATAATATATTAAGAAAAATATTCATAGTAAGTTCACAATATAAAGTACATGAAGGAATACATTTAAACTTGCATGCCAAGCATGAATTATTATGAAATCATCAATTAATTTCTATATCAATTAATGATGGATTCCTGAAAAAGTATATGTATATATAATATATACATGTATGTATGATGCACTGATTGATAACAAAAATAACTTTTTCACTAATGGCTGCTGAAGATTACATCAGGTTTTCAACTAGCTTGCAACTTAAAGGCATTGTGTCGGACAAACTGTGAACATTTTACAGTTGCTCAATAGCTCTCAACATATACATATATTCTAAGTTTGGGATTGGTTCGTGTTTTCCTTATTTTCACTAGCATGAAGACGCATCAAAACTTTGAAAGTGTTTCTTTGTTTATATGAACTCAACCGTGAATGTCAAACTTTTTGCTGATGGTGATCTTGGCTTTTCAATAAAGAATTCTATACAATCAATGATACATGCTGTCTTTCATTTGAACAAAGCATCTGAAAACATCTTTTTCTGGATGCATGAAGACCACTTCAGTAAAAGAGTGGAAATCACAAACATGAGTTAATCTACATAATATGAATTCGAGACATTTTGATTTTTGCGATTCCAAAGATCTGCTAGACAAATGTCAACAATGCCAGATAAAGCCTCACTAAAGTGTGAATTAACTCCTCAAACGATGATAGCTTTCTTTTCAGGACACTATTTTGCTTCTGTAAATCCTGTTGATAGCTAGGCATACTTTAGTTTTCTGTCCAGACCAGTATTTCGGTGTTGGTGAAGCTCTATTCAGTATTCCTATTAAAAATTGAAGAAACAAATCATTTAAACTAAACAAAATTGAAAACAGCAGCAAAATTTTGATTTAAAGAATATTGAAAGCATTTTAACAAATTCACAAAAAATGTGCATAATGATCTGTAAGCTTTATGCAACAATTTGTGATATAAATTTAATGAGTATAAAACTACAAATGTTAGGTAAGCAAAATCAAAACTTATGATTATGCATTAATGGAGACAAGCCCCTGTGATAGAGGTCTGTGTCATAATTCCTCTACAACAACTATAAATACAATTTATTGCAAGTACTTTGGAATCTGATTTATTCGCTGTATAGCTATACTTTTAAATTTAAAGATTCTTAAAGGGTTCACCAGGAGACTATGATACATTTTTATATTAATACCAAATCAAACTTTTTGCTTGTGGCCCAATGTAACTAAAAAAGGTCTTCAAATTTCTTAACTGCTACAGTGTTTGTAAATATATGGACATATGTAAACATATCTATACAAACCAAATAATCCTAAGAGCAAATCCCTGGATGGTATCCCTGTGTACTGCCTCACACTCTCATCTGTTCTGGTAACTTTGTCCACAAACAAGTGGTGAAGTAGGGTATCCTTGTCACCAAGCTTCTGTTCAAGGTTCAAGAATCTGTGACATCTTCAGCCGTGTCTGATGAACAATATCTCGTAGAGTAGCTTTGGTCTTTTGATCAGTCCATAACTGGAATGTTATAAAATAACAAATGTTCACACATTCAATAAGTGATTTTTTTCAAATTGATGAAGTGTACTGTGCACATTTGCTAGTTGCATAATAACATAATCATATAAAGTTACTGTTTGCATCATGCATATTAAACTAAATGTCTTTGATGATATTGTGCATATCTTGGTAATGCAATGCTAGAATCCAGAGCCCACCCCTCTGCAGTTAATTCATTCACCCCAAAGACACATTTGGACCCTTCAAATTCAATGGTTGGAATAGTTTGTTATGAAAGTTCAGGGGCTACTAACTGTGTTAATAAATGGGATACATGTAAAGGTTCAAACTATATATTACTCATTAACTTCACCACAAATGTTTGAAAGGTCTGAGTAGAATTCTGTGGCATTAACAGCTGTTTCAACTTCCGCAGTAGAGCAAAATGGAGACGAACACATCATGTCACTTTCAGATGCTGATGGTACAGATTCTGGAATTTCTACATGTAGCCCTGCAGGTGTTCCTTTTGAAATTAATTAATGAGGTATTTTTTGGAGAGGAGAAACAAACCACATATTTTGGTATGAAATGAATAAGTTATAGATTGTACCCCTTAGTCCTTTGTATACCTGTTTTCTGCCAAAACACACATTTACATGTAATTTACTGTTCTGATTGAAAAGGGGGTAATGTGTCTTAATTGATTTATTAATTTTAAGTCTCAAAATATTGTTTATACTGAGAATATATGAAAAGTTCTAATTAAGAAATAGCCTGAGATTTCTCTGGCCCCGACACCATATCTGGTTTGGGCCCCCACACCAGACATCTATCTGTCAAAATGTCTTAAGTCTGGTGTTAGGGCCAGAGGAACCTCGGCCAATATCTTTAATCTTGATAAAAATATTCCGTTCTTTCTATTTACAATATTTTATATAACTTATAAAAACTGTAATAATTGCATTTCAACTATACAACAGTTCAATGGGAGATATTGAGCCTACCCGGCTGTCGTTTTGTTGACGTACATCTGTTTTTTTCCTCGTGATCTGTCCAACTCCAACCACTTTTTTCAAAGTTTTGGCTTCCTTCTAATGCGACGAAACGGAAAAAACTGGACATTTTGAATGAAATGATATCTGTCGGCTTTTCTTCCGTCCGAATTACATCATGGGACAACATATCAATAATTGGTAGGCGGCACAATGTAAAATGCAGATGCTTTTTCGCAAGGGTGGGCATGCATGCACACTAGGGAATAGCTTTTGTTGATGCTACTCGTAAATATATGAGGATTTCAACAAATCACTAGGGTATTCACCGAGGGGCGAGGTGATTCAACTAAAACCATGTTTATTCACCAATTAGCGATGATACTCAACAAAAAATATTAACATCACTAATGCTCGATAATCGTCACTAATGTCCCGATAAGAATCAACAACGGTCCGGTAAAATTCAACAAGGTTCGATTTGACCACGTGACCAAACTGATAGAGCAGCTAGTTTACCTGTACACACGACTGGCAGTGACCAAGATCTCGCCATGGTTACGGCCACGGCCGTACGCCGGGTCGACTTACATGCATTGGAGCACACACAAACATGCCAAGTTCCTTTCACAGAGATGTTATGTTAGTGTAACAAAGTTATGAATGCTAATCCCATCATTAGGATGTTTTGATGTACCACGAAATTATATTAGATTGCTTTCTAATTCCTTTGTTGTACGTACACGTTTCGATAGTACATTGTGTACACAAGTTTTAGGTTACAAAGTTAAATCTTTTGCAGTAGCAAGTACTGCCTCAGGCAACTCACCTATTGAGCTGACGACTTCACGCCTCACTGCACACGTCTTTGACAGCCACTGTATGGCTTCCGTTGGTGTATACTGGAGAGCGACACGACAGCCTAAGTTCCAAGTGGTATTTACTATCATTCGTTTTCTGCAACTGTACGCGTAATCTTTCCATTTAACACTGTGATTAAAACTGTCCATGCTTTGTATGACGTATGTATACGTATAAAACATTTGTGACTATGTGGTTTGCATTAGTTTATCTGTAAATGTTCACGTAATTTTTCCATTGAAAACAGTGAACACGGTAATATTCACTGCCGATTAAATGCTTTGTATGTGTTTGTACATAAAAACATGCTTTAATATATACTGTTTTCCTTCATTATCTGTTCTTGTACAACGGACTTAGAAAGCATAATTCCCTGATTGTACATATTATTTTGAGATTTTTTTATTAAATTAACACAACATCAAACGTTCGTCTCGAACGTGCTGTTAATGCTGATTGACACGAAGCTGATTGTTACGTACGTTTGTGAGAAGTTCGCGAGATGGAGTCATTTCAATAAAAAACATGCTTATATACTTTATCAGTATCTAGTTTTCATGCGAAATGGGCTATGATATTGGGTATAACATTAAAAAGGTGAACATGACGAACGGGATTTGATTTACTTATCAACGTATTGTAATTGTATGTACGGATGTAATATACAGCCTCTGTACGTATGTGCACAGGTTTTATTTGTGTAAATGTAGTTTTTCCCTTCCTTTTCCTTTTACGTATGTATACCTTACTTGTACCTTAATCTTCCACTCATTTAAAAATCTTCTTCCAGGTCAGATGATTGGAAACAGAAAGAAAGGGGATGCCGAAGATACACCATCACACACGAAAGACGGAAAGGGACCTCTCCACGATTTCTCATTTTTACACCCTGTTGTGAGGTGAAAGCCAAACCAACAAATATTTCATAACATCGACAACCCTTTTTCAGGTCAATCAAACTTTTGTTCATCAATGTTCAAATAAAATACGGAAATGAAAGATCGTTTTGATTTGATCATACATACATATTATTGCTTCAGAATGAGAAAATATTAAAAACTTAAAGAAGCCCTCTCAGTAATGTACAGTATTCATTCTAATTATGGTGTTATCATACATTATATTTATACGGGTAACGAAATACACCGGAAGAAAAGAAACAAATGAACAATGGAAAGGCAAAGGGGAACAAAACAGGATTAATAGAGTGTCCTTCGAATGAAAAAACGTATAGGCTGCATGTCATACACTAGCTACAGATTAGATTCACGTCGTCTGTTCGATTGTCAATATATTGCACTTGCCGTTTATTTTCTCATTACTCTTGATGTCATATCAATGAGCTATACAAACACTTTACTTCAATTATAGTAGTTAATAACACAAAGCATGGATTACTGAACCCGTAACACTATTATTACTAGACATCCCGAGCACAGGAACCTGATAATTTGTTACAGCTAGTTTTGGATCTAAATTGTGGAAATTAAGAGTAATTTTATACTTTTGGGGGTTTAGATCAATTTTCGATAAAAATGACTCCTCATTGATGATTCGAAACGCCTAAGTTTAGGTCCAAAACTAGCTGTTATAAATGTTCAGGTCCCTGTAATCCCGTCAAAGAGAAATTTCGTGGGGGGGGGGGGGGTTTATTTATTAAAAGATAGAATATATAAATACCTGTTCGCGCGAGGGTCATTAATTGAATGGAATTCGGCACAATTTCAAGGATATACATACATGAATTCATTGTCTCCACTTGTAAAGTCAACGTTTTCCAATGAGCAAAAACAGCTTAACACACGATAGTTATAAAAAAACGTCAGTATATATATATTCCAATGCGATTCCGGGATCTTGTTTGGGTAGACTAAAGGTTACACTTAAAGGACTACAGGTAAAGTATACACAGGGCTTGTTATTACAATATTATGTCATAAATTGTTTAAGGAAATACAATAAATTTCAATTTAAATAAATGATACACAAAATCCTGAACGTGCAGCGTAATTAAGACAATATAATATCAATCATATTGATTAGAATAGCTTTACCAAGCAAATGGCATATCATTGATTTTAGGAATTTTGTAAAACAAATAAGTTCGTTATAATTATGTTGACAGATTTCAAAAACCAATTCATAACACAATCAATTGCTTTTAACAATAAGCCCCCCCTTCCTTCGTTATCAATGTTAACCTTGCCAGATCACGGAAAGTGTGAAGATTTAGGCTGTCATGTAATTAAGATAATGACACCCACCTAGTCAACGTTTACCTATATACGGTTTGATAGCAGAAGGTGTGAAGATCTTGAAATAATGACCCGAGGGCCCTCATTGTTTGACGAGAATATGTCATCACACCTGAATGATTTTTAAGTCTATGTGCTGTATATTTAACAATTCCACAAACACTTACAATTGATAGACATTAAGTAGCTAAATAAAACTTCCATATAACATTTACGTACATGCTTTCTAACTTGCTTTATTCAACATGACGTACATTATATACGTATATCATTATGACGTATATTACACAATGCAAGATATAGAGCATATTTATATTTAGATGCTAATTAGCCTATACAAAATAACAAATAGCCTCATGACAGTACAATCAGATCAAATACGCAATATTTCAGAACAGGGCAATTTACTTGTATTAATTGCGTGTCTATTCCCCAAATACAATATACACACCTTCTTTAAACATTTATAATTTTTATTTATAAATTGTTTTTACCGGCACATTACACAGGAACATTCATAGCTCACTACTAGGAGACAAATTCCTTTTTTAGAAGAAGTTAAGCAATTTATATTATTTGGTATTATATATTTACTATTATAATATTAGAAGTCAATCGCTCTTTGCTTACAAAATGTTACGAAGATGAGGGTACTGGATCGTAACCCTTTCAAGTTTGTAAGCTAAGATGAAGTCAATCGGGCTCTTTAATTTTCCCAAGATACCATCTATGTTTATAAATTGTTCCGCATTCGAGATGCGAATTAGAGTGAGGAAAGTTAAAATTAGATGAGTCAATATGACACATTTACCCCGCTGAAAACCAGACAAGTACTTTTTTGCGGCGAGTGTGTATGCCTATTTCCCCAAGGATGTGTAAAGGATAGAACCACTGTAATAACGCTCTATCGGAATCCTGTGTACCTGTCTAGAAATAGATTATTGTAAACAGAGGAATTAAGGGTATGGCTAATAACATCTTTGTTTTCATGATAAACACTCGACATAACCTTTAAAAATCATACACATTTATAAAAAAAACATACAATGCATGTAACACAAGACGTTGAGATCATTACCAACTTAAATTTAAAAGAATTTAATTAATTACCCAGTCTCTCTCTTTTTAGATTTGATTATCATTCGTATTGCATTAGGTTATAATTATTTTATATCCTGGTAATGTTTCATATATCGGTACGTTTCTCCCGCTTTCTCGCTAATGAACAACGGAATGAGATGAGATTATCAAGTCTACAGGGACAAGTTACAATAGTAATATATGTATAAAACAAAGGGTTCGATGTTTATATCGACCCACATACATTGCATGTATACATATATCACTATTTTAACGTGTCCCCTAAGTCTGTGCCGTAACTAACAAATCATTGTCTACGTACAGATATCGTCTCCGTGTCAGAATCTTGACAGTGAAATTTTGAGGCGACAAAGCATGCATAATTGCATTTGTCCGTTTAGTCATTTCGTCACCAAAAAGTTCATGTGTAATAATGTGACGAAATGGCTTGCTGCAAGATTACAGGTCATTGGAAAATTAAGTAAAGAGGCGACAGAGGTTATATGAACGTGACCTCTTATGGGATGTTGTCAGATCCTTGTAAAACGGAGTGAGAACACGGATCTGTATTTTAATCAGATTGCATACAACATGTATACACATACGTCTACGATGTAGATATCGTCTCTGGTTAGAGCGACAGACATCACTTATAGCGCTACCCGAGGTCAGTACCCAGCAGGAAGCCAATTAGACTAATCCTGTTATGTAATAAGATGAACAGGTGATGAGGTTTTCGCATGAGTGGCTACACGACGTCTTCACAGGTATACACATACGTCTACGATATAGATATTGTCTCTTGGTAGAGTTACTGACATCACTTACAGCGTCACCCGTGGTCAGTTCCCAGCAGGAAGCCAATTAGACTAATCCTGTTATGTCATAAGATGGACAGGTGATGATGTAACTCCAATATGGTTTCATTTATCGTTTCAATTTCCCTCCATGTGCACATCTTTAAATAAATTCTTACAAAACACACATTTGATTTTATTCTTTTCCATCATCTTAATTGGCAAAATTACATGTAGTTTTGGAATGGAATGTTTTACATGTGTACAGAGATGCATACAAGTATTTGCACATACATGTAATGGTATATTTAATGTCGACCACATTTTTTAGTCAATGTATAATATTGTTGTAATAACATTAAAAAGGACAACAGGTAGATCTATTTGAAATTAACTTAAAAGTTGAATCGATGAAAGTATTGTCAGAAAAAATGTCATGAACACGTATATGAACTGCACAGTATGATTATCTGGTCACATCGAGTACAAAAATTACAATGTCATATGTAAATTTCCGTATGGAATTTTATACAAAATAACAGAGAAAGTTTATCTGATTACATTCATTCGTATCATAGTAATAAACGTGATCTTTTTGAAGTAGCGTGTATCATTTCTAATGCATGTTACATTATTGTTGGACAATAACTCCTTCGCAAATGGACGTCGGTGAAAATTCCAAACTCAACATATGCGATACATTGTAAAATAAAATGATATTCATCCTCCAGTTCGTTAGATCTATATAAATATCAACATCTATATAGCAGTTACAATTTCATTTACTAAGCTCTGGTTATCCCTTGCTTAGTCTATCTCAAGAGCTAGACAATATGGCTGTGATCACGCCTGAATCCCATTAGGATTTCATATCCCGGCGAGATTTTGCCTTCTCGCAGAAATCCCAGTATTAATCATATTTGAATCCTACTGAGAGTTCATATCTCTCTGGGATATGATCATACCGGTGAGCTTTTACCCTCTCACTGGACTGGAAAATGGACTTGACAATGAAACTGATGTACAGGATCGGATTTAGTCTGAATGTCCTCTGGCCCCCACACCAAATCTGGATCACAGGGAGCTGAGAATTTGTTACAGCTATATAATAGCCTTCATGACCACCGAGGGAGGCATTTTTATCGAATATTGATCTAAAATTCATCAAAAGTGTAAAATTACTTTAACTTTAGGTAAAAAACTAACTGTAACAAGTGCTCGTGTTCCTGTGATCTAACTGGGTGGTTCAACACCATACATCTATCTGTCAAAATGTCCAAATCACTGGGACACGTTACAGTAGTAAAATGCATAAAAATGTATGGGCTCGATATATACATAATACATGGACACGTTATGTATAATAGTTATGTATGTTTAAAATGTATGGGGGTCAATATAAAAATACCAGTTTAATATGTTATATCGATCCCCCATACATTTTATACATACATTACTATTGTAACGTGTCCCTATGGGCTAGATCAGACTTTAAAACTTGGATAATAATGGAGTTTTGCCAAAGCTCGATTCAAATTATTGCTAAAATACAAAGAAACTGATGTTGATATTTTCTCTAATGAGAAAAATTAAGATATAGATCCAAATAATATTACCAATCAAACCAGTAGATAAAACACAATGTATTACAATTAAGCATCAGATTCAATTTACACAGAGCTGCGAAATACATATCCAAATTAATGAACTTTTTTTTCATTTTATTTTCAAGATTATGACGATAACTGATTAACAGGGACGTATAGGCCTATGTCCCTGCTGATTAATATGCATTTTTCTTAAAAAAAAAATAACTGCATATTAATTGCGTTGCATCAACCATGGTAATGACCATTATGCCTACACATATTCACATCGGCCTACCTGTCGACCCTTTAGGAATTTCCGACAATTTGCCGTTTTTATTGCATTTTTTTATTTTAAATTTCCCGCCATAATCCGCCTTTGTTTACTTCAGTTGTCCCCCGTTTGAAACTCTCTATCGTTTACGGTAAAAATATCATAAGCTTCCTGTTTATATTTCAAACCACGTTTTCCGTGTCGTTGTGTTTTGTCTTTACTTTCTGTCAAGGATTAATACTCCTACAAGATGTTAAGACCATAGAAAAGGAAGAAAACATCGTAAAATACGCTACGGAATATCAAATAACATGGGGAAAATGTATTCAGATGGCTGTGCTGTTCCGATAAGGAAATTTTGCTGTGCCGTCAAAATGGACGTGCTCGTGTCGGAAAAGACTCCGTGGATTATAATGGCAAGAGCCAATAATTATCCATTGGACCCTACTGATATCTCGTCTGTCAATTCACAGAACTGTGTATCCATGCAGAACTTCTTTCCGACACCGGAATATCAAGGTAAGAAATAATGATTGTTGTCTTGATCACATTGACAACATAAAATATTTTATCAGGTTGGGCACAACGGCGCATATGGGAAATAGTCATGCATCTGGGTAACAGTTACTCATTTCAGTAACAATTTTGTTACTCATGGGTAATAATGTGAAATAAAAACACAAAGCCGTTTTAAACACTTGGAGTAAAAAAGGGCGATATTATTTTCACATAATCGAATAAACAATACAAAAAGGTGCATTAGTGCACAAAGAATATAATATGTTGTCTAACCTTGTATTCGCTCAGTATTCGCTCAGTTGACATCGTTGTAAGCTTCATTTAGCTTGTAGAGATGTATCAATGTTGTTATTTCACTAAATAATGGTGTACACCGACGCGTACTATTTGACTTCCGGTTGCTTTAAATCGCACTATGTACAGTTAATGAGTTATTTCCTTAATTGTGACAACTTGTTATTACAAGTTAACGTATGTATATACACATTGTTGATCAATATTTAAAATGATGTCTCAGTTCGACTATTTACACAATCCATTTTTTTAAAAGAAGAAACATCCTTTCCTCCTTAGGCTGGTTGAACAGCAGCTTGATAGACAGGCAGGAAACGACTTTATATATAATTAAGGTATATTTGTGAGACACAGGGATTCAGTTCTTTCCTGTTTGAAACACTATTCCTTAAGAACTCAGGAAGTCGTTGATTTTTTGTTTTGTTTAGTTTAGTTGAATGTTGGCCTGAATTTAGCTGGATGGTGGTTCCAGTGTTTGTTGATCCTTGATTTGAAGGTGTTTATTGACGGAGCACTTATTACTTCTTCTGGTAGAGAGTTCCATGTGTTAATTACTCTATTGCTGAAGTAGTTTCCAGTTTTGTTAAGTCTGAATGGTCTTTTATATAGTTTTCTGGAGTGCCCCCTGGTTGTGGTTTGACCTGTTTCCTGGAATAGCAAGCCAGTTTCCAAAATATCCAAGTTGTTGAGGATTTTGTATGTTTGTATGATGTCCGCCCGCTCTCGTCGATATTCGAGTGTTGGTAAGCCTAGTTTCTTGAGCCTGTCATGATAGGAGAGATTTTTTAAACTAGGTATTCTCTTTGTTGCTCGTCTTTGGATGTTTTCTATGATGATTTTGTCTTTGATTAAGGCTGGCGATGTTACTGGTGTTGCATATTCAACAGTTGGACGGATTAGAGTTTTGTAGAGTGCCAGGAACATGCTAGGGCTCATGTATGAGAATGTCCTGAACATTACTCCAATAATCTTGCTTGCCTTAGAGCTGGCTGCATTTGCATGAATGGAGAACTGGAGGTTGCGGTCGATGTTCACTCCCAGGTCCTTTTCAGAATCAACTTTTTGTATCGGTGTTGTGATGTCATCTTGTTTAATTGTGTATGTCCTGTTTCCTTGAGTTTGGCCTATCTCCAGGTACTTGCATTTTGCTGTGTTAAGCTGCATTAGCCATGTTTGAGTCCAATCGCACATACGGTTGATGTTGTTTTGTAGGTCTAGTCTATCGACTTCTGTTTTTATCTTTTTATACATCTTTGTGTCATCGGCAAACAGTTTGATGGTACAGTTTAGCAAGTCTGGCATGTCATTGACATAGATTAGAAAGAGAGTTGGCCCTAAAACACTCCCTTGGGGTATTCCACTTGTGACTGGTATGGATTCTGATGTGTCACCGTTTATTGAAACTCTCTGTACCGTGTTGTTTAGAAAAGCTTTGATCCATCCCAGTATTTTTCCGCTTATCCCATACTGATCTAATTTGTGTATAAGAAATTTGTGGGACACTTTGTCGAATGCCTTGCTGAAATCTAGGTATATGACATCTACATTTTCACCCGAGTCTTGACAGCTAAACCAGTTTTCCATACACTCGAGTAATTGAGTGACGCATGATTTACATGTTCTGAATCCGTGTTGGTGAGGCGTAAGAAGGTTGTGCATGTCCATGTATGCTATTATTTCATCTCTTATAATTCGCTGCATAATTTTGGATGGGACGGATGTTAGGCTGATTGGTCTGTAATTGCTAGGGTCCTTTTTAGAGCCTTTTTTGTGGATAGGAGTGACTATGGCCTCTTTCCAAGGTAATGGTAATTTGCTGCTTTCTAGTGACTTTTTAAAGATGATTCTGAAGGGTACTTTAATTTCTTCTGCCGTTTCAAAGATGAATTTAGGATGTAAACTGTCTGGACCAGGGGACTTGTTTGGATTTGTTCTTTTGATGGCATTTAGTACATTTTCTTCAGAGATGTTAATGTTTACTATAGGTTCTTGTTGGTGTCTTCGTGGGAAGGGAGGTGTCTCTGCATCTTCGTCTTTGACAAACACACTCGCAAAATATTTATTTAGGGTGTCTGCTGACTCTTTGTTGGTTTTTGTGTATTCCCCATTTGATTTGCTGATTTCTCCTATGGTTGAGTGTACTCTCGACTTTAATCTAACGTGGGTCCAGAATAGCTTGGGGTTTGTTTTTATTTTTTCGGCCAGGTCCTTCTCGTAGTTGTATTTTGAGATCCTGGTTCGACTTGATGCTAAGTTTCTTGCAGTTTGATATCTTTTAAAATTTTGTTCCGTTTTGCAGTGCAGATATTTCTTCCATAGACGACTTTTTGTTTGAATGGCGGATATTGCTTCCTTATTCAGTTCTCGATTTCGATGATTGTTGGAGTTACTTCCCTTACTCACTGGTATATATTTTTCTATAATGATTTTGAGTTGATCAGTAAGGTAGTTCCACGCAACATCTACATCTTGAATTGAGTCCAGATGGTTACAGTCTATGTCAGTAATACTTTTCTTGATTTCTTCGTATTGGCCTTTAAAGAAGTTTCGTTGGGTAGGTTTTTTGTTCTCTTGAATTGTTTCACTATAGCATATCAGTTTAAAACTTAGGGTAATGTGATCGCTCTTCCCTAGTCCTGATCCGTAGGTTATGTCTTGAACCATTTCTTCATCATTTGTAAAGATAAGGTCTAGAATAGATGGAGTCTGATTTTCCCGGTACCTAGTAGGGCAGGTGACATGTTGACTTAGTGACTTGTCCCGAATTGTTTCTAAGAATTTGGTTGAAGGGTGATTTGGACCTGCTAATGACATCTGTCTTTCCCAGTCTATTTCTTTGTAGTTGAAGTCCCCTACCAGTAGTACATGCGAGGTGTGGGTATTTTCCAGGATGTCTATTAGGTTGTTTAGGTTGTTGTTATTATTGTTTGTACTATTAGGGCTTCTATATACACAGCATACCAGGAGTTTGTCGTTTCCACTGAGTTTGATAATACTTGACGAGTATTCTTGGAATGGTGTTGGCAGTTCTTTTATTTCTGCATTGATGGTATTCTTGATGTAAATGGCTACACCTCTATGTCTCTCTTTAGAAATGTTTGCTGTATAGTTGGTGATTTGATAGGAATCTTCGTCTAGTGGAAGGTTGGTATATTTTGGGAAAATTTCTGTAAGGCATATGATGTCTGGGCTGTCCTTGTGTATTTTGTCCATTAATTCTAGCCTTTTGTCTGAAGATAATACGTCAACATTTGAATAAAAGATTTTCAGGTACTTGGTGGTGTCCTTGAAAGAGCAATCTTGGTTTAAGGTAGTGTTAGAATTATTAAAATTGATAAAACCTAGATCCTATGATCCTTCCACTTCTGGTACAGTTGAGTGATCTATTGATGAACTTTCGAGCAGTCGGGAATCAGAGTATATAACTGTTGATTCTTCATTGGTGTTGTCATCCGTAAAGGTGTTATAGTGATACACACTTAGATCTTGGGTTTCAGATGATCCTTCACGTGCTATTGGGCTAGGTGGCAGTCTCATTTCCCTTTGTGTGGCCCATGTGTTCTGTTTCTTTTTGATATGTTGAGCGGATTTCTGGGTAATATCCGGTATTTTGATACTGGATGTCTCGAGACTTTTTTGAGGTTTTGCAACAGTAGGTATGAGAGGTGCCGAGTCGGAGCATTCCCCATACATCGGTTTACCACTCATCCTATGTTGGTTTGATCCCATTAGCTGGGATTTAGTAGTCCTGGTTGACACTGTGGTAGGGCCATTTCCCTCCGATAGCACAATTCTTTTTTCTTTTCTTTCCTTTCTTTGTTCTTCGGTTAGATCCTTAGTCAATATGATCTGTTTTAACTCGGCTGGGACTAGGTCTTTTATATGTCGGGCTCTCTCTAGCATGAGTTTTCTCTGTTTTTTATTTCCGAGGACAGCTACTAGTGGTCTGTTTAGGCCTAGTTTCTTTTTTCCCATCCTGAACTGCGTTATAATTTCCAGGTCTTTGATTTCCATTGCATTAGAGATTATGCTGATTGTCCTTCCATCGTTGTGTTTGTTTTGGAGTGGTTCTTGACTTTTTTGTTCTGGTACGTTGAACAATATTATATTGTTACTCTTGTTTTTCCTATCCTCTAGTTCCTTGTGTCTGGCATCTACCATGTTGTTGATGTTTGATGTTATGGTTGATTCGATGTCAAATTTGGCTTTTGATATTTCTCTACACACTTGTTGGGGAGTTTCATCTTCTAATTTAGTGACTCTGGCTTCTATGTTACTCATACGCTTTTCGTTGGTAGTCATTAACTTCCTCATAGAGTCGTCTATGTTTTGAAGTGTTGGTTGTATTTTTGTACATGACTTACAGTGGTATGATGTTCCGATAGAGTTGTTCCCTGCTAGGTGAATGTAAACTTCCTGTGGTATTCCTGTACATTTCTGGCAGAATTTAAGTCCACAGCAGTCACACTCTAGGTAGTTTAATGTTTCACTCCTAAGGTATTGGTCACATTTTCCGCAGTATATTGATCCTGAGTAGTCTCTCCTTCTCTTGTTTATGTTTGCTGTTATGTTGTCATACTCTTCTTCGCTGCAGCTATCCATCCTATTGTGTAATAAATACAAATGTTATTAGTGACAATGTTTTTAAGAAGATTATTCCTCTTTATCCATTTATTTTTTTGCTGTTTTTAAATACAGTGATTCTTAACTAGCACGAGCATTATCCTTCTTAGCCAGTGTTTGGCGAGTAGTTCTCCAGGGTGGACACCGTCTCTTAATAAATTGTAGGAGATTTTTCTTGACACATTGTGTTTGTTGTGTTTACGCGATGTGCACATATCCTCTGGGAACTTTGGAGCAGGAATTCCTAGGGTACCATTTAGGATCCTGATGGAGTCATTCAGTTGATCAATTGTTACCTCTAGTGTTTTTGTGTTTTGTTTGAAGATTTCACTTGTGTTGTGACCCTTTGTTCGATTCCAAATTTCAATCGAGTAATAGGGGCACTCCAGAATTACTATTTTGAGACTATTCCCATATCGAACACTGATTGGTATTAATCTCTCGTATTGCTCGCAACCGGACACCGGCTGTACACTTGTACAGGGGGCCAAGACATCTAGAACTACTAAAAGATCAATAATTCATGTCAAGCTAAGGGTATATATTATTAAACTCCACGGATTTACATTATGCTGTCTAATAATATGTTTGTGATAATGCCAAACATGTCAACAGTTCGAGGTTGAGTTAAATCCCATCTGATCAAATCTGAATTTTAATGATTTTTCAAACTAGGACTCGATTCCGTTAGAGTTTGGATTCAAGATTTTATGTGATATGATGACATAAGTCAAGTAATTATATAGATTAATATTAAAGTATTAGCGGCGTACACCGGTATTCACGAGGGAAAATGTATTTGATCAGTTTACACAGGTGTCCTGATTGATAGTGAATGTTGAGGTCAGATAGTGAAGAAAATTGTGATCCTGTGATTCCGTTTTAAATAAACCAAAAAAACAAATGGTACACATTTACGAATTATTTAAAATAAAAAAAAAGAAGACAGCCATGGTTACAGGATATTGGCATGCTGTTATTAACAGTCTAGGTATACGTTATGTATATTATTTTTCAAGAAAAGTCTATCATTGTTTTCTGTGTGTAATGTGAGGATTTTTTAGTGTTGGGAATCGGTAATCAATTTCAACAACGATGATCAGACATAATCGGTTAGTGCCAACTGATCAATTTTTTATTAATAATTGCCAAGCCTACCGTCATTTGCACTTATTGCATGGCAGACAGTACACGATGGCTATAGGTCATTTTTTAAAGATTATGTTACGGTAGGCTTACCAATTATTAATTTGAAAATTGATTGGTGCATAAACTTTCCTTCAAACTGCAATGTACTTCTTGATGAAGGGCTACCAAGTTTTGACCTACTGTCAAGGTCATAGGGGTCAAATATGTTAATATCTTTAGCAATAACCAACAATACTTATAAAATCAGATGACCATTTAAGCCCATGGCATGGGCCTCTTGTTTTCACCAAGACTAAGAGGGCCACTATTTTTTTTTTTTTTTTTAGGTCATGTGACCGAAAGGGTCAGGATAACCTATTGCCATCGTGCGCCGTTTGTAAACTTTTTCTTTAACAATCTTCTTCTCAATAACCAAAAGGCCCAAGATGCTGATATTTGGCCAGTAGGTACTCGGGATAGAGTGTTACAAAGTTTCCTCATATCAATGACCTTGACCTACATTTTGTACTTTCAAGGTCACAGGGGTCAAATATGTAAACATCTTTAAGACTCTTCTCAATAACCAAAAGGCCCAGGATGGTGATATTTGGTCAGTTAGTACCTGGGACAGAGTGCTACAAAGTTTCCTCAAATCAATGACATTGACCTACTTCAAGGTCAAAGGGGTTAAATGTAATAAAATTCTTTCAAACAACTTTCCTCAGTAACTATAAGGCCTAGGGTGTTGCTATTATGCCTATAGCATGCTGGGATTAAGGGCTACAAAATTTCCTCATATCAATGATCTTGGCATACCTTCAAGGTCACAGGGGTCACATATATATAAAAATCTTTAAGAATCTTCTTCTCAATAACCAAAAGGCCCAGGGTGCTGATATTAAACAGTAAGTACCTGGGATAGAGTGCTACAAAGTTTCCTCATATCAATGACCTTGACCAATGTTCAAGGTCACAGGGGTCAAATATGTACAAAAAAATTAAGAAACTTCTTCTCAATAACCGAAAGGCCTAGTGTACCGATATTTGGTGTGTAGCATGCTGGGGGTAAAGGGCCAAGGAGTTTGTTCAAGTGAATGACCTGCTTTCAAGGTCACAGGGGTCATATCTCTAAAAATGTTTCAAACACTTCTTCTCAGTAACAAAAAGTTAACTCGGGTATTATCACAATGCCGTAATGAAGGAATAACAAGTTTGTTCATTGACTCTCTTAGGTAACAGGTCAAATTTTGTTATATCTTTAAACAGCTACCAACAGAAAATTATATAGATTGTTAGATGACCGTTGAGGCCCATTATGCCCTAGTTGGTACCCTTAATTTGCATAAGGTTACAGAAAGTTATACTGTAAACACAAGTTTGCACCGTTTGTTTACAATTGTCCCAAATTATTATGATTGGTGTGATATATCGCTAAAGATGGCACACCCCTACAGTTGGCTCAGTTAAGAATTTTTTACTATGTCATGATCAGAATAACTGAGGTCATCATTAGTTAATAAGGCTCCAAGACCAATTGTTCAATATTTTGTACAAGAACTAAAATAAAATCATATCCATGGCTATAAAGTTGTGTGGGTTTTGAATGTTTGCTTTAATTTCTTTCAGAAGAAGTTCTAAGATGTTAAAGGTGGATGGAAGAAAACCAATCAGGGACCGATGCACAGATAAACGAATCCATTGATTTGATGCAAAATGTGGGTGTGCAAAGACTGCAGGAGGGCAGATTGATGCAAAGCCAGAATTAATGTTCTAGCTAAATAAACATGTGTACATTGATTTTTATTTTATGTTGTTTTTAAGGGTCAGAAACACATCACATCGCCTTTCTGTAAGATCCGTCTAGGATTTCACTTGAATCTTGCAGGGATGTTACTGGAATCTGCTACTAACCTGCAGAATCACTGGGATTCTGCTGAAATTTCACTGGAAATCTGTCCGGATCCTGCAAGGATTTTACTAAGATCACATTGAGATCCGGTCCGGTATCATTGTGAATCCCATAAGGATCCAGCTGGGATCCCACTGGAAATCCTGTTGAATCCCACCGGGATCCTGGTGGGATTCCTGCCCATATTTTCTCTTGGGATTTACCCCAGTTAGTACTCACAATGCTTTTAACATCAGGGTTGGTAAGCTGTTTATTCACTGAAATCATTGAAAAATTGTACTTTTGGGGTTTTTGCATGGACTTTGATACAGTTGAATCTCGTTATCTCAAACTTGTATTAACTTAAAGACCCTGTTTAATCTAGAATTCACATTAAGTATTCAAACCCACCTACCTCAAATACTTGGAAGGTTTTTTGTGTTCCGGTCGACTTTGAGATAACAAGGTTCAACTGTATAACACTGCCACATTTAAAACTTGCATGAACTTGATGATCCGTTGACTGTTAAAGTGTTATTTCCCGAATCACCAACAGGTATTGGGTATTGCAATGTCATAGTGACCTTAACCTCAAGTCAAAAGGAAAAAAAAGAATGGCACTTGAATTTCCCAGGTAAACACTATGAAGGTGAAGCAGGTAAGGTACTTCACTATATTTAAACACTTTGTATGCAAATTTTTATATATGATAGCATTGTAAAGCATTAAGGGGGCCGAGTGGTTTAAGTGTTCCGACATTCTACCACTGACTAGCACTCCACCTATGGGTTGCGGGTTTGAATCCCACATGGGGCAGTTGCCAGGTACTGACCGTAGGTCGGTGGTTTTTCTCTGGGTACTCCGGCTTTCCTCCACCTCCAAAACCTGGCACATTTTTAAATGACCCTGGGTGTAAATAGGACGTAAAACAAAATGAAATAAACCCTTCATTTGTAAACTCTATCCAACCATCATTTGAGATTAGACGGGTTAGTTTGAGGGCTTCTGTATTGGTCGCAATTACCATAGAAATTGTTAATGATCACACATTAATCAATGATCTTATAATAAGGGCGGCAGGCCTGTGGCCTGTATATCCATATATCTAAAATACTATCCAATATTATCTTCAAGTCTTGAACCAGTGACAAAAAAACTTAATCCTAAAGGTTTTGCTGAAAGACCAATGAAACAAAGTTATTGATTACATTTGAAAATGTTCCTGTGCTAAATGTGTACCCGGGTATGTATTGAGATCTTGGTCATGGTAATTGTTATTATATATATTCAGAATAGAAATATTAACCGGATATTACTTTAAATTTGTATTCTTTATTCTTCATTGTTCAAGGAAGGGCCTCTCACTTAGTCTTTGATTCCTCAGTGCCAGATAGTAGTTTAAACTCTGCATCTTTTTCCTTGCTTATAAAGTCGTTATAGACTTGAAATTAATTAATCTCTCGTGCTTAGCTGCATTCTCTCTTAAAACCCCTCGGAGTAATCACCTGGGCAAAGTCGCGGGGTCCCGCTCCCAGCGCGCGGTCCAGCGTTGGGGATTAAGTCTATCTGCGACTTACTACTGTGAGGTGAACACCGACAGTCCAGGATAACTGAATGTTATACACATCTATATGTGTTTTTTATGAAATATAATACAGACGTAAAACGTGTCGTGTCGTATTGTTAACGTTCACGTCAGATCATCAGGTGAAAATGGTAAATAAAACAATTAATACGCAAGTTAACAATTGCTAAGTTAACGTAATATATATGCGTAACACGATGCTATAATGCAGTTGTTAAAAGAAGTCCCTTGTTTTGAAATGTTGCTTTATCATATAATCGAAAATGTTCAATGGCAAAATCCGCCGATGATTTACATTACGTAATGCGAGGTCAATAAAGGTGAAGTCAAAAGTACGGAATAAGATTGCTAATTTACTTACGTCCGTGCCAAAATGTTTTGGTATTTCAAAAACATTTTTTGAAAGGAAATATTAAGAAACAGTTAACGAAAAAAAAACGCATTTGGCAAATCATTCGCTATCGTAGTGAAAGTCATGGGTCCCTTTCGCCTCCGATCTTGACAAAGGTACAAAACAAACATGGCACTCACGGATTTGGAGTCATGCTTTCAACCCTAATAATACAGAATACTTTGTCCATACCTGACTTAATTAGCTAGTCCATATTCTGCCAGAGGGTAGAAAGCGTTTGATTTTTTTACCGGCCGCGGCGGGGACCTTTGACCTACAGCAAGGAGCTCTGCAGCCCAGCTAACAGGTGTCTCAAGTTGTGAAAGCTTGGTTAGCTTTATTATTCTTTTTATGTGTTAATGTATTGGACAAACTCATCTTTTTTGCATTTACAGAAAACTAATGTATATATATGGAACAATCTGGAACACTTTGGTCTTCTGACAGTAGGCATATTGTTAGCGGAGGTTAATTTTTGGCTAGTTTTAAATCGAAATGTTAGCGGATCTTTTGCACAAGCTTACTAAACCCATGGATGCAGCGAACTGTGACTGACGAGTGACAGCTACCCAAGAAGTCAAACACAGGGACCTGAGAATTTGTTACAGCTAGTTTTGGACCTATAAATTTTACATGTTTGAGAGGTTTAGGTCAAATTTTCGAAAAAATACTCTAAACACCGGCTAAAAGTCCAAAACTAGCTGTAACAAATTCTCAGGGGCCTGTTGTCAAAAGATCAAATCTCGCTAATCGTTTCCATTTATTATTTCATCTTGCAGATACGAAATGCTCTATACACACTAAAAAAACACATTATATTCTGATGAATGGAAAAAAAAATAATCTTAAGATACGTGTATTTTAATCCAAACTTTTTCTTGTGTACGTACCATTATAAAACTTTTTTTTATTCTAACAGCAAAATTGCAATAAAACACGGGAAATGGCTGAGCCCCGTACCCCTCACTCCCTTTGCCCTTCACCTATCGTCAAACATTGTTTTCAGACAATACACACAATAGTAAATTGATGATATAGGCACCGTACGATTAACTGTTGACCGTGGTTTCTCTCACCTGGCAGTCGCTTAAGATCGTGTAAAACTGTTTGCATTTAACAGGAAGGGTGGGGGTTCACCTGTGCGTAACACCTGTCAATCGAAACAGTTTGACACAATGGACAGTATCAACTACAACACAGTTTTAACAACCCCCAGGAAACAGGTGTGAAACTTGCCCAGGGGTGTATACCCGTACAGGTGTGGCGAAAATGGACTGTAATGATTACCATATGATGTCGTAAAATTGTCGATCCCTAACTCATTCACTCATGAAGACACACTTGAACTGGTCTGATTGAATGGTTGGAACAGTTCATTATGAAAGTTCAGGGGGGAATGACCTGTGTTCATTTATGTACTTCAGTGTACAATTATTATCGTCGACAGCACGGGAAATTATCTATGCAAGTCCGTGTCGATACTTCTGAAGTGAGTGATGTTTTCCACAGGGACCTGAGAATTTGTTACAGCCAGTTTTGGACCTAAACAGGGGTGTTTAGAGTAATTTCACACTTTTGAGGGGTTTAGATCAATTTTCGATAAAAATTCCCCCTCAATGGTCATAATAGCCTTTATAACCATTGAGGGGAGCATTTTTATCGAAAATTTACGTGCCATAAGTCTTTCATTTTTTTTTTATTTTGCTATATATTCTTTGTATTTCCAACTTTTTTTCAATGAATTTTCCTGACTTCGTTTATGAATGGATTTTGACAATTTTTTGTCATTTGGTACAGAAATATACAAGGTTTCCTCTCATAATATTTATTTAATTTTCCGTTGTGTATTTATTGAGCTATACAGAATTATCTACACTGCTAATTTCCGTATAACATTACCAAAATGACGTCAAAATGGCGTCCCGAAAATTGGATGTTGTAAATAAATTATGATTTCTCTAATTATACATAACGGAAAACAGTGAAAATATTATGAGATGAAACAGGAAACAATTCTCTATAAGTACACAAAATTTCATAAAAAATGATCCCGAAACGAAGTCAGGAAAATTCATTGAAAAAAGTTGGAAATACAAAGAATACATAGCAAAATAAAAAAAAAATTGAAAGACTTATGGCACGTAACTGTATATGCTTTCATCGGGATAATACGCTAAAACTGTAACATACAGCTTCATTACAGTTCAATAATGCTTCTTTGATAACGTGTGGTTGAGATCGTGTTACAGATGGCGTTGTAAATGTGTATTACGCCATGTACATAGTTCGGGGCCTGAAATGAACATTGTTTTTCAAGATATCTTCTATAAAAAGGTGCAATTTTATTAGGCCTATCACTTTCTTGTGGAACAACGCACATCTAGAACTAAATCGTGAACTGTTGGCCTGGATGGTCGGGTGAAATATCAATCTTAGAGATATATTATTTCCGTTTATATCTTACCCTGATTGGGTAAGTCCATATTCCATCCGTGAGTGAAAAGTTTTTGGACACTCAAAAAGTTTTTGGACACTCAGCTGGTGCTGTCTAATGTAAGTATTTAGTTGTACGTTTCCTTTCATCAACTAGTCCTGCAAAGCCATATATAGTCTAGAGGTGTGCATATTTTTACGTCACATCAGTTTCACATTGAATTCTGTATTCAAGTTTGGGAAATCGATTGTTCTGCTTTGTTTAAAATAGGTTTAATTCCACTCGCAGGTAGAACATTATCTATCGCTGTTCTAGGTAATGTTAAAGTGATAATCCAGTACAAAGATTTTGTTATCATGATGGCCCTGTGTGGTTAAACCAATTTTATATATTTCGTTAAACCACAGGGACATGTATAGACTTATGATAAAAAATTGTGACAAATATATATATATATATGTGTGTTAACACATGTCCTGTGGATACTTGGGTGTTTGTGTGAATTTTTGTTGAATTATAATCTTTATACTGGGGTGAACAATGACATTTGAAAAAACATTACAGGTGAAACATTGGACAACTCAGGATGGCTTTAAACTTTCGGTGTCAAGCTCGATGACGTAAACGTTTTTGTTTTGACGAAAAAAAAACCCAAATTAACATTGAATTCAATGTGAAGATGACGTAACGTGACAAACGTCACTGTATTATGAACAAAAAAGGAAAACAAGAAATAACACAACTGATTTTCTAATCAGATTAAAAAATAAACATGCAAAAATAGTGCAAGACCAGTTAGACAGGGACTTGATTTTTTTGCACAAATAGCGATAGCAATAAATGGTCGATCTTTTATTGGAGTATTTAATGAATACTGTTTCAGAAGTTGATGCATAACCATAACAGGTTTGGTGAGTCTTTCGTTTTTTCTTGATATTTGTCTTTGACGTCAACACAGGTATGTACTTATAAGAAATGTGGCGAGGTCTTGTTCGTCTTCCGTATGTGTAGAGGGCGTATCTTCTTTCCTTTTTCCAATCACCTGACCAACAAAAATATTTTTGAATTAACTGTAACAATTCGCAATTATATATGTAAACACAATATAGGTAAAATAACTGTTTTATGATAAGCTTCATACATACTTAGTTACACTCACGAAACGTTGAAAATTAAATGATTTTAAACGAAAGTATGTAAAAATAACGCTTTATGCGCACTCCCGTTTGTCATGTACCCTTTTTGCCCCCATTCATTCATCCATCCCCTTTAAATACCGTTTCAAATTGTCAATGAGCTGGATCCGAATCGAAATACCTCTTGTCATGGTAATAGGCCTTCCACTTTTAATAATAATTAGGCAAGTGTCGCTGAGATTTCAACACATGAGGGTCATTAGTATTGATTATTGGATAAGGATTCGGACACAATAAAATGTGTCTGGCTGCTCGGTACTGGTTACATTTGATCAAGGGTGATTAACTTGATACCCGTTAGGCTTTCATTAATTTCATAAAGGTTAAAGCGTTACGCCGCCATTTTGATTATGATTCAATATTACAGAACATGTAAATAAAAAACGGTAATATTACATTTATTAGGCGTCACATGTACCAGATAAGCTCCTCCCACATCTGACATAGGAGCTCGATAGATGTTTCAGACAAATCAGTCCCATTGGCGGATTTGATGATTAATGAGAACTTGCACATCAGACCAACCACAAGCGGATAACGAAACAAATCTACACACACATTAAAAGTTCATGAGCAGGTTTGCTCTGTATATACCTGGAAATCCCCGCATTCTCATAATGGTGCGACATAAATATTAGACCTTATTTTAGTCCGAATACCACGGAATTGGATGCTACGTATCTAAATCCGATCTAAAACCGGTCGAAGGTGACCCGAAAATAGAATTTAAGCATACACCGCTCTGTGTATCTAACATTTCAATCTCAAATATTAATCTTATATGACTCCATCTTGCGAACTTCTTACAAATGTACGTAAAAATCAGTCTCTTGTCAATCAGCATTATCAGCACGTTCGAGACGAACGTTTGATGTTGTGTTAATTTAATAAAAATGCTCAAAATAATATGAAGAATCACGGAATTATGCTATCGAAGTCGATGTACAACTACAATTACAGTTAACGAATGAAAACCAGATCATGAAAAATTATACAAGCATGTTTTTATTGAGACAAACACATACAAAGCATTTGATCGGCAGTGAATATTATCGTGTTCACTGTTTTCAATGGAAAAATTACGTGAACATTTACAGATAAACTAATGCAAACCACATAGTCACAAATGTTTTATACGTATACATACGTCATACAAAGCATGGACAGTTTTAATCACAGTGTTAAATGGAAAGATTACGCGTACAGTTGCAGAAAACGAATGATAGTAAATACCACTTGGAACTTAGGCTGTCGTGTCGCTCTCCAGTATACACCAACGGAAGCCATACAGTGGCTGTCAAAGACGTGTGCAGTGAGGCGTGAAGTCGTCAGCTCAATAGGTGAGTTGCCTGAGGCAGTACTTGCTACTGCAAAAGATTTAACTTTGTAACCTAAAACTTGTGTACACAATGTACTATCGAAACGTGTACGTACAACAAAGGAATTAGAAAGCAATCTAATATAATTTCGTGGTACATCAAAACATCCTAATGATGGGATTAGCATTCATAACTTTGTTACACTAACATAACATCTCTGTGAAAGGAACTTGGCATGTTTGTGTGTGCTCCAATGCATGTAAGTCGACCCGGCGTACGGCCGTGGCCGTAACCATGGCGAGATCTTGGTCACTGCCAGTCGTGTGTACAGGTAAACTAGCTGCTCTATCAGTTTGGTCACGTGGTCAAATCGAACCTTGTTGAATTTTACCGGACCGTTGTTGATTCTTATCGGGACATTAGTGACTATTATCGAGCATTAGTGATGTTAATATTTTTTGTTGAGTATCATCGCTAATTGGTGAATAAACATGGTTTTAGTTGAATCACCTCGCCCCTCGGTGAATACCCTAGTGATTTGTTGAAATCCTCATATATTTACGAGTAGCATCAACAAAAGCTATTCCCTAGTGGCAGTGTTGCTACCGACGCCGGAAGTATGCATGCCTAGACTTTTCATGAAATCACGTGACTTCCGTCGCGCCTAAAACCAGAACCGACTTGATCCGGACGCAACCCGAAACAGCGCTATTATTTGATTCCTAACCGTCCCCAGTGTTGGAAGAACAACTATTTTTTTAAAAGGACTAAAGGAGTTTTCAACAGAATCTAACTATATTTTATCAGTATTTAACATTATGCTAGTAACCTTGGCAAAACATGACACTGTTAATTAGGTTAAACTATTATATTTGTATCACATATTAACGATGTTCTGAAATTTCTAAATTTTAAAGTTTAATTATTTTTGTAAAAATGGTGATGCTGATACTATAACGTTTTTGTTTTTGTAATTATTTCATATTTTAAAATATCAACATAAGCATTTGGTTATTGGATTTATCAGGAACGTATATGTGTCCCTGATTTAGGATATATCTTCAGGGCGGATCCAAGAATTGCAGATGCGTTATTAGACACACTTCTACATTCAAATATAAACCCAAATTTATGAAAACTGGATGAAAAACAAGATTCAAACTAGTCCAATGATTTGAGTCCTAGTTGAAATGAATATCACCAACTTTATAAAGGGAGCCCAACAAAATTCATTTATTTATCGCGTTTGAATTTCACTGCAACCACTTCAACCAAAAACTGGATGATAAAGAGATGTTGTAAAAACGTATGCAGTAATCGTAGCGTATGTTTTTGTTAAATCATGGCCAAAGACTTTATCCTTGGAAAATATTAAATTATTTCACATTAGACTGGTGTGTTACTGAATTAAGTGAAATAAAAAGGTCGGGAAGAGACTTTTATTTTTTCAAACCAATTCAGTCCAAATGTTAAATAATATTTCAATTTAGCACAAATAATTCAGACTGTTATGTTTTCACATATATTTGAGACATTGTCTGCTTTATTTATATCAGGCAGAAATTGTTTGTTTACGTGCACAGTTGAGAAAATTGAATGAATTTTTTTTTTGCATTCCATATGTACATATTGTACGTGCTGTACTACTACCATGCACTTGTGCAGTATATGGTATAGAGCGGTGGGGGTTTGCCGGACACTTAACATTAACTCGCCGTGGCTTTATTTACTTCATCTCCACAAATCATACTGTACTGTTGACGTCATAAAAGATAAAACTCCTCAAGTACTAACGAAAATTTTGACTGTACAGCGTAAACAGTTTGTATAAGCAAATCACATGATTTTAAACTCACCAAGATCTAACACGGAGTATATTACCGGACACTATATATGCAATCAAGGGAGATTTGACGTTTGCGGATTTTACATGTTGTGGGTATAACTAACAACACGATGCTTTTTAAATGTCATTTTCCTATATTCTTTCTTAAGTTTACATAGCTTTATTTTTTTCAAGATATTTTATTCGAAAATCAAAAGAATTAGACAACAATCAAGATTGACATGCATGTCGAATTCAAAAGGCGTTTTTCTACAAAACTTTCTTCGTCAATGTACCACGGATCAGTTTACCTGAGTCGGTCAGTTGTGCCTCAATGACGTCACAAGTACCACGTGACCGGTCATCTCATTAAAATGCTTGCCAGTCGGGAGCGGTCAACTTGACGGTCAATATCTAGATCCCGGGACACAATCGAATGCTCGTTGATGGGCTAATCAGTATTTATTGAAATGTGGTTAAGTGAGTACAGTTGTTACACATGTAACATTATTATGAGAGATTGGTAATTACATTAACATTTCATTTATTACTTTGTTGTTTTAATCTTTGTTATTTTGTTGGCTTTGTCCAGGTTTATTAACCGTAAAATTACCCATCCAATTTGTTTCCGCCGCACTTTTGTTGGATTTTAATTAAACAATTCCGGCATATCTCATCACTTACAGTGTCATCCTAAAGGAATTAATCAACGATAACTACCTCCATATCTATTTCCCTAATTATTACGTACCCTTAGTATCAAGATACGAACGCTATGGCAAGGTATTTATAACATGTCCTAATAATATAAGCTTATTACAACGTTCAAAAATAAAGCAGAGCTGTCCTAATTATTCTGTGTAATATGTTTTCCTAGAAAATAATTTATAAGCGAGACCAAAAAGATAAGGTAACTAAGCGAAGTAGAAAGTCGTGTTTTGAAGCACTTACATTATTCATCAGAAACTGGCTAGCGTATCAGACTATCTAAGTTCTCTGTTACTCCGACGGTCTTTCACTCTCACTCCCCATCTCTCATCTCTCTGATTGTGTTTCTTCTGTCTTTATGTATGTCTCTCTTTTTCTGTCTTTGTCTGTATCTATCTGTCTATATTTGTCCGTTTTCCTGTTTATCCGCTGGTCCCTCCGTCCTTCGTTTGAATTTTTATATTTCTCTATTTTATATAAATGACGTAGTCCAATTATCCACAAGACATACACAAAGTGTGCGAGAGCCTATGATAACAGCTAAATATGATGCTGTATAACTATGATAACAGCTAAATCTGATGCTGTATAACTATGATAACAGCTATATCGGCTGATGAATAACTATGATAACAGCTTAATGTGCTGTTGTACAACTAACAGCTAAATCTGATGCTGTATAACTGTATGATAACAAATAGCATCTGTCTTTGCATCACTTTGATAACAGTCTACATGTCCTGATGTACTGCATAGGCAACATTTAATGCTTGCTGCTGTATTACATTGAGAACGGATGACATCGGCCGTCTGATATCAGTTGTTTTATTCTTTGATAACAGTTGTATTACATTAATAACAGCTAACATCAGTCATATCTCTTTGATAACTGTCAAGGTTTTTGTTGTTCGGCAAAGATATAGAGTATATCTAACAGTGTCTTCAGTAATACAAAATATTTACATTTTCACTTCACTCCGCCTCAATGTAACTAGTAAACTCTGGTTGCTTCAATTCCCGATGAAACAAGTGGGGCACGCGCTTTTTCGTTCCTGGCGAAGTAATACATTTGTTTACAACATTGTATCGTCCTAAACGAACTGTGGGCAATAATGTAAGGGTGTACTACACATGTCAAACAATGAGTTATGCCAGTATCATATTCACATAGCTTTAATAATACTTGATTTGACAAAATTCTGACATTTCCGAAAACATTAATTCAAGATATGTTGGTCCTAAATTCCTCATTGATCCCCTCGATGATCGTGCGTTTAATGCAAATTGGATCATCTGCCCGTCGGCAGATTTCGCATTTATTTTCATGTCCAATACTAAAATTAAATGTTTGAGATTGGTCACATATGTAATAGGACGAGGAAAAGTGATAAAGATAGTGCCGTCGCTGGGGTTTGAACCCGCGACCATTGGCTCTCCAGCCCGATGCTCTACCGACTGAGCTAAAGGTAAATTCCCTACAGCTCACTCTTGTAAGGCAACCTAATCAATGCACATCTTTTACACATAAATCCGTTCTCTTTTAAGAAGTTTCATATGCTATATTCTATTATTAGACAAATGTAGCATGTTCACGAAACTGATAAGCTAGCTAGACTAGATCTACGTTAGGGCCTAACCTACATGTAGCTTGCTCATAGGGGCCCGATAATTTGTTACACTTAAGCTTACAGCGCAGTTTTTGGACCTAAACCACGTTGTCTAGAATAAATTTATACTTCCGAGGAGTTTATATTAGGGTGGCATTTTTATCGGAAACTGATCTTAACCTCCAAACGTGTAAACATACTCTAAAAACCTTAGTTTATGCCCAAAAGCAAATGTAACGAATTCTCAGGCATCTGTGATCTTGTCAACATAACTGTACCGCGTGCTTACCTTTAAAGCTTGTTGTTTTCGGTTAATGTCCCAAATTAAAAATCGTCAAATCACTAATCTAGTTGATTATATGTCACCAATATCATTCATCATACATTCATCAATGCACTATACATGCCTAAATCCACTTACTGTTATGAGACGTTTTCAGTACTGGCCTAACCGAAATCTGACTTCGACAACTTTATTTGACTCGCTTCAACTGTGACCAAATCACAACGTCGTTATGTTTACTGCTGTGCGATGCAAACCGCTTAAAAAAAACTTTTGTAATTCATTTTATACTGGAAAGGTATTTCAATCAATTCTTAATGAAAATAAAAGTTTGAGAGGTATGATTACAGCACATGTTAAAATCAAAAAATAAAAATCTTGTCACTGGACTACATTTTTTCTGCTGCCTAGTGATGAATTAAGCTAGCTATCAGCTGTTCCGCGTATGTACATACATGCCGATAAGTGTGCAACAATGTAACAAAAGTAAAGCACTGTGTGACACCGGCAGCTTAAAGTGCATGCAAATGGCGGGAAATTTAAAATAGTTAACGTAAATATAAGGATTGAATGTCTATTTTGTTGTTTGCATCAGTTGATGAAGTCAAGTGAACCTCGTGCAAATGGTACATGAACTGCTTCGCAGTTCACTTCATTTGCGCGAGGTTCACTTGACTTCATCAGCCGATGCAAACCACAGGGACCAAAAATCACATTTCTAGTTGAGGTACGAAAAAACGCTTGGTACCGTTGGAAAGATGGATAATTTCTATTTAAGAAACCTCCTAAATGCAAGTCAAATGTATCCTCCTTCCTCAGAAATAATCTCCATTTCCTCCAAAAACACGCAAAATATCCGTGTCTTAGGAGCGTGGCGGCTTGGGGGCCATTTCGTTACATATTCATTAGGTTGACGTCACCCCGCGTGCTGGTCTTTTGCTGTCAATGGATGGCGGTATTCCTTTAAATTTAGCCACGTGTGAGAATTGGGGTATTATTTCCAATTAAAATAACTAAACATACTAATAATAACATACACAAATATTGAATATTCTCAAAGAGACAAAACTGACGACCACAAAACTTGGTCGAAGTGTCTCCATTAAACTGCATCTTTCGAAGCTTTGTACCGGTTGTTCTTCAGCAGTCGACATCGTTCACATACAGTTCAAACAGGGGATAATAAATCGACTGTTTTCTGCTAATGCTGCCGTTTAGGGGAAAGCGAAGAGATGCAATAGAAATGTAAAAAATGGAAAATAAGACCACAATGTCAATCAAATTTTGGCGCGTAGAGAGATGTTTAAAATTGATATAAATTTACTACAAAATGAACCTCAAGAGTGTACAATTATGAAGAGGAAAGGCGGTCATCTTATATTCAGAACCCAGGGTCTTTTCAATATTTGTTTTGTCTTCTTTTCCTAAATAATTCATACTGTAGATAATGGTCTCGTTCCACCTTGATCTTTTCACCATTATTTATTACACAGTAACTAAATGGAGCGACAATGTTGCTGACGCTATGGTATCATGATTAGGATAAAAAATAGTTAGTGGAAGAGCTACAGAAATGGTTATTGTTGATGATCGATAAATGCATTAGTGACACTGGAAGTGTTGGAATATCCCTTGATTCTTCACGAATTACAAATAAACGACAGAAGTAAATTGGAAGGGTTACATGGATACGGTGAGGAAATTCTTATGTTATGAGTTTCCTTTGGTAGTAGACTACGCGCAAAGTCTTATCACTGTAAAAGAATATACAGAAATATATCTGAAAATGATATTCGTACATAATTTAGTTTACCATGTCTATGTGGTAGCATGATTAGGTAAGAGATTATAAGGGGAATAGATATATAGAACTAATATTGTTTGATGATCGATAAAGTCATTAAACGTGACGATGAAAGTGTATTAGTAAAGATAGCATCAATACAATAAGGACATTCCTATGTCTAAAATGGAATTTCCATTGGTAGTAAAGTAGATTAAGTGTAACGGGTTTTCATTGTAAAAGACTATACAGAAATAAGTCTGAAAATTGTATACGTATATACGTTCGTTCATTAGGGTACTGATAAACGTCGATATACCCTTCTGAACTTGAAAAAAGGACACAACAAACTCTCCTACATCAGCTGCTTACCTCGATCTCTACTTAAACTACGATCAACATGATTACTACTAAGCTATACGATAAACGTGATGATTTCAATTTTTTCGATTTTAAACTTACCAATTTTTAATAGTAACATCCCTACTTCTCCAACCTATGGTGTTTACATGTCGCAGTTGATTTGTATTCTAGGGCTTGCTCTAAATATCGTGATTTCCGTGAATGATGTCGACTGCTGACAAACAAACTAACAACACAAGGATTCGAGAGATGCAGATTGATCAGCACTATGGGCAAGTTTTATGGTCGCCATCTTTGTCTCATTGAGAAATATTCTGTATATTTGAGTGAAAAGAAGATGGACGGTTTTGAATATGCTCATTAGTGTGTTTACTTGTTGTGATTGACAATATTACTCGGTTCTCATTTTGAGAACTTGATGTTTACTTGGATGTGACAAAGATTTACTTGGGGGGTGTCGTCGATGAAGCAAAATACGCTTACTTTTCCGGAACACCTGGTCTTATTCTCTTGTATTTTTACAAGAGTCTCCATGAAAATCTTTCCTTTGTTCATATTTTGCCCCTAATCGATTATGAGTTCGAATTATGATTTTGTTAACGCTTCGATATTATCTAATTTAGTTTGACTGCAAAACATTTAAATGACCATGATAACAATCATAAAATACCCATTCGGAGAATCAGCCACAGAAGGTAAGGCCTTTTTTGCCACATTAGCCACGCCTCCGATAAAGAAGCGTCCCCGCTTAGAAGATGACGTAACACACACATGAACTGCACCTTTCAAATTTAGTAATAGATACAGTATGCCGAAAAAATGAAATTAAACTGCACCATACAACTGTTTCGTCCTCTTCAGTGATACTAGGGACCTAAAGGCGGAATCCAAAATGTCTAAACAAATGTAGAAGCAGAAGGGTCAGATGAGTAAAACCCGTTTGATTTATGAATTTAAAAGTAATGATTTTGAAACGTCGAGTTATCAAAAATGAAACAATCGAAATTAAAAGGAAAAAAATCTGTTTTGATAAAGTACAGAGATCTACAGAGGTCCATGATTAGCCATGATGTATACCAACAACTGATTAAGTTATTTCTTTTAAATTCAATAGAAATAGTGATTGATAAGCTTGTAAAATATCTTTATATAATATGCTTTATAGATGATCAATGATTATCAAAATTATAGTAATTATCAATAAGCTAGTATTTTTAACAAGTTAATAGTATTAAATTAAATGATTTCGAAAAGTTATTATTGACAAGTAATTGTTTGTCAAATTTTCGAAATCTTTTAATGGTGAATATTTACATTCATTATATCTATAATATACACGTATACACTTATCATTAATTAATTTTGGAGTCTCTCTGTGTTAATATTGAAAAGCAAGAAAAACAGTAAGAGTTGTCTCCCTTAAGACTTTGCTTTGTTTTGTGGTATAGACGGTTTTTCTGTCGTACGTGACTTGGCCAGTAATGCGGTAATACTATCGTGTTGGGTATTGACAGGCGACCCTGTAGTGGTTTTGGCTCTTACTAGGTGTACGTACCCTTAGTCGCAAGTTAGCAGTACTCTGGGGGGTTCAGCCTAGGGTTTACGAGGGGACATCGTGTCGGTATTGACTTTTGTCTGCTTCGGGTTGTTTATATCGGCCATCTTGTGATCCGGGTAGGTTCACTGGGGTCATGAGGTTAGGGCTATATAAGTCGCGTACACGTGCGATTCAGTGCCTTTCCTTTGCCGGAGATTTGGTGAGTTTCAGGGGTCGTTAGACGGGTGAATTAACTTAGGCATTTACGCTTCGAAAACGAGGTGTTAGCGATATGTTAGTTTAAGATTGTTAGCGTTAGGGGACGTTCTGAAAACAGGACGACTTAGAAATAGTTAGGAATAGTTACGTTCTGAAAACAGAGCGACTATGCATGGTTAGGTGTAGCTGACACTCTGAAAACAGAGCTGCTTATGCATGGTTAGGGGTATTAGATAGCTTACACTCTGAAAACAGAGCGGCGCTTTGCATGTTTACGTCTATTTAGATAGCTTTGCACTCTGAAAACAGAGCGGCTTCTATGCATGTTTAAGATCTGTTAGGGTACACTTTGAAACCAGAGTGGCTTTAGAATGAAGGGGCTATCGTAGACACGTGCGCTTCGGAAACGAGGCTGCGGCGGTAATGCATGCTTAGGCCAACATAGGGAGTGTAGTATTGAAGCTCTGAAAACAGAAGCTGTCTGTTATTTATAATCATGTAATAAGTCCAATGCTGTAGTTTTAGAGAGCACAGAGTGGGGATTTTACTTGCTATACCAGTGTCTAGCTATATCCTGAAGTGTGTTATGTTTAGATTATCAAGATAATGTGGACCCCATAGGTAATGTTTAATATGTAGGTTTCTGTGGGAAGGGGTTGGAAGTTTCGCCCATCTCGGAGGCTGAAAGTTAAGTCTATCTGTAGTGTTTAATAGTTAGGCGAGACCGATATGAGTATCTGGTCAGTTTGCTAGGCATTAATTAACCTGGACATAGGGTCACAGGAGTTATATAGGGAACAGTTAAACAATGTCTTTCATCTAGTCATTCACAGTCATCTAGGCATTTGGTTTTGGTTCGGTTCATCTTCAGTTTACCTTTGTTATCCGATATATTTAGTTAGATTTTTCTACTGGCTTTACACCGTATGATATTGTTTTCCTTTGTTAAATTATTATTCGTTAACCAATGATCTCGTTGTTGAATAAATTAGAGAAATTTTATTCTGGTGTTGTTGTGGGTCTTTCCTAACACTTCGACTAATCTAAGGGAAAAGAACTGGCAGGTGGGTTTGGGAGTTGACTGTTGGCCACTGTTTTTCATGTCACGGGTCTGGTACATTTGTACCCAATTTAAAAGTACACAACGCGAAGTCAATTGTGGTGGCAAACTCTCATCTCCTGACCCCTCCTACTACAGTTTATTGTTTTTCAAACTTTCATCCTAGTGTTGTAGAGGTGCCGAGCTGACCTCTCTGTATTCTCGTGGACCAGGACAACTCGCCCCGAAAGTGTTGAGCTGCCATGCGTGACGGTATTGGGGGTAGTCTACACCTGGTCAAGCCGCTATACGGACGTGTTTACGTACTGTTGGTCTGCCTGTAGATTACGCTGCCGTTGTAGGCAAACTCCATATATACATATATAGTATATCTTGTAGCTTCTCACTTCAATAGTCAACCAACCTCGGATTACTCGAATACCATGTTTTTTTTCTCGAACTGTTGATCAGGTTCGACTTAGTGGGGTTTTAATAAAATGAAATTTACAATTGTAATTTTAAAACACATATTATAAAAAAATCGGCATATTTCAGATTTTATATTTGCTTTAAACGCAAAAAGTTTTTAAAAAATATCATACATAATTGTCTGCATTTTAAACATATTAGAGAAGGATTGTGATGAGAATAAAGTCAGATTTCGAAAGTTATTGAAATTACAGTTACAGAGAGGCGGACATGGGTTATAATGCCATTGACATATCAAACTATCGTGGATTGCACAACTTCAAACACACATAATCGTTTCACGTATTTGCCTTACAAGTGTATGTAGCTGATCCATCTCAATAAAGTATTCTACTCGTGGTCTAGAAAGATCTGATAAGATGTACATGTAGCAGATTGTAAGATTTACGTAGAAAAAAAATATTAAAAATAGACAAAGGGGGTCAAGGTCACATAATTTCTAACTGGTCAATTTTGATATCAAATACTTTAATAAAATTAAACAAAAACTTTCCTTAACCCACTTTAAAACAGATTGACAACAATTATCACCCCAACATGGAGATCATAATATACATTGTATATACACTGTATTTGGCAAGTTACTGACCCCGCAGGATTCAATGGGGCCATATGGTAGGGGGCCCAAGAGGGGTTTTATTGTGCATTTTGTAGTTTTTATTATATTTGTTCAAGGAAAAAGCTGTCCCAAGCAATTTGGGAGAAGATTTCTGCAGAGTCTGCAATTTTCTTTGCTCCCAGGGGGTCTGTTTGGGGCCCAAAAAGATGTCAAAATGGGCATTTTCAGCTTCAGGCAACTTTTTATAAAACTAGTAGTCCAATGATTTTTGTTACCCTTGCTAATACCTTTGGTATAATTTTCACAACAATTGAGATATTAATGTAAGCAAAGATCAACTGATTAAATGGTATACGATAAAGAGGGTCTTGACGTTAGTCAGTTCCTGACTGAAACCCAGTAGTAATAGACAGTGTTGAAGCCAATCCTGTCAGATATACTATACACTCCTAGGAGTGTGCCAGGGTGCATTTTTTATTTCAAAAGAATAAATTAATTTTAAAAGAGTCAAGCAACAACGTTTATTTTATTCTTTTTAAGATACCAATTGGACTTCAATAGATATCAAAGATTAAAAAATACAGGGGTCAGCAAATTGCAATACCTTCTAACCACTTAATGGCGATTATTGTTTCATGTTTGTGATAAATTCAGTCAAATCAATTTGGAAGTGACAATAAAGCTAAAAACGAATTGCACAATAGAACCCTTCTTTAAGCCCTATCACAAGGTTCTATTGAATTCTACGGATTCAGTAGGTACTTGCCGAACATATGCTTCATGAGGATGTGATACGTGTTGTCAATCTTTTTTGGAATCGAATAATAGAAGTTTTTATCTATTTTCTTAAAATATTTGATATCAAAATAGACCTGTTATAAATTAGGTGACCTCCTAATGTTTTCGTCGCAGATCACCAGACACGGGGCAGGTAAAAATCTGGCATGTTATTTGTCTGTTCTGTTCCCTGGGAGGTAAACCCGCAATTGACTGCCTCATGGTCATTTTAATATTGTTTACTGTATATTGTTAAATTAACACCAAATCCTGCGTGTGTGCGATGATAATAAATAAGATTAATTTCAGTAAGTATTGGCAGGTGGCACACGTATAAGCCTGACATGGAGGCCTTATCTTCTGGAGTTTACCTGACTCGCAAAGTTCCCTGCATAAGTAGAAACGTTTATCGCGGGTCTTTGTCAAGTCCTCATTTACAGAAATGTTACTAGTCGAAGGTTTGTAACGAAACTTTGTCCCGTTTTTGAGGACAGGGCGTTAAACATCAAACGGTCATTACATTGTAATCGCGCGATGATCTGGTGAGGTATGGCTGACTGTGATCTATTTCGTAGTTTACCAACACGGTGCGACCGCTCAATGTCAGACACTTTGAGAGTGATATTGGCATCAGCAGCTGCCTTGAGCACCAACCATCCGCCTCAGATATGCCGGAGAAGTGAACCAGAGGACGTCTGCTGTATTGTGCAAGGTCGCCAACTTTGGGCTGGAGGTCGAGCATCTCCCTTTTATCAACATGGAGCTAAGCTTTGCGTGGGGCGATTATAGCAGATATAGGTTGGCCGATAACTTCCTTTCAGTCAAGAAATGTCATTTTCCGCACCGCTTGGGTAATATCATATATATCCTGTATTGATACCACGGTGTTACCTCCACCATTCATATTGACCTGGGTCTGTTTGTGTGACGCTGGGAGGTCGGGGTAGCCGGGGGGGGGGGGGGGGGGTTGACCCGTTGGGTGAATTTTTGCATGAATCAATAATAATCACACTGACTGTTCCACTTGGATTTTGTGCTCTCCTGGATTTGTGAAGCACTTATGTTACTGGAACTTGTAGAGTCGTCTAAGGTTCTCTTGTTTCAGTACTGATGTCATGATTGATAAAAACACATCACGTCAACCGTGACGAGATTTCACTTTAAACGTTAAAAGCAACTTCCCTGCAACAATAAAATCTAAAAATAGAATCACTACGAATGAAATTTCTAGCACATTTAAATACAAAGGTTCAACAAAGTGTACTATTATAATCTGTCAGCTTAGAAATCGTGCTAGCAACTTGAACAGTGATTTATACATGGACCATATGTATATATGACACACCAGTATGTAGATATGGGCATGACAATGAAAATGCTTTTCATTTCATATTTGAATAAGTTCTCACTCTCAACTCAACTTACAAAAATTGATACTATACTTAAAGTGTCATTTTATTGATAATAATTGCCACTGGTGCAATGTATTCTATATATTTAAGCATACATTCAGAACACCTCTGGGATTCAACTGGACTGAATTGGAAATCGTGATTATAACTGCTTTTAAATTTTAAGAGAAACAACTCCAATAATAGATCCGTATATCTGCAGTCTCCATTTTGAATTAATTTCATATTCTGAAATCCTACAAAATGTATATTTCTTGGTAACCTAATCTACATATACAGTGAGTGGATGGCCAACGTGTTGATACACAAGGACATTAGGGCATATATCCCTTGATTTATGTGGGATGTGTTGTCAACAAATGTACATAATTCTAGTAACGGATATTATCTAAATCATCAACAGAAATCATTGAGTGATAATGAATTTATTTCATAGACTAAATTGGAGTTATCTCCCTTCCACCATGTATATGGTTGATTTGACAGAATATGTGTAATATTGTAAATGTAAGTATCGAAAGGACATTTGCCCGATGTCCAATCCAGTTGACACATTTAAAGTAAAAAATAGTTGTTGAAATTGAATCGGGCCGAGCAAGGGCCGCAACTCTCACATCAAAGAATCTGTTGTGTCCTTGATTTCAAGTTCAGAAGGGTTTATGCAATCGAGAGATCTTAGACGTTCTTTCAGTTTTGTATTAGGTATGGTATTGTACAGGATGCAACAATCAAATGTTTTGCTCGATATTGATCAAATGATTTCAAAATGTGTACAACCCGTTGGAGTAAACAGTGTCACAATAAGTCTGACGCCCTGATTTAATGGTACTAATAATAGTAGTAAGAGCTAGCAATTAGCATAGCCAGCGATAAAACGTAACCTTTGAGGATCCTTTTGCAGTTTAGGTATCCAATAAAGTCAAGGTTGGTCAGCGTCTTTCTCATTAACCGGTATCCTGAAAGATTGTAATAATGAAGCACGTTTGATAACAATACATGGATTAGTGTTTGCAAACACTTATCAAGTTGTTAGATGCAGACACAACCACATATTTCTCATGTTCGAACATCATGGTCAAGAAATATCGACTTATGTTAAGTTTTCATTTTGAAATACAGACTGCATATTCTTTTCCGAATGCAAGACCTGAAAGACTTCATCAAATCTGAGAGTGAATCCAATGCACTATGTTCACTTTAAACCCAAAGTATGGCATACTCTTCCAACGAGTTCAAACGAATCTTGAAACTTGAAATTGATGGATTCTTTCGATACTTATGACCTTTCATGAAAAGCTCCCGAAGCTTTATGCTGGGGATACTTTTCAGATTGCCAGTTACTTTTTTTCCAGCTGGACCATGGTAATATTTAGACGCAGAACATGAACATGCCGAAAGAGGTCTAAGGTCATCTATATTTAATTGTTGCAATGTTTTCTTATCATTGAAAAGCTTTGGTGCATGAGGTATAGAATAACTGTAGAAAATGATTGGAGTACTTGTATATCGGAAGTACGGTGGTGTGTTAGGTCGAACAGACTTTTGGTGCAAAATATTGCTGATGTTAGTTGTCTTAATCCCATTATTGGCAAATACGAGTTTAAATCTGTCTGTTCAGCACCATAAGACTGGGATCCGTTTTCATATTTAATGTATGGCAGTATGTTAGCTGTAACACCTTTTGTTTAATGTATAAAGTACACGATGGTTAATCTAATTAGTTAAGGTAATAAATCAAGTAAGGTTTTGTTTTTAGGGTCAAACAATTCAGCATTTACTTAATTCGTGGTGAATAAAATAGAGGATACCGAAGCATCAACAAAGCCATAACATCGATTAAACTAGGGGGAAATTCGAAGAGAAGAAACAACTATATGGAAACCCTTGTTAAAGTAAATGGAATTGAAATTATATCTAAAGTAACGCTGCGCTTCACATATAAATCGTCAATGTGTTTGAAGTTCCATGAGCCGTTTTTATTAATTACTTAACTTATTTTCGTTATTTCGGTGTTTTGCTTTCACCTGTATTCAGAAATTAATGTAAGAATATGTCCCGTTTAGTATTACATATATATATAAATGTGATTGCTACAAATTATATTTTTAATGATTCAAGGCACCTGACACTATTGTGAGTTCCGTCTTGCGTATTGTTTTTACAGAGTAGTATGCATAATATGGCACATGTATGTTGCCAAATGGTGAGATATATGACCTTTGAATTAATAACTTGGGTACAGAAAACGATAAGATAAAATAAGATAAATAATAGTTTATTTAAGTGTCACGCATTGATCCACATTAAAACACATATCGCACATAAAGAACATATACAAGTAAAAATGAGCAATACCAAGCCATACAATTGTCTGACGTATGGGTACAAAAAATCAAATAAAATAATCATAAATTATTGTTTCATGTACGCCTAAATCTCAAGTGTTATTAACTTATTAAACTATTGTATCATTGGTACATGTATCATTGGGCTATTACCCTTCCCACATCACATGCATTGATAATGAAAAAAAAGAGAATACCAGAGCGTTAACAAAACCATAATCAGAACTCCAAATCGTTGAAACTAGGGACAAAATAGGAACAAAGGAAATATTTACATGGAGACTCTCGTAAAAGCACAAGATAATAAGACCAGGTGCTCCTGAAGAGTTAGCGTCTTCTGCTTCATCGACGACACCCGCCATGTAAATTTTGGTCACATCCAAGTAAGCATCAGTCCTCAAAATGAGAACCGTTGAATTGAAATTGAAGTGAGATTTTTTAATAGAAATTGAAGTGAGATAAATTGAAGTGAGATTAATATTAGATATATATACAAAGTAATGTATGTGCGGTTTAACTCAATTTTATAATTTTATAATGTAGTTGAATTGACCTAAAATATTGTACTTTAGCCTTTTTAGTACAGCAGGGAATAATTAATAATCAAAACATAAAATATCACATAAGTAAACAAAACTTTTTTTCGCAAGATTATATTTCTGATACGGTCCATAATCACTTTTAGTTATAATATTAACGCTAGAAATGTGTTATACAAATCATAATACATCTGCTAGCAAAACATTGAATATTACACCACAATGATTTACAGAAGACTTTCGTATTTAAACATAATACATTTTAGTGAGGTATAAACTGAAATCAGTAACAGATATATACGATTTAACAAAAAATCGCAGAGTCAAATTAACTTAGTTTGCAGAGGGGCTTTACCCCTATATAAAGTCCGTTACTTAACACAAATATGTTACTTTATTTCAGGATAAGTTTTCTGTCTCGAGACATTCCAAAAACATGTTTAGAGATTACGATACTACTTTATGTGAAAGAGTCACTTTTCGTTACAGAACAATATATTACACCGTCATCAAAATGGAATAAACACGTGGAATTATGCTCAAATATATGAGGTTGGTCAATGTATCGCAGAAAAATTAAAACATCTTGGGGTATTTGAGATTGGCCCATGTATCCCCCTGAATTGAATAGGGCATAACCATATGAACATTTTTTTTTTCAATCTCTGTTTTATACAGAGTAATATTCTGATACACATCATCAATTGTAAAAATACCGTTAAAAGGTATGCAATATTAATGTATTGCAATTTTGATAAAATTGAAATGAAGACCTAAACTCAAACCAGTATCAAGACTAAAGTCGGAATCAAATATATACGATTTGACTAACTACCACTGGGTAAAATAAGAATTATATAGGAGCAAGGGTGGGGTTAGACCTACATTTACCATACCATTTATCTAAGAATGCTTAAACTTGAATACTTTGTCAGTAACTAAATATGAAGTTTAACTGACCGTCTTTTCTCCCAAGTGTAAGCATTCAACGGCTCTCCAGCTCAAGGTCGGAACAAGTACTGTTGAGGCTGTACCAACTGTTAACAATCTAGGAATATACTTTGATAGTTCACTGAACATGGAGAAACAAGTGAATGTTATTGCCAAAGCCTGTTACTACCAGACCAGGAACATCGATTGTATCCGGCAGTTATAAACTGCCGGTGCATGCAAGATTTTGGTGCATTCACTTGTTCCTCACGGCTGAATTATTGTAATGGCATACTCTGTGGTTTATCTGATAGATTAACAAGTCTCCTACATAAGGTCCAGAACACGGCAGCACGTCTTGTTTCCCGAGTTCGAAAGAGTGAGCACATCACTCCTGTTCTGTATTCATTACACTGGTTACCTGTACAATACATGTCACAGTACAAAATCTTGGTATACACATACAAGGCACTGGATGGAAAAGCTCCCCAGTACATAAGAGAGCTCGTTACCCTGTATCAGCCGTCACGATCACTGAGGTCGGAGACAGAATCATTGTTGTGTGTCCCAAAATCTCGTACTGTGACCTATGGAAACCGGTGTTTTAAGAGAGTTCCGGCCACATTTTTAAATAGCTTACCATTCGCTAACAGAAACACAAATAATCTGGCCAAATTGAAAAAAACATTTGAAGACGTACCTTTTCACGTATGCATTTTACGGTATTACATGTAACTTAGACGACATGTATATACTGACATTTGTTTATCTAATTTGTATTGATATGCATTTTTATATTATCACATATGAGCTAAGATTGTTATAACGTTTTATTTATGCATAGTAAGTATCAAATTATTATCCACATGTTGTGAAGCACTTAGAGTAATTTTACTAATTATATTGAGCGCTATATCAATGTTGTATATTATTATCTATGTGTATATCATAGTAATTTGTATACATACAGATGCAGTACAACACCATGGACATTATGTAGGTGTAATCTCCCTTTCTACAACAATAGGTGTGTGTTTTAAACTATCAGGGTATATCATTACAACTGTTGCATAACATTTTGTTTATACTGTTCCAAACGTGGAATAAACTCTAAACTCATTTAGTTTGGCTGACATGGTGAACTTTGACTGGCAAAGTGTCACTTGCTGATTGTTAACGACGTCGTTTGTTGTTCACGTCGTCACCACTTGGCGATATATGATACGTTTTGCGCATATCATAGTATGCGATTCTCTCCAGGTGTTTCCGACTGAAATTGTGGTAGAAACAGGTCACACGACTCGTGGTTATTGGATTTAGAATTTTTTCATTCTCGTTAATTATTTTCTAAAAAGGACGACCGCTCAAGCATTTTTTGAGTAATTGTTTTTCGTTGTTTCAATCACAGGATGTTCCTAGTAGAGAGACCCAACCCAGAGCCTGTGTTATACATATTCTGTAACATTGCAGTTTTAACGCACTTCCTCAATACGATGTGACATTTATGTGTTCAGGAAGTACTGTGTTAGAGCGACCTAGACATTCAACAAATCACGGTTATAGTCAGCAAATTCAGAAAAAATCTTTACAACATGACTTTGTTTTCAACAATTAAACAACAAATGAAAAGCAAATAAAAGGCAAAGTAAAGTAACTTTCAGCCTTTCCTAATATAGTACATTGTAGTGACTGTACTCACAATTCCTCGTCGCCGGGGAATACAATTCTAATTTCGAACAAAGTTTCTCGATAAATTTCTGGATTAAATCCGTATAAGGCAGAGTGAAAAACAAGTTAAAGTCGATATGAAATAATTGTCAAGGGTCTATAAGCAGTGCTCTAACCCGATAACACAGTGTCAGCTATCTCAATATCTGAATATTTGTTAAACGCATGTTTATACGATGATACTCTTCATATTAGCTGCTTTCCTATTTGGTGTAGTTTCAAATATTATACTTTTAGTTATTTACACAAACAACTCGAAAGTTATGTGCAATCCTTTCGTAATCTACTGGAACGGAAATATATCATAAGGAGATCCTTATATGGGACTACACGTAACAACATACATGTATAAAGTATTCGTTTTTATTACAATTTTACCAGTGAAAGACCGAAAATTATGTATTCTATAAAAGTGATAATTTTCGCTAGTAAGAAATATGATATTTTCCACTAGTGAAAAATATCACTTTTTTTATTTGACCAATTAGGGGGCTGCTTACAACGACGTTTGGGGAAATCAAAAGCTGCCACTGCACATTTTCCTATAAAAATGTAATAAACAGAATATCTAACAGTATCTTCAGTAATACCAATCATATTTCACTCGTGTGGTTTTATTTTGAAATTATCAAAATATTAGCCCCACTCGTGAAATATATTTGGTATTACTGAGACACTGTTAGATATCCTCTATATCTCAACATTAATACTCCTATGCTGACATAAACCTGATTTAGACCAGTCATGTTATGATTTAACCTTAAATAAAATAAGAGAATACCGAAGCGTCAACATAATCACAATCCAAACTCAAAATCGAATAAACCAGGGGCAAAATTGAACAAAGGAAAGATTTACATGGAGACCCCTGCAAAAGTACAAGAGAATAAGACCAGGTGTTCCGGAAGAGTAAGCGGCTACCGCTTCATCTACGACATCCGCCATGTAAATCTTGGTCACATCAAAGTAAGCATCAATCCTCAAAATGGGAACCGAGAAAACAGTTTTGCTACCTTTATAGATATCAGTTTGTAGATCTATCGAATCATCATCCTCGTTGTCTTCAAAGAGTGCGAGTCTTTCGGGTCAACAAGGAAATTCCAGAACATTTTGTCAACACCTTTCACATTTTGGTACGGGCCATTTATGTTAGCTGGAGCACAGCTGCTGAACCACCATCCGCTCTCAAAGCGCACTCCACACGCTGTGCCGTCAAACGAACTGTAGCTTTTGTCCATTGTTGAGAAAGAGGTCCCGTCAGCATACGTCATGATATCAACTAAACAAAAATATGAAACTGTGTGTCAACAGAACAATAATTCGAATTCAAAATTGACAAACTAAGTCAAAAATAAGAACATAAGAAGGTTGATATAGAAAATTTCAAGGGAAAGGGATTTAATTAACGAATGAAAACTAATATTTTCAACATTCATCACAACATTGACTTTCTTGACATCATATAACGAACATATTACTTCCGTTTTAACATAATTATACGACATTAAAACCCAACTTACTCGAACTCATGGATACCTGATCAATAGTTCGAGGAATGAATGGTATTCGAGTAATCCGAGATCCCAATCGGGAACAACATTACTGTTCGACGAAACCAATTCAAGCAATCGGGTTCGAGTAAGTTGGATTTTATTGTATATGCAAATAATAAAAGAAAATAATTTGGCACCAGTTTTGACCAAAAAGTTCAAGGAATGCCAAAGCGTCAACACAACCATAATGCAAGCTCAAAATCAATTAAACTAGACGCAAAATACGAACAAAGAAGAGATTTACACGGAGACCCTCGTAAAAGTACAAAAAAGTGTTCGGGAAGAGAATATGTGTCATGGCGGACATGAACTAAGTACGTCATGTGTTACGTCAATAAAGTGTACCTATACACGATGATAAAGCCGTCTGTGTTACGTCAATAAAGTGTACCTAAACACGATGATAAAGCCGTCTGTGTTACGTCGATGTAGTGTACATGTACACGATGATAAAGCCGTCTGTGTTACGTCGATGTAGTGTACCTATACACGATGATAAGGCCGTCTGTGTTACGTCGATGTAGTGTACCTATACACGATGATAAGGCCGTCTGTGTTACGTCAATAAAGTGTACCTAAACACGATGATAAAGCCGTCTGTGTTACGTCGATGTAGTGTACCTATACACGATGATAAGGCCGTCTGTGTTACGTCAATAAAGTGTACCTAAACACGATGATAAAGCCGTCTGTGTTACGTCGATGTAGTGTACCTATACACGATGATAAGGCCGTCTGTGTTACGTCAATAAAGTGTACCTAAACACGATGATAAAGCCGTCTGTGTTACGTCAATAAAGTGTACCTATATACGATGATAAAGCCGTTTGTGTTACGTCAATAAAGTGTACCTATACACGATGATAAGGCCGTCTGTGTTACGTCAATAAAGTGTACCTATACACGATGATAAAGCCGTCTGTGTTACGTCAATAAAGTGTACCTATACACGATGATAAAGCCGTCTGTGTTACGTCAATAAAGTGTACCTATACACGATGATAAAGGCGCCCCTGAAGGGATATTTGTTAACCTTAGCACGGGTTCATCTTGATCATGCTATGTAAATAAAAATCGTGACGGATACTCGATTGCAGCTATAGAAGTGTCCTGAAGGAAGTGCTACATTGTATGAGTTTAAGAATTCATCATGTACATGAAATGTAATAAAATGAATAATACCTATGCTAAGTATTTATACAGAATAGTATTACATATATATTTAACAGGTTGCACTTCGAATACAAATCGGTTTTTATTAACATCCACGAGGCAGGTCTGCGCATGCTCCGTGCGGTCAAATTGCTTAGAAATGTTTGTAAACATAGATTTCATGTGAATGGGCAGGACAATTAAGGAGTTCCTTATTATTTAATAAAAAATGCATGGAAAAATCGAGTTTAGTTCGTACGTAGCACGCCGACTTTCCGTGTATATGTTTCGTATTTCGTGTAATGCAAAGTAGCGTATTCCATGTTGTGATTTTGAGTTGTACAGGTGTATTGTGGTGTCGTGCTCGTTACGTTTGTTAATACGTTGGTATCCTATACAGTGGTTGTTGGTCAGTGTTACGTCAAGTTGTGTATGCGTTTTCATTGGTTGATTCTGTGGTCAGTTTTGGCGCATGTTTCTTTGTGGGTTTTATACGTCAGTACCCTTTGCGGACTCATAGGCGACGGACGGAATAGTAGAATGTAAGTGTTTCTTTGTCTTTGTGTAATATCCTTGTTATGTACTCTGTATCTTATAAGTGATAATTCTAAAACTTGTATAAGTATAGATGATTTATTAATTGTCATAAGAAATCATATATAATTAATGTAGTTTTTTTTATATATATTTCGGACCAAACATTGTATTGAAAAATCGATAATTTAATAGTGTGTGAGAGGCGTTATGGCGTTTATTTATTTACTTAGTAAAGTAAGTGAAACGTACCTATATATGGGTTTTATTTGTATTACAGTTTCTTGAGTATCTGACGGTATAGATCGTCCTACGTAGAGTATTAGTTGTAGCCACGGCTTTGTGCCACACGTAGGTATGCTATATTATATTTTATGTAAACGTATATAAGTTGATATGATAAGACATATAACGCTAGATTATCTGTAAATTAAATATATTCAAATGAATTGTTGATATCTACTGATAATTGTAATGTAATCGTGTAAGAGATATTTCCCTTGCATTTGAAATGTTAATGTATAATTCTATATGCCTATTGCTTTTTATGTGTCTGTAGCTTGTACTTTGTACTTGTTGCAGGGTTAGGGTTTTACAACTTTAATAAAAGTCTTAAAAGAGGACAGTGAACAAAATCCAGAGGAGTTGTTTTATCTGAAAACACAACATGAACATCTCTACTACATCGGTATGAATGTTCTAAAAGGATTACTGTGCAATTTATAAAATATTTGGTGATATTATAAAAAACGTAAACAAACTTCACTTAATTGCCTTTTTAAACTATTTCCAACATGGACTGTTTACTTCTAAGCTATAAGATAAACGTGACGATTTCAATTAACATCAGCAATATCTTGCACCAAAAGTCTGTTCAAGCTAACATGCCACCGTACTTCCGATATAAAAGTTCACCGATTATTTCCTACAGTTATTCTTTACCTATTGCACCAAAACTTTTCAATTACAAGCAAACATTGCAACAATTGAATATAGATGACCTTTGAATGACTCCTCCTTCAGCATGTTCATGTTCTTCATCTCAATATTGCTATGGTCCAGCTGGCCACACAGTAACGGGTAATCTGAATAGTATCCCAAATATAAAGCTCCGGGAGCTTTTCATGAAAGGTCCTAAGTATCGAGAGACTCCATCCATTAATTGGCTTGTGAATTTCAAGATTCTTATGGACTCGGTGGAAGATTACGCCAGACAATGGAATAAACGTGAACATGCTGAATTGGATTCACTTTCAGAGTGGGTGAAGTCTATCAGGTCCTCTATTCAGAAAAGAATAAGCAATTTGCGTCACAAATGAAAACTAAACACAAGTCGATATTTCGTGACTCCGATGTCCGAACAACACTCAATGACCTACATAATGAGTATGTGATTGTGTCTGCAGACAAGGCATCTAATAACCTGATCCTAGTTTGCAAACACTATTACATTCATTGTTTGCAAAAAGAACTAGGCCTGCTTGATAACCAAGGTAACCCTACTTACACATTGACCGGTTTTTCGAAAAATGAAATACTGTCCAACCACGCTTCTGTATTACAATCTTTCGAAGTACCAGTTAATGAGCAAGACGCTGATCTACCTTGTCTTTATTGGATACCGAAACTACACAAGGATTCTTATAAGCAACGTTTTATCGCTGGCTCTGCTAATTGCTCGACCAAGCCATTATCAAAACTTCCTTCTGCAATTCTTAGTACCATAAAATCAGGGCTTCAGTCGTATTGTGACACTGTATACTCCAGAAGTGGAATAAATGGGATGTGGATTTTGAAAAACTCGAAAGATCTTTTGATCAATCTTGAACACCCCCTCCTAAAATTGTAAGTCTTTTCGATCAAAACATTTGATTTTTCCACCCTGTACACTACCATACATCTTACAAAATTGAAAGAACGTCTCCGATATCTTGTTATAAGAGCTTTCTTTTCCAAGAAAGGCGGACGACAATACAAATTCCTATGGGAACAAACTGTTCCCCACCCTTAGCTGACTTGTTTTTGTTTTCATACGAGGCTGAATTTGTGGAGGACAGGTAACAAAAACCTTGCCAAATCTTTTAATTTCACTTTCAGATATATCGACGATGTGTTGTCTACAAACAACAAGAAATTTGCTGACCACGTCGGTCGTATATACCCTTTCGAACATGAAATAAAGGACACAACAGACTCTTCTACATCAGCTGCTTACCTCGATCTCTTCTTAAACTACGACCAACATGGACAGCGTAATACTAAGCTATACGATAAATGTGATGATATCAATTTTCCGATCGTGTACTTTCCATTTCTTGATAGTAACATTCCTGCTTCTCAAACCTATGGTGTTTACATGTCGCAGTTGATTCGGTATTCCAGGGCTTGCTCTAAATATCAGGATTTTGGTGATCGATGTCGACTGCTGACAAACAAACTAACAACACAAGGAATCGAGAGATGCAGGTTGATCATAACTATGGGCAAGTTTTATGATCGCCATCTTTGTCTCATTGAGAAATATTCGGTATCTTTAAGTGATATGAAGATGGACGTTTTTGAGTATGCTAATTAGTGTGTTTACTTGTTGTAATTGACAATGATACTCGGTTCTCATTTTGAGAACTTGATGTTTACTTTGATGTGACAAAGATTTACATGGCGTGTGTCGTCGATGAAGCAGAATAAGCTTACTCTTCCGGAACATCTGGTCTTATTCGCTTGAACGTTTGCAAGGGTCTCCATGTGAATCTTTCTTTTGTTCATATTTTGCCCCTGTTTTAACCGATTTTGAGTTTGGATTATGATTATGTTAACGCTTCGGTATTCTCTTATTTTTTTTCCCGATAGAGAGCTTTCCATTTCTTAAAAGTAACATCCCTGCTTATCTAACCTATGGTGTGTAATGTTGCAAAAAATAGTAATATTTATTACAGGAAAAAGATCACAGACTTGATTGCTACACAATTAAAATCACATAAAAGACAATAAAAATACACAAATTCGCAACAGATTACATAACTATTTAAATTGAATTTTAGATATGTAAAGTCCAGACAAAGAGTGTGATTGGGCAACCCCTACCTTTCATCTCTCTGATTATTAAGTACATATCACAGTAAGATATGTTTAAAGTTAAAATATGGTTTTTTTTATCATTTTTAAAAGAGTAGAATATTTTGACAATGAACAAATATAGATATGTAGACCAGATATTTGTTTTTACTCTAAATATCAAAATTTTATCTTAAACTTACTAGACAGGGATTCGAGAGATGCAGGTTAATCAGAAAGTTTGATGGTCCCGACTTTGTCCTATTAAGAAATATTGTGTATCTTTGTGTGATATGAAGACGAACCGTTTTGAGTATTGTGCTTACTTGTTGCGTTTGAAAATGATGACTCGGGTTTTCCACTTTGGGGACTTGATGATTACAACCGTACCTGGAAGTGACCAATATTAACATAGAGGGTGTAGTCGTTTTTATGAAACACCGGTTCCTTTTTCTCTTTTATTCTTAGAATTGCTTCAATGTTGATCTTTCATTGGTATCATTATTTGCCCCTAGTCTAATCGATTTCGAGTTCGAATTATGGTTTTGTTGACGCTTCGGTATTCTCTGGGTTTTTTTCAACTACAGTAATATACTCAAAATCATTGAAAATATGTTTTGACTGGCTATCAATTTGAAAATATTAATTTGTTCCTGAACATTTGTGCCAAAAAAAGCAGTCAGCGAAATCAGGTATATAAAATGTAACCCATATCAACTTCCGAATGTGTAGGGCTAAAATAGTGTGAATGGTTTTGACAAGTTCAAACTTCATCACGTTGCCTTTGCTTCTTTTCGGCAATGGTGTTTTCCGAATTCATGACGTCACGTCATTGTTGCACCATTGTGACATCGCATAGGGTGATATGCTATGTAAGATAGAGTTATGTGACAAAGCTTCCTTATATGTGCAAGCAATATCCTATATGGCGACATATGAATTAAAAAAAAAAAACTTACAAACATTTCCTGAGAATCCGCCCACAGTAAACTTATAGTTATCATCTTCATTAGCTACCTGGAACGTCGTGTACTCGACGTGTCCCTGTTGTCCGTCCCAGGCTTCTATTTCTATACGTAATGTTCTCGGCGAGGTCGTCAGCTGGTGAAGAATGTCATTACCTTTGTAACATAACAGAGGGGAAAAGGGGGAAATAAATTAGCATTTTATACTGTACTCTAGATATCAACAAGATATTAACTGTTCACAATGAAGTACTGTATCATATACACGTACATCGTGGTCCATATATGTACACATAGGCAAACTTGTACACTATAAACTTGAAATCAATGTTACAGTATTATATATATATAAAAGGAGTTCAAATCCAATTTACATTTGCGTTGCAATCCACAATAATTATGATCATTATCAGCAGGAATGCTTGTTCATAGCGAAGCGACAATATTCTCAATAAACAAGCTTGGTTTTTGATTATGTGTTTTGTCTCGTTTGCTTCCATACTCATAGTTCTGGCTAGTATGGTGATACAACATCTTGTATCAAACATGTGTGATACAAGCCGACAGAAAGCATTCACCGAAAATAGTAGTATCACTATTGTGATATAACATAGGTGTGTGATAAATGTACACACTACATTTCTCTATTATTTAACACGTACATCATTATATACACATGAACACACTACAGTTTACGATCTTACCGATCCAGAACTCCCCGCTCAGTTCCCCGAATCCGTTCTTGTAGTCTGCCCAATTGCGATAGAAATCGACCGTTCCATCGAATCGTCTTTGTATCACCTTTATTAGATAACAAGAATGATAATCCTTTTTTAGCATAGGGCTTGATATTTGACGGTATCAATTAAAGATTTCAAATAGATACAGATGTGATTGATTTTATTACTAAATGTACTTTAAACCTGTTTCCATTACAAAACATGCTTCTCACAATATGGCTGTATTTTAACTGCTTAATATAAGGATTGAAAGTCATTTTTTTAACTTTCATAGCACTATGAAAGTTAAAAAAATGACTTTCAATCCATATATTCACATTTTTACTATAACACAGGTACTGAATTCCATTATGTTTTTTTCCAAATAATTAGTTATGTCCCCCAAACGAAGCGGAGGTTTCCGACCGTTTTCTCAACAACTACAGGACGGATCTTCACGAAACTTCACACACATACTCATTAGGGGCGGGGTGTGTGAAAACGGGTTGTTTTTTTGCGACCGGAAGTCCAAGATGGCCGCCAGAGCTAATTTCCGGTTTTCAAAATTCAGTCTCCGATTTCAGTAAAAATTGGTACATGGGTGTTTTAAGGGATGCTGAATAACATGGTAACATTTTCGTAAAGTTTGGTTGCCACCGAAACGAAAATGAAGGCCTCTGATTGGTCGAAATTTATATATTGTCCGATTTCAATGAAATTTAATATATATGTGTAGTATTACACCAACAACATTGTCGTCACGTCCGTTTCATGATTCGTCAACATGGCCGCTATTTCCTGGTTTCTGATTGGTCGAAATTTATATATTGTCCGATTTCAATGAAATTTAATATATATGTGTAGTATTACACCAACAACATTGTCGTAACCTCCGTTTCGTGATTCGTCAACATGGCCGCTATTTCCTGGCTTCTGATTGGTCGAAATTTATATATTGTCCGATTTCAATGAAATTTTATATATAACTGTAGTAGGACACCACGGACATTGTCGTAACCTCCGTTTCGTGATTCGTCAACATGGCCGCTATTTCCTATATGGGGTGTCAGCTATATTTCCATTGTGAGTTCATTGGGCTCATCAGTTCCGACCAAAGGGGTAGTTAGGGGGACATCTGTAATGGTACCCCATTACAATTAGCACTTGTTTATTAGCTGCGCTTCTATAGGCGTCGTCATTTAAACGACATTGGCGGAACAGACCAGCTTGAATAAATTTGGCGCCAATGATAATAACGAGTCATTTGAGCGTTTGACGCAAGGGCAATCTCCATGTTATCCAAAGCGGCGCAAAAAAACTCTCATTGAACAAGCTTGATCTATGACGTCATAATTAAACCACGTGCTACGTTTCGAGAACCATTGCTTTCATACTTTTATGAAAGGCATGTTTACTGGTAATGTTCATATAGTGGGTTGCAGCGCAAATGTAAATATATAAGGATTGAAAGTCATTTTTTTAAACTTTCATGATGGTGCGAAAGGTCAGTCGTTACATCCATATTGAATGAAGCCTGCTACGGCTTAATGCTAAATACGGATGTTACTTCTCACCTTCATAGCACTATGAAAGTTAAAAAAATGACTTTCAATCCATATATTTACATTTTTACTAAAGAACAATTGCTTAATATCGTTTATATTTTTTTCGATTAAAAGTGTATTACCTGCGTTTATATATATGTCATCATTTAAACGACATTGACGGAACAGCCCAGTTTAAATATAATAGGGGCCAATGATAAATATTAGTCATTTGAGTGTTTGACGCAAGGGCATTCTCCAGGTTATTCATGCGGCTCGACAAGACTCTCATTAAACAGGCTTGATTTAGGACCGCATAATTAAATCACGTGCTATGTCTCGAGAACCATTGCTTTCATACTTTTATGAAAAGTATTTTTGCTGTTGAGGTTCATACAGTGGGTTGCAGCGCAAATGTAAAATGTATATACATGTAGCTATGATCCATACGCAGGTATATACACCAGTTATATACAAAACAGAGGTGATATTATTGTTGTGGTTGTATCCGGAAATATAACCCGGTGGTAGGCTTCGGCTTACACACTACCTGACGACTTCCGGTAGGGTAAGTTGTAGTTTAAACCCCAGACGGTACGGACGTGTTCCCCCATCCAGAGGTGGGACAACAACTTCACAGGGCCGTCTCGGCCTAAGCAGGACAGACCTGACATACAGGTAATCTAACCCACAACATTTGGTGTCAGAAGTGTATTTATTGGTTCTATTTTTCTATATTGCCGGTTGTTTATATAGAGAACTGTAGTTGAGATCTACTCACAGTCGGCGCCATATTTGAAATTGCTTTTTTGTTTCGTCGGGCATATAGTTAGGTGGGGTTTATCTCATCAACTATCGTGCGACGAGTGTATGTTTGTGATAAAGACTGCAGCTCATATTTGATCTTTCTATGAAATCTTTACAACAAATTCGTGAGTTTATTCGTCGGGAACGAAATAGTTTTTCTCCATCGAGTGTGCCGATCCTGGTATCGGATAGCAAGGGATTTTCACTTAGAAGACACTACCCAGATATCAAAAGTGAACGTTTTCCGTTGGAATTATGGTGTATCTCTGGAGCAGGTAGCTCAGATCTCGTCGACCTGATTCATACAAGGATAGAGAAGGCATTGAGGCGTCACAAACGGATAACAATTTATTTTTGGGCAGGCACATGTGACATTACACAGAAGAATGGCAAGTTTATAAATATTAGGGACTCAACTGAGAACAGGACAGTGACAAATATTGTTTCGGAATTTAAAAGAGCTGTGGACATTGTAGGGAAATATATTGGTATAGCAACAATCAAATTTATTGAATTACCTACTATTTCAACGGCTAACTGGAACAAGATTAAGGGTCATAAAAATCCAGAAGTGTTCCATAATGATGATCAATGTATAACTGGCCAAGTTGATTTGCTGAACAGAGAAGTGAGGAAGATAAATTCTCAGCTTGGACATGACACATTGAGATTCGGTAGTTTCTTAATTAGGAACAGGAAATCTCGTGCTAAAGCAACGGCCAGGTATTCCCATAAACTGTCATTATTATCTGATGGTGTACATCCGGGACAATATCTATGTTTGGCATGGATAAAGTGTCTGCTTGAGGACATAAACAAGATTCCTGCAGAGATCAACAACAACGAGGAGGACATACTGGACATAACAGTGGACAGACAAGAGTTGATGGAGCTGCTGTAATGCAGGTAAGCACACATATAGTTGGTGATTAGGTGAGGTGTCTCATCAGTCATTGACATAGCTGCTTATATTATACTCTACTGAGTAGATATATTGTATTAATCAATACCCTCCAATAAAGTTGTTAGCCCTCCCTGTAACAGGGGTTTGTAAGATTTGCTAGGTGAGGTTACTCATCAGCAGTTATAATTAAGTTAAAATGACGACACCGGGCGCTATGGCGGCTGCCATAAATATAAACACGGCCACCATAGAGGAATTGAAAGGAATTCCCAAGATACAAGAAGCTCGTGCTACTTCCATTGTACAGAAAAGGAAAGAACTAGGACGGCTGACGTTGGAAGACCTTAAGCAGATTACCAACGTACCTAGTAATATTTGGGACCCTCTTGTCAAACAAGGAGTTGTGGTATTCGATGAGCCAGATTCAAATATTGACGATACATCGAATCCAGAAGAACAGGATGCAGAGGCAGTTACTGCAAGGTATGAGGCGACACTTGCTAGACTGGGGAACGAGATGAAAGAACGAGAACATCATCATCGACTGCAGATGGACAAATTGAGGCATGAATTTGAGGAGAAGATAAGGAAGCAGCAGGCTATGCATCTGGAGGAAGTAGCTGCGTTACCAAAGGAAGAGGTGGGTGCTGACATCAAACCCCCAACAGGAGAGGGGGCGGTGAGTATTGGGGACATGGTGGAGAAAATAGCTCCTGGAGGATTCTATAGGAGGGGCCGGCAACCAAGTGAGGGAGCCATTCCCAGAAACGCTGTGAGGACGAGAGAATCTCAAAATGAGTCGACCAGAGTAACTGGGAAGTGGGAAGGTCCCCCACCACCTAAAATGGCACTTTATGATGGGAAGTGTGATTGGCGACCATATTTCCTCCAGTTTTCCCATATCGCGGATCGGTATAACTGGTCAACAGTACAGCGACTGGACAAGCTCATAGAATGCTTGAGAGGGAGTGCACTAAAATTCTTTACCACTCGACCGCGCCCTACTCAACTGGATTATAAACTGGTGTGCAAAAAAAATGGAAGACCGGTTTAGTACCAGGGATCCACCAAACTTGGTAAGAAGACAATTACAGGATGTGAAGCAAGAAGGGGAAGAGAACTTACAAGAGTTTGCTGAGAGAATACAGGAGTTAGTCCTTGATGGCTATCCTACAGCGCCAGAAGACTTTGTTCAACTCCTTGGGGTAGACGCATTCTTGAGGGGTTGTACAGATAAGCGAGCAGCTCTTTCCGCAATGGACAAAGATCCTGAGAATCTAGACCAAGCTGTCAAGATGGTAAAGTTGGCTTTAACCAATCAGCGTCTCATTCTCGGGTCCAAGAAGTCAGAGGTAAGAAGGGTGACCTTTGAGGGTGAAGACTGCCAAGTACGAGCCACGACATTGGCTGATCCTTCTATGGCTAAATATGAAATGAGGCTTAGCAGGACAGAGAAGGCTGTAGAGGAGACTAAGGCGTCTATTGAGCAGATTTTGGGCATCCTTAAAGAACGAAGGTCATCTTCAGGCAGGTATTCCTCTCCGCAAAGGCCCATTAGCCCTAATAGGAGCACTAAGTGTTTCCAGTGTGGTAAAGAGGGTCATTTTGCTAGAGATTGTTTGGCCAGATCCCCACAGCGAGACCGTGCACGGTCACCATCGCCAGTACGAGAGGGGTCTTTAAACACCACCGGGGTAAGGCAGTAGGCCAACCTTTGCCCCAGGAAGAAGATACTGGCCGACCCCCTCCAGAATGTAAATTGTCTGAGGTTGTCCTATATGAGGAAGCCGACAGGAATATGAGGCCAACAGTATACGCTTCAGTTATTCTGGGCGATCAAGGTAACGTTGAAGTCCCGGCAGTGGTGGATACGGCAGCACAGGTTTCCGTGATGAATTTGGCAACCAGCCAACAGTTAGGGATTGGACATTCCCTTACGGAGAAAATTGTACTTCAGGGAGTGGGAAAGGAGTCAAGACTGGTTGCTTACTGGGCTCGGAAGGTGCCAATTAAATTCGGACTAAAGAACATGCTGTGGGATTTTGTGGTGGCGGACATTAGCGATCAGGTTCTTGTTGGTATTGACCTACTGGAACATGGTAAGGCTATTATTGATTTATCAGCTATGGTGTTGACCCTCAGTTCGCAGTCATTACCGTTATCCTTCGGGGATGGGAGGTCATCTGTTCCTCCTTGGGGAATTTACAGGCTTGGATCAGCACAAAAGAATGTAATTCCCCCCTTCTCTGGGAAATTCCTGGAAGTGCAGTTTTCAGGTGACAAGGCGGGTGTAGACATCGTGTTTCAGCCAAAAGTTAGGGACACCTCCCTAATATCCCCTAACCAATTACTGGACCCAGGAGGAACAATGTTGGTGTTGGTGCGTAATCCCTCCCCTAATTTTGTTACGGTTGATAAAGGAGCATATCTGGGAAGTGGTGTGGAGCTAGCAGATATAGTAAGGGATTCTGTGCCGGAGAGGGATGTCCGCAGGTTGTCAACTCTGCAGGGACAGTCAGAATTGCCAAACCACCTTCAGGCGTTGTATGATCGGTCGGTAAATGAACTTTCTCAAGGGGAAGCTGAAAAACTGAAATGCTTGTTGAGTGAATTCGAGGACATTTTTGCGAAGGATGATCTTGATCTCGGAAGGTTCACTGGAAATATCAGGCATAGGATTGATACTGGAGATGCCAAGCCCATACGTCAGCCTTTGAGGAGGACACCTCTTGGTTTTGAGAGAGAGGAGGAAAACCACATTAAGCAAATGTTGGATAGAGATGTAATCCAGCCTTCCGCCTCTGACTGGGCTTCTGCTCCCGTATTGGTCAGGAAGAAGGATGGAGGGCTTCGCTACTGTGTGGATTTTCGAGCTCTGAACAATGTTACGGTAAAGGATGCCTTCCCCCTTCCTAATATCTCGGATTGCATTGACACACTCCGGGGGACAGTCTTCATGAGCACCTTGGATATGGCCTCAGGATACTGGCAGGTGGAAATCGAAGCGGAGGATCGCCACAAGACAGCGTTCATAACTAAATATGGGTTGTTTGAACATAAGCGGCTTCCGTTCGGCCTCTGTAACAGTCCTGCCACCTTCAGTAGAGTAGTTCAACTCATGTTGTCTGGCCTGTCTTGGAAGGAGTGTTTATCTTATCTAGATGATATAATGGTACTTGGTTCAGATTTTGATGATCATCTATCAAATTTGGTAAAGATCTTCCAAAGGTTCAGACTATATAACCTGAAAATCAAGCCTTCCAAGTGTCATCTATTCCAGCGGGAAGTGAAGTTTCTGGGCAAGGTCGTTTCGGCGGAAGGTGTGGCGGTAAATCCCGAACAAATAGAGGCTGTGAAAGAGTGGCCGCCTCCCAAGACCAAGAAGCAGCTGGAGTCCTTTTTAGGCTTCATCAACTACCACCGGGATCATTTAAAACATCTGGCAGAGTTGGCATGGCCCCTTCATCAGCTGACCGCTAAGAAGAGGGAATGGATCTGGACTGACGAACATCAACAGGCTTTTGATGAACTCAAGAGTGCTCTTTGCAACACGGTGGTTCTAGCCTTCCCACAACTGGACGGAGTATTCATACTCGACACGGATGCGTCGGATAGATCTTTAGGTGCTGAGTTAAGTCAGATACAGGATGGACAGGAGAGGCTAGTATGTTTTGCCAGTAAGACACTAACGCCTCCCCAAAGGAAGTACTGTACCACTAGGAAGGAGCTGCTGGCTATTGTAACTTTCACTAGACAATTCCGGCATTATCTCCTTGGGCGGCCTTTCATTGTTAGAACCGATCACAACAGCTTGACCTGGCTTCTTAACTTCAAACATATTGAAGGGCAGCTCTCGCGTTGGATAGAAGAATTGTCGCAGTACAACATGACCATTCAACATCGGCCTGGGAGAACGCACGGGAATGCTGATGGGTTATCCCGTATCCCTGATGATTTACCATCTTGTGATCATTACTCCCCGGTGGTCCCTTTGAGCGCACTGCCCTGTGGAGGTTGTCCGTATTGCTCCAGAGCTCGCAAGCAATGGCAGGTTTTTGAAGAAGACATAGATTATGTCGTGCCATTAACTGTGAGGCGGGTTGAAATCTCGAGGGTTAGCGGTCAGGAGTGTGATGGAAATTGGTTGAGCAATGACACACCTCAGGAATTGAGGATTAAGCAAAAGGGAGACCCTACTATTTCTAAGCTGGTGAGTTGGATGGAGTCTGGTGTAGTGCCCACTAAACAGGAGCTTCGACTTTCCGGACCAGCGGTTCGTCATTGGTGGTCTTGCAGATCCCAATTGGAGTTAAGGAAAGGGGTAATGTACTACCGTTGGGAGGATCCTCTAGACACAAAATTACTATTCATGGTGCCATCCGCAATGAGGGATCGAGCATTTCAACAGTGTCACGATGTGGAGTTAGCGGGGCATTTAGGTCGTACCAAGACACTGGAGAGACTGAAGAATTCAGTCATATGGTATGGGATGACAGAGGATTGCAGGCGGTATGTACAAATGTGTGGAGTGTGCAATCGAGCCAAGAAGCCAAGCACAAGGCCAAGAGCGGCTCTAGGGGCTTATCATGCAGGATTTCCAATGGAAAGACTGCACATGGACATTGTAGGACCATTGCCAATGACAGGGCATGGGAATAAATACATACTGGTGATCATAGACCAATTCACCAAGTGGAAAGAGTGTTACGCTCTCCCCAACCAGGAAGCAGATTCTGTGGCTAGGAAGTTAGCCGAGGAGTTCATTCTGAGGTTTGGCTGTCCCTTGGAGCTGCACACAGATCAGGGGAGAAATGTGGATGGAAACGTTATCCGAAGCTTGTGTGAGGCGTTGCAAATTGCCAAAACGAGGACCACTCCATACAGGCCCTGTTCCAATGGGCAGGTGGAGCGATATAATCGGCTGATTCTGCAGATGTTGAGGTGTTATACTGGTAATAAACAGAATACTTGGGATGAGCATCTCGGACATTGTGCTTCGGCTATCCGAGCAACCCGCCACCGGCAAACTGGCTTTACCCCAAATCTCCTAATGTTAGGTAGGGAAGTTACGCAGCCAGTGGACATTATGTTTGGGACAGTGGCCAGAGAGGACAAAGGGGAGACGGGATATGCTCAAGATCTTGTAGAGAAGCTTGCAGAGGCTCATTCTCTGGCGAGGGAGAACATCGGGGGAGCACAGGTGAGGCAAAAGAGAGCATATGATTCGAACCTCAATTCGCGTCGATACCAGGTTGGGGATGCTGTCTTGAAATTGGATACCTCCAGAAAAGTGGGGCAAAGCCCAAAACTTAAAGCACCATGGGTGGGACCCTATCTGGTGGTACAGTGTTTGTCCCCGGCTCTATATCGCCTTCGCAACCGGAAGTCAGTTCAAGTTATGCATCACGATCGGTTAAAGCTATGCAGCGACCGGGAATTGCCTGTCTGGCTGTTGAGAATGAGGGGCAGTCTGGGTGATACTTCATTACGCTGGGATGAAGAGGAGGAGGAGGTGGTGCTAACAGAAAACGATGACCAAGATGCCCCAGCGCCTCAGGAGGGAGAGGAGGAGGAGATGACAGTCCGTTTGCAGGATGCCCCAGAGGATGAGGACGAGAATGAAACGATCATTCCCCTGCCTCTGACGAGGAGTCGGAGACCACCAGTTTGGTTATCCGACTATGTTGCTGAGTAAAGCGACCTTTATGGCGCTAACTGTATATATGTAAATAGTCCGAGAATGTCAGAACCCTTATGTTTGTTTTAATTTGCATCTGTGGGAACAGTGTGAGGAGGTTCCCCATTTCTGTAAAAAGGGAAGAGTGTTGTGGTTGTATCCGGAAATATAACCCGGTGGTAGGCTTCGGCTTACACACTACCTGACGACTTCCGGTAGGGTAAGTTGTAGTTTAAACCCCAGACGGTACGGACGTGTTCCCCCATCCAGAGGTGCGACAACAACTTCACAGGGCCGTCTCGGCCTAAGCAGGACAGACCTGACATACAGGTAATCTAACCCACAACATTATTTATATATATACGTGAAATAGTTTAACATTCCTCACATACTAGATACAAGACTAGACTTAATATTTTAAAATTTGGCTCAATATTTTATGGTTTAGTGTCAACAAGATCGGTTTTTGATTAAACAGTGTAGTGAATTTTAATAATAGTGCATATGTTTAAATAATATACCTGCACAGGTTTAATTGGGAGTGACCAAGAATCACATGGCGGGTGTCGTCGATAAATTAGAAGACGCTTACTATTCCGGAACACTAATATTATAATCTCCTATTTGTTTTTCAGTGTTATCCGTGTAAAACCTGACCTTTGTTAAAATTTGATCGAATTTGATCTTAGTCTATTATTCAAATCACACTGCACATATTTATAGGACTTAACAGTCTTACTCGATTTTGTGCGAGTAAGATACATATATATTAAAGCATAAAGATGAAAAGTCCATTTCTTCTTGTCGTATTGAGCTTGAGTCTATATATTGTTGGCCATGGTCCAGTTGTTCAAAGGGTGATTAGCTTAACCAATATTTAACGACATTTTTCAAACTTGAATAATTCTGTCATTATACAAGTAACAATCTTAATATTTTGTATGTAAATTGACGATATTAGGTATTTCATATCTGCAAAGTTGCAATTAAATCTATGAATTCATTTTACAGTTACAGGATAATTAAAATTTGTACTAATCACTTATTAAGCTAATCATCTTTTGAACAACTGGGCCCATATTAATAATAATACCAATAACTTCTTTGAACATCAATGACCCATCAATACAGTGGTCGACACAAGACATGCATCACATTGAATAAAAAATATAGAGATTGCTATTCTAAAATTAATTTTACGAAATCAAGACTCATGACTGTTACTTGGCCTATATTCTAAAAGATAATTATAAATACATGTACACATTACATATATCTAATACTAATAAACAAAATAATAATTTCATACACCTACGTATAATATACCTTCTTTTATCTCAAAGACACACTTACATCAACAACAGAAAATCATACTTACAGTCCATGGTCCCTCCGCAGTCTCCATATCACAAAGTACGTTAATGTCATTGCCTTCCGTAGGAGTTATCTGATAAATCCCTGTGGGATATAAACCTCCTCTAGGTAGTTCCGAGCAGATACGGCTGACTGTAAAATAAGATAAAATATATCGTATAATGCTTGAATATACAGACATGGTTATATAAAGGCTCATCTCACATATAAACCAATTTTGATTTGTTCAATTATATCAGTGTAAATGTACCATCAAGGTTTTATGCTTTAAAAATTACAGTATTTGACATGGACGATGAAAGCAAAACAAATTCTATTTAAATTGAAAACAAAAATCACAACCACAAGCATGTTTACAGGCACTGAACATTATGATAACTCTGAAAGAAGTTCAATATGTTTATACAACTAATAGAAGTTCATGAAGAAATGCAAAATGTTCATAAGGCAAATTAAAGTATAACAAAATAGATAGATAAATTAGCCACTTACGCAGAGAGAAGTATATTGTTGTCATGTTTACTGTGGTGCCATATTCCTCGTTGATCACACGGGAGTAGGTGTCGCACCTTTTGTCGATCTCCGTGTATGCAAAAAACACGCATCCATCCTCTATGCATTTCAGCGAACACTTCAAACGACTGGAGATCTCGGTATTTGAAGTTATTAAGTACGCGTTGTGATTTGGTTGGGATGTACGCGATGTTTTGATAAATAAGTGATCGTTTATCTCGTCTGTCGCTGCAGTGTTTATGAAGAGTAATATTAAACATACAAGACTCATTTCTGTTGTCGGTGTTACTCCAATAAAGGTTCAAACTAAATGGCTGTCCCTATTAATACAAACGCTGAACCAATTCTTCTGTATTGCTATGTTGTCACTCCACTGACGAATAACCAGTAGCTATTGGTTATGATGTGAAGAAGGCGGTCACATACTGTATAAATGTTTCAACAGATATACCTCATTGGTCTGCGCGTCGTGGAAAACATCAATACATATACAGTATTTATACAAGCTATGTTATTGAGAAAACTGGTAATTACATCTAGGTTTTATTTAGTAAAACATAGCAATGTGTTTGGCAGGAGGACGAGTATTACAAACTTTCTTAAAAACCCCTTTGTTTATTAGGTATCCTTTAATACACCACTACATTAGGAACTGAAACACAGATTCTCTGGTTAGGTACGAACATCACACAGTTTTAGTGCTAAGTTCCGGCCGGAAAACTGCGTGGTATGAAGATCGACGTTTTTGAGTATGCCCACTGATTGTAATGCTTTTGAAAAGTCCCCGCAAATTTTGTGAACATGTATGTCTTTGGATACAAAAATAAATAAGATAATACCGAAGCTTTAACAAAATCACAATCCAAACTCAAAATCGATTAAACCAGGGACAAAATATGAACAAAGGAAAGATTTTCATGGAGACTCTCGTAAAAGAGAATAAGACAAGGTGTTCCGGAAGAGTAAGCGTCTTATGTTTCATCGACGACACCCGCCATGTAAATCTTTGTCACATCAAAGTAAACATCAAGTTCTCAAAATGAAAACCGAGTATCATTGTCAATCACAAGAAGTAAACAAACTTATGAGCATACTCAAAAAAGTCAATCTTCATATCACTTAAAGATACAGAATATTTCTCAATGAGACAAAAAATGCGACCATTAAACGTGTCAATAGTTCTGACCAACCTGCATCTCTCGAAACCTTGTGTTTTTTGTTTGTTTGTCAGCAGTCGACATCCATCACGAAAACCCCGATATTTAGAGCAAGCCCTAGAATAGAAAGGACATATATAACAATAATAATAATAATAAACTTTATTTATTGACGATAAAAGACCTGTTAAGCAAAGCTAAACTTCCACAGAGTCCTCTTGTTAGTAAAAGGATTAGTTAAAACAATAATCATTACAGTTAAGATAGCCAAAATATTTGTGTGGCATACTAAACAACCATAATTAAATTAAATACATCATTTAAAGGATCATTTACACAATATCATTTAAAACATCACAGAAATAAAGATAAAATATGGTACTCAGTATTATTATCACAGGATCAGTATACAATTAAGTTGAATTAATATAATTTCAATTATTCAAATTACTACTGTTATAATGAGACTAAATATTCAATATACAATTAAAGGGTCATGTACACAATTTCATAAAAAGTATCACAGAAGCAAAGATTCACTATTCCAAGCTTAGCCAATTTGGTGTTCAGTATAAGACCAAATGTCTAATTTACATATATGCTAATGAAGCAAAAAATGAAAATTGACAGTATATATGCTGATATAGCATGAATAAAACAGAAAGTAATATTCAAGACGTTTCCTTGATAAAAATAAATACTTCAAACTGCATTCATACTGTTTCCAGCATTTTTTTTAAACATTGGAAGGGAGGATGCAAGTCTAACTTCAACTGGTAGGTTGTTCCAAATTTGGCTCCCTTCTAATACAAACTGCTTTGAATAAAAAGTAGTGCGGTGTCTTGGAACTTGTATAAACTTTTGAGAAGCAGATCTTGTACGACTGTTGTTAGAGAACTCAAATTGTCTTGCCAGGTATTCAGGTACAAGATTATTGACACATAACAACAGAAACTCATGCATGATAGATGGACAGCGAGAGGGAAAAACAATCGAACGAACAGAGCGTGAGATCGTTTGGTACGCTAACCAGTGCCTGATGAATAATTTAATTCGTAAGTGCTTCAAACAGGGCTTGTTCCATTGCCGTTTATGTCTCGCTTATAAATTATGTCCTTTGAAAAAAAATCAGAGAGTACCAAAGCGTCAACAAAACCATAATCCGAACTCAAAATCGTTTAAACTAGGGGCAAAATAGGAACAAAGGAAAGATTTTCACGGAGATTTTTGAAAAAATGACACACAGCGAATAATAGTGTTTGCTACGTTGTATGCTATATTTGTGGGCGTTGTAATTAGCATATTTTATAAAGACTGGTTTGTAAACTCTTTGCCACATCTTTTTATGTCTCGTTTAGGTATATCGACAAAGTGCTTTCTGCAAACAACAAGAAGTTTACCAAAAATAAATAAGAAAACAATAAAAAGTAAGAGGATACCGAAGCGTTAACAAAATCATAATCCAAACTCCAAAAAATCGATTAAACCAGGAGCAAAATATGAACAAAGGAAATATTTACACCCGCCATGTAAAACTGACCAAGTCGATCTAATAAAGGACACAACTGACTTTTTCTACAACAGCCGCTGTTCGCGATCTTACTTTAGAATGTGACTGACAGGGAAAGCTTACTACCGAGTTAAACGACAAACGTGCCGATTTCAATCGATTTTCAAATCATTAACTTCCCTTTTCTGATCATCCCTGACAAAAACGTAGATTCTCGAGTTGTCAATGATATAATGTCAGCTGCTGACAAATAAACTAGCAACACAAATATTTTGCCCAACAAAATAACAAAGATTAAAATTTAAATATATATTAGCAATTAAATAAGAAGTTATAAATGAACGGTAACTAATAATCTCTCATTATATAGTAATAGCAACATTACTCACAATTCCTTACCCATAATAAATAGTACAGTTGTGGGATCGCACAACGTTACACGATGTGCGGTGGGCGCACGATGTGTGAACGGTGTATGCACGAGGTGTGCACGATGTGAGAAGGATGCGATCCTTAACGATTATTTCTAACGCACACGTGGGCGCACGATAAACGAATATTGTGCGATTACAACCGTGGTTGATGTAAATGAAGAAAAGATTTAGCAATATATACGGTTTTGCGCTTGTTGTTTTCAACATACATTTCTATATTCTAACTAAATACGTTATCTGATATTTCTATCTTTATATTTCCTAAAATTAGTAATAGTCTTTTTGTAGTTTTTGAAACAAACCAAATAGACACATATTGACAAGTTTCCATTCAGGTAAATATTGCCAGTTTTGACCAAGTTTTACCTGTACATAAACCATAGGTGTAGCTGTCGCTGGCCCGGGGCACTTTTAGGTGTGAAAACAAAGGTAGAGTGAGGAGATGAGGGTTGTTTAAATACAGTAACTACAATTAATGTAATTATAAGAGTCCAGTTTGTTTTCATAATGGTCGCTCGGTAATGGCTGTCGTAGCGGATCGCCACACGCGGGACAGGTAAAACTCTGGCATGCTATTTACCTGTTCTGTTACCTGGGAGCTAAACCCGCATTTGGCTGTCTCATGATCACTGCAATACTGTTTACTGTATATTGTAAAATTAACATAATCCCGATAAATATGATTCAAATTTATATAGTTTTGGGACAAAAGAGTTGCTTTTCATTCCGTAATATTTATCGACCAATTGTACCAAATCGTGCGTGTGTGCGATGAGAATCGCACCATCGCACACATAAACGCACGATATTCAGATCGCCCAGTTGTGGGCACCATGGGCGAACAATGTGTGAACGATGGGTGCACGATGTATGAACGATGCACGCACGCAATTTTTGGTGCGTTGTGCGTTCCCACAACTGTAATGTCCATTGAAATATCAAGGGGAGTGCCCTACTCTGAAATGATGTAGTTCACATCAGTATAAGGGAAAGTAAAAGTGCACATAATCCCGTACAGAATCAGAAGATCTTTCGAGTTTTTCAGAATCCACATCCCGTTAATTAAACAATGTCACAATAAGACCTGTTTAAATGGTAGTAAGAATCATAGTAAGAAGTTTTGATAATGTCTTGTTTGAGCAATGCGAAGAGCTAGCGATAAATTATTGCTTATGAAGATCCTTGTGCTCAATATAAATGAGGACGGTTAGCGTCTTCCTCATAAACCGGCATACTGAACGATTGCAATGCTGATGAAAAACGGTCAGTGTGAAAGTAGGGGACACACCAGGAGCAAGTTGTAAGATGCTTTGTCTGTAGACACAACCACAAACATACCCTTTATATCTTTGAGTGTTGTTCGAATATCGGGGTCAATAAATATCGACTTGTGTTTAGTTTTTATTTTATCTCACAAACCGCTCTGTCTTTCCTGATAGATTTCGTCCACTCTGAAAGATAAGTTAATTCAGTATGCTCATATGTAGCCCATTGTTTGGTGAATTCTTCCAAATAAAGAGTCAATTATAATCTTAAAATTCACATTTCAATTGATGGATGGAGTCTCTCTCGATAATTAAGACATGTCACGAAAAGCTGATGTAGCTTTATTTTAGTGTAGCATTATTTTAATGATATTCAGATCGCTGATTACTATGTGCCCAGCTGAACCATATCAATATTAAGATTAAGAATATGAACACGCTGAAGGAGGGGTCGTGCTAAGGTCATCTATTCACACACGGATGACCATGAGGCACCAGCGACTTAACTTTTGATGATTGTTTTCACTGAAGAGGACGAAACAGCTCTATGGTGCAGTTTAATTCATTTTTTGGCATACTGTTACTATAACTAAATTTAAAAGGTGCAGCATATGTGTGTTACGTCATTTGTAATGATAGGGAGTCCCAGACGATATTTGTTTTAGTCCCCGAGGTTTGCTGGAGCCTCCATAGCCACAGTTAATCTCATTTGAGTAGTGGCACGGTACATAATATACACATTTTCGTAGTTTACGATTTGAAATTATTCAGAACCAGCTTCTTATCTCGATCTGTACTTAAACTATGATCAACACGGGCAACTTACTTCTAAGCTGTATGAAAAAAGTGACGATTTCGATTTTCCGATCGTGAACTTTCCCTTTCTTTATAGTAATATTCCTGCTTCTCCATCCTATGGTGTTTACATGTCGCAGTTGATTCGTTATTCTAGGGCTCGCTCTGAATATTCAGATTTTCGTAATACATGTCAACTGCTGACGAACTTGATTATGGGCAAGTTTTATGGTCACCATCTTGATCTCATCGAGGCATTTTCTGTATCATTTTGTGGTATGAAGATGGGCGTTTTTGAGTTTGCTTATTAGTGAGCTTACTTGTTTTGATTGAAAATGATACTTGGTTCTCATTTTGAGGATTGATGCTTACTTGGATGTGACCAAGATGTCCATTGCCTCTAGTTTAATCGGAGTTCAGACAATGGTTTAGTTGGCACTTTAGTGTTCTTTGATTTTTTTCCCAGTATGTTAACATTCAAGGACAAAACTTGCCAACATGACATGATTATGCATTATAAACATGTATAGTGTAATTATTTATAACAAAATATCTGAAATTTAAAAATATAACCAGATTGTATTTATTTGCAATATAAATGCAATATGGGTGTAAGATACATATACTGACGTCCGTTTAAGGATTTCGGCCACGATTTTTCATAACTTCATATTTCAATCTCATTTGATGCAACAATACGTGTAGTGACCGATACCCTGTCTCCCTCGGTGTTGGGAAAATAGACAAGCTAGGTGACTGATTTTTCAGCTATATAATTTATCTGTAGCCTGACTTTTCATACATATACTAGCCAAAGGGCATTTGTGGTACCTACCTGTGAGTTGTGGCAGGTGAACAGATTACCCTGTAATTACCAAGAGGTGTGAATTTAATGGCATTCATGATGATATAATTACCAATCCTCTAAAAAGCAATATACACCGGCACAATTATTTGATCCCTAACCGTCCCCAGTGTTGGAAGAAAAAATATTTTTTTAAAAGGATTAAAGGAGTTTTCAACAGAATCTAACTATATTTTATCAGTATTTAACATTATGCTAGTAACGTTGGCAAAACCAGACACTGTTAGTTAGGTTAAACTATTATATTTGTATCACATATAAACGATGTTCTGATTTCTAAATTTTAAGTTTAATTATTTTTGTAAAGATGGTGATGCTGGTACTATGACGTTTTTATTATTATTATTTCATATTCTAAAATATCAACATAAACATTTGGTTATTGGATTTATCAGAAACGTATATGTGTCCCTGGATTTATGATATATCTACAGGGCGGATTCAAGAATTACAGATGCGTTATGGGACACTTTTACTTTCAGATATAAACTCAAATTTATCAAGGTCTTGTTTATGAAAACTGAATGAAAACAAGATTCAAACTCGTCCAATGATTTGAGTCCTAGTTGAAATGAATATCACCAACTAAAATGAGCCCAACAAAATTCATTTATTTATCGCGTTTGAATTTCACTGCAACCACTTCAACCCAAAACTGGGTGACTAAGATATGTTGTAAAAACGTATGCAGTAATCATAGCGTATGGTATTTGTTTAAATCATGGCCACAGACTTTATCCTTGGAAAATATTAAACTATTTCACATTAGACTGGTGTGTTCCTGAATTAAATGAAATAAAAAAAGTCGGGAAGAGCCTTTTATTTTTGCAAACCGATTCAGTCCAAATGTTAAACAATATTTCAATTTAGCACAAATAACTCAGACTGTTATGTTTTCACATATATTTGTGACAGTGTCTGCTTTATTGATATCAGGCAGAAATTGTTTGTTAACGTACACAGTTGAGAAATTTGAATGAAAGTTTTTGCATTCCATATGTACGTGCTGTACTACTACCATGTACTTGTGCAGTATATGTTATAGAGTGGAGGGGGTTTGCCGGACACATAACATTAACTTGCCGTGGCTTTATTTACTTCATCTCCACAAATCATACTGTATTGTTGACGTCATAAAAGATAATACTTCTAAAGTACTAACGAAAAATTTTGATTGTACAGTGTAAATAGTTTGTATTAGCAAATCACATGATTTTAATATCACCAAGATCAAACACGGAGTATATTACCGGACACTATATATGCAATCAAGGGAGATTTGATGTTTGCGAATTTCACATGTTGTTGGCATAACTAACAACACGATGTTTTTAAATATAATTTCCTATCTCCTTTCTTAAGTTTACAATTAAGTAGCTATATTTTTTAAAGATATTTTATTCGTAAATCAAAAGAATTAGACAGCAATAAAGTTTGACATGTATATCGAATTCAATAGGCGTTTTTCTACAAAACTTTCTTCGTCAATGTACCACGGATTAGTTTACCTGAGTCAGTCAGTTGTGCCTCAATGGCTCACAAGTACCACATGACCGGTCAGCTCATTAAAATTCTCGCCAGTCGGGAGCGGTCAACTTGACTGTCATTATCTAGATCCTGGGACACATTCGAATGCTCGTTGATGGGCTAATCAGTATTTCTTGAAATGTGCTGCAAGTTTCATTACTTTTTACAACATTTTCAAAATCGTGGCCAAAATCTTTTAATTAAACCATTTCGACATATCTTATCACTTACAGTGTCATCCTGAAGGAATTCATCAACGATAACTACCTCTATATATATACTTATTTCGTACCATTAGTATAAAGATACGAAAGCTATGGCAAGGTATTTATAACATGTGCTGATAATATAAGCTAATTACAACATTCAAAATTAAAGCAAAGCTGTTTTAATTATTCTGTGTGAGATTTTTTCTAAGGAAATGATTTATAAGCGAGACCAAAAAGATAAGGTAACTAAGCGAAGTAGAAAGTCGTGCTTTGAAGCACTTACATTATTCATCAGAAACTGGCTAGCGTATCAGACGATCTAAGTTCTTTGTTACTCCGACGGTCTTTCACTCTCACTCTCCATCATCTCTCTGATTGTGTTTGTTTTGTCTTTTACCTGGAACTTTTTCAAATTTCACAAACTGGGGATAATTTATAGTAAAGCCCGATAAACTTAAACGGTTATTTAACACTACTTGGTCTTGTGTACTATTTTGGTTTATATCTAGAAAACGCTTAATGTTCTGGTGGTTAACACAATATGGCAAATGTATATTAAGGCATTAAGATATTAAGGCAACATTTCGGACGAGATGTCTAGTTACGTACGTACAAATCGAAAATTTGACGTAGCTCAACAATTGCTAAAGATAATTCGCTCTGATACTGAGATAATAACTAAACTGTTTTACAAAACTGTTTCACAACAGTTGGACGCGCTCTTATATGACCAATTTACAAATAAACCCCGGAACAAGACTAGGATCAACCAAAATGGCGTATACCTAAGCCAGATGAAAAACAAAAGATAGGCTTACCGCGTATACTATTTGTACGTATGAAACTACAAACGTGTATCACTACAAATGTGAATAGTATAAGTCAGATTTAAAGAAGGTTTTAATTCAAAATTAGTGAAAATAGTAAGCAAGCAATTATAGATTAAATGAACTCATTACAATTCGAAAAAAAATACGACGGGTTTGCTCGAGAGACGGGATAAATTCAATTAGACAACTCGCCCAATAGTCAAAGTCTGTTTAAACACCATATGTTGGAGGTGCAGGGATGTTACTAAGTTCAGAAGGGTATATACGATTGACGTGGTCAGCAAACCTCCTGTTGTTTATAGACAACACATCGTCGATATATCTGAAAGTGAAATGAAAAGATTTGGCAAGGTTTTTGTTACCTGTCCTGATTAGTTCTATTACAAATTCAGCCTTGTTTGAAAACAAAAAGAAGTCAGCTAAGAGTGGGGCACAGTTTGTTCCCATGGGAATGCCGACAGTCTGCTGGAAAAGCTTTACTCCGAACTCAACAAAAATATTGTCGACCAGGATTTCAATCATCTTCAGTACATTTACTCTTAGCTTTTGTCGTGTTGTTCACCAAGTATGCTCCAATATATCTCACTGCCTTACATTTGTATCGCCGTCCGCCTTTCTTGAAAAAGAAAGCTCTCATAATAAGAGATCGAAGACGTTCCTTTAATTTTGTATGAGGTATGGTAGTGAAAAGGATGAGAGAATCATTTTTTTTTACCGAAAAGACATTTATAGGAGGGGGTGTTCAAGATTAATCAAAAGATCTTTGGAGTTTTTCAAAACCCACATCCCATTAATTCCACTTCTGGAGTATACAGTGTCACAATAAGACTGAAGCCCTGATTTTATGGTACTAAGAATGGTAGTAAGAAGTTTTGATAATGGCTTGGTCGAGTAATTAGCAGAGCCGGCGATAAAAGGTAGGTCAACGTCTTTCTCATTAATCGATACTTGGAAAGATTATAATACAGAAGCATGGTTCGACAGTATTTCATCTTTCGAAAATCCGGTCAATGTGTAAGTAGGGTTACCTAGGTTATCAAACTTGGACTCAATATACCTATCAAAGTGTTTGAAGGTTATGATTCGATAAACATTTCAGCTGGAGTATAGATACACCAGTAACGTAGTGCAGGGATAAGTCCCTTTTTCCAAACTGTTTACAATCTTGGTTTTGTTTCAGTCTTCAGATCAAATAACCGTGCTTGGGTTGTGTCACGAAGCATATTAGAATTATAAGGGTATATGACTGTTCTTATTGTATTTTATGGTATTTATAATTCGTTCCGCTATAAAAGGGTAAGTATAGTAGAGAAATTAGACTGACCAGGTGAGTACGGTTCACACACAGTCGATAGCCATTGCTGGGTCAAGACGTGTGTCATTTAGAGAAGGCCTAAAACCAGAGTCATCGTGACCACCTATGAAACAGGGTAAGTGTTATATTTGATAGTACTACTATTCTATGTAGAGTTTTGTGCCTATATTTTCATCTTTAGTCGGGTATTTGATCATTTATAGTGTGCATGCATTGTATAGGTAGGCTAGGTACGGATGCGCGTCACTCATGCGTATCATGTTTACGCTTACGATGTTCACTCGCTAAGGCGTGTGTACGTATGTTACAGGGTAAAATAACATCATTAATAACTCGTGTGTATTAATTAAGTAATATAAAGCTGATTGCTATGATATATCATGTTGATATTGCTAATATTATTCCATCTATTAATTAGTGTTACATTAAGTGATTTATCGGCTGTGATATATAGTTAGGTATGTTAATTACTTTATAAATTATAGTCCTTTGTGTATTGATATATGTGTAATTTAGGCGTGCACACATAGGTTTAATTTCGATTAATGAGAAAGACGTTGCTAATATGTTACTGGATTAACACGTGTCAGTCGAGTCTAACAACCAATGTTGATGTATCCTACATTGTCATACGGCAAATGTTGTTCTCATTTGTTAAGAAAAAGTTCTTTATCTACAACCAAGATTGTAAACCTAAAAAGGTGTTGATATATATGTTGGTCTTAGTCATCTTAAGAGCCAATGATGTAGAAAATAATCCAGGGCCCAGTAATGACAGTACTAAATATCTTTGTGGTACCTGCGATAAGACCGTAACATGGGAACACAAGGGTATTGTTTGTGAATCGTGCGATCAATGGTTTCACATTGACTGTCAGAACATCAACAGCCATTCTTATGAGGAATTAAATGATAGCATGGTTAGTTGGCACTGTATCATCTGTAATAATCCAAATTATTCTACGCTGTTATTCGATCTCCATAGCGTGTGCACTCCTAACCCTTTTGACAGCCTACCTGATGAACTAGCCTCCATAAAGAGTTTTGATAGTCATATGAGCCCTAAGACCTCTTCTAATGTATTTAATCCTGGACACTCATCTACTCCAGTTAGAAAGGCTGCTTTTTCTAAAAAATCATCCTGCAAGCCATTACGTATAATGAATGTCAACTTTAAGTCCATCCGCACTAAGCAACATCTAGTACACCAAGTCATCGACAGTACCAAGCCTGACATCATACTTGGCACTGAGACATGGCTGAAACCAGATATTAAGAACTCTGAAATTTTTCCAGATGGATTCAGCATTTACAGGAAGGACAGAGTTGGTAAAATTGGTGGTGGGGTGCTTATAGCAATCAAAAATGACTTTATTTCATCAGAAGTCCATGACCTTTCCCCATCTGATGATACTGAAATAGTTTGGGCGAAAGTTGAAATGACTGGATGTAAAACCTTGTATCTATGTTCTTTTTATAACCCTAAAACATCTGATGAATCTAATTTGGCAAACTTCGATATATCTGTAAAAAAGGCTAGTACTATTCATAATGCCAGTTTACTCATTGGGGGTGACTTCAATCTCCCAGGTTGGGATTGGGAGCATAAAATTCTTAAACCCAATACCCTTCACTCTAACATCCACTATAACTTTGGCAACTCACTTGATGATGCAGGTCTTACCCAACTTGTTGAAAAACCAACTAGAAACAATAACATCTTGGATCTTGTCATTACCAACCACCCTAACTTAGTCCCCCGTATTGATGTGATGCCTGGCATCTCCGACCACGACATTGTGTTTGTCGAATTCCTGGCCTCTACTGCAAGGCATAAACAGATTCCAAGGCAAATTCCACTTTACAAAAAGGCTAATTGGGATTCTATGAAGAATGAGCTACGTAATTTCCATGATAAACTCCAATCTTCTAGCAACAAACATATTCTTGACACTAATACCATCTGGTGTGATTTCAAGTCGCTTCTGATCTCTCTTGTAAAAACACATATCCCACATAAATTATCAAAACCAAAAGAAAGTCAGCCCTGGATATCACATGAAATTAAACATCTGATCAGTAAACGTAATAGACTGTACAAAAAATCAAAAAAATCAGGTGACCCAAACACAACAAAGAAATATAAAGAGTTAAAACACTTAATTCAAAAAAAGATTCGTCAAGAGTACTGGACATACATCCAAGACATAGTCACTCCAAAAGAAACCTCGATCACTGGAACTTTCAAATGTATGAAAAAATTTTGGGCTTACATTAAACACAAAAAAACAGACTACTCCGGAATCCCCCACCTGAAGCAGGAGGGAAAGCTCATTTCAGACTCGTATTCTAAGGCCAATCTGCTTAACAAGCAGTTTGAATCTGTATTCTCCTCTTCTAAAACCATTTCCTCTGATGTTTTTGTCAACGAAAATTACATGGACTCTAATCAGACATTTCCTACTATGGACACGCCTATTATTTCATCAGATGGCATTCTAAAATTATTGAAAAATCTTAATTGTTCCAAAGCACCAGGCCCAGATGACTTGAGTCCAATGGTCTTGAAGGAATTATCCAGTGAAATAGCACCAATCTTGAGTATCATTTTCAATTTTTCTCTAGATTCTGGCATTGTACCTCAAGATTGGAAGACAGCCCATATTGTTCCCATCTTTAAAAAGGGCCAAAAATATGATCCGGTAAATTACAGGCCAATATCGTTAACTTGTATTTGTTGTAAGCTGATGGAGCATGTCATAGTATCAAACATAATGTCTCATTCTGATCGACACAATATTTTGTACCCTCTTCAGCATGGTTTTCGGAAATCTAGGTCCTGTGAAACACAACTCTTGGAATTTTTTGATGATATTACTAAAACTTTAGATGATTCTAAACAAACAGATATTTTGGTCATGGACTTTTCTAAAGCGTTCGACAAGGTCAGTCACTCTTTACTTGTCAACAAACTAATTCACTATGGTATTGATGAGAAAACAACATCTTGGATCTCCAATTTTCTTAATAATAGAACCCAATCAGTACTTGTGGAAGGCGTCAAATCTGAATATGTTCATGTTCTATCCGGTGTTCCCCAGGGATCTGTTCTAGGCCCAAGTCTGTTTTTATTTTATATTAACGACATGCCATTTGGCCTTAAGTCCAAGGTCAGACTGTTTGCGGATGATACCATCGTGTATCTGACAATTACGTCAGAAACAGATGCCAGGACCCTGCAGTCTGATCTGGACAAACTGGCCTCTTGGGAGCAGAAATGGCACATGGCTTTTCATCCTAGTAAGTGTTATGCTTTAACAGTCTCTAAGAAAAAATCTCCCATTTATTTTGATTATTCACTTCATGGCCAAATTCTAAAACATGTAAATTCTGTTAAATACCTAGGAGTAACCCTCAGATCAGACTTGAAATGGGATACTCATGTAGATCAGATTTGTAATAAGGCAAATTCTACTCTAGGATTTCTCAGAAGAAACCTGAAAATTAGCTCTACATCATTTAAAGAACAGGCTTATAAATCCTTGGTCAGACCTTCTTTAGAATATGCCTGTTCAGTTTGGGATCCATTCACTAAAAATAATATAAACAAAATTGAAATGGTTCAGAGAAGGGGGGCTCGTTATGTGTCAAACCGTTTTCGTAACACCTCTAGTGTGACAGATATGATAGATACTCTTGGTTGGCGCAGCCTTTCAGACCGTAGGAAAGATGCACGCCTGAAAATGTTCTATAAGATTCATCACGGCACTGTAGCCATACCAACGTCTGACAGACTGCAACGAGCCTCCAGAATTTCTAGAAATTCACACCAGTATCAATATCAGCAGATTTATTCAAAAACATTGGCTAGGCAACAATCTTTTTTCCCTCGCACTGTTGTAGACTGGAACAATTTACCATCACACGTCGTTAGTGCTCCCACTTTCAACTCTTTCAAGACCTCTCTTTCTCAACTTTCTTCTAAAACAACCAATGATGAGTAATTTAGAACAGCTGACAGACTTTACATAATAATTTCTTTTCTTCTCTCCTGCTGTTTACTCCTAACAGGCTTTGTAGGAAGGGGATTCCCAATCACTTTGCTGTTAGGAGTCACTCTCTCTCTTTCTTTTCTTGCATCATTTGTAAACATATATATACATTGTATATCTAAGTAAATACTAAATAACTGAATTATTATGTAATATGTAAGTCTGTCACTGAGCATAGCACAAACCCAATCCCGTTACAAGATCTTCAACTAGTTGAAGGTGGTAACTATATGGTAGAAGTAGAAGTAGAGGCATATCATATATAGTGTTATATCATGGTAGTATATTTTCTATATAATGATATAGCTGTAATCCTTATCATATATTGTATTATATCATGATAGTATGTTTTCTATATATAATGTTATACCATATATCATTATATAGGTTGATCATTTAAGATAAAGTGTGATAGTTTTGAAAGTAGTGTGTACAAGTATATTATTATTATTTTTCGTGTACATCTGTATTTTACAGATATCTGGTTCCAACTTGGAGACATGGCCTAAGGTGGACTGTGGATAAGACAACCAACACGACATTGGTTCCACATATTAGATATACACTCGCCAGATTGCCTGCAACATGGGTGCGCCTGTAAGCACGCAGGGGTCGGAGTGACACCATTTTATGGACAGGAAGCTGTGTGATGCTGCGGCTACAGCTTGGGTTGTGATACCTGTAGAGGTACAGGAGTCATCAGCAGATGATACTGGGTAGAACCTGTGGACCCGGATGTTCATGTTATGACAGTGACGTCATTCAGGACTGTGTTATATTTCACGATGAATAGACTTTCATAGTGAGATGACAGCAGACTACATCATCGGGGCAGGCCATGAACTTTATAGATAGATAGTGTGGTTTCATTGTAAATATTCATTTGTGTGAATAAGTGAATGTGGTGTACGTATATTAATCTGTATATGTATAGTGTATGTTTGTGTAAATAAACTGTATATATGTATATTCCTTGTCTGTTGAGCTTCGCCACCGTTCTCCTACACTACAGGTTGTACCGTTTTATATTTGTTTTTAATTACGAAAATAGCTATGCATTTCATCGGGATGAGGTCACACAGTGGGTGATGACGTTACAGGTCTTGGCATATTCTACTGCATAGACATGAACAAGTCCAATAATTAAGAAATAACTATAGAATACCACAATCGACCTAGATGTAAATATAAGGATTGATTGATCCCTAATATGGGGTATAAACCTCAAGGGGCTAGAGACAAAATTGATATGAACTGCTTAGCAGTTCATTAAATTTGTTTTGCGACTCGTACCCGAAAAACCTCAACAAAACAGGATCCAATCCTTAAGGATGTACTCTTGTGAGGTTTCAGTCACGTTCAAGTCTCGTTTATGTCTCATTTAAAGGATTCATGTTATATTGAAGAAAGCATGATTAATTTTAACAGCAAATGTGCATCTGAAAATTGTGTCAAAAGTATAAGTGTCTGTTGCTTGTAGAACTTTTTTTACATGAATTTTTAAAAAATACCAATTTGGCGGCCATTTTGAATATGCGTATTTCTGTCTATTTTATGCACTTCCCGAATGGGCAAAATTTCACCATTTTGATGCTAGATCGATATCTTAAAAACATCAGTGTTTAGCCATTTTTAATTATAGCAAGCTAATTTTTGCTGTACAACTTTATAATGTTCAATTTTATAGAATATTATGCTACAAAATGGACAATTATACAATTTTTGTATTTTTTTTCATATACTGAAACGAAAAAGAAACGCAACATGGAAAATTGTGATTAATTTTGTATTAAATATACATATCTGTATAAAAATCGCCGATATAAACATGCAACCTGCCTAACACCCATACCAATCTTCAAAATCACCCAAGTGTGACTAGAGACCTATGCACTTCCGGCGCGGTAAAAACATCAAAAACCGTGCCTGTACAAACATATGCGTTCTTTTTTCATTCAAACCAGTATCAATTCATCACTAACATTGAGCCACATCATCGCCAATACTTTTGCAAACAATAATTCCTTTTACAATTATGCCACGGTTATCAAAGGTTGATAGAGGACGTGCTATAGCGATGCTTCTGGCAGGGAACACGCAACTTCACGTCGCTCGACAATTCAGAGTTCACAAATCGACTATTAGTCGATTAGTTTCACGTCTTAACGCAACAGGAAGAGTCGATGACCAGCCGAGATCAGGACGTCCACGCGTAACGTCGCGACGTCAAGACCGGGTTCTTAGGTTGGCACACCTGCGTAACAGGAGATTAACGGCCGCTGAAACGGCAAGGAATACGATTGGTAATCATAACCGTCGAATTCATCCCCAAACAGTGATCAACAGACTGCGTGAGGCTAATGTGCGTGCAAGGCGACAGTACGTTGGTTTACCACTAACACCGCAACGTCGAGCACGTCGTATGCAATGGGCAACGGCACATATGCCCAGACGTTTTCCTATGAGACGTTGGAGGTCTATGCTCTTCACCGATGAATCTCGATTCACGTTATTTCGAGCAGATGGCCGTCAACGTGTGTACCGGCGTCGAGGCGAACGTTTTGCTGACGCCTGTGTTTTGGAACACGACCGATTTGGGGGTGGATCAGTTATGGTTTGGGCGGGAATCTCCCATGGTTTGAAGACGCCTTTGATGATAGTCAATGGGAATTTAACGGCCGTACGCTATCGGGATGAGATCCTTAGGCCCCATGTTGTGCCGTTTGTTAGGCAGCATCATCTAACCTTTCAGCAAGATAACGCGAGACCACACGTTGCAAGAGTCTGTAGAGACTTTCTTGCGACACATTGCTCCTATAGATTGGCCTCCATATACCCCGACCTGTCCCCAATCGAGCATTTGTGGGATGAATTAGACAGAAGAATTCGAAATCGCCGTAACCCCCCAAATACCCTCCCTCAGTTAGCAAATGCACTCGTCCAAGAATGGAATAACATTCCAATACGGAAAGTCAATGCCCTGATGAACTCAATGCAACAAAGAATTAGAGATGTGATAACTGTTCGAGGAGGACACACACGATATTAGGGCACGGTTTCAAAACTGCTGCCATTTCAACTTGGATTCACGTAGGGTACTACCAATCATGACCTTCTAGCAAAGTGATCTGTTCTTAAAAATCTCTAAATATTGAATAAGGATGTTACATCAATATTCAATATTAACTATTACATATGAAATTTAAACATAATGCTCACAATTATTATTTTATTAAACCTACAATTTGAAGTTGCGTTTCTTTTTCGTTTCAGTATATATTTAGTGTTTCTGGAGCAGTTTTTATTTTTGAACCCGAAACTGTGAAAAATAACACAAATAATAAAGGGACAAAAAATTAAGCACACTAACCCCCCATTTTTATGACAGTTTTAGAAAGAGAAACTCATTTTCTTTTTAGAAAAAGTTTGATATCAGAACTTTTTTTATTAAGCGTTCAATCTGCAAAAAATGGTGAAAAAATGAGGATTTTCTCATTAAAAATTAAGGGGTAGGGGTAACTCAAATTGCTTTCCTGAGTACAAATAATAAGTTAGAGAAATTGTATTTCCGTAACTTTAAAGAAAACAATATTTTTGTCATTTCGGCAAACATTCATACATTTCGAATAACAAATGCGGAAGATATTGTATGAAACTGTCCCGCAATTGGTCGAAACTACAAAATTGACTTAAAATCCCTTATAATGTCATATTGGTATCTTTGACCGATCATAACACAAAAACGAGAATACTGACATATCATTTTTTTTTTTTTTTTGCATTTTCTGGCATGCCTTGAACTCCCTTATCCAAAAATGTATATTAGAAAAAAAATTTGATACAGGAAAATTTTGACTTCTCAGAGGTGTACATCCTTAACTACATGTACTTTAACATGAGGCACTGGTTTTGAACACATAAATCTTAAAAGATAACCCAACAAGGATTTCATTCGATATTTCCTGGAATATTGAAATTTAAAGATAGATATATATCGTATGATATTAAATGGCAGACTTCACAGAAACAGACAACATAAGGTCGTTTACAAAGTGTTCAAAACATCATTTCGATTTGGAAAGTTAACGAAGCGTTAAGCAAGATCTGACAAGCTGATCCCGGATATCAAATTAATCATACCCAATATATATATTCTGTTTTTTTTCTGGATGGCATGTGATTTTTCTCTCATTGTCACAGCGAAGATTACTGTACTTAACCGGGGTAAAAAGCAACAGCTTTTAGTCGAATATCAACGTTTATTACTATTTCTAATTGATGATCACATTTGTATGCATGCCTTTAGTGCAATTTACTTCATGACATTTCAGTTTTGTAATATAAATCAGCTTTGATGACAGAACTAAATTGGAGTGTTCTCATCGCCGTAACAAGAAATGAATCACATCGTTAGATAAATTTGATTTATCAATAAAAAGTCATTTCTATTTCGAACAGGATCCAAGAGCAAATTACTCTAGCTGATCACACACATGTGAATTGGTAAAATTAAAATCATCAGTTTCATTTCCTTGTGGTGAACTGTTCACCTCCAATCCAGATACGTTAAAAGATGATAAAACACAGACTTTCATCTTGCACTTGGTCGATAATGTTTGTCATTAAGAAAGTTTGTATGTGCGGTAAGTAGTAGGCAGTTAACAGGACGCTAAATAACTCCGTGTGTTTGTGTATATCAAACGTGACGGAGATACAAAAACAAACATCAAAAGAAAAATATAAGATTTAAATGAATCCCGTGAAGAGCATTTAAAAACGTTACAACTATTCCTTTTTCAATAACTTGAGGCATGGATATTAGATTTTACTGTGCCTCGCGCATACTGAATTTATCTTGGTGGCCATGGGTGGTCCTGGGTGCTTGTGTTCGTACCGACAGTTGTTAAATAGGAAACGTTTCAGTGGTACGTCTTCTTTCTATTCCACAGCAGTATGCTACTAGTGATCATATATGCATGTGTGGCTTTATCTCATAAGATAAAGATTGTTAATATACGTTAGGTTATTACGAAATCTGAATTGGTCAGTGTGTATCTACATTTGACCTTTGTTGATAACTCGCATAACTCAAAGACCCCTTATATTTCGAAGTGTATCGCCGTTCTGGCCAAATTTTACATCTATACTTAAACTTCGTTTATTCGCATGCTCGGACAACTCCCCTTGGTCCCCACATACTTCGAGATTACGAGGTTAGACTGTACTTATGAAAATAACTAATGGAAAATTTCCATCTTCGACAAAACCATAATCCGAACTCAAACTCGATTAAACAAGAGGCAAACTAGAAACAAAGGAAAGATTTACATGGAGACCCTCGTACTTCATCAACGACACCCGCCATGTAAAGCTGCTTGGTCACATCAAAATAAACATCAAGTCCTCAAAATGAGAACCGAGTCATAATTGAATAACGAATCAACTGCGACATGTAAACACCATATATGGAGAAGCAGGGATGTTACTATTAAGAAAGGGAACGGAAAAATCGAAATCGTCACGATTATCATACAGCTTAGTAGTAAGTTGTCCGTGTTGGTCATAGTTTAAGTAAAGATCGAGGTAAGAAGCTGATGTAGGAGAGTCTTCTGTGTCTTTATTCACAAGTTCAAAAGAATATATACTATCGACAAGGTCAGCAAACTTCTTGTTGTTCTTAGACAACACATCGTTGATATACGGATGCAATAACACAACCGCCTATGCGTGACTGAACACAAATGTTCAGAGAGAGAGAGAGAGAGAGAGAGAGAGAGAGAGAGAGAGGTGGGGGCATGATATAAATAGTTTTAAATAACGAATTAAAATCAATTAGTTTGTACCGAAACTGCGATAGATTATCGGTTTTTTTTATCTGTGATGCAATGGAATAAGGAAGATTATTTGTTTATTTGAAGATGAAATGATAATTAATCCTTGTTTGAAAAAGAAATTGCTTATATATTGTTTATTACATGTTAACCCAAGTCCAAAAACTTTAAACTTAAATGTGCATGCTTTATTTTTTCATTGATAAACGATACACACAAAACATGGGAAACAACATATAATGAAGAATAAATTACATTTACAATATCTTTTTCCTCATTTCTATTATACCTCTTTCTCTATTTATGTTTACTTATATAATCATATATACAAAAAATGATATACAATTAAAACATGCAATGCTATTGTTTAGATAATATGACGTTCGCATGCTGCAAACAAATGTGGTTGTTCTGATAACCAATATTGTATACAGCAATGAAAATATATTTAAATTGGCAGACATGCGTAATAAGGTGTTGGGGCGTTGCATTACATTGATTCGTCCATTTATGATTGAACGGTTACGCTGAATGTTCATGGATTGCTGACAAAGCAGGAACATGAATATTTAAAAGGAAGCAACTATCTGTTACAAACGACAGTCCCCATCTGAATCAGTAGAGGTGACATCATGCAGTTGTTAATGTACGTCGTCCTCGTTGTACAGGCGGTAAGTACCAGTTCATGGCATTTCAACTTTGCAACAAACTGTTAAAAACTTAAATGAAATGTTTTCTATTACCCTGGCGTTTTTCCGTGTTATGGTGATGTCCAGGTGATGTCAGTTTTACATCTGATCTTATTTTATAACAATATATTTAAGATTGGTAAATCTTTCTAAACATCAAAATATTTCGAATTGGTTTGGTTTATCTTGTTTAAGCATCCGTCTGATTGATATTGATATATATCACAACCCTCGGGATTAGATCTTACCTTCGAATTGATATTTATAAGTCTTCATCCCACACGAATGATATACCATACTATAAAGGATTGTTGTGTCTTCTCTAAATAAAGACATACCTGCGATTGGTGTATCTTGGCCAAGTCATGTTCAAAATGTATTTTCTTTGTATGTGTTTAATGTAGTGTTCGTCTTCTACTTGCCGCTTTACGGACAAATGCGCACACACCAACTCGCACACTCCTTAGTTCAGCATTGAAATACATCTCCCTGTTCTTATTTATTAGTTTATATGTCATCATACATTAGATATATGAGAAAAAATGAGTTTCCTTCTTTAGCGCGAACATTCTATGTTTTATACAGATATTTTCCGCTAAAAAGAGTGAATGATATCACATGTGTATTCTGAGCATAGTTATATCATTATTATACATATCGCCTTACTCACGGTAAGGAATGCTAATGTTTAGAATCTTATGGGCAGAGATCAAACCCAGAATATATCTACCGTGAGAGCAAATGACATTGGCTTATACGAAATCGTTCAGCAAGGTTGCAGTTAAAGTTTTCTAATTCAATTTTCTAGTTTACCTTTATAATCATTTTGGTTTTGATAAATGATTTAAACACTACAATAAAACCAACCTATCCATTTTATTCTTGACTTTGAATCTACCATTGTGAATAAGTATTAACTATTTGTGATTTAAGTTTGTCTTGTTCCATTTCACATATAGAGGTATAGGGCGGGTAACATTTCGATATGTTTGGATATTTGTGTTATAGAATTGAATTATCAGGGAATCATTCTTTCTTACACTATAATAACCCCATTTTTTCGAATGTAGGATGTATTTTAAAATAAGGATAGTTTTTAATTTTGGTCATTATTTAAAAAACCAACTCTTAGGCAGTTGATCGCACACAATTATCTAACTTGTATGGAAATATTTGAATACAATCCTTTTTGATCGTTTGTTTTGTATTTTTCAGATCATATTGACCACTGGTGAGTGCTTATAAAGGTGTTTGAGAAATCAAAATAAGTCTCTCTTCGTGTCTTTATATATAAACTGAATGAAAGCCTTTGAACACTGTGAAATCTCGACTGTTAAACATTTGTTTTAAAACGTCATAACTAACCTTAGGGGGATTCATATCCACAAATCGTTTCAGTTACTGCATTGAATCACCGACACTTTCCTCGTTGTCAGAGCATCAATCCGCGCACACAAACATGCAAGTCGCTGATAGGTGTAGGCATACGCCATCGGTCACAAAGACTGTATATTGCGTACTTAATAAATAATTGATATGAGCGTTATTTTCTATGAACATAAAAGGTGCAACTTGTTATGTAACGAATAACCGTTGTATTCGAATCTACGTCCATGCTGGCTAATCTTTGGATACCAAGTTCTTTTATTTATAATGTGTGGTTTGTAAAAGAAATAAAACAAAATTGCTTTAACGTTTTATTTAGTATCTGTATCAAGCTTATGCACACCAGTTACTGATGATTGGCTGTTGTATATTCGATGTTGTATTAAAAGTTATATTGGAAGTGATATGAAGACTTCTGCTGGGATGACTCTTTGAATGAATTTGCTAAAAATGCAACTATCAATTCGATATTTTACTTTTTAATTTAGTGTTTCATTAATTTTGTTTCAAATAACCATAAGTGATTTAATTGTTTTTTTCGTAAAATTGTTTTGTTGTTTCGCTTACTTCAAAGAGTGGTTACATGTATATGCAAAATTTGTTTGGAACACAAACATGTGTCAAAACGTTATGTATGATCTTCCAAAACCGTCAGTTTTCTTCTTTTGGACAGAGAGCTTACTAGGATGGTTCAGCAGGTTGTGACTTAGTGACTTGGGGATTAGTGGTTAAGAGTCGGGAAACTTTCCGTTTCTATAAATTGTATGAGAAAGGAAATAAGAAAATCATTATTATTATAGTGATTCATTTTCATTTTTTTTTTTTTTTTTTGTGCTATAAAGAAACTAAGCATTTATATTTCATACTATTCTCATTCCTCCTTTTTTATGAAATACGTCAGTTTTGATATCAATTTATTATTATACTTGCAATTTCTATTTCTGTTTTTCCGACCAGTTTACCGAGTATATATGTAAGGTTTTTAGTTGATTGGATCCATGAAAATCAAAAAGTAAATGTACCCTCTTGTTATCAGAATGTTTTATATCTTACCTGTGGAATTATCTTTACATGTTCTGTTTAAGTTTGCATTTGTAACAATGCCCTGCGGATGCAATGTCATTGACTGCGACAAAACAAAGTATTGTTTAATGTTTTCGTAATAAAAAAAACAATGATCAATGGAATATCGACCGACGTGTAAATACAAAACGATAAAGATAATTTTATTTATTTATTAATTTGTGTGTTTTTTTGTTTTTTTGTTTTTTTGCATTGGTGTCATTTCGAAGCCTTAGGAAGCGTTATATCAATCGACTGTGATGTTATATTATATATATATCCGTATGTTTTCAGGTAATCCAGTAAGATGCAAAATAGACATCGCGTTTGTTGTTGACTCATCCAGAAGTATGTCAGGTCTCGGCAACCGGAAGGACTTCATTAAAGATATAGTCCGTCGATATGACGTTGGCCCCAAGGAGGTTCAATTTGCCGCCATCTCCTATAGCGACCACGTGAAAAACGAGTTCTTCTTCAAAGACAACGCTGACCGAGAAGGCGTCATTAAAGACGTTGATAGTATTGTAGCTATTCCAGGCGAGGCCGCCAGGACGTACAAAGCCCTTGAACGTATGCGTACTGGTCTGTTTGCTCACAGTCAAAGTTCTCGTGTCGATGTAGTTCGCGTGGGCATTATCCTAACAGACGGGCCGACCAACCCCGGGCTTATTGACGACATTTCTCTCCAGCAAGCCAAGGAGGAAACGCAGAAGGAGGCTGAGTTAGCAAGGCAGGATGGTATATACCTGCTTGCCGTCGGAGTCGGACCTAATGTGGATTTCGCCGAACTCAGGGGAATATCATCTGACCCAGACAGCACATTTATGATTACTGCAGACAGTTACGGCGAACTGAAGACAGACGACATCATAAAGGCTGTGCCCGAGAGAGCGTGCTACCGTAAGGCATCTTACTGATATCTTATGTATACTAATTTCAAATATATATTTGTTTTCTTTGTTCATATCTTGTCTCTACTTTAATCGATTTAGAGTTCGGTATTCTCTGATTCGTTTAAAAGTTGGCAAGAAAGACGGTACATCGTCAGTTAGCGTTTTTATCTATTTATTTGTTTTTTAAACTCATGTTCATGTATCAAGACAATGTCCTTGTGATTTTGAAATTACAGAAGCAGAAGAATGAGACACTTACACCCGCTGAATCCTTCACCTTGAGCCATCAACGCCAGCACTACTCTGGTGCCTTTCCAGAACGTCATATCAAACGACGGGATCAATCTAAAGCTGCATCATCACCACTTTTTTCCGTGTCTGCTAATAACATTTTTAAAGATTAACTAAACAGTAAATTTTCCTTTCAACAATGTGTATATCACTTTGATATTGTATTCCTTTCATTCAAATACAAAGCTATTGCAGTTAATATAAGTTTTTGTTTTATTTAACTACGAAATGCCAATTGACTCTCAATGTCATTGAGTATTTCAGGACGGGACATCAGTATCGAGAAACTCAGCTTCAAAATACTTATACTCTATACTGATGAACAAACTTACGGCACAGGGATTCGAGAGATGCCGATTAATGAACACTATGGGCAAGTTTAATGGTCGCATTGAACACATATTCTGTGTGATATGACGATAGCCGTTTTTGAGTTTGCTTATTAGTGTGCTTACTTGTTGTGATTGACAATGATGACTCTATTCTCATTTTGAGGATTGATGTTTACTTGAATGAGACCAAGATTTACATGGGGAGTGTCGTCGATGAAGCAGAAGACGCTTACTCTTCCGGAACACCAGGTGTTATTATCCAGTACGTTTACAAGTGTGTTCATGTAAATCATTCCTTTGTTTGTGTTTTGCCTCTAGTTCCATCGATTTTGAGTTCGGATTATCGTTTTGTGACACGTTGGTATTATTTGATTTTTTTTTTTTAATTATGTAACCGTGGGTTTTGCAACAAATATCTCAAAGTAATTGCAAACATAAAATATAGAGAATATCACAGCGTCAACAAACCGCAATCCGAAGTCAAAATCAAATGAAAGTAAGGGTAAAATATGAACGCATGGTCGATTTACATGGAAACTGTTGTAAAAGTACAAGAGAATAAGACTAGATGTTCAGGAAAAGTAAGCGGCTTCTGCATCTTCGGCGACACACGCCATTCGCCATGTAAACTCTTAATCACATTTAAGTAAACGCCAAGTCCTCAAAGTAATTGCAAAATCTGATTTAACATGTATTTTTTTTTTTTTTTACTCAATGCTTTCGTTTGACATATTAAACACACGAAGCAGTCCTACTAGAAAAAAAAACAACCCGGTCAAACTGTATATAAATGTTATTTCACATACATGACAACTCACAGGTGGAAATGTTCCTCAAAGCAAAGGGTTACATAAGGGCATAGGTTTTCGAGGTTGATTACGATCACGGGTAGCGAGCTTACTGTGGTCCCGACTAGGTGATATTATCAAGATTTAGGAGAGATACTACACAATATAACTGTTATGTGTGTTCCTATTATAGTTAATCCGGATTTTAATAGGACTCACACAACTAAATCAGCCTATCACGAAGTGTTTCATACGTTTGTAGTCCCGACCGAAAATTTGTTCCGGCTAAGTACAGTGATTCTGAATAATTGTTGACATATTTTACATTGAATGAACGGATTGATATGGGGTCAAAAGTCGGGGGGGGGGGGTTCCCTCCCGTTCACTGGTTTGATATGTAAATTTCCAGTTGTCCGAAGCAGATGCCCGTTGCGAGCTAAAATGTCACGAAACTTCTGATAAAATGTCATTTGAAGTCTTTGCCATGTATGTATCTGTGAATCCAGGCAGTTGTCACTAGTGTTAATCTTCAAATATTAAAGTTATTAGCTCTAAAGCTTAGTAATAACATATAGTAAATTATTCAGTTGTGCGAGTCCTTTAATACCGTTTTCCGGCTCCACCGATTAGTATGTTAGTGTGGATTTGTTAAACATGGTCAGCTTAAACGTTACGTCTTCGTAAACAAAAGCATATACATTGTTAGTTTGATTATCGTGTCGTCGATGAAGCAGAAGACGCCTACACTTCTGTTACACATGCTCTTATGATTTTATTGACATTACCGTATTCCCTAACTATTTTCTTATTTTCTATAGCAAATTGTTTTATACGATACAAAGTATTCAATGATATCATCTTTGCTAATTGAGTGCGGAATTAAATTCATAAAAATATAAATATTGACAATAGATTGCACTTGAACGCATTCAGATGAGGTACTTACCTGTCTTTAAACTTGTGGAAGTCGAGTTTCCTGTATTGGTACGCTCCGTCCACGCCGGTAACACTCGGGAATGTAATTATCCCTACAGCTCCTTCCGGATCAACGAAGTGAGAACCGTTATGATACGCCACTGCCTCTACAGCCACGACCACAGTTAGGCAATCTGGGGTTGGACGTAGCATGTCGGGAAGAGATCCAACTGGAATTGAATCGATGTACATCAGCTCAACATTCATCCTCGATATCCAGGGGTTACGATCACCTACACTCTCTCGATCCTGGAACATCCTCGATATCCAGGGGCTACGATCACCTACACTCTCTACATTCCTGGAAAATCCTTGTTATCCAGGGGTTACGATCACCTACCCTTCTTCATTCCTGAAACATTATCGTTATCTAGGGGTTACGATCAACTTCACTCTCTACATTCATGGAAAATCCTCGTTATCCAGGGGTTACGATCACCTCGAAACATCCTCGATATTGAGGGATTACGATTACGATTCCTGGAACATCCTCGACACACAGGAGTTACGATCACCTGCAGTCTCTACATCCCTGGAACATCCTCGATACCAAGGGGTTACGATCACCTACAATCTCCACATTCCTGGAATATGTCATTGCAAAACTGAAGGCACGTTCAGGTATAACAATCCTGACCAATCCCTAGCCTGCATGCCTGTTCTTTGAAGATAACAAAAGAAGCCGCAGCCGACTTTAAAACCTCACTTTTTACTGTTATGTGACCACTTGAGTCTTTTGATGTACATCAATGGGTCGAACCAGCTTTCTTGTCTACAAGATGACGCACACGGAGTATTCAGTTTTATCATGACATATATACCAGAGGTGTAGAGAGCGTAGGTGAGCTTAACCCATGGATATCGAGGATGGTCAACACCAGGACTAAGGTTACAGTATACACGGAGGGCGAACGCTACATAGACAATAAATTACAATGTATATGATCATATCTTTTATATGGATGTGTACTTAAACGTGTATTAATGACACTAACGGAGGTAGGGGAAAATCTACGTACTGTATGCCCTTTAAAGGAGACTACCATAATCGAGTCTTATTGACATATAAACAAATATAAATGTTTACGTTGCTATTTTAATTTTTTTCAAACACATAAGAAAACTCCATCGTGCACTTAAACAACGGCATATATACATCGCTTGGTCCTACTCACAAGATGTGGAAGAATCACAAGTCATACGACTCTGGCTTACCTGTGATTGTGTTGACCAGTTTCAGTGTTCCGGTACTTGAGTTGTATCTTTTATATATATTAACATAGACATTTTCTTTGTCAACAACATCATCGACAGCGACAAACAAATGGTCGCCACAAAATTCGACATCAGTAAGATCTACATCAGCGAACTCTTTCCAATGTATAACGGACGGACTAAACACATTCTTGATATCCATAATATCGAGAACGTTACCACCTGAAACAAAAAGTATATATGAATCCTGGTTATAATTTACTTACAGTTTCCGACTGTTCTGTCCGCATAATTCGCCATTAAAATCAAGTTTGAAGTGCAAGCGGGAACATACATGTAGATAAAGGCAATACAAAACGGCCTTAATCAACGTCTTATAGTACAGCAGAAAGGGTGGTAAGTAAGGTGTGTACATGTAAACAACACCCAAACAAGCAATATATACGGGGTACTCAATTATGATATGACAAGGAGTGATGGTCACCTTGGAAACCTAGATCTAATAGGGTTACATGATGGATCAAATTCCTAAAATATGACATACATACCGCACCTTTTAGTAATAATTCTATAAAGGTAAAATGAGCTGTTTCGTAATTCTAGGACTCGTCAGTGTTTCTAGGGGCCACAAAGTGGGAATCGGAATCGTCTAAATTAATGTAGGAGCAGAAGGGGTCAGGTCTCTTTCTGACAGAACTGCATAAAACGTTTTCCTTAGATCTGGAAGAGCTTATCAGGACAAGTAAAAAAGTCCTTGCCAAATCTTTAAATTCACTTTCAGATATATCGACGATGTGTTGTCTATACACAACAAGACGTTTGCTGACCACGTCGATCGTATATACCCTTCTGAAATTGAAATAAAGTAACCAACAGATTCTTCTACATCAGCTGCTTACTTCGATTTCTACTTAAACTACGACCAACATGGACAGCGTACTACTAAGTTATACGATAAACGTGATGATTTCAATTTTTCGATCGTGAACTTTCCATTTCTTGATAGTAACAAGTGACTCGGTTCTCATTTTGAGAACTTGGTGTTTACTTGGATGTGACAAAGATGTACATGGCGGGTGTCGTCAATGAAGCAGAAGACGCTTACTCCTCCGGAACACCTGGTCTTATTCTCTTGTGTTTTTACAAGGGTTTCCTTGTGAATCTTTCCTTTGTTCCTATTTTGCCTCTAGTTTAATCGAATTTGAGTTCGTATTATGATTTCGTTGACGCTTTGGTTTATGTTCTCATTTTTTTCAATCCATTTTTAGTTTGAAAATGAATAAGATTGCAGCTTACTATCCCAAATGACATTAATTTGTAAATTTACAACCGAATTACACATACTAGTATACGCAATTTGTACATGAAATTTGGAATGTCTGATAAAATAAACTACATGTATCACAAAATCCAAGAGCTGTCTGAGACCAGCATAGCTGTATTATTGGCCTAATATAATATCAATAGAAACACGGTCAAGAAGCAGTATACCATTGAATCCCGACATTTAATAACCAACTCACTCACCGCCAACCATATTATTCTTATGATGGTTTTCGTATTTCCCCTCAATGTATTGCACAAACGTACAAACATTTCTTTAAACAAATGATGGCAATATAATATGACAAGTCTTTGTTGAAACCTATAGCTAGCATCATCAGATAGAAGAACTGACCAGACAACATGAATATTCCCTGAACATACCTAGAGCCTAGAGCATGCTCTAAAATTTCTTGATATTTTTCCTTTTTACATTACGTAATTTTGAAGTATATATCAACCCGCCACTGCATGTTGATGTAGCAGCTGATTATGTATAGTATAGTACGAGGTGTTAATCAGGCCGTGACGTACAAAATGTACGTAAGTCAATGCAATCTACAACTGTAATGCTACTTGTATATATATGTAAGTGTTATATTGCCTTCGTAATTCATAGTGTACGTCTAATCATTAGGGGGAGGGGTAGAAAACGATATCTTTGCAAGCACATGGTCCGCAGTTCATATTTATTTAATTCAATGAAATAACACAAAGTTTCAATATTTGAATACTGCCATTTACTATGGTTTTGTTGTCAAGAATGTTGTCAAGAATGACTTTCGAATAAATAAGATTTATAAAACCAAATAATCCCGTAGGTGGAAAACTAAATCTATCTGATATTCTGGAAATATCGCATTGAATTTGCATTCTTCTTTTTTCCATAAACTTACTTAGTTTGGAAGCAAAAAAAAACTGCAGCGGGTAATGCTATGTAACGTTACATTCTGGTACATTCAGCAAGATTAAAAGATTTGAGGTTTCACCTAAAAAGGTACACATGTACAACTGAGTTGTTGTGCCTCCGGGAACTGGCGCGGCCGCGGACGCACCAGAATTATATTCGCCAATGATCTGCATCACTGAAAGGCTTAAATATTTTCCTCGATCTTTAGAAGCGTTTCAATGACGGCGTTTTATAATCGAGGACGGTAATGGTAGCAGCGGGACTTTTGCATTTGTTCCCGATATTGAGGATAGATCAGTTTCCCTGAGATCGACTTGGATATTCATACAACAAGATGAATTTATTTGATCACGTGAAGCAGCTACACGATTCAGAGTTATACCAAGACTTATGTCAACTGGTAAATAGATGATCGGTTATGCATACTTGCCAACTTTTTGAAATTTCCATGGGGGAGATTACGCGTGCTCAGAATTGAAAACATAAATAATATGTATACATGTACATTCAGAGGAAAATAAACACTTTTAAATGGCTTCTTTTGGGCTATTCTTTCAGATGAAATCATCAGATCTTTAAAAATAGGAACAGTTAAGCAAATTCAAAAGTTGAAAATGCAACATTTTAGGGTCCAAAATCGGGAGTCTCCCTCCTAAATAGGGAGGGTTGGCAAGTATGGTTATGACTAAATGTCACCAGGCCTAGGCTTTCTTCCAAGTCTGCTTCTACTGTATTAATATGAGTTATAAGTCTCTGGTCCGCCTTTCGGTTGAGTACGCCAGCACCCCAATAAACAAATCTGTTTGCGGAGCCATGATTGTGGCTGAACTGGGATTCGAACCCAGGACTCTACGTATCAGTAGACAGTAGAAAAAGATTTTGTGATTCTGATTCTAGGTATACGTACCTCATACACATAATGGGATATTTACAACTGGACCATTAATTGTCCTAATCCACTGTTATCACAGACAGATGCTAAATTCTGCAAGTAGAGCCCTTATTTGGTTTTCAATAAATCAAAATTCCCCACCTCTATCCTATATATTTTATATGTATGATGTCATTGTCCTATTCTAAGAGCCAGACTCAAAAGTTTGATTGCAATTAGCCGTTTGAGGTGGTATATATTTACTAAAATTAAAAAAATTAAACATTTTTTTCACAATTGCCATTTAAGATAATTCACTCTGAAGATGTCTCTGTAGTTTTTTTGTGTCATTTAAGGCAGGTAGTTTTTTCTTCATGTAACTTTTGAAAATAAGACATTGGTGTGATGATCATGACTTCCCTACTGGTAGGTTGAAATTATATTTGTAGACATGTACAGAAATTGACTCCGATGTTTGGTGTTGTACCTGTCTATATATACTGTAGTCATCCATAGGTGTTAACCTATGATACCTCCAATGAGGGAGATCTCCCTCATTCCATATTTCCAATGAAGCGGAAAGTGTGTGAAATGCGACTGAAACTGCATTGCTCAACTTGTCTTTCCCATTTTATGTATCAATATAACTTCAAAAAGTATTCATTTGATCCAGACACATCTGTTATGGTCATTACACATACCCTGCAGTAACTAGCTAGGAGATAATTTGACCACAGGATGTGGATTTTGAGTTTGTGTGAATTTGGACTTGGATGAGGAAGATTTCGAGGGAGATTGGTAAATTTTGGACAAAATGATGGAGTCTCCCTTGTAATAAGGGAGGGTTAATGGGTATGGTCATCTCTTCTTTGAAATAAATAGAAAAAGTAAACATAAAAAGTACAATATTGAACTTTTAACAGCCACTATTTTTTAAATCACATTATATACAATCAATTAGATCCCTGGTTTTAAACGGTGTATTTCATTGCAGGCCAGTGTTGTGATCACCCTGTGTGACAACAGTACAGATGTGGAGCTACTAACCCTTCAGCAGCGTTACCAATGTATGGTATACTACGGAAACGCCCTCTACAACATGTCACAGTACCTTAAGGCTGAGGTAACTTCACACCTGCATTTGTAAAATGTATACAGCAATAAATTGGTTTTATTCTTTTTGGTGTATAGAATCATTAAATGTATAGAAGATCTGCTCTAGACCGGGTCAATTGTTGGCGACCAGCTGATAGCTCAGTTTGTTGAGTGTCTGTCTAGAGTTTGGAAGGTCCTGGGTTCGAACCCTGTTCACGTTGTGCATTTTCCCTCTCCTGTTATCAGAATTGTTCACAATTTATGGTCCTGCTTAACTTGTGGCTTGTATTCAGCTATACATTTATTTCTTATTGTATTAACCTAGAGTACACAATTACATGTCAATGAGCTGAATTAGATCAACAAAGTGTATACTGGTACCAACATGACCAATGAACCTGAATGGATAGAAATTGAAAAGTGCTTTAAAAAACTAATTGTGTTGCAGTGAAGATATTTAAGAAATCTCATTTTATGTCAATCAGTCGTTTAGATGCAGTTACAATGTAACCTATAGACAATTATATATATATTTGTACAATTTATGAAAAAACAATCAGACGAAAACGGAAAGAGATGTTGGGAGTTTTCAGCAATGTTTTATCAGAAATGAAAACATAATATTGAAACTAAAGACTTCTGCTTATTTGATTTTCTAGTATTTCCTAAGTTTCATGATTTTTTTAAGGACACGTACAAGAAAGCTATAATTCTGAGAAAAGGTTTCAACAAGTCAAAGGTCAAGGGTGGGCCTCCATGTCATATGGTAAGTACAGCCTAGTGTATAACTTCTACTATTTTTTTGATGTTACAACTAAAACTATATCAATTAGTTATAAGCTAGGGTTATTGGCTGAAAGACATTGTTGATTTGTATTCGTCACTCTTTCAAGTGGTTTTATTTGCTGATAAACACAAGAATTTATTTTACTCGAAATATATGTTTATCTACTTAAACATTTGCAAGCTCATATACAAAATGTAGATACTCAGAATGTTCTGTTGAACTTACTGGTAACTCACAGTTATTGAAGTAGCATTTTGGGGTTTTTTTTTGCCAGCATAGTCTGTGGAAAAATTTTGTTGTTGAAGAATTTTTTGCTGTTTTAGTTTAGTGATGAGGTTTGTGGAAATATGCGTGTACAGATATAATAACACAGAAGATATTTTTTCTAGTAATGTCAATATGAATGTCTCAATTGCAACCCTGAAACTATTGGTTGCATCAGATCATGAAGATTTCAAATTTCGCTTACAGTTTACTTTGTTGATATGCTAAAAAGATCTGCAGACATTTTCCTTTTTTAATTTCACTGAATATAAATATATTTCCCCCCGAGGCAGACACTAACATTTGATAAACTGCAACTCAGAATAATTACTAAGGGAGATAACTGTTACATGAAATGGCCCAATTACTAAGGGAGATAACTGTTACATGAAATGGCCCAATTACTAAGGGAGAGTTATATAACTGTTACATGAAATGGCCTAATTGCTAAGGGAGATAACTCTTACAGGAACGACCTAATTGCTAAGACAGATTAGACCTAATTACTAAGGGAGATATGACCTAATTACTAAGGGAGATAAGACCTAATTGCCAAGGGAGATAACTCTTACAGGAACAACCAAATTGCTAAGGGAGATAAGACCTAATTACTAAGGGAGATAAGACCTAATTACTAAGGGAGATAAGACCTAATTACTAAGGGAGATAACTGTTACAGGAACTAACCTCAGAGGTAGACGTGAAGTATAAGATGTACCAGTGTCTGCTCCAGCAGAAGCAGTACAAAGAAGCTATGTCTGTGGTAAGTGTTCTATGTTTGTGGTAAGTGTTTCATGTCTGTGGTAAGTGTTTCATGTCTGTGGTAAGTGTTTCATGTCTGTGGTAAGTGTTTCATGTATGTGGTAAGTGTTTCATGTCTGTGGTAAGTGTTTCATGTCTGTGGTAAGTGTTTTATGTATGTGGTAAGTGTTTTATGTCTGTGGTAAGTGTTTTATGTCCTTTGTAAGTGTTTTATATCTGAAGTAAGTGTTTTATGTCTGTGGTAAGTGTTCCATGGCTGTGGTAAGTGTTTCATGTCTGTGATAAGTGTTTCATGTCTGTGGTAAGTGTTTCATGTCTGTGGTAAGTGTTTCATGTCTGTGGTAAGTGTTTCATGTCTGTGGTAAGTGTATCATGTCTGTGGTAAGTGTTTTATGTTTGTGGTAAGTGTTTTATGTTTGTGGTAAGTGTTTTATATATGTGGTAAGTGTTTTATGTTTGTGGTAAGTGCTTTATGTCTGTGGTAAGTGTTTTATGTTTGTGGTAAGTGTTTTATGTCTGTGATAAGTATTTTGTGTTGTGGTAAAGGTTTTTGTCTGTGGTAAGTGTTTTATGTCTATGGTAAGTGTTTACATATTGTATGTAGTCTGTGGTAAGTGTTTTATGTCTGTGCTGTGGTAAGTGTTTTATGTCTGTGGTAAGTGTTCCATGGCTGTGGTAAGTGTTTTATGTCTGTGGTAAGTGTTTCATGTCTGTGGTAAGTGTTTCATGTCTGTGGTAAGTGTTTCATGTCTGTGGTCAGTGTTTTATGTCTGTGGTAAGTGTTTTATGTTTGTGGTAAGTGTTTTATATCTGTGGTAAGTGTTTTATGTCTGTGGTAAGTGCTTTATGTCTGTGGTAAGTGTTTTATGTTTGTTGAAAGTGTTTTATGTCTGTGATAAGTGTTTACATATTGTATGTAGTCTGTGATAAGTGTTGAAAATATTAAGTGTTAATTTAGGTGTTAAAGTGAAATTTCTTTCACTTGCAGTTGAAGTGGTTCATAAAAGTTTGAATATTGTTTCAACATTGTTGTAACACAAAGTTATAATTAAAGAGTCATATACACTCATCTGTATCATTAGTTATTTGTCAAATAATCTATCATTTAAAAAAAAAAAGATTTAAATCACTCTATATATATATATATATGATAAATCTGCTCAGAATTTATAAGGGAATAAATGATAGCTCTGAAAATAATTATAAAAGGGCTCCAAAAATATATGTGGTGTACATGTTTATACCCTGAAGCTGGAGGGCATCAGTTCACGACAGAGGAACCCCAAGATTCACTTAGCCCTTGCCAAACTGTACCTTAGAGCAGGAATGGACCGCTCGGCTATAACCAGCTACAAGGAAGTCATCAGGTAGTGGGGAGAATTAATTTGGCCAATCATACGGTTCCCTATTGACTTGGTATTTATTGCAAATTTGTGTCAATATCTTCCTTTGCGACATCATGATTAGTTTATTTTCATTTTTGTCCAAGTTTTGATTTTCCTGACCTGATGCTATGTTAAGCCCTCAGACTGTGGATGGCTTGGTATCATTGCCAATGTCATTGGTTGATATTTTCGTTTCAAATATTACAAGACATTTAGTTATCATTTGATTAGCTTATTTTATAATATGTATATTAACAGTAAGACCACTAGTTACATACCAGACCATTTAAAGTGAACTAGATCACCGGCCATCACTCTTTGATGTAGTAGATATTGCTGTCAAACAGTATGTAGTTGACATCTATTTTGATAAATCCTATTTTGTATGCTAATCAAATAATATCCAAAACACAATTGTTGTAGGAACACTTTTAATTTTAGAAATCAAATCTAAGGATATATCATCGTGAACAGAATTGACCCATTGCATTGTTCTAAAGTATGATAGAAAACAACATTGTTGTTTTTTTTTCACAGGGTTTGTCCACTGGCTTTGGAAGCTCTCAATGGTCTGCTTGGTTTAGGTGTCAAAGGGTCAGATGTGGCGACCTTAGTCATCAATGGGCTTCCACATGGCACACCTAACGATTGGTGAGTGACCCTTTTACAGTTATTCTAAACCTTTAATTTCCAAGGGGCTGTTCCAAAATTAACCATGTATGAGAGGAGAGGGGGGAGTATAGTATAGTAAAAGAAATATATATCAGGAATGGTAGGCAGATCTGGTTTAATGCTAACGCCCATAATATATATAAATTCCTGTGCCTCCCACCTCACCCACATGATAGATTATGGAATAGTCTTCATCAAACTCAGAACAATGTCTTTTGTAGTGCTTATTGCTGATTTTTGTATAGGTAACAGTGCACAGGGCCATAGCACTATAACACAGAGTCACAGCCCTTCGTTAAACACAGAGTAACAGCCTTTGTTAAGCACAGAGTTACAGCCATTTGTTAAACACAGAGTTACAGCCCTTTGTTCAGATTTGATACCAAGGTTTGTCTGGAGAACGGCGAGCAATGATTGTACCTCTAGACAGCAAGGAACTTATTTGCATTGATAATGAGGATCAGAGTTTAGATAATGTATAAACCATTGCATGTGTAGTACGCTTAATAATAAGCTTGTAGTTTTAAATGGTAGCAAAACAAACCATGTAAGGCTTAACTTATAGACCACTGTTCTGTCTTAGAATGTTGACAAAACATCAATATTATTACATGGAATGTGTGAAATAAATCAAAGCCTGTATCAATCTCTGGTACTACATAGGTTACGCAGAATTATTGTTGGTTATGATAAACATATGTTACCTAGAATTATTGTTTGTTATGATAAACATATGCGATTGTGTAGGTTGATGGATGTTATCAGATTGTTATATTGGAGGTAGGTAGTTGTTTGAGAAGACAATATTATATCATGATGGGACTTCTTCTTTCAATATTGTATTTTGTACTGCAGGCTGTCCATGTGGATTAAAGGACAGGCACATTTGGCATCACGAGAATTCAGCAGTGCTGTAGCAACGTTCCAACTGATGGACACCAAAGCGTACCTAAAAGACAATGTCCTACTGGTGAACAGCCTTGCGGAGGCCCTTTTTTATGATGGTCGCTATTCTGGTGCTCTACAAGCCTTCCAGAGGGTCTGTCACAAACAATATCCCTCACACATGTCCAATCATTGTTATCAATGGATATTTTCAGTCTTTAAGATAAATTTTCTTTTCATAGTAAAACAATATATATACAAATGTATACTGTATATCTAGATAGAATTCTTCCAGAAGTTTTATTCGAAATGTATGTATACATGTTCATACATATGTAATAGACTTTCATCAAAAAATGTCTGGATATGATAAGCATGGTAAAATACTTACCTGTTTTTTAATCAGGTGCAATTTTTTATTTGTGGTTTAAAATACCTCCATCTCTCAGACTTTGTTTAGCCTTTAAATCTAGCTCAATTTCTCTGGGTATTTAGAGTACCACAGTTATAGGTCATCTTCTGGACGGCTAAACCAACACATGAACTAGAGGTTAATGTGATGGAGATTTTCTGACTTTGCATTTTGATACCGCCTCTTTTCTGACAGTATTGTGATATATAGTCACTAGGTGTCTTATCATCGTCGGAAACTCCCGGTACACTTCTCTGAGGTTTACATACCGTGGGGCAGAATCAATAGAAGTTTATTCGGAGATTTCGACTAATCAGAATGGTCGTTTCTCTTGACACTCTGTTAGATCATTTTACCTTGACCACGGCCAGTATATTTCTGTAGGCATAACGTTAATGTCAATCTCCTTATAGTAGGACCTTATATTTTAATCACAATCAGCACAATTATAACACAATCGACAGGTTTTGTTGACAGGCGATGCTACAAATTAAACGGGATACCCTGGCTGGATGTCCCGGCTGGATGTAGCCACGGATGAAACTGTTGATATGATTGGCTGCTATTTAAGTACAAAAACGAGAGTTTGTATCGATTCTGGCCCACGGTATGCAAACGTCAGAGAAGTGCACCGTGGGTTTCTGACGATGGTGTCTTATATGCATGTAAAGGAGTACTGCACAATCCCTTGGGTTTTATATTTGTTTGTTTTGTTCCAAACACTTCAAATTCACTGGCTTGGTTATGCTTTCTATTTATCTCTTCAAATTCTTTCATCAAATAATAATCATTATAGTTCAAAAAGATTTTCTAGTTTTTTAGGTCATCTGACCCGAAGGGTCAAGATGACCTATTGCCATCATGCTTCGTCCGTCGTCGTGCGCCGTCCGCCGTCCGCCGTCCGCCGTCCGTAAACTTTTCCTTTAACAATCTTCTTCTTAGTAACCAAAAGGCTCTAGGTGCTGATATTTGGCCAGTAGGCACCTGGGATTGAGTGCTACAAAGTTTCCTCATTTCAATGACCTTGACCTGTTTTCAAGGTCACAGGGGTCAAATATGTAAAAACCTTTAACAATCTTCTACTCAGTAACCAAAAGGTCTAGGGTAATGATATTTGGCCAGTAAGCACCTGGGATAGAGTGCTACAAAGTTTCCTCATATCGATGACCTTGACCTTCATTCAAGGTCACAGGGGCCGAAAAGGTCAAAATCTTTTTAAACAACTTCTTCTGAATAACCAAAAGGCCCAGAGACCTGATATTGGTCCTGTGTTATGCTGAGATAAAGGGCTACCAAGTTTGTTCAAAGAAATGACCTTGACCTTCATTCAAGGTCACAGGGGACAAAACGGTCATAATTTTTAAACGACTTCTTCTGAATAACCAAAAGGCACAGAGACCTAATATTGGGCCTGTGGCATGCTGGGATAAAGGGCTACCAAGTTTGTTCAAAGAAATGACCTTGACTTTCATTCAAGGTCACAGGGGCCAAAACGGTCATAATCTTTAAACAACTTCTTCTGAATAACCAAAAGGCCCAGAGACCTGATATTGGGCCTGTGGCATGCTGGGATAAAGGGCTACCAAGTTTGTTCAAACAAATGACCTTGACCTTCATTCAAGGTCACAGGGGCCAAAAAGGTCAAAATCTTTTTAAACAACTTCTTCTGAATAACCAAAAGGCCCAGAGACCTGATATTGGGCCTGTGGCATGCTGGGATAAAGGGCTACCAAGTTTGTTCAAACAAATGACCTTGACCTTCATTCAAGGTCACAGGGGCCAAAAAGGTCAAAATCTTTTTAAACAACTTCTTCTGAATAACCAAAAGGCCCAGAGACCTGATATTGGTCCTGTGTTATGCTGAGATAAAGGGCTACCAAGTTTGTTCAAAGAAATGACCTTGACTTTCATTCAAGGTCACAGGGGCCAAAACGGTCATAATCTTTAAACAACTTCTTCTGAATAACCAAAAGGCCCAGAGACCTGATATTGGGCCTGTGGCATGCTGGGATAAAGGGCTACCAAGTTTGTTCAAACAAATGACCTTGACCTTCATTCAAGGTCACAGGGGCCAAAAAGGTCAAAATCTTTTTAAACAACTTCTTCTGAATAACCAAAAGGCCCAGAGACCTGATATTGGGCCTGTGGCATGCTGGGATAAAGGGCTACCAAGTTTGTTCAAACAAATGACCTTGACCTTCATTCAAGGTCACAGGGGCCAAAAAGGTCAAAATCTTTTTAAACAACTTCTTCTGAATAACCAAAAGGCCCAGAGACCTGATATTGGTCCTGTGTTATGCTGAGATAAAGGGCTACCAAGTTTGTTCAAAGAAATGACCTTGACCTTCATTCAAGGTCACAGGGGCCAAAACGGTCATAATCTTTAAACAACTTCTTCTGAATAACCAAAAGGCCCAGAGACCTGATATTAGGCCTGTAGCATGCTGGAATAAAGGGCTACCAAGTTTGTTCAAAGAAATGACCTTGACTTTCATTCAAGGTCACTGGGGCCAAAACGGTCATAATCTTTAAACATTTTCTTCTGAATAACCAAAAGGCCCAGAGATCTAATATTGGGCCTGTGGCATGCTGGGATTAAGGGCTACCAAGTTTGTTCAAAGAAATGACCTTGACTTTCATTCAAGGTCACTGGGGCCAAAACGGTCATAATCTTTAAACATTTTCTTCTGAATAACCAAAAGGCCCAGATACCTAATATTGGGCCTGTGGCATGCTGGGATAAAGGGCTACCAAGTTTGTTCAAAGAAATGACCTTGACCTTCATTCAAGGTCACAGGGGACAAAACGGTCATAATTTTTAAACGACTTCTTCTGAATAACCAAAAGGCACAGAGACCTAATATTGGGCCTGTGGCATGCTGGGATAAAGGGCTACCAAGTTTGTTCAAAGAAATGACCTTGACTTTCATTCAAGGTCACAGGGGCCAAAACGGTCATAATCTTTAAACAACTTCTTCTGAATAACCAAAAGGCCCAGAGACCTGATATTGGGCCTGTGGCATGCTGGGATAAAGGGCTACCAAGTTTGTTCAAACAAATGACCTTGACCTTCATTCAAGGTCACAGGGGCCAAAAAGGTCAAAATCTTTTTAAACAACTTCTTCTGAATAACCAAAAGGCCCAGAGACCTGATATTGGTCCTGTGTTATGCTGAGATAAAGGGCTACCAAGTTTGTTCAAAGAAATGACCTTGACCTTCATTCAAGGTCACAGGGGCCAAAACGGTCATAATTTTTAAACGACTTCTTCTGAATAACCAAAAGGCACAGAGACCTAATATTGGGGTATGTGGCATGCTGGGATAAAGGGCTACCAAGTTTGTTCAAAGAAATGACCTTGACTTTCATTCAAGGTCACTGGGGCCAAAACGGTCATAATCTTTAAACAACTTCTTCTGAATAACCAAAAGGCCCAGAGACCTGATATTGGGCCTGTGGCATGCTGGGATAAAGGGCTACCAAGTTTGTTCAAAGAAATGACCTTGACTTTCATTCAAGGTCACTGGGGCCAAAACGGTCATAATCTTTAAACATTTTCTTCTGAATAACCAAAAGGCCCAGATACCTAATATTGGGCCTGTGGCATGCTGGGATAAAGGGCTACCAAGTTTGTTCAAAGAAATGACCTTGACTTTCATTCAAGGTCACAGGGGCCAAAACGGTCATAATCTTTAAACGACTTCTTCTGAATAACCAAAAGGCCCAGAGACCTGATATTGGGCCTGTGGCATGCTGGGATAAAGGGCTACCAAGTTTGTTCAAAGAAATGATCTTGACTTTCATTCAAGGTCACAGGGACCAAAACGGTCATAATCTTTAAACAACTTCTTCTGAATAACCAAAAGGCCCAGAGATCTAATATTGGGCCTGTGGCATGCTGGGATAAAGGGCTACCAAGTTTGTTCAAAGAAATGACCTTGACTTTCATTCAAGGTCACTGGGGCCAAAACGAAACTGTTGTTATTTTTCGTGTAGTCAAAAATCCAAGATGGCCTCCACAGCGGCCATTTTGAAAACACATTCTAAACTTCTCAAGTTCTACCAGTGGAATTGAGCTGAAACTTGCCAGAAATGATATCCTGAGATGGTCCCAACAAAGTGTTGTTATTTTTCAAGCCCATCAGAAATCCAAGAAGGCCACTATCTTGAACAAGGCAATCTATACAGGCATATTATAACTTGATTTAATGACTACACGTATTTTCATAGTGATTTTACAATTGGTAGTCAGATGACCGTTAAGGCCCGTTGGGCCTCTTGTTTTTTCTCTTGCCTTTAGAGATGTTCAAGAAACTTTATATTTAGTTCATAACTATATTTTAAATAATCTTCAAAGCTGACTGATCACTGTTTGTATATGCTGGTACAGGTTCATGCCCTGGATCCTCTACAAGTGAAGAACATGGATCTGTATTCATACCTCCTAGCCAAAGAAGATCAAGTTAAAGACTTACAAAGGTAAAACCCTGTGATTATACACTAGGGTCTTCATCACTTCTTCACAAGTTTTTTCCAGCTATAGATGTGACATATAAAGTGTCTTCATCACTTAGAAGTTTGTTCTAGCTATAAATGTGACATATACAGTGTCTTCATCACTTAGAAGTTTGTTCCAGCTATTAATTTCAGAGTAAAGTTGAGATTTATATTAAAAAAACACTTTTCCTTAATTGCATTTGTATGTATTTCCATTTGTAAAATTGTTTGATTTGATTAAAATCAGATTGACTGTAAATAAAGTCTTATGCCAAGAACATTAACAACAAACCTCGACAATAGATTAGAGCTAAATCAATTGTCCAAAAAGCAGGCGATATCAATTATAAAACCATTAGTCCTGTGTATTTTACTTATCTATTGTATAGAGTTATTTGAATCAGTTTAGTATTGGTGGTCATTCAGTATTTTTAGAAACACAAAACATGTATAATTACAAGTGTACAGCGGTAGGAGTTATGTTTAATCAATTTATCAAACATAGATATTTTATTTCCAACTAAAACATAATAACTTTTCATTTGAAATCACTCAAGCAAAATTTGCCATTTACTTGAGATGTTTTATGACTTCATTGTCAGTAAAAAAATAGTTTGCCTTTTGTATAATCCATCAAAATGAGTAAGTTGAATGATTTTGACATTGAAGGTTGTCCCAGAGACTGATGAAGATCACGGAATATGCTCCTGAATCATGGATATCCATCGGATATTTCTCCATGGCAACCCACAAAGAATCTCGCACGAGGACAGTCTACTTTGCACAAAAAGTGAGATGATTGAGTTGTATTCATGCTTGTATAAGCAATAACTTGTTGTTCTTTGGGGTCAAATTGAACAAAAGGTAGGAAACAGTATCTCACAAAGTTGAATGATGTATTGGAGAATTATTTTTACAATTTCAATCAAGAAGTTACTAGAAACTATGATTTGTTTTCTGAAGTTCTGTTAAATTTTTGTTTTGACACCATAACAGGCAGTAGAAATATGATTTCGAAGTATGGCAATATCCAAATTATATGATTTAAATATTTATATATATTGCAAAAAAATTTGCAATATATTGGATATTGCAGTTTATGTTGCCAGCCCCTACTTTACTATTAGAACAAGTATTAAATTGATGTTTTACACAGAATGTGTGACTGTTGTATACATGTGTATCACAGTGAATAAAAAGGGGAGGTATGTGTACACTATTAACATTACAAGTCTGTCTAGCTATTATTTATTATCCCCCGCTTTCACCGAAACGGGGGTTCTTATTTGGGTCTGTCCATCTGTCTGTCACGATTTGTTTCTGAGCAATTACAGCTGCAAATATTATCTGATTTTCTTGAAACTTGGTTGAAAGGTAAAATGTCTGAAGGGATCAACCAAGTTTGATGGCCACTTAATAGACATTATTTGGCAGAGTAAGGCTCCTTGATTAATGTTTCTGTGCAATCAAGGCACATACTTCCAATTTCTGTGTATGAGGCTTTAGTTTTTGTTCAATTTCCAAGCAATACACCTTGTGACAACAGCATGGTACATGTTTCATCCTAACCTCAAAAGACTTTACCTACAATATGATTACCTCATTACGAAACGGAAAAGTGGGGGATATTAATTCTACGAATTGGCTTGTTTTCTCATCTTTACAATGCGGTTAGTGTTGATACAAAAGACTTTTGCCTTTGATTTTGTTGTGTAGTAATAAGCATTCTGATTATCATTTCAGGCCAACAACTTGGATTCGTTTAACATAGAGGCCTATCTACTTAAGGGGGCAGCACTTCTAGAGTTAAAGAAAAGTCAGGATGCGTCCCTCCACTTCCAGGAGGCCCTGAGACTAGCCCCCCATCGATACGAGGCCTACCTAGGTATAAAGTCACTTGTCTTTAATTTTCCACCATGGAGGAAATTACGCATGCTCAAAAATTGATAGATAGAATGTGTGAATCTATGCTCTAAGGAAACAATATGCCATGAAATACATCCTTTGAGCCTTTCCTTCAAGTGAAATCATCAGACCCTAGAAAACAGAATATGTTTGCCACTTCACTGGTTGTATGCGAGTGTTTAATATTAGGGTTTAAAATTACCCAGAGTCTCTTTCCAGAGTGATGATAGTTGATACATACATTTTGCTTATCTTTCTGTTAATAGAACAGACAACAAAATTAAAGATTGCCACATTTTCGCGATTTCAGGTTTGATTAATTGTTACATGGCGAGTCATCGTACCAGAGAAGCGCTCTCCTGGGCGGGGAAGGCGATCAAAATTCTAGGAAACAATGCCAGAACTCTCACAGTAAGTCAAGATTTTATGTTTCAACAAGTTGTTGTACTCTGATGAATGTATTACCCTCAAACTAAACTAATTATAATATCAGGCAGAGGCATTAGTGTAAAACTTACACCAAAAAAGTGTTAGATATCGGTAACTTTTACAATAGCCGGAATGTTTCTCCTTCTGAAATTTCAAATACCTTTGGTGGGAGATGGCCCAAACTACATTAACTTCCATTCTTCAGTATTTGTTCTAGTTATACACCCTATCAATGTCTCTCTGTAAAAACATTTTTTACATTTAATTTCTATCAAGGTATATGTACATGTATTGAAATGAAATGACAGAGGTAAACATTTGCTTTTATTTTTCAGCTGTATGCATCAGTGTTGTCTAAAGAACCCACCATGACAGCAAAGGTTTGTTCATCATATGGCTAAAGTATTTTGATAGGTTTTCGTTTTACCAGTATTTCAAAAAAAATTGCAAATGAGTGTGTCTACTTGTTAACATTTGATATTATTATTACACTTATAAAGTTAGTTTTTGAAAGCTGAACATGGAAATTAGGATAATAAAAAAATATGCTTTTGTGACTTTGCTGAATTTTATATTGATTTGAAAGAGTGATAAAAGAGTTGATGATTTGGAGGATTAGTTTTAAGAATAACGATGAAAAAGATTTGACTTGTCATAAATAAATCTAAAAAAAAGTAATGCAACTTATTGCTATCACTTAGAGCTGTTTCAGAATTAACAATGTGGGAGGGGCGGGAAACAGTTTTTCTGAGACCAATCCACCCATCCAATATTAAGAGATTTAATCTAAGGATCTGATTTTAACCCCACCACCCATGATGTATTACAATATAATACAGGTGCCTGCCCCACCTCCGCCATACAGTTAATTCTGGCATAGCCCTGACCATATTCTGCTAGATGTGATTCTGATGTAAAAACACATGTTGAAAATATTGCTAGAATATAGACACTGTTTTACAGTTTATTATAGGCAATATTCCCTGGGAGTCATATCCACTAAAACCATCATCACTGTGATACATAGTATTGGTCGTAGACTAATGGGAGGACTGTGACAAAAAAAAAATCAGTTATTTACATTCGATAAACAAAAGAAATCACAAAAGCTTCAAGTATAGTGATCACAAAAAGCAAAACAAAAATAAAAAATGCAGACAAAATATATTTCTGTTTCTGGTCAACAATTTTTGAGATGTACATGTATACATGATTTTTTTTTTCCTAGGCTAAACCCTATCTTGAGAAGGCAATGAAAATGGATCCGAATTTCCTCGACCCTGTGTATATAATGGCGGACATTCTAACCAGGGAACATCAGTATGACAAAGGCATAGAATTGTAAGTCTTTTTACCAAGAATGACCTAATAGCTAAGGGGATCAGTAGGGACCCATATATAGTTAATGTATAATGTGAATGTCACAGAGATTTTCAGGATCTCAGAAAGAATTTGAGGCAGTGGTACCGGTAGACCCAAGCAGTTCATATATAATATTATTTAGATATTTGCTGGGAGAGTAATTTCAAAAGCCTTAATTACATGCAGATGAAAGTTATTACTAGATGCCTGAAGGAAGGTTATGGGTGGTGATTTCTATAGATACTGAACTGCGGATAAGAGTTATTTACAGACACCTGAAGGAATGTTATGGGTGGTGATTTCTATAGATACTGAACTGCAGATGAGAGCAGGGCTTTTTCTGTGTAAATTGGGAAAAGGCCCCTGAGTGAAATTGGGAAAAATTAACGACGAATTGACAAATAATACAATGTAGCTTAATCAGATAAAAGCAATAAAATGACAATATTTCTTTTCAAATAGCTTCTTTTTCAACTGATGCAGATGTTCAGTTTTAAAATGCACAAAAATTTTTTTTCTTTTTTTTTTAAAGTAGATCTAACATGAGATTGGGAAAAAAGTCCTCTAATTGGGAAAAATGAAGCCTAAATCTCATTGGGAATTGGGCCGAATTTCGGCCCCTGAGAGACCCCAGAAAAAGCCCTGGAGAGTTATTTATAGACACCTAAAGGAAGGTTATGGGTGGTGATTTTCTATAGATACTGAACTGCTGAGTAAGGTTATGGGTGGTGATTTTCTATAGATACTGAACTGCTGAGTAAGGTTATGGGTGGTGACTTTCTATAGATACTGAACTGCTGAGTAAGGTTATGGGTGGTGATTTTCTATAGATACTGAACTGCTGAGTAAGGTTATGGGTAGGGATTTTCTATAGATACTGAACTGCTGAGTAAGGTTATGGGTACTTCATGTAACTTCCGGTTGAACAGGGTGGACACACATTTTCACGCTCCGACCATGAACCGGAATACTAACTCTGCATAATATGGAAAATAAGTATTTTCTTGTCATAGGAAACAACAAAGAAGTGTACGGAAGGTCAGTGTGTTCTTTTTCGGTGAAAACATTATATTTATGTTGTATTTCTCAATGCACCTATACGTTGACACGTATACATTATACCTCAGTACACCGCGTGTGAGTACCGTTCACGGAGTGCACGCGCCCACGTGCCCTCGTTACCTGAGTTCTTACCTGTGGTGTGTATATAAAGCTATTGACTATGAACATGTCTGATAATTCCACATCAGAATTACTTACCCAATCTAGAGGAGTTTTGTCTGCAGGCGAAAATACTCAACTTAACTATATCATTTCGTTGATACAAAAACTTGATGTGAGACTCCAACATTTAGAGCCAATTGAAAACAAACTCGGTTTGGTACAGAAATCACTTGACTCACTCTCAGTAAAAGTCAATTCATTGGAGTCGGAAATAACTGTATTAAAGTGCAAAAATGTGGAGTTGGAAACAAGTTGTACTACAATTAGTGCGATGTACGATCAAGTAAAAACAGTATCTGAAATTAATAAGCAAGAACTCCAAAAGGTGAAAAGATCTGTAAATAAACCTGCAAATAATGAAAAAGTGTCATCCCTTGAAAAATCAATCAATGAACTGATTGTTAACAAAGAGGAACTCGCTAAGAGTGTAACGGAGCTCAAATGGAGGTCAATGAAGGACAACCTTGTGTTCTGTGGCCTTTTCGAGGAACCAAACGAAAACACTGAAGCAAAACTTCGTTGCTTCTTACACGAACAGCTAGACATTGACAATGATGAGTTGGGTAACACTCATCGATTTGGTAAGCATGTGCGAGACAAGCCTCGCCCAATTGTTGCGAGATTCCTATTTAACCATGAGAGAGCTAATGTGTTAAAAAACGCTCGTTATCTCAAAGGTACACAGTACTACATCAATGAGCAATTCCCCACCGAGATTGAGGAAAAACGTCGTTTACTTTATCCCAAGATGAAGGAGTTGCGTAGGCAAGGGAAAACGGTAAAGTTAGTCCGTGACCGTCTCATTGTGAACGGTAAACTTTATACAGAGCCTGTCGTTGACACGCCGGCCAGTGACGTCAGACATAGTCTTAAGTATAGTGACGCTACTAGGACATCCGTCCCCACTGCGGGATCGTCATCTAACCCGAGTAATCGACGGTCTACGTCAACATCATTCAGACCGCCCAATGGACATTCCCTGCTGACGGCATCCGGTCCGACGAATCAACACACACCGCCGGCTCAGACAAATCGAGCGACGCCCCCACCCAAACGTCAAAAGTACGGACCTGATCTGGATAGTTCCGACCCCGAACAAACTTTTGTAAAAACTACATAGTATGACGCGGAGGGAGTCAACGGTATCAAGAAAAAACAGTTTAAAATTTTGAGTATCAATGTCAATGGTCTCGTAGGTAAACTCAAGTGTCCTGATTTTATTGAGTATCTGTCAAATTACGATTTAATATGTCTTACCGAAACTAAAACTGATGATGCTGATTCTGTAGATATCCAAGGTTATACTACTTTTTGTAGACACAGAAAGTGTCACTGTTAAATCTGGTGGCATAGTTGTCTACTGTAAACACGAATATGTAAAACATTTAAGTACTGTGGAAACTGACTGTAATCATATTATGTGGATTAAAATGAAGGGTGATGTTTTCAAATACAAAGGGCATATGCTATTTGGAATAGTTTATATACCTCCTAGTAGTTCAAAGTATTCCTCGTCTGACCTTTTTGATGACGTTGAAAACGATTTATTATCTTTCCAAACACAGGACAACAAGTATATTTGTCTACTTGGTGACTTTAACGGTAGGACTATGGATCTCCCCGATTTCTATGAAACTGAATGCGATGATTATGGTTATTTTTCTGATGTTAACAACCTTATTGATATCAATGTACCGAGACATAGATCATCTAAGGATCCGGTACATAACGATTATGGTAAACGTATACTTGACCTATGTAAGCACTGTAACATATTTATACTCAACGGCCGCATGGGTGAGGATAAAGATATCGGTAACCTTACTTGCAAAAATATAAGTGTAATTGATTATTGTATAGGTAACGTTGACACACTTAGTATCGTGGACGAATTTTCTATTAATGAATTTTCACACTTGTTATCTGATGTACATTCCCCATTACACATATGTCTAAACCTGTGTGGTGATCATACTATGAATGAACATTTGAACACTGGTGTTACCTATAATATAGGTAAGCCTGGAAAGTGGAATGATGATCTTAAAGGTGTTTTTGTAGATTATATAACAGAACAACAAGATTCTATAAACAAACTTGTTGACGAATTACGTAATAATACAGTTGACGATGGTAATAGTATGTTTATCAACTCTGTAATTAATGATATATGCAATCTTCTCATAAGTGGTGCCAAATATGCATTCGGAACTAATCACGCCAAATCAAACTCTGTAAATAACCATGTTTTCAAATTTAAAAAACCCTGGTTCACGAGAGATTGTAAGTCTGCTCGTCAAAATTATAGAAAAGCCAAACGCTTATACAAAAGGTTTGGTAAGGCTTACCTCAAAGAGGAAATGTATGTAAAGGAACGGTTATACAAAAAAACAATTAATCGATGTGTCATCAAGCATAAGATAGAGATAAAAAATAAACTCCGGTCGCTAAGATCAAGAAATCCAAAGGAATACTGGAAAATAATCAACAAAGGCAGCTCCAAAAAAAATACTTGTAAGGCTGGTATTGGAGAACTTTTTAATTTTTTTAATTCGTGTTTTAACAAAAGTTTTGAAGGTGAAGATAATCATGTACTGTCCATCGATGAACTCACTGAACTGTCAAAACTGGAAGCTAACGATTCTATAAATGAGCCAATATTACCAGACGAAATAATGAAATGTGTCAAAATGTTAAAAAATAATAAGGCTGTTGGTGACGATATGCTATGTAATGAATATATTAAGTCGACTATTGATCTAATGATGCCGTTGTATGTTGAATTATTTAATTATATCTTTAACACTGGCCACGTGCCCGAGGCCTGGCTCCTAGGAAATATCATCCCAATATTTAAGAATAACGGTAGTTTGTACGAAGCCTCCAACTATAGACCAATTACTTTGGTTAGTTGTCTAGCTAAATTGTTCATAGCTGTAATTAACGAACGTTTAAGTAAATATGCAGATAATGTAGAATTAATCCTCGAAAATCAAGCTGGGTTTCGGAGAAATCACTCCACAATTGATCATATATTTTCACTTTGTGCATTAATCGAATTGTCTAAACATTTTAAAAAACAGTTATATTGTGCCTTCATAGATTTTGAAAAGGCCTTTGACAGTGTGTGGAGAATAGGTCTTTGGAACAAGCTTCTGGTAAATAATATAGATGGAAAATGTTTTCGAATAATTACAAATATGTACAAAGGTATTAAGGCTAGAGTGATGAAAGATGGTGTTTTCTCCAGTATGTTCCCATGTAGTTCTGGGGTCCGACAGGGTGATAATCTTTCTCCATTTCTATTTTCACTGTTTCTAAATGATTTAGAAGATTTTATGAAATCACGTGACTGTAAAGGTCTTTCTAATATTAGCGACCAGTTGGAAAAGGAATTACATGTATATCTGAAGCTATATGTCATGTTGTAAGCTGATGATACTATACTATTAGCAGACACGGCAGAAGATTTACAACACGAATTAAATATATTCTCTGAATATTCTAACTTATGGCATCTTAAAGTCAATATTAATAAAACTAAAGTCATGGTTTTTGGAAGAAAAAAAATCCCCGATGACCTAAACTTTACATATAACGGTACTGCTATAGAATTAGTAAAATATTTCAAATATCTTGGTGTATATTTTAGCAAAACTGGTCTGACACAAATCAATATCAAACAGCTATATGGTAAAGGTATTAAAGCAATGTATGGTGCTATTTCTAAATGTAGGGATCATAATCTGTCAATAGATTGTCAACTAGATATATTTGACAAAGCTGTTAAACCTATTGTTTTATATGGATGTGAAGTGTGGGGTTTCTGTAACTATAAACTTTTTGAACGCTTACATCTTAAATTTTGCAAACACATACTAAATGTTAAAACATCAACCCCGAATTTTATGATATACGGAGAACTTGGAAGGTTTCCGCTAAATATTAATGTAAAAGTAAGAATGGTTGGATTCTGGGCTAAACTAACGAAAAACCGGAACACACTAAGTTATAAAATGCTTGCAATTTTATCTAATTATGAATTTACATGGTTAAAATATGTGAAAAGTATATTTGAAGAATGTAATTTGATGCATATCTTCAACAAACAAGAGTTTCCTAGTATACATTGGCTAAAGAGTACCATATTTTATAAATTGAAAGGAAATTTTATATTAAACTGGAGAAATGAAATTTATACCTGTCCGAAAGGAATTAATTATAGAATATATAAAAATGAACTTTGTTTAGAAAAGTACTTACTAGAACTCCCTCCGAAATTAGCCAAGGAGTATTGTAAATTTAGAATATGTAATACCAAACTTCCAATTGAAACTGGTAGGTGGTCAAATATACCACGTGAGTATAGAATATGTAATTTATGTAATTTAAGTGAAATTGGCGACGAATTTCATTATTTATTTAATTGTACGCAAAAAACAATCTTCAATAGTAGACAAAAATATATGTCCAGATACTATTATTTTAGACCAAACGCATTTAAATTTCATACATTGTTCAATTACGTAATGCAACATGAATTGATATCATTGGCTAAATTTATTACTGATATTAATATGGAAATCAATTTACAACAATGATGTCCATCCTGTTCATCCATCTATTAATGTCACCCTTTTGTATATATGTATTCTCTACACTGTATTGTTTATGAGAAATAAAACAATTGAATTGAATTGAATTGGTAGGGATTTTCTATAGATACTGAACTGCTGAGTAAGGTTATGGGTGGTGACTTTCTATAGATATACGGAACTGCTGAGCACTTGTTCTCCAATCTTTCACAGATTTGTTCCCCCTTTTACCTGTTCTAGATTTCTCTGTCATTTTATAGTGGGTGATTAATAATTCTCCTCATCAGATGGAATAGAATTTCAAATGAAAATTTAAATAAACTATCAGAAATGGTTCAGTGGTATGTTACTACATGTAATTCAAAATATTAGTTATGAAAAAAGTCCTATGCGTAATTTTGTTTCAGACTGAGGAAACAGCTCCAAACCCAAAGTACTTGTCGACTTCACAGGACGTTGGGCGACTTCCTGGGCCTCACCAACGAACACTTAGAGGCTATTGACCAATACAGTATAGCACTCAGGTACATGAGATTCTGTACATTACAAAATAGAATTCAGGTATAAAGTTCTGTACAGTACCAAATAGAACTTACGTATAAAGTTCTGTATCTTACAAAATAGATCTCATGATAGGATGTATATAATTCTGGTTGGTACAAAATAGAACTTGGATATACAGTTCTGTATCATACAAATAGAACTCATGTATATAATTCTGGTCAGTACAAAATAGAACTTGGATATACAGTTCTGTATCATACAAATAGAACTCATGTATATAATTCTGGTCAGTACAAAATAGAACTCATGTATATAATTCTGATCAGTACAAAATAGAACTTGGATATACAGTTCTGTATCATACCAAATAGAACTCATGTATATAATTCTGATCAGTACAAAATAGAACTTGGATATACAGTTCTGTATCATACCAAATAGAACTCATGTATATAATTCTAGTCAGTACAAAATAGAACTCATGTATATAATTCTGATCAGTACAAAATAGAACTTGGATATACAGTTCTGTATCATACCAAATAAAACTCGTGTATATAATTCTAGTCAGTACAAAATAGAACTCATGTATATAATTCTGATCAGTACAAAATAGAACTTGGATATACAGTTCTGTATCATACAAATAGAACTCATGTATATAATTCTGGTCAGTACAAAATAGAACTCATGTATATAATTCTGATCAGTACAAAATAGAACTTGGATATACAGTTCTGTATCATACCAAATAGAACTCATGTATATAATTCTGATCAGTACAAAATAGAACTTGGATATACAGTTCTGTATCATACCAAATAGAACTCATGTATATAATTCTAGTCAGTACAAAATAGAACTCATGTATATAATTCTGATCAGTACAAAATAGAACTTGGATATACAGTTCTGTATCATACCAAATAAAACTCGTGTATATAATTCTAGTCAGTACAAAATAGAACTCATGTATATAATTCTGATCAGTACAAAATAGAACTTGGATATACAGTTCTGTATCATACCAAATAGAACTCATGTATATAATTCTGGTCAGTACAAAATAGAACTCATGTATATAATTCTGATCAGTACAAAATAGAACTTGGATATACAGTTCTGTATCATACAAATAGAACTCATGTATATAATTCTGGTCAGTACAAAATAGAACTCATGTATATAATTCTGATCAGTACAAAATAGAACTTGGATATACAGTTCTGTATCATACCAAATAGAACTCATGTATATAATTCTGATCAGTACAAAATAGAACTTGGATATACAGTTCTGTATCATACCAAATAGAACTCATGTATATAATTCTAGTCAGTACAAAATAGAACTCATGTATATAATTCTGATCAGTACAAAATAGAACTTGGATATACAGTTCTGTATCATACCAAATAAAACTCGTGTATATAATTCTAGTCAGTACAAAATAGAACTCATGTATATAATTCTGATCAGTACAAAATAGAACTTGGATATACAGTTCTGTATCATACCAAATAGAACTCATGTATATAATTCTGGTCAGTACAAAATAGAACTCATGTATATAATTCTGATCAGTACAAAATAGAACTTGGATATACAGTTCTGTATCATACCAAATAGAACTCATGTATATAATTCTGATCAGTACAAAATAGAACTTGGATATACAGTTCTGTATCATACCAAATAGAACTCATGTATATAATTCTAGTCAGTACAAAATAGAACTCATGTATATAATTCTGATCAGTACAAAATAGAACTTGGATATACAGTTCTGTATCATACCAAATAGAACTCATGTATATAACTCTGGTCAGTACAAAATAGAACTCATGTACATAATTCTGATCAGTACAAAATAGAACTTGGATATACAGTTCTGTATCATACCAAATAGAACTCATGTATATAATTCTGATCAGTACAAAATAGAACTTGGATATACAGTTCTGTATCATACCAAATAGAACTCATGTATATAATTCTGGTCAGTACAAAATAGAACTCATGTATATAATTCTGATCAGTACAAAATAGAACTTGGATATACAGTTCTGTATCATACCAAATAGAACTCATGTATATAATTCTGATCAGTACAAAATAGAACTTGGATATACAGTTCTGTATCATACCAAATAAAATCGTGTATATAGTTTTGGTCAGTACAAAATAGAACTCATGTACATAATTCTGATCAGTACAAAATCGAACTTGGATATACAGTTCTGTATCATACCAAATAAAACTCGTGTATATAATTCTAGTCAGTACAAAATAGAACTCATGTATATAATTCTGATCAGTACAAAATAGAACTTGGATATACAGTTCTGTATCATACCAAATAGAACTCATGTATATAACTCTGGTCAGTACAAAATAGAACTCGGGTGTACAGTTCTGTATCATACCAAATAGAACTCGTGTGTATAATTCTGGTCGGTACAAAACAGAACTCGGGTATACTCAAGTGTTCACAAACATCATCCCTTGCATGAGTTTGCGTTTTAACTTTCTGCGGTTAGAGATTAGGTATACCTACATGTACGTAACCGTTTCTATAAATAGAAATTGACAGAAATTTGGACACCACCTATCTTCAGGCTGCTGATCTCGTATGATTGACATGAAACTTCACTCAAGAGTTCACAAACATCTTCACACAAGTGTTCACAAACATCGTAACTTGTACATAGAACGTTGACAATATCTGAATACCACGTTTTGCTTGTTTGCCAGTTTGGACCCCACGAACAGTCGGGCGCGTGAGGGGATGGAGAGAGTGGAGAAACAGAGCGACATGGGACTGATGGGCCTCAGTCTGGAGAACTCTTACGATGTGGATGATATAGAAGGCAGTGACAATGATGTAAGCATGTTTACTGTAAACAAAACCTTGTCTTCATTCCATCATATTTCATTGTGAAAACAATAGGATTGAACAGCAGGCTGGGCCTATGTAAAGCTCTCTCCTTTAGGTATATAATTATGGAAACTCCCAATATTGGACACTAAAACTTTGCATTCTAGACCAGTGAATATTGCTTAACTATTTCTATATTTTTGAAGTCCGATGATTTCATATGAAAAAAAAAACAGCTCAAAAGAAGCCATTTAAATCTATTAATTTTCCCTTTGGGTGTGCATAGATACGTATAGTTTATTTAAGCTTTCAATTCTGTGCACATGTAATCTTCCACATGGAAATTTTAAAAAGTTGGCAAGTTTACCTTAGGTTGACATCACAAGATATATAGATGAACAAATTAATGTGAAAATTAATATTAAAATATTGATGCAAGTATTATAGCATAAGCATAAAGACGCTGTCTGTTTAGTATTTGGTAGTAGGACAAAATATGCTCAATAAGTACTTGTAAGATTGTTAAAAGTCACACCAGAGAACAGTAACTTTGAAAATTACATAAAGTGGAGCCAAATAATGAATAAAACTGCACCATACAGCTGTTTCGTCCTTCTAGGTTCTAGGACTCGTCAGTGATGCTAAGATAGGGCCTAAAAAGTGAAGCTTCAGGGAGAGTTCTTTTTTTTCATTGCTTAAAGGGTTTTTCATGGTAATTGATTGTGTTTTCCTAGAATCTCTTTCCAACAGTGATTCTACACCAGGATTTAGAACTCCTAGTTCCAGGTTCAAATTCTCAGATAATACAGTGTTTGGTGTGCAGGAGACAAAGTGTAAAGGAAAAAAAACATTTGAGTATTAATTTAACTTCAATCACTAAGAGCTACTCTTTGATGTTTTGCAGGGAGACTTTGACAACAGTAACAGTGACGGTGAGAGTACCTGGTCGGAGACAGATTACACCTAACCCTCCATCAATGTGTGTGCCCGTGAATATGAATACAATGGAGTGACTAAGACCAGTATTAGGGTTTCAGCCTACCATACCAGCCTACTGGCCGCATGCATGGGTTGCTAGGGTTTCAGCCTACCATACCAGCCTACTGGCCATGGGTTGCTATAAGCTATAGGGTTCAGCCTACCATACCAGCCTACTAGCCATGGGTTGCTATAAGCTATAGGGTTCAGCCTACCATACCAGCCTACTGGCCATGGGTTGCTATAAGCTATAGGGTTCAGCCTACCATACCAGCCTACTGGCCATGGGTTGCTATAAGCTATATGGTTTCAGCCTACCATACCAGCCTACTGGATTATTACATGGTGTACCCTGCAGTATAGGAAGGTGACTTTTGTTGTGTTCAGTGACTTGCTCTACAGAAAATCATGTTACCTACTTCATCATCGTAGTTCAGATTACAATGTAGATAATGTTTACTCCTTTAGGAATTGACAAGTGTCATCGGTATGATTCAAAATGGGTTTTTGTTACCAAAATTTTATGGAAAAAAACTTACTTATTAGTGGTAAGTGCTCCCTACAATGACACAGTAATGAGATTACTCATAATTGCTTACGGATATAGATTGTAAATATTTGTTTGTGTTAATATATGGTAAATGAGGCATTTCTATTAGTGTAAAGATTGACTGAGTTTTTACTGTTTCTCACTTTAAACATACTCTGAAGTTATTAGGGTAACCATTGACATTAAAAAATCACAGATATTTTAAGTATGTTTTTAATTACTGTGGAGTGAGTGGAAACATATGGTTAGCAGTATAAAACTCATTGATTGTTTCAGGTTATGTGCTCTTTACAACAATCAGTCTGTATAAGTTACAAGATGAGGGCTACATAGTTCAAACAAATATATTAATTAATCAATGTAACTTTTTTCAAGTATATATTTTGTTGGATAGAAATGTTCAACCCTTAGGTAGAAAATTTGGATTAAAATATACCTTGGCAAGTATTGGTGACAGATCTTCGAACTACTAGATACATTAAGCTGAATAAATGATCCGATTGTGTTACATGTATGTTAATGTATAGTAATGTATGTGATCATTAATGCAATCGACATATTTCATGTTGATACAATATATGATTTGTTGTATATATGTTGATGTACAGTAAAACCCCACTTTAAAACTAAAACTCACGGGAGCACATGATGAATAATTTGAGGAATATATTTGGTCATGGCATTCGAGTAATCTGAAGTTGGTTTAATACTGTATATACAAACTCGATCCAGAGAATACAAACTATTTGACAAATTAGGGGTATTTGAGTAAAGTAGGGTTTTACTGTAAACATAAGTTCAAATAACTCTATATATTCCAGAAGAGGAAAAATTTATGGCGTTCCTCTTTTTGACGTGTGTTTTCAGTAATTCACCCATTTACAATCACAAAAATGCTGATGCATAAAGCCATTTAATCACATAATGATCAATTGATACAATGGTATTTTCTGATATATCTTTTTGATTTCTCGGTATTTATACCCTTTCAAAAATAAAACACTGAATTTCTAGCTGATTTTCGGGATCGATCCCGAACATTTATACAAAAAACTGTGCTACAATAAGAATATGATTTTCGGGATTGATCCCAAAAATTAGCAAGAAATCCTTTGTCGGGATCGATCCCGAAAATTATTCTGAAAAAAACGTGCTATAATAAGAATATGAGTTTCGGGATCGATCCCAAAAATTAGCAAGAAGTGCTTTTTTGGGATCGATCCCGAAATTATTCTGAAAAAAAACTGTGTTACAATAAGAATATGATTTTCGGGATTAATCCGGAAACTTTATCTGAAAAAAATGTGCTTCAATAAGAATATGATTTTCGGGACCGATTCCTAAAATTACAAAGAGTTTTGATACCAATATCTTTTCGGGATCAATCCAAAATAATTTGACATTCATGTCTTTAAAAGGTATTCTCTTATAAATTATGGATGTTGAAGCCATCCATACTCCCATAAAGTTCCCATGCAGCCTTAAATTGCATTTGACAAACGTAGAAAAGTCTTCATTCTTTGCATCAGTCTCTAGTTGATCTCATTCTGTGCATCGTTCTGTTTGGTCTTTTAATTGATAATTAGGTTGTAAGGATAAAGTCTAAGTCTGTTTCTTTGTGACATATTTTGCTATATATATATATAAAACCAGAGATGTGCAGGGATGCTGCATGACTTTCCATTCTTTGATTCTGGATTTGAATTTAGTCAATTATTGATGACTGATCATCATACACTTAGGCCATACCAATTTGATTTATTGTTCTTCGGAAAATGATATTCAAAATTGGAGCGAGCGGGCGCAATTTCTTTTTGAATTTCTTAAAATTTCGAGCGAGCGGTAGTTTTCAAAAAACTAAATGTCAGAATAATTGTTTGACTATTGATATAATGTATCACAAAATAGAACATGTATTTAAACTGTGGTAGCGTTTTTTTTAAATAGTTTCCATGGTACAAACTACTTGCATAATGCTGTGCAATAAAACAGCATTTGAGAGAAAAGCTTTCTTGAATTACCTTATTAGAAGACCCAAGGTCATTCATTCAAGTTAAGTGATTGAACCAAATCCGTAGGAAACACCTTTTAGCAACCACATTTTTTTCTTGTAGGTATTAAGATGCTTCTTTTCATGCAGAATGTATATTTGATTGAAATGATATAAATTAATGATGACAAAATATATGTATGATCACGGACTTAGAAAATCTAATCGAAATCCGTGGTATGATGTACCGCTATATAAAACAAACCCTTAAGGCTAGATGTATGACACTAGGTGTTTTGCTGACATAACCTTTGAGTTGCAGTAACATTAATAATGATATTAATGGACACAAGCATTATTTGTGTACTATATATCCAAATCAGAAAGATTAATATCAGTTCATAAGCTGACGTCCCATATATGAATAAGTTCATTATTGTTTATCTCGTGGTTGAATAAGCATCATGAACCCAGTGTTCATCCATTCGGGATTTAAATGTTCTGACCACTGATGACTAAGTAACTACGGCATCTGGAAGAGAGTTCGAATGGTAATACAGTAGACTCCGCTTAATATCACTTCTCATTTGTCCGGGGAAAACATGATATTAACCGGAACATGATATTAAAAGAAAACGTATTTTCTGACATTTTTCAGCCCTCAAAACCGGAAGTGGACTTGGTTAAATGTCGTAGTGCTGTGACTCAACAGAGAAGATTGTTGAATAAAGATATTTTATCACTAACAATGTTTTTTTCACTCTAGTGACAGTATAATCTTGGTTTTATTCTGGAATGCACTTATTTTCAGATATATTGTTCGTACGTAATATTATCAGTAGGCTAGCTTCACACGAAACCAGGGACGAAACGTACTACGATTGTTTACTGCAGTAGGCCTACTGTAATGACGTAACGTTAGGCATACAAGTGGCTGGTATTCTGCATCAAATTCGTGTTTTGAAATCATGACACTCCGTAAATATTTACCGTTATCTTGATATGTATACTGGTTTTTCGCTTGTGAAATCTGTTGTTTGTTTAATTTCTTTAGATATTCGCTGCAAGTGCGACATCGTGTTCACAGAGTTTGTCGGTTGTATAGCGCTACCGCGAAATGAACTTTTACCTTTGAAACGTGACGTTTCATTGGATGACCTCTATGCAAATAAAACAACCATGCGATAAGATTTAGTCTCGGCACTTATATTTATTCACCAGCCGGCCTAGAATCACGGCATGTCGGAGTCGCTTTGGCTATTTAAAAATCATAACAAAGACGATATCTCTGCATTTTACGTGAACATTAGCTTAAATTAATTAATTGGACACTTATTGTTTAAAAGACACTTTTTATTTTAATTTCAATAAATATTTCGTCATGTTTACGGAAGACCATCCACTTGTAAGCCTTCTTCACGACAACGTGAATTCGATCTAAGACGAAATGGAACTCGTGTTAGGAACTCATTAAATCACACATGGCGTTATATAAGATTACAAAAGTATGGGTTCCCTCACCCAAAGGTGTAATCTTTGCTCCGGTATGCCAAGTCAATCTATTGTTCGACTAGTACGGCAGTGATCAGGTAGGTGTGAAAAAGACGCAGCTGACCACGGCGTTGTTTACATAGCGATTTCAGGTGTGAAACTCGAGTCCCCGGGGCATTTATATGAAATTATTTCTAACATTTACCTGTAATTTTTGTGTGACAGTGGCCAAAAAAAGTGATATTAACCGAAATCCACCTGGAAACAAGTGATATTAAAAGAATGGCATTACAATTAGATTATATAGCAGGAAAAACGGTGCATGAAGAAAACGTGATAATAACCGAAAAGTGATATTAACCGACGTGACATTAAGTGGAGTTTACTGTACCTACAAACATATTTCAAAATATGAATAACAAAAATGTTTTTTAACTATCAACATTAGGCCTTGTCTACTAAAATAAGACTGATGAAATGACATTGATGTCTGCCAAATTGGGTCGATTGCTTGAGAAGAGTATCGATTTGAAATTCAATATAGAGGTGTTATTATAGTCATACATTTGTATTAACAACATGTCTTCTGATGTTGTTTACTTAATTCAGGATTAAGATATTTGATTGAAGTCACTTTTTAGTGAGACCGCTTGAGTTCCGTATTTTGTTTATTTGATCAAGATATTTTGGAACAATAAGTTATCTATTGCGGTATTTTGCAATACATTATGGCGACCGGATTATGTAGTGATCAACACGATAAAAGCAATTTTGACGCATTCTCAGTTTTCTTAATACACAAGTGAAAAAGCCTCGTCGCGCATTTCCCTTGTGTTGCTGCCGAAAAAAAACTGCTTAAAATACCATTTTTACCTTCATTTCAAACATTCCAATGATCCAAAATGGCGTTTCTAAATTTTGAACCATTGTAAAATATATCCAGATTCGTCATTTTTCATTGACGCTAAAATTGGAGCGGTAATATTTTACTTTTACTTTTATTTTATTTTTCCAAAATAGGAGCGGTAAATCTGACGAACAATAAATGAAATTGGTATGGCCTTACATATATCTTTATATTAGTTTGCATGGATTTGGGTCTACTCAATCAAACCTTACTGAATCTTAAGAAGACAGTATAAAAATATACTACATGTATATAAAACAACAGTATTGCAGTTTCGTTTCATTTATTACCTATTTGACAACGACATACATTATGAACATTGTTTACCATAACGGCGCTACATGTATATAACGACATGAAAAAACTAATTTTCTGAGAATGGAATGGCGGCCCCAATTTGGTGATAACAGTTGCTAACACCACAGAATTGTTAGGTATTGCAATAAGAAATAACAATAAACAATGTGGTTAAAGGTGCTTCCTTAGAGACAACAGATAATTAATTATGGCCTCTTACTTACTTTACTTTGGCAGTTATTTATGGACGCTCTGCAAACTTAGGGACTAAGCCTTTTTGGCTTCTTATAATTACTGCTGAATTTTTTATGCTGGGGCCTGATATAATTTTTTCGGGTATTTATGTCATTAACTGGTACTTCACGATTTTTTAAACTCCTTACAAAAGAGAAGAGACCGTGGGCAGAAGCCTTTGTATGAGAGAAACTTTTTACTCAGAGTCGGCCGAGCTGCGAACCCTCGACCTTCCACACACAGCATGTCAACACGATCTGGTCAAATGGTCTAGACCGTTCAGCTAACGAGGCATCTGAGATGAACATCTTAACAAGGGATGATATTGGGAGCTTTCTCAACAGATTATCAACGATTGGCCTATTTTAGAATAATTGCTGTCTAAATACATTATATGATAAAGGGAACCTTACTAATTTTCGTATTAATGAATGAAAGTAAATAAAATGTTTAGGTTTGGATGGCATTCTTGCCAGGCTGGTATTGATTTCATCAACAAATCTCTTCTGCACATTTCATTCTTTTAAAATCAAAAGTTTATTTCCCCTTACAGTCATTATGCATTTTGGTATTGGATTAATTACAAAGTGTTCATCAAGACAATATACCTTTTCTGCATATACCTGGTAAGTGCAAATAAACCTAAACAATTTCATTCATGGACAGTGGATGAACAGACAGATTTTCCTTAAGCCAGAAATGCTCATCATCTTGTGGGCACCATTAATAAAATCTGAAAGAAAAGAAAAATATTTAGAGCTACCTGTATCCTTCTCATATGCATATTATGAACATTTAAGATTTAAATACCTGGCAATATTACAGACATTATAATGTTAAATAAAACTAGATGGCGCAGACATGGAAACTATTTCTAAGGCCCCGCTATGGCAGCATTAATTCAATATGTAAAGAATCTATCAACAAGTCTAAATGAAAATAGAATAAAAGGTAGATATGCAGCTCTAAACATCTGAAAGTCACAATTATCAATTAGTTACAAGTTGGTTGCAAACATATACAACACTGACACATCAGGAAAGGCCCAAGTTTGTTATTTAACCCTTATAGTTTAGCAGTTAATTAAGAGATGTTATATTTGACTTGCCCTTTGATCCAATGACCTTGACATTAAGTGGGTTGACACCTTGTTTGGTTACTGCCAACTTCATAACGTCTTAACAAAAATAGAACTGTACGCCAATGGCCTTATACCTCCTGCTACCACTCCCTTAGCAATAGAAACTTTATCAGGCAATTTTGATGACAAACAAACTTTTATCTGCAGATCACCTCTTCACATCATCCCTAACATTCCTGCGTAGTTTCATTGAAATTGGTGACAGGTTAAGAAGAAGTTTTCCTGACAAACATTCCAACAAAAACCTGTTTATAGTGACCTGGTTACCATGGCAACCAAAAATCTACATAAAATAACCTGCATGCATATCTACACTTGGTCTCTTTCATTCATGTGAAGCTTCATTGAAATTGGTATACTGGTTTAGAAGGAGTTGTGTGGTCTAAATTTTCCAAAAAAAACCTGTTTATACGAACTTATTACCATGACAACCTAAATTTCTGTTAAAGTAAAACCTGGTTATCATGGCAACTAAAATTAGATGGGGGGGGGGGGGTATAATGTACAATGATGCAGGTATCAAGTTTCATCATTATATCTTCAAAAATTGCACTTGTGACCTTTGGAAATTATAAAAATAAAACAAGAGGCAGAAATTGAAAAACAAAATATTACTGTTTTCTTAATTGTTTCAGAATTAACATCCGACTTTGTAAAATATAAAAAATGTGAATCCTGCTAAATTCATATCTCTATAGGCAAACTAGATTAATTGATGGAAGTTGATATTTTAAATTTGTCGCATATTTGTTTATGAATAATTTTGTTATTTATGATTTTTTTTCCAGCTTTATGGCTAAAGGACTTGTTTTTGGTATTGTGGGGGCCCTAAAGGACTCCCACAACTAAATCAGCCTATCACGAAGTGTTTCATACGTTTGTAGTTCCTACCGAAAATTTGTTCCGGCTAAGTACAGTGATTCTGAATAATCTAAATAGGTAATTGTTGACATATTCTGCATTGAATGAAATCTATAGATATTTAACTTTACAAAAATGTATACTTTTGGTAGATTTTGATATGTGATGGCGGATTGATATGGGGTCAAAAGTCAGAGGGTGTTCCCGTCCCATTTCACTGGTTTGATATGTAAATTGTTGTCCGAAGCAGATGACCGTAGCGAGCTAAAATGCTACGAAACTTCTGATAAAATGTCATTTGACGTCTTTGCCATGTATGTATCTGTGAATCCAGGCAGTTGCCACTAGTGTTGAACTTCAAATATTAAAGTTAATAGCTCTAAAGCTTAGTAATAACATATAGTAAATTATTTAGTTGTGCGAGTCCTAAATGGGGTCAAAAGGGACTTTTTTTGGCTTCAATAAATTATCTAGTCAAATTCTTACCATTCTTTAAAGTAGTTAATGATCCCTTGCTGCTATGTCCTACCAAGTTGCAGTGTATGAATTCTCCTCTCCCCTTGCTGGGGATCATATTTCTTTCCATGTTTCATCAAGATCAGGTGGTTTTTAGGAAGAACATTATGAAACTGAAAATGCACCATGTGACCAATGTCACCGTCCCATCAATAGGTGTCGGATAAAAGAACCCTGTGGTGTTACTGTAATTAACAACTTAAATGATCCCCATGTGGTTGTAATCATTATCATGAATTTATTTAGGGTTAGTTATAATGAAACTTTTTGGGAAATTCTCTCACGAGTACCAGTCAGAAATAATGTGAAGTTGAACTGCTTTATCAGCTTTGTTTTACTTTTACAGTGGCTTTTTTTTTAAATTTGATTCTTAAAATCTGCTACTCATTTAGCAGAAACCATTTATTACAATAAAACTCAACTCCCCCCCCCCCCCCCCCCCCCAGCCACACACACACCACACATAACGTCTGTGTTAAAACTTGATGATAATAATAGTTCAAATAAATTGTTGCTTATTTCTTGAAAAATAGATAAAGTTTTAATTAATTTTGATATTCCTTTTCCTAGCAGATGCATAAATATATGGGTTTTTTTTAATTAAACTTCATACTAATTTTGTGTTTGAAAACATATTTTTACTGGATTTCAGCTTTATATACAAATATAATTTATGATATAATTATAATGTTTGTCTGTAGTCACCATGCACAATATACTAGTATGTGTATTCAAATGCATTCATTTTGCAATTATTATTATTATCTACCTTAAGTTAATACCTTTACATAAACTGTATTCATTTCCTGGATTTTTCAAATTGCTAATACATGTACTTACATTGATACTGCCAAGTGTACACTGTTATGCTGGCAGATATGGCCTCTATCTTCCAATTCAAGCTGTCTTTCCATTTTTTCCTAGTTGATTCCACCTCTTTGGTCATAATTAAAGTGTACCAAGATGCCATAGTTAAAAATATCAGTATGTGTCCGAGCTATCTAGATCATGTACATCACACATTTGCCAATCCCACTTTTCCTTACTAGTGTCAAGTGTGTAAATAAAGGAGGCAGTTTGCAGCTGGGCACCTGAGGCACTGTATTATAATCACAGTCACATGGAGCTTGGCGGGATCTGATAGGCTAGATGATAGGTCAGTCGCCTCGTGCTGTATCATGCCTCATTTTGTATCATAGACGGGCTACCAGCCCCTAAGTTTTTATGGTGAATTTCTCTACCTGAATTTTACTAATAGCTTTATATAATCTCCCCTAGTTTAAAACTTTAGGATTTAGTCTAGCATCAGACATTAAAGTGATCAAAATTATTTAGAGTTATTTTGTTTCCAAGTAATTCAAAATCTGTATACATGTAAAAGATGTGCATTGATTAGGTTGCCTTACAAGCGTGAGCTGTAGGGAATTTCCCTTTAGCTCAGTTGGTAGAGCATCGGTCTGGAGAGCCAAGGGATTCTCGTCCTATTACATAACATCTAGAGACAAGCACTTTCACTGTACATAATGTTATACCTTTATTACAATAACGATTCTGTATACATCATAATAGGTTATAATTTCAACATTTCCATCAGTTGTTTGAAAATTTGTGGAAATTAAATGTCATGAGCAACGAAAATATCCTATTAGATGTTCAAATTGTTTCTCTTTGGTACAATCTCAACAATGACAATAGGATCAATGAGAGAAATAATTTAAGAACCATTGATAAGATTCATTCATGGGCAGATAGAAAGTTATTTACTAAACATATGAGATAACATAAATAACCTATTACATCAGTGACCTTTGTTGAAATTGAATACTTGCAACCTTTGGCTAGCATTTCCGAATAGGTATCTTGATTTAAATTATTGAGCTAACACTTCCTGATCCAAATGTTGTATCAGTACTACAATGCATTCTTTTTATATCATGTTGCATTTGTCAGACAAAAACAATTGACATTAACAGATATGTGACATTCAGAGAAACATTTTTTCCACTAAATCTAGTGCATTTCCAATCTCAATAACTGAAAGTAAGCTATTCAAAGTATATATGAAGATGTTTCAATCTATAGATAATATTGTTTCATCAAAAACATTTTTTTTTTGTTATTCTAATTTTATTTTCTATGCAAAATTTTGTACAAGTTGTATTTGAAATCAATGGAAATGACATCTATGATCTTACACAGATTATATAGAGGGGGAAATGGTGTTCTGAAAAAAAAACATGATATAAAGAAGAATGCGATATTAACAGGAGTGATATTAAGTGGAATTCACTGTATTATGACTTCCAAATGTATTTGTTTAATCAGTAAGCCAACAATACTTCTGCTTGAATTGTGGAATGTATCAACAGCAGTGACATAATGTATTAGCATGATTGGTGTAGAGAGTTCCCCCACAATTAAACTTCCCTTGACCCCACACTTACTGTATGTAGCAGGCATGATGCTGGGCTTGATATAGCCTGTATCACAGCAGTCCATAACCATATGCTTAGTACTTCTTATAAATTTATATAATTTGAATGATGTTACCATGAAAAGGCTCTGGTTGTATTCATATATCTGTATTCAGCACTTCATATATGTGATATATGTAAGTAGAATGCAGGTGTAAACAATTCTTAATGATACATTAAGTTGTAAGTTGTATCAGGAGAGTTCCTCCAATCCCCTGTTTACCTTTTACTTACATTGTACATCACCTGTAGATAACTAGACTACAGTATATAGGGTTGGAAATATAGAAAGTATTCTCTAAAAATTGAGTTGTACTTAGTCACATTTAATTGCTATAACTTGTCAAATTTGCTGGAAACTTTGTCACAAAATGTTACTTTCCAAGCCTAGAAGTTGCTTTCAAAAGTCCCTCAGCTTACCCCATCAACCAAAAAAGTTACATTTTTACTTACAGTTCACTCAGTAAAATCTAATGAAACACCTAGTTTCCAATAAGTACTCGCATAAATAACAGTGCTGTAATAAAACAATCGTGATAAGGCGGGTTGAATGACAAGCCGTTTGGGGTTTTAACTATTAAATACAGATATCTACATTTTAAATAGAGATATCTACCTTTGAATATATGGAAAATAAAGATTTTTCTATAACAACTACAGATATTTATTAAAAATTAGAGAGATCTCCATTAGAAATACAGATATCTATTTGAATTACAGATATCTTAATCTTAATTAAGTATATCTTTATTTCAATTACAGATATCAGCATTTCATTGTAAGTAGAGACGATCTGTATTAAGATAGAGATATCTCTGATTCAAATAGATATCTCTCTTTTAATAAAGAAAGCTGTAATTGAAATAGAAATATAGGTGTGTTATATAATTTAATACAGATATAAATCTTTAATTTTAATTTTAAAAAATCTCTATTTGACTAGAAATAGAGATATCTGTATTTAATCACAATGAAGGGAAAAAGATTGCTCCCTTTGTCTAATTATTTTGCGCAAGACAGAAGCTATGTCACAAAAAATATTTGAAATAGCAGGAAATGCTAATCAATTTGGGATACAATCCCTAATTCTTTCATTCCTTTTACCAGCCCTTAACCTCAATAACTGGTCATCTGTTCTTTCTATGGTACTCTGTATAACCGCAACAGTTCTCTCTACTTTCTGCAGTACAGCTGCCATGAAAGTCTCCTGCCGACTGGCCACAGGCACTTATTACACTCGGTATTTCAGGTCTTGTCTTGCTGAGGGTCCACTACGTACTGTATATGTAACATGTATGTAGATAAACCTTGGAAAGACTGTGGTTATTCATTTAATAAGTGCCTGTGTGGCCAGCGCTAGATCAACAGCCGTTCATGTATCCACAGGTTGGAGAACAATACTTTTTTCTGTGTTTTAAATTTTAATTCTTCAGACTGAGACAAACATATATGAATAAAGATATGCTTATTTAGAATAAAAATATCTGAATCTAAATTAAACATACCTTAATTTTCAAATAATTACATATATCTCAATTGAAATAGCAATATATGTTTTTGAATTGAAGACAACTGTGAAATTATACGATTATGAAATAGAGACATCAGTATTTTAGTTAGAGATATCTATTTCAAATAAAGCTTAGTAATCTTTATTTCAATTAAATATATCTTCATAAGGACAAGAAATAGATATCTCTGATTGAAATAGAGATATCTCTTTTTCAATTAGAGATATATGTTATTCAAATATAGATATCCCTATTTGAAATACAGATATTTCTAATTTAATTAAGGAATGACCACAATTTATTTCAGGTTATATGGTATATACCGACGAAAATGTGTGCACTTTGCATAAATTCGCGAAGCAGTTTATGCAAAAAAATGCGATATATACCGTATAACCCTGAAATAAATTGTGGTCATTCCTTATAATTTCATTTCTGAACATACATAATTATATAAGACATAGGTCTTATAAAATAATTTGGAACTAATTATGACAAAAAATTGAATGGTTTTGCAAAAAACACTACCGTGTGCATAAATTTCATCTTTAAACAACTTCAAACAATCAGAAGTATGATTACAAAATACTGCGCAAAACATGGCGGTATATGACGTCATCACTTTTTGCATTGTCTGATTTTTGAGGTTATACGATATAACCTGAAAAAGTTTAACATTGGGGTTATAGGCAAAATTAAATTATATAAAGATATTTCAATTTCAATTTTTGAAATAGAGATATCTGTATTTGCAATAGAGATATTGTTTTTAAATTTAAATAGAGATATTGTTTTTAAATAAAGATATCTTTACCTAAATAGGTTAAAACCCAAACGGCTTGTCAAAGGGATATACTGGTGGAAACATAAACTTTGTCTTAACTTAGAAGGCCCGAAAGCAAACTTGCATGTTTATACCTCCGTGTTGAGATTACATTAATGACTGTACAAGTGTAATTGAAACAATGTTATGTTCAATTATAGAGAGATTGATTGCTTCCTGCTGGTGCACCGATGCTGGCAGGTGAACTAATTATTTTATGTCAGATAAGGCCGGGATTCAGAGCATTTGGTTGTCCAGGCAAACCACCAGCTAACTAATCTCTACAGCTAATTTATGTGACAAGTCGGCAGCCCAAACCTGGCTGGTATGGGGAGGGGTGCTGGTCTGTACCGTAATGTGTAACATGATACCCCTCCAATCATGATAACTGTGAATTGAAAGTGTGCTCACATTACCTAGCTGTGAAAAACAAAACAATACATGTCATATCGTTCAATATTATTCCTAGGATTTATTGATGTCAAATTAAATTTAAAATATTTATTTGACAGAGTATTATGTCACACAATATATGAAGATTTATGAACATTTTGTATAAAACCTATTCCCATCTATGACCCATGTATGGGATTAAGGATTTGGGTATAAATTCCTCACACATGAAAGTACACACACCGGCATAACTTCACGTTGATTGGTTACAACCCATTCACCTTCTTCCATGCTGCGTTTTTTCAAAACATATCTAGGATCATTCCATCCTCCAAGATTGCTTATCACTTTCCAGTATTTAGAATATCTATCTTTTCTGATGACACTGTTCTCAAGACATGGCGCTTGTCCATTTCCCAACCATTGGTGGTTATGTGACGTCACACATGGAGTCTGGAAACAATAGGGACAATCAGAATCTTGTAATTTAGACACAGACGGACTACCATCTTGCTGTAGTGCAGATGTGTACGTTGATATAGTTGAACTCCCTGATTGATGTGGTGCAGATGTGTCAGGACCACATTTCATGTCCAACCTTTTTTTTTCTTTGATATCACCTCTGAAACCCAAAACAATATGACGCCTTATAAATTATACTCTATCATGATCAGAGATCTATAACACCTAACACGCATAGGTACACAGTACTCTAAATATTTTTCTACTTGTAAAATATATGATTCATTGATGGCACATGTAGCATTGACACTCTTATTCAAGTATCTTTTCTTGATTTTAGTAATGGAAACAATAACACAATAATTTTATCACAATCATAAAATATATAAATACATACCTGTTCTTGTGTATGTCCATCCATTTTCTTGGTAGAGTTGTTTTATTGCAATTTCTTGCTCTTCGGTGAGAGAATGTTTGATAGTGAATGTAGCCATGCCTTCACAGGGAAGGTGTATATGACACTTGAACTTGATACAGGTCACATACATGCACGTGTGTGTTACACAGATAGCCAATCAGTGAGGCTCTTTTATCTAGCCAGCAGTTTCAAATTTGAAAATTACATCAGTTTGATTAAACTAAATTCAAAATGGCTCTAAGTGAAATAACGAATACCTTCAGTGAAAAAAAAGTGAGAAAACGTCTTAGTGATGGGTCTTTCAAGGAATATGCTTACAATGCCTGTAGGAAGACTATTGAGCTGCATTTACAGAACGACAATTTGAAGCTTCAGTTTGAAACAAAATTGGCTGCTGTAAAAGAATTGGTTGGAAAGAAAGCAAATCTTGCTTTTATTTTCGATAGAGTGCTAGATCATTTCCTTTCAAGGAATCTGTCTAATCAATCTCATTCCCGGAGATCCAACAACAACAAACTGCAAATCAAGAACATATTGTGATGCCCGACAAAGTTGGAGACAATTTTGATGATGAATTGTTTATTTGAAATATTCAATCAGTTGTTGACTTTCCTAGGAAAATCGAGGACCATGCAAGACAGTGTATGTACCAATTTAGAGTGAAGGACATTTCAAGGAGTGGACATGTTATCCATGTTGACTATTCGTGCTCTCAGGGACATAACCTGCGATGGACATCATTGGAATCTGTCAATGGCAATTTAGTTGTCAACCACAAAATAGTGACGGCTTACCTTTGTAGTGGAATGATGCCATTACAGTATGAAAAATTCAGTAAATTTGCCAAATGTGGATTGACCAGCCAACACTTTCGTGCAAATGTGCTTCAGAGTATGGGAACTATAGTTAATTTGCTGAGAAAAACATCAGTGAATATGGCAAAAAATGAAGAGAAAAATGAAATTGAGGAGGGCATATCCATAATGACTGATGCCCGTCATGCTTGTAGGAAGAATTCCTACCATACGGACCACGTTGCACTCGGCCAAAAAACACACAAAGTTGTTGACATTCAGACGAAAGCAGACGAAAGATGTTCCCAGAAACATAAGCAAGTTGGATGTACTCGGATGTATGAGAGTTCTGACGAATGTGGGATACATGTAAGGAATCATGCACATGATCGTAACATGGCGGTGAATAAGATTGTGAAAGAACGTCCAAATACAACCAATACAAATGAACGATGGCATGCAGCCAAGCCAATTACAAAGGTGATGACCAAAATTGGAAAAGGTATGAAGAGGTCTATGGGGACAACATGGCACCCACAGTTGAGAGACAAGGGGGCAAAAATTAGGAACCATGTTTACTGGTCCATTGAAAATTGTGAGCAGAATGCTCAGAGGATGCGAGAGCTGATCGATGTTTGCATCTTTCATTTTCAAAACGTGCACGATCACTGTGATGTGAACTCCAACTGTAGACGACAGGATCATGTACCTTCGTCAACTGTCATCACTGATCAGGTTGCTGTCAACCTTCTTCAAAAAACTCTGCATGACCTGACAATTTACAAAAACGCAGAAGATTACATGATGTCGAAGGACACATATTATATTGAAAGCTTCAACAATACCTGCCTCATCTACCTGGATAAGAGGATTCATTATAAGAATATCATGTACCAGTTGAGAATCGATCTCGCTGTCTTAGACTGGAATGAACATGTGGGAAGAGGACATACGTCTATTAACAGGAATGTGTGTGTTCAGCACAATAGACGTCGGACAGGCAAAAAACCATATGTTTCTAAAACCTACAACTTTGTGGTTGATATTTGGGTTCATATGCTTGACTTCCTGCGAGTCGAAAATGACCAGCCTGGAAATTATGCTAGTCATGAGGACGAGGAGGAGGAAATATGGTTGACAATAGTGCCGATAGCTACGATAGTGACAGTGACTAACTAGATATACCAAGTCACTAGTGCTGTGCAAAAGTGTCGCAGTAACAGTATTTTGACGCTTCTACAGTGTGAGAATTTTCACTTTGAAATGATACATTTATCACCGTTTGGTGCTCTCCTTCCTATTCTTGGGGAATGATTTTAAATATATATAACTCCAAACACCAATATTTGGTCCAGTCCCAGTTGTCTTTATTCCATCATCATCATTGTAGATGTACAGTCACGTACTACATGTGCTCTCTCCCTGTGTTCTCCTCTCTATCTCATAAGTATATCTCTCTCTCAATCTCAATCTCCACTCTCTATGTATAACAATTCTATTCTACTTTCTGACACCTAATATTCTAATTCTATTGGCTAATTTACTAATTTGGAGGCGGGTCTAAACTTATCCCTTTTATGTTCAATACATACAATGACCACTGTACTCTCCCAAGGCCAGCTTCACCTTTTAATTATGCTAAATGGACCTTACACGTTAGATCCCTTTCAGCTTGCTTTGGCCATGCCTACATTCCCACACACAGTTTCCTGTCTTGGCCGGATCTACCAATATGTTCATTCTTCAGCTGTCACCACTCTTTCCCTTTTATCTTTCTAAATTAATGTATTTTGTATTTCTTCAAAAACCTTACTGTCATATATGCCTCTTCCTCCTTAAGTTTGTTCCACAAACTTTCCTACATGTAACTACAATTTAACTAAATTCTACTATTTGATTACACAACTATACTACACATATCATCTGTACTCATTATAATTAAAGACATACCGCTATAATGCACATATAATCAAATATATCACCAATTCAAACACTATATATAATTCAATAATTGATACAAATATATTTTCAATGGCTTCAGTTAATGGTTAACAGCTCCATTGACAAATCTGTATAGATCTTTGCATAATTTAGTGTCCATTGGTTTAATTCCTGCTTTGTCCATACTTGAATTTGAAATATGCATTGTCCACTTACAGATTGTCACACACCATTTGAATAATTCCACATATAAATGTTTACACAATAATTACACATGTTTTCCATGATCACAACATTGTCACTTTCTTTGTAACTACCAACACGTTGCACATGCAGATGTAGGTTCCATGCAGATCATTTAGCAAAATAGACTTTCATTGATAAACAAACAATTTGTCAGATATATTACACTGACTTCCTCTAAATATTGAGGTTCATGTTTATCGTCTAATGAAAAATGGATCACATGTCAGCCAATTTTCCTCATTTGGTTTGTTTAGCTTCTATACCTAATAGTTTTCTTACATTTTCTACTGGTATATTAATTTCTTTTCCATTCCAAGACTTCAACTGCCCATGAAACAATAACTGTAGTAATTTTTTCTTTTTCTCTCTCTATTTCTAGTCTGCAGACTCTTTAAGCATTTCATAGCTCGATCTTTATTTCTTGGCTATATATTCATTCAATATTTGCCATTTTCCAACCTACACTATACTCTTAGGTTATTCTATGAGAAAAAGATTTATACTAGTACAGTTTTTGATACAAAGTACCGTTCAAGGGGCTCTTACTGTCGTGATTCCTACTTTCCTGTATTACAAATTAAATCAAAGCAAAACATGTCATCCATCTAGTAAAAAAAAATTTTACCCAATGTTTCGAATAAATGTTTTTACGTAATTTCTATCTTTTTGGACATAAATGAACGAAAATTATCTACCAAGATGGTAACTTGTAAAAACTATCAGTAAGGAAAAAGGACCAAAGTCTTATAATTAGAAGCCGATAGTTTAACCATACTTTCTGCATATGTTACTATTCATGATTGATTTCTACTATTTCTACATATACTACACTATATATTTACTTGTAACTATATGGGAAACTGGATTTTTATTTATTTTTTTATTATATATTTATGTATATACATGTACTAGTACTACTCTCCACTACTACTCTACCACTACATTAAATGTGCCTGCCTTTCCTTCCCTTCCTCCTACTTCGACCTTGAAGAGTTTTATTTATGTGGTACTCTCGAATCAAATGTTCAGGTACCAATCTTTCCTTCACCCATTTAGTCTCTCTTTGCTCTACCCACTTTACCCTATACCACTTTACACCATTACTTGGCTTGCAACACAGAATCTTTTCCACTGTGAGCCACCCCTCGTTTTCTGTGTGTGTATCAGTATCATTACTGGGGTCAGTATCTGGGATGGGGTCATTAGTTTGGGTCTGGGATACATTATCCTGCTGATCCCTCTCTTCAATTAGTTCTGGGTTCTGGTCAGTCTGTGCATTGTGTGTCTGGGGAGGGGGATTTGTTGGTCTGAGTTCTGGACTGATATACAGTTTCATCCTATTTGCATGGATCAGAGATTTCACAACTTTGTTTGTCTTGCATTCTCTGAGTCTGTATCTGTGGTTTTCCAATGCATTAGTGATATAGAATGGTCCTACCCATTTCTGACATAGTTTGGGGGACAATCCTACTGGTACTCTTTGACAGTGTAACCATACTCTCTCTCCTATTGCAAAGTCTGGATTTTTGGCTCTCTTATCATGTTGCTTTTTGTATTTTTGCTGGGCCTTCTGTATGTTTTCTTTTGCAATGTCCCTAAACATTTCATGATTCTGCATGATTTTTGTGAGATGCTCTTGTGCTGTTTTGGAAAGCGTTTGATTTGGAATCAAAGCTGTATCAATAGGCAAACAACACTCTCGACCAAACAAAAGGAAATATGGAGAAAACTGAGAAGACTGAGTAGATGGTACTGCTCGGTAGCTCAGCATGATACTTGGTAGTAATTCGTGCCAATCACTCTGTTTATCATTGCAAAATGCTCTCAATGTTGTGGCGATGGAGTCATTCATGCGCTCACAAGCAGCATTTGTCTGAGGGTGATAAGATGATGTTTGCAACTTGGTGATTTGAAAAATCATGCACAATTCCTTTACCAATAGTGACACAAAGTTTTGGCCTCGATCTGTGAGAATAACCCTAGGAGCTCCGTATCTGCATATGAATTCACTGTACAAAACTCTTGCTATCTCTGCTGCCTCATATGACACTAAAGGAAATGCTTCGCACCACTTTGAGAAAGAATCAACAATGAGAAGAATGTACCTATGACCTTGCGTAGTCTTGGGTAATGGACCCAGAATGTCCATGTGGATACGACCAAATACATCCTCCACAGGAAGAGGTTTCAAAGGTGCCTCTCTATGATGTGCATCTCTTTTTGCTCTTGCACACACCTCACAAGATTTACAATAGTACTGAATGTCCTGAAACATTTTGTGCCAGTAATACTTCAGTCTTATGTTATGAAATGTTCTCTCAATGCCTTGGTGGCCTGCTGTTATCGAATCATGATAGGCAAGCAGTATGTCATTTCTCAGGGACTTTGGTATTACCAACTGTTTGATAACTCTCTCACTTTTGGGACCTTTACCCCTGGGGTAGTACAAATGAAAAAGTACACCATTGTCTATCAAAAAGTCATTAGATTCTCTGACAACTGTATGTGCTAAATTCCTATCATCAGGAAGAACTCTATCTTCTAGATACTTAATGATGTGAAGCAAATCAGGATCATTAAGTTGATTGACTCTGAGGTCATCTGGGGTCCTGCCGAACACTGGGGTGTTACTACTACAGCTGCCTGGCTCCTCCCTAGCCTGACCTTCACACCTGCTCTCTAGCACTGAAATATGACCTGCTATATTCTCTGGCCAGTGTAGTGTGTATCCAACCCTTTTCAATATGGGGGCTATTATGACCTCATGTATGGGGTCATTTTCCTTTTGATCTGGGCTTACTGGGTAATCTCGTCTAGACAAACTATCTGCATTTGAATGCTTCTTGCCTGCTTTGTGCTCTATGACAAAATTATAACCTTGTAACAGGATTGCCCATCTTGCAATTCTACCAGCTTTCTGCTTGGAATTCTGTAAAGTTTTAATTGCCATATGGTCTGTCAGTACAGTGAATTTCTTTGAGGCTAGATACACATGGAAATGCTTGATCCCCTCCACTAATGCTAGACCTTCCAAATCCGTGATGCCCCAGTTTCTAGATTCAAAGACAGGCGCGTACCCCTATTTATCCTTATGATCATTTCTCCTTGAACCCCTCAATTTCATGCCCCTACAGATGGCCTTGATGTGACCCTTTTTACCGCAATTGTAACATTCTGCATTTTTGAACCAACATCTATGTGCATCATGCTGGTACTTACCACAGTGGTTACATTGAACTTTTGATCCCTGCCCTTGGGTTGGTGGTCTCACACTATTTACACCTTTGTTCTTCAAATCAGAAAGTTCCTGCTTGCTGGTCTCACACTCTTTTCGTAGTAATGAAAGTTCTTGTTGAAGGGTTTGTATTGTAGTTCCTGACAATTCCTCCTTTATTGGGTCTTGACCGATGGATTGCGCCATGCAGCCAAACTTGACAATGTCTGCCACTGTACTGGCTTCCTTTCCTAGTACGAATGACTTCACTGCTGCATCTAATCCATTGATTAACACATCAAACATCTCCTGGTCCGCTCGGTTCAATTCCAGCCCAACCGCCTGTACCGACTCTACGTACGTTTGCACGTCCCTACCATTTTGTTTTGAGTCTAAAAATTCCTTGACCGTCCTTGGCCTGTCTAGTTCACTTGGAAAGAATCTGTTTTTAAACTTCTCCAATAAAACCTCCAAGTTATCTTGCACGGCTTCGGGTTGTGAATATAGCCATTTCTCAGCCTTTCCCTTCAACAACAGGGATTATTGCAGTGTCTTTTCCTCATCTTTCCACTTTCTAATTTTATAACTTTCTCAAATTTTGAAAGCCATATCTTGGCACACCCTTGTCCATCAAATTTCTCCAGTATCACTATACTGTCCTTTGCTGTCATTTCGTTTCCTGGATCTGGCACTGGCACTAGGGTGAAGATGGTTTTACCCTGATACCCGGATTCTCCACCACATATCACCGTTTGGTGCTCTCCTTCCTATTCTTGGGGAATGATTTTAAATATATATAACTCCAAACACCAATATTTGGTCCAGTCCCAGTTGTCTTTATTCCATCATCATCATTGTAGATGTACAGTCACGTACTACATGTGCTCTCTCCCTGTGTTCTCCTCTCTATCTCATAAGTATATCTCTCTCTCAATCTCAATCTCCACTCTCTATGTATAACAATTCTATTCTACTTTCTGACACCTAATATTCTAATTCTATTGGCTAATTTACTAATTCGGAGGCGGGTCTAAACTTATCCCTTTTATGTTCAATACATACAATGACCACTGTACTCTCCCAAGGCCAGCTTCACCTTTTAATTATGCTAAATGGACCTTACACGTTAGATCCCTTTCAGCTTGCTTTGGCCATGCCTACATTCCCACACACAGTTTCCTGTCTTGGCCGGATCTACCAATATGTTCATTCTTCAGCTGTCACCACTCTTTCCCTTTTATCTTTCTAAATTAATGTATTTTGTATTTCTTCAAAAACCTTACTGTCATACATTTTTAATCTATGTATTTTTTTTCATAAGCTTTTGATTATACAGTTACATTTGAAATACATATTGAGACTGTAGAATTATTCTTGTGATTTCGACTTCAAATTTTAAAAATCTTGTGGAGACATACAAATGTGTATTGGGAAATTTATTCCAGTGATTGGTATTGTTGTTTAACTGGACAAAACCATTGTCTAATTCTTATTATGATTCTTTCTAAAAACAACCTGTTTATTCTTATCCCAAATTGCACTAGGCAAACGACCATCAAATTGAATATTTCGTTGGAAAGAAATTGAACATTTCTTAGACCTTCATTATTTTAATGTTTTCGAGAATGTGAAGCAGCTAAATCCACTATAACAACTTGTCATAACTATCCTTTTTTTCTTTGTTGTAAATAATTAATTGTTATGTATAAATCGTTTCATTGGTGTATACTTTTATGGAAACGTTTATATTTCAAATATTGAAATTTGCGTACCATGAGCAAACTACAGACCACCACAAAGATCAGTCCTGTTGGCATCTGGGTTGGACAGATTGTATTTTTGATTTACAAATTATACTATGATATGCCCAAAAAACATTTTTATTTTTATATATATTTCAAATTATAATTTCCAATTGTGATACAATTTTTCTGATGCAAAATGCTTGGAATATTTATAGTATGGAATGAATTAATGTACAGTAATTAATGTGTCAGTGATACTGATTATAAATTGTGTAAACCACATTTGGTATGAATTATATAAATAACTTTGTCTTATATTTTCATCAATTCTTCATTTAAATCTTAAAATTTGATTACTTCAAGCAATGCATTTCATTTAGTATCTTGCGTTCAAATCTACCTATGTAGCAAGACAGAGGTATTTGTAAACAAACACATTCATGGCTTATAGCTTGTCCCCACACTACACTGTAGAGCACTGCAGGCACATGTGTGTGTTTCCCCTTCAGTGTAAACTAGACCTTAGGGAGCTATCGGTGTAGCTCTGCCTGGACAAAATTAATTGATACTGTCAATGGTCCAGATAACACCAAGATACTCAAATTGCACTGAATCTCGGCCTTTATCGTACCTGTTGGGGTGATGCTGAGCTGTATATCCTACCAATTTGTCACCTGATAACGATGTGAAATGATATTAGACTGCACCCATATTATAAGTCAGTCCCAGATCAGGCCTTGAGGTATGTACACGTCTATATATGTTAACCCTTGAGGACTAATACAACAGCACCTTATCATAAGTTTAGTAGAGTCACTCTGAGAGATCAAAGGAGATATTAACTTTAATTTTACCCCTTTCATAATGGCGAATGTTTTTTGCAGAGTTTTCATATCAAATATTTACACCCTCCTATTATTAATGTGTGGTAAGTATGTGGCCCTAGCAACCCATGCTGTAGATAAGCCCTGCCTCCCTCCTCCCCCACCTTTATTGCTGTCCGGTGGGATTTTAAACTAGGTCGTCCTTTAACACAACATTTTGAGTTTTGTAATTTGTATCCAAGAGACTTTGAGGGTAACACTTCGTAAGTAATATGCCTTTAGAACATTGAACGTCATTGTTTGACATGTACAGTGCATGACAAAATTAGAAAAATTGCCATCATATACAACCAGATTATAGGGCCATAATAATTTATCTCCAGACCTAAAATCCTATAGTTCAATACAAAGGGCTTGTGAGTCCAGACACTGATAATATCTATAAGCTGATGGTTCTGCAGAACACAAGAGGAGGGGGGGCATGTGGTGGTCAGCAGTGAAACCATCCCTCTTGTTTATTTATCAATTTCGCATGGTACAGTGTATAAAGTTTTATCAGTGATATTCTATCCCGTCTCAAGAAGCTGATAAGCTTAATGTCATGTCTTCTATGTGAACTAGAGTATATAGCCTTGAAGAAGAGGCAATGTACATAGCACAGATTTTAGAAGTGGGTAATTTTGTATTTTGTATCAATGCAAGGAAATTTTGTGCTTCAATATGATCATTACCCACTGTCAAACTGCGAGAGACTACCAACTATTTTGATCAAGCCATGGAAGGAATTACTTAGGAACAGACACCACACCTAGTGAGTATAACGGGTACACGTGTACATGTCACAGCTGTGTTCCCATTTTCCACATGAGGTAAAATGAAATAAAATAGGATTATCTGTTTACTTTGTAGGTAGCAAACTCAAGTAGCATGAGTTGTAATTATTTATTGACATGCAAACGTTTCCAAACAATTGATGAATTCCTGCATTTCAGCCCACCATCATCATTGGCATATCAAATTGCCCTCTGTCCATCATGGTCAGTCCAAACAATTTTTTGTATAATTTCTTATTCTAGTCATCTTTTGATTTAGGGAATGATAAAAAAAAAATGGCTGACAGGTGGCAACCTGGGATTTTTTTTTTCAAATTTCATCAGTAGATTGCCTCTTTGTCCCTGTATCAGAATAAAAACAATTGGCTGACCAGCGGTAATCTTAAATTTCGACAATGAAAGTTTCTTCCCGCTCTTTCAAGAATTTTTATTCTCAAATTTTACTGAGAGATTCCTCTTAGCTGTACCCTTTTGATTATGGGACGGATCATAAAACAAAATGGCCGACAGGTGGCCATCTTAGATTTTGACAAATGATCGTTATCACTATTTCTTGAGAAATACTTGATGTATCATCCTCCAAATTCTTATAAATATGTAGCTGATCTAGACTGGGTTGATCGTCAGCGACAAGATAGCTCAATTGGTTGAGCATTCGTCTACAGTTCCGAAGGTCCTGTGTTCGAACCGAAGTCTAATAGTGTATTACATTAATCGGAACGTTTCAAATGTCCTAACTTGGAAAAATCTAATAATGGAAAAAGAAATGACATTTCCAGAAATAACCAAAACGGTTCTGTCATATAATCTGCAAAACGATGCGAGTAAATGTTTTTATTTACAAGTTTTTCACACTATGATGCCACTAGGAATCCGTAATGATGTATTTTACTAATGAAATGCAGTGTAACTGGTTACAGTTATGTCTATTTAAAATTTATTGAACATCTGAAACGAAAACCTTTTACAGACCGCCATATTGGATCCAACTTGGAACAACCGAAACATTCCGCTGAATGGAACATGCTATAACTGTGTTTTTTTCGTATCCTGTTACAAATTGTTAGGTTTCCCTTGGCTTTCTTGTGCTCTGTCTTGTATGTTGTGCTTGATAAACTTTCATGTTTTTAATTGTTTTCTTGAAAAAGTGGTCGATCACCCTGATCATTTAAATAATTTCTTTTATGATCTCCCAACGCTTTGTTGTTATTACATCTTTGCCCATGTATACATGACCACAACACCAAGGTTTGTGTCACATGTCCCCATTTTGATATACAATGTAGCACATATTGTATCCAGACTCTGTATTTAGGTAATTATTGTCCACTTTTCACTCTTTATCTTTTAAATAACACTCTCCAGCCATTCTCATATTTATGCAGCCGGTCAGCGCAGACACTCCTATCTGATCAAATTTATCCTTAATCCCAGCAGACTCTCTAGCTGTCCCACAATCTCATTATTTCCCACCCCATACATTTTCACCAAGATTGCACCCCTTCATAATGTAAATCCTCATATGTATCCAGGCCTACATGCAAACAATAGCAGCTCTTATACTGATCTAGAGAACACCTAGGTCTGAAGCATTGTTAGCTTCATGATTATACAGATATTAGTGATTTATTATAGTTAATACACTACTACAAGTTATGATTTCACAGTAAATGACATGTAGGAATCATTATTCAAAAGGATTATAGGATTTTTAAATAACAGTGACATTAGTGAAAAAAATGAAACGAAAATGAAATGAAGCTTACAATCACATTTAATCTGTAATTATAGGAGTTTGCTTAGTAGTGTTGCCAGCTAGGTATGTATATATATGGCAGATATAGGAGGATAATTAAAGGTACAAAATATATATATAAACATATTCATTAAATAGTGGAGAAGTTATATGCCAGACACTAACTTTTAAGATATTTGTCTTTTGAACATATTATATAAGTGGCTAGGACAAATCTTTAGGAGGGGGAGTTATATAATGTGCAGGTTGGCAGCAATAGAAACAGCCTCAGTTAGCTACTGTGTTTGACTGTTTGTAATATTCAGGGTACCCTCAGAGGCAAATGACAGTAGTTACTCAGGGTCTGATATTGTCTGATATCTGTGAGCTCACAATTACCATGTACAACAAGGAGACATTTCCCCCAATTAATGTAGATGAGAGGAGGGACTCAAATTGTGAAATGTAAACTTTATTTTTTCACAACAATTATAAAGAGGTTACCTTACTTAGACCACTCTTGTTGGCTCAGATATTAGCACAAGCCACAAGGGCTCTTTATAGTGGAAGGACAGCGAAGTTCATTGAGAAAACCTATGGATCCAGCAGGTTACCCCATACCCTTTCATGTCCGATCAGAGAATCCAACCCACAAACCACTGTGCTACCCCATCACCCTATAAATGATATTTTTGGATTTTTTTTTCATTCTCAGCTAAATATCATTCAATTTTTGCATGTACATATGTAGTAGTATAATGATTAGCAATATGTACTATTAACAATGATGGGGTCATAAAACAAAATCTGAACACAGTTTTATCTTGAATAAGTGCATATCCAAAGGTTCACATCATATTTTTATATATACTGTTTAGGTGTAATTAATATAACAATAATAATATTGTCAATTTTCAGCTTAATCAGACAACATTTTAATTTTGACCAATCAGAAACCTGCTTTGTTTTCCCATATGTAACAGATTCAGAAACAACTGATCTGTGGTGTCATTGAAATCCATTCAGCAGTTCTTGAGGACACTTTTCTACACAATCTGTAGAGGGACCGTCATGTACAGCTGACAAACAAGCTCATTTAAGTTCACATACACATTACGTTAAAATAAAAATTATTTATTTGCATTTTCAGCACAGTAATGTAAAACAAACTTTAACCTTGGATTTGAGCCTTGGAAAGTTAAAAAAAACTTGTTTATCTTTTTTTTTGGAAAAAAATCCTCTTTCATTCCATATATTACATTCTTGTGTCCCTTAATTAAAGTCCAAAATACCAAATTACAACTTTATAGTACAAATATTGAATGATTTACAGCATGTTTCCAAACTTTGTCAACAAATTTTAACATTGGCTATGTTGACACGGGTTGACAACATAAGCCCCTCCTTTTTCGAAAAGACAAGGTAAAAAAATCATAATCAGGGCAATATATTGCATTTCAAATCTTGTTAGAAAAAAATATAAATCTGTTATAATGTACAAGACAGAACACAAGTTCTACCAGTCATTACATTTTATGTAATTTCTATTGAATGCCCAAAATTATCTTTGTACAGGTTCATCTTTCATTTCTGATGGTCGGCCATATTTTAAGCGACTATAGATGCTGCATTTAGCAAAATAACAGACACCTTGAATTATAACTGATGCAACTTTTAGACTTATACATGTAACCTGAAGAAAAGGAAATCATAAGCGTTTCCAACATCAAAAATTTGATGACCCCAAATCTGAACAACATCTAGAAGCATACCAGGCCTCTTCATTTTCAATTTCAAAGGGACCTTTTTTTGTCTCTTTACAAGAGAAAGGAATTGGATGCATGGAAGCCTCTAGCCTGTGTGCTAAAACAACATCTTGCAGGAAAGTCTGGTTCAGTGGCTACACATTTTGGGAATATACACCTTCCACACTGACAATGTCTTTTTACTGATCAGATTAGTCATTCAGAGATGAAATGCTGGAAACAGTTCAGATAACTCGCATAGTATCAACAAGATTGACATATATATATATATACATTTGGAAGATATGGATATTGAGGAAATCTAAAAATTGATAAGCCAGGACTAACAACATCCAAAGGTATATAAAATATATACATATCAAAATTATAAGTTCATGCAATTACATGTCTAACCTGTGTTACTCTTTATGTAATTGCTAATGGTAAGAATTTGTATAAATGTCTATTGTGAATCTTGATCATAGCTAAATACAAATATGTCAATGTTTTGACATCAGTGTTTCAGTAAAAATCAAATTGAGTATTAAGCTAGTGACAGCTTATAACCTATGTGTTTTCTCAATCATATCATCATTTTTGGGTACATTCTGCAAGTTTATGTGTTACAAAGAAAATAGGATGGCGATCACAATATGTAAGCATACATGTATATGCCATATTCATACTGCACTAAAACACAATAGTACTAAAAAGCTTTGTCAAAGATGACGTAACACACACACACAACAATATCTTGTATTAGGTTCCCAACAACGTACATGTATGATGTTCTGAAGTCCTAAGAAAGTTTGAATATTCTCCTCTTAATTCATTTGCATAACAGTATAAATATATATCATGTTAAACATGCAACATTTAATCAAAACTTTGTAATGCTGTGCTTATTTTGTTCATGCATTGCTAGGTGTTATTTACCCAGTAAACACTTACGTTTAAACTAAAGTCTGATTTCATTTTTTCAGATACATAAAAGAATACCTAACAGCCCTAACAACAGAAATGCATGATTTCGGCAATGCTGAATGATTGACAGTGAAATGAAGTAGCAATTAGAAGACCAATTGCAAATTAAAGTGCCTTCAAGAGTTGCAATGCACATTTTGGTGTACATAACTGTTTCCTTTGCCTCAGCAACTCCTTTACTATATTCCATTTTAATGGCTGGTTAGGCCTATAGAGGTGTCGCATGTGCTTTCATATCAACAATGAGAGCCAGTCAGACTAGTTGAGTGCCTTTTATACCCAAGGAAGCAGAGGAACTCACAACATTTATAATAATATGTAGCATGTCTTTTTACGGAATTAATTACAAGGTTGGTATCACAGTAGATAAATGTTAATACGAAAGTTCTTATTTTCATTTATTTTACGTCGGCTCAGAAATACAAACAGTTTTAAGATGTGATTATTTTAAATGTGTTATGGAACATTCCCATCTTAGATTTGTCTCAGAAAAACTGGACTTTCGATAGTACTCCAGTGTCGGTCTCTGCGTGGGATAATTCATATTTTTTCCACTGAATACAAAATATATGTATATTGGGCGTAATAATGTACATAGCAATGTACATTTAATTATTATCCGAGATAATTTGACAGGGTTTATAATATTATAATTGCATGTACCGATTGTCTTTTTACCTCCACTTGCCGCGCATCCCTTTGATATCACAGGTTAGTCATTTCACACCTGTGATGACCTCGGGGGGTTATTTGCATTAGGTAACTAGCAAAGATGAAGATGAAGAATATTAAAAAAAAGTTTATTAATGTAACTCGGATATAGACACTCTGGACGTTCCGATCACACACCCCCCTCCCTACCAAAAAAATAAATAAATAAAAGAATTCCTTAAAAGTTATAATTCGGTTATTTGCTTTCTATAACCCACATATAAACATACAACCAAGGACCTAGATAGCAAAATCTAATCCAATCCAATTCCGTGATACAACTGAACACTTAATAAATTAAAATAATGTTGGATTTACATTCCATCTTCTTTTCGGATTCACAGAACAAGTAAAAATTAGGCCCCAATTACATACATGTTCTACAAGTACCGTAAAATGCGAAAATAATTTGGAGATAAACATTAATTCTTGTTATTTTCGTCAAATTGGTATACATATAAATTTGGTTGCCTGGTGTACATTGTACATTGTACATATGTATCGTTTTTATGACCCTGGTACAGGTTTCGTCGTCCTGACTGATGTCAGTATATATGTAGCAGTATAAAGGTAAAATGTTACCATCCACCTGTCTTATCGAGGTGAATTCACTGACCAATCAACTAATTAGTGTCACGTTTGTGTTAGATCACTAATCCCTTGTGAATGGCACGCCCATGATTTGTAATGTTTCGACAGGGTGTCCATCTCATGACTACTGTATTCTTCGGGATGACGAACGAAATTAGTATTCAAATGCCCCACAAAACACTATTTTTGCCAATACAAATTAAAAGTATGCATGGACTTTCGTTTTAAAAAGTATATTGTACGTATATGCATAATTTAGAGGTCGGCGAAAATGACCTTATAATTGTGTCTACACAAAGTAACCAGACCACGCTTGCAAGCAAAGATTGGGTGTTTGAATATGGTTTTAAAACATGACTTTTACCAAACATAAAATTTTCACTTTTCGTTGCACAAATCCTTTAAGGAAATAAAATTTTCGGGAACGATCCCAAAAATCACATTTTCACTGTACCACAGTTTTTTTTTCAGATATTTGGGATCAATCCCGAAAACAGACTTTTTGCTTATTTTTGGGATCGATCCCGAAAATCATATTCTTATTGTTGCACAGTTTTTTTCTTCAGAATAATTTTCGGGATCGATCCCAAAAAAGCACTTCTTCCTTATTTTTGGGATCGATCCCGAAAATCATATTCTTATTGTAGCACAGTTTTTTTCAGAATAATTTTCGGGATCGATCCCAAGAAAGGACTTCTTGCAAATTTTTGGGATCGATCCCGAAAATCATATTCTTATAGTAGCACAGTTTTTGTATAAATGTTCGGGATCGATCCCGAAAATCAGCAAGAAATTCCAACAATCAGTGTTTTATTTTTGAAATCAAAAGGATATATCAGAAAATACCATTGTATCAATTGATCATTGTGTGATTAAATGGCTTTATGCATCAGCATTTTTGTGATCATACATGAGTGAATTACTGAAAATACACGTCAAAAAGAGGAATGCCATAAATTTTTCCTCTTCTGGAATATATTCGGTTAAATTAAATTGAAATCTGTTCAACAATTCGGAATGTGTGTGTTTGAGTGACCTTAGATGAGAATTTAGTGTATGTTTGTAAGAAATTGGGTATGTTAGTGAAAGTTGTTTAGAGAAATGACTGGTATACATGTATATATATATATATGATTATGTCAGATTGAACTTTGAAGGGTAGTTTTTGAAACAACTTGACATCAAAATCAAAATTTGTTTGTTGAAATTTGGTGATATATGGCATTATAGATTGAAGTAGTCCAGAGGTTTTTATCTTTACACTCTGTATGATGTATGCATTAACTCTTTTTAAGTTTTAATTTCTTATTATGTTCCAGCAAACAAATTGTCTAAATATAGATGTACATGTACACTAAACAAATTCCACTTGTACCGAGTGTCCCATAATTAGCTAATATAGGAAAGGAGCCTTAAATCTGCCATCAACCATATCGCTCATTATTTCATTCAGTGTTTTTTGTCATTATTGTGCATTATTTATCTGAAAACTTTATTATATTGTGAAATGGAAACTGATTATTATATTAAAACATTTCTTTTAAAATTAAGCTTATGTTACTGTAGTTATGTATCGATTAGCAGCGTGATTTGTAGAAATCCTCAATAATGACGTTTGTGTCTCAGATAGATTGAAGCACCTGTTAGCATCAGCTCAGAGTTTTTACTAGTATAGCAGAAAATGAAGGTGGTAAGGGGTTCAAATTTTCCCCCTTTTTACCAAATAATTTGCAATGGGATTTACACGAATATAATTTCACAATCTAGATATTTGAAGATACTTATGTTCAGTGTTTTAGCCCTGAGGTGCTTCGCATAACAAGTGTAAATTTTCAAATGATCAGTATTGAACAACAGCAAATATAAACTATATAAACTAATTATTAAGGTTTAACCTTTGATTTTGTTTAGTTTATTAGATCATAAACCCAATGGAGCACGAGGTAGTATTTTCGTTAAATTTACCGACTGCTCCATTGGATGTATGATCTTATAAAGTAAACAAAATCAAAGGTTAATTCTTATATTTACAGTATTTTCTGTAAATGGTTCATAACCTTTCTTTTCAACTTAGCCCAATCTTGCATACTTTATAAGATTTCCTAATTGTTCTGCATCACTTGTTTATCAGGAAATAAGATCAATATTCTCAGCCATCAGGATTAAATGTCTGACACAGTTACTCTGTATACACATTCATATAATTTACAGTATGTTATACTTACTCAGCTGTCCAAAAAACCCAGGTCAAAGGAACGGAACACATTTTAAGACTTGGTTTTGCTTATTAAATTACATTGTTTCTGATCAGTTCGGTAATAGACAAGTCAATATCAGATTTGAATCTGTCCTGGATATACTATCTTACCATGACTGATCTTCATTTTTGTTCAAAGTGCCTAAGTTTTAATTATCTTCCTTGATAATGAGCCTTGAACATATAACAATTGTCAGTTAATAGAAGTTTTCATCTCCATCAGACAATTCTGTTGGTATTAATACTTAAAGTGAACTGCGCATGCTCAACGCCTCTTAATTAACATCCCCATAATATTACAGACAGGGAAACACTCACATAAAACAAGATTTTGTTTTCCTGGACTTTCCATGAAACTTAGACTTTTAAGCATTTTCAATACAAACCAGTGGAACTCAAAACATTTGTGACTGACATAGGAAGCTAACACAGAGAACGCTAAAAGCAATTATCAGCTGTATCATATTGATGCACACCTTTATCTTTAATTTCTTTCTTAATCTTATGTGACTTTATTTGTTATGAGGGTGAACATACTGAAAATAAAAAGAGTGGAACAAAGAATGTTATAATAGGAGGTTAATATTAAGAAATAATACGGCAAATATGTAATCATCATCCTTGTTATTGGGGGGGGGGGGGGGGTGTTCGCTCACTTACACTCTCTATATGGTAATCAGTGTGATAACTGTAGAATACTGAATCGATGATGTAATAAAAAGATTCAATCAACGTCAAATTTTGAAAAGGACATTTTATTGAACAAAAATCAGATTAAACATGTAACATAGATTTGTTGGTAACATACATGTGTGGACGCACCTGCATTCTTCATCACTCTTACATATTATTTTCAAGAGATCAGGGTTTAAAAGCTAGATGCAAAACAAAATCACAAAATATCGATTGATACATCAACAAAAACATAATACGAACTCAAAAAGAATATGGAAGCGTCAAAAACCCACAAATCGAATTCATAATCTACTAAACTCGGGGGGGGGGGGGGGGGGGGATATGAACAAAGTGAAAATACCACGGATACCCATGAAAATAGCACCAGGTGTTCTAGAAGAGTAAACGTCTTCTCTTATATATTTGGACTTACAAGTTCATTAGCCTGCTTTGGATTTTTCACAGATCATTAATATCTTTTGGACCTAGGCTTTTTACATTTATTTCTATCCAACATACACCCTGTTATATATTCTGAAATTGTAAGAAAAACAAATATTTCACATCATACTCTGCTTATAAATGTCAGTTTCAAATTTATGTTTTGTTAGTACAGTTTAGATCGGCTAACAGCCGCGAATTCAGGTCCAAATATTTGCATACGTAATTGTCACCTGCGTTTAATACCATTTGTATGTAAGAATGACTAGCATATTGAGTATTGCTGAAGCAATACATGTCCCCTATCACCACAAGCTATAAAGATGCAATTATTCATTAAACAAATTACAGAGACTTGGCGTAGATGTCCTCATGATGTATCTGTATACCGAATTTCAATTCAATATATGCGCACGTTTCAGTGATAATATTATCGGAAAGTCCAAGAGTCGTAACTCTGTAAAAAGTCATTCAACTGTAATAAATTAGACAATAACCTAGGTATCGCCATGAGGTATATACCGAATTTCAGTTCAATATGTGCACAGGTTGCAGAGATAATATTATCGGACAGTCCAAGGGTCGTAACTCTGTAAAAAGTCATTCAACTGTAATAAATTAGAGAGTAACCTAGGTATCCTCATGAGGTATATATATATAGGTATATACCAAATTTCAGTTCAATATGTGCACATGTCGCAGAGATAACAGTGCTCAGAAACCCCGTAAAGTGACAGACAGACGAGGGACATACTAATAGTCCTATATTGGAACATACGTATATGTAAACATACAATAAGGAACGTTGACGAATCGAGGGAACTAAAAATACGTAAAAAAATAAGCGAACGGTAAAAAAGTATAAAATGAAGATAAAAAAAGTACAAATAAAATATCAAATGCAATGCAATTTAAACGTCAAATTCAGTGATACAATAGTTTAGACATAATGTTATGATGAAAATCTGAAGTACACTTGTAGATCATCGGACAAAATGTCAGGGACAACAAAGAGGCAAAACAAAAACGAGTGAAAAAAAATGGGGGGGGGGGGGGGGGGGGGTCAAAAGGTATAAGCAGGAGGGGGGTGGGTGTGTGAAAAAAAGGTATATACAGCATATGAGTTTAGTAAATAGTATATGACAATAAATTGAAATAAAGGGATACTGAAAACATTGAGGTTTGCAATAACATGTAAACAGCAGAATATTCTGGTCACAGTCAATAATGTTTTATAGGTTTGTGTTTCACAGGGGAAAACTATCAGACGCGCGTGCTTTAATTGTTGGAATATAAAACCATGCGCTCCGGATGGGAAGCCCTGATTTGACTTCATTTTGCAGGCAGTATGCCTATGAGTAATGTAATAATATCTTAAAAAATTATTTTTGGTGCTTTAAACATAGACACCACTGGTAACCAGCCAGCTTACATGTATCTTGTTTTGCCCCACTCCTAGCCGACTTGTGCTTGCTTTCTTACGAGTCTGAATATGTCATGGAGCCTATCCAGACGGATAAAAAAAAACTTTTTTAATTTCGTTTTCAGTTATAAAATTGTATCTACGATGTGTTGTTCATAAATAAAAAGAAGCGTTTATAACTTGAAATCAAGAACACCACAGACTCCCTTACATCAGCGTCTTACCTTGATCTTTACTTTAACTATGACTAAAATGGGCAGCGTACTAATAAGCTATACGGTAAACACACAATTTCCGATCCTGAATTTTGTTGTTCGGATTATGGTTTTCTTAATTATAGTTAAGCAATTTTTTAATGGTTGTATATTGTCAAATTATTTTAACCTTTGAAAGACATTCAAAAGTGGTAATTAAATATTTCTTAATATGAATTGTGAAACAATAACATGGGTCTTGGACAAAATGACAGGTTGTGCTATGGTGGAACCCGGGAATGATTACTCATTGCCGAGGTCAATAAATAAATAAATAAACAAACATGAAATCTTTTTTTTTCTGGTATAACTCTTTCCTTTTGCTGAGGAAAAGTAAAAAAACAACAGTAAACTTGGAACTTTGACAATAAGAGTTGGGCTATTCGTGTACTAGTACAATTTTGGAAAATAGCGGTAATATTGTCACCGTCACCATTAAATACATGGTCCCCGAATAAAGCGTGGGGCAATTCTCCTTCTCCTTTCTAATAATCTCCGAGAACCTAAATCGAACCGCCAAAATCTGCAAATTAAGCAGAAAAGAATGCATGTTATGTTTCATTTATAAATCAGTTAATGGCTACGGAATTAATAAATACTGTTACTGAAGAATGTTACAGAAGAAACACGTTTACATTGTAAGTAGATAATGTTCCAAAAGAAACACGTTTACATTATATTATAAATAGATAATGTTCCAAAAGAAACACGTTTACATTATATTATAAATAGATAATGTTCCAAAAGAAACACGTTTACATTATATTATAAATAGATAATGTTCCAAAAGAAACACGTTTACATTATAAAAAATGTTACAGAAGAAACACGTTCACATTGTAAGTAGATAATGTTCCAAAAGAAACACGTTTACATTATAAATAATGTTCCCGAAGAAACACGTTTACATTATAAAAAATGTTACAGAAGAAACACGTTCACATTGTAAGTAGATAATGTTCCAAAAGAAACACGTTTACATTATAAAAAATGTTACAGAAGAAACACGTTCACATTGTAAGTAGATAATGTTCCAAAAGAAACACGTTTACATTATATTATAAATAGATAATGTTCCAAAAGAAACACGTTTACATTATAAAAAATGTTACAGAAGAAACACGTTCACATTGTAAGTAGATAATGTTCCAAAAGAAACACGTTTACATTATAAATAATGTTACCGAAGAAACACGTTTACATTATAAATTGACAATGTTACCGAACAAACACGTTTACATTATAAATAGATAATGTTACCGAACAAACACGTTTACATTATAAACAATGTTATCGAAGAAATAGTTTGCATTTTGTAAAAAACGCATGATGTAAACATCAATGATAATACAAAGCAACCACTTGACTTTAGATGAGACAGTCACTGATCTTTTTCGTAACGAAAAGGAAAAAGTTATGGCTCTCATTTGATTTTCAGAAAAAAGGAACAAAAAGCATCACGATTCGTTGTAATTGTTAACCTGCATAGTTATCACATGTACTTACTCTGAGCCTTTGAAAAAGTAAATTTCCCGAGAGCTGACGGCCAGAGCAGCATCGAGACCTTGGGGCACTCCTGGGAATTTCGAGCTGACATAGTCGTATGTTCCTGGCACGATCTCCATGGTCTGTGCGTTAAACTCCTGTACAAAGTAGGTCTGTCAACAAAGAGGGACGAATGAGATACAAGCTACACCCCCACCCTCTTATTGGCGTGGTCGGGAGTAAGACAAAGCTGTCGAAGTCTGCTGGGATAATATCACTAACACACACCTGATCAAAGACTCCCAGGGACAGCGAGGTTACAGAAGTAGAAACATAAATGACATGTGCTTTGCTAGAACTTGTGTTATAAAATGTAGATGTATTTTTGATAAACTATCATATTATATACAAACATTTTGCAGCTGTTAGCACACAAAAAAATAGACAATACCGAAGTGTCAACAAACCAAAATAATTCTTACCCCAATGATATAAACTCGGTTTTGACTTGTAGCAAACACGGCATTTATTTTTTCACGAAGGTGCCTCCTTGCTTCTGGTATATAGGCACGAACTGTTAAGTCTCGTTGTGAAACAGTTCCAGCTCTTATCTGATATTTCCAGTTTAGCGCCCCTTAAAAACAAGTATATGTACAAGTTATATTGTTAGTTTTGATAAGAAATACAAACCTTTTATTTTGTGTGAAAGTTTGTATACAATAGCATTAGAAAATAGTATAGCAAATTTTTGCTGTGTGCTTATGTTGTCCCCGGGTACATGTTCATGCTAGGTTTACATGGGAACGAGTGTGTTTGCTCAAAGATAAGCAACTGATATATTCAATTTTATCACAATGAAGATAAGAAATATAAAAAGGCAAAAAAAGAGAGAAAAAGTAATGTCTTACTTCTGAAAAATACTGTGCCAGCTGATGGAACATTGATGACGTCATCAAAATGTTCTGGCACCTCTGGGAAAATATCGGAAGATTTGACTATTTCGATGAATCCATCGTTCAACGTCATCCGCATGACGTCACCCTGGGAATTAAACGCCAGAATGTCTCCGTTGTCATCTGTATATAATATAACGAAGCGATAATGATTACATCCATAGATCTAGAAGTGTAAGTTTTACAGTATAACAATTATTGAATTAACGGTAAATATATTGTGGTGCTTGAGATCCTGCACGAGAGCATCTCTCGTGCGAAGGACTGAACTTTGATTAAGAACGATATATACCACGGTACCACAGCCTAATTATATAGGTTATCTCAAAGCGGTTCACAAACCATTATCCTTAGCTTAGTTATAAGGCAACCAGCCAATAACTTTTACAGCGTCATTGACCGATAGCAAGTGAGCTGCCTTTTCGGCGTTCAGAGCTAGCATTTAACATTTCCCAACTCCGCATACTACACTGTACATGTACTCAAATTCAGCCGGATAAACTGGAACAAGCGTAGTAAAGTATATTGGTCACAAGCCTGGTAGCCTACCACTAGCCTATAGTTGGCCTGTCACAATATCATAACAACTATCCTACCACTAGCCTATAGTTGGCCTGTCACACTATCATAACAACTATCCTACCACTAGCCTATAGTTGGCCTGTCACACTATCATAACAACTATCCTACCACTAGCCTATAGTTGGCCTGTCACAATATCATAACAACTATCCTACCACTTGCCTATAGTTGGCCTGTCACAATATCATAACAACTATCCTACCACTTGCCTATAGTTGGCCTGTCACAATATCATAACAACTATCCTACCACTAGCCTATAGTTGGCCTGTCACACTATCATAACAACTATCCTACCACTAGCCTATAGTTGGCCTGTCACACTATCATAACAACTATCCTACCACTAGCCTATAGTTGGCCTGTCACAATATCATAACAACTATCCTACCACTTGCCTATAGTTGGCCTGTCACAATATCATAACAACTACCCTACCACTAGCCTATAGTTGGCCTGTCACAATATCATAACAACTACCCTACCACTAGCCTATAGTTGGCCTGTCACAATATCATAACAACTATCCTACCACTAGCCTATAGTTGGCCTGTCACAATATCATAACAACTATCCTACCACTAGCCTATAGTTGGCCTGTCACAATATCATAACAACTATCCTACCACTAGCCTATAGTTGGCCTGTCCAATATCATAACAACTACCCTACCACTAGCCTATAGTTGGCCTGTCACAATATCAGAACAACTATCCTACCACTAGCCTATAGTTGGCCTGTCACAATATCAGAACAACTATCCTACCACTAGCCTATAGTTGGCCTGTCACAATTTCATAACAACTTACCCCGCATGACACCTTTGAACTCGAATCTACATATATCCGGGGTAGTCGGTGGAGGCGGCGTTGTAATGGGTGGTCGCTGAGTCTGTGGTCGTATAGTTGTTAGTGGTGGTCTCTGTGTTCGCGGTCTCGGTGTTGTTCGTGGTGGCAGAGTAGCTGGTGGGAACGTCGTTATTGGTGGGCGTGGCGTATTTCTTGGACTGCCTACAAGGAAGATATTCTGTATCACTCCTTTTGACACCAACGACGAATGTTTTTTCACTTGTCTGTACAGGAGGACAGTTACATTTTAAGAATTTAAAGGCTGAATTAATGAGGTGGTTTTCGTATTATTTCCGTCAGGAATTGGTTAGATTGCGAACTATGATTTTGCGTACTTGCCAAATCAAAGTGTGATTAAAACTTTGATTAAGACGATAATAGAAACTCGAAAATGACTGGGATAGTTTCTACGTACTCCTTCACAAAACATTTCCGATTTCTTTTCATATAAGAATAAAAAATGACAAAAATTCATAACATTTTTCATGCAATTGAAAAAGTTAACATGCATATGGGGATGGGATAAAAACCTGTTTACTCTTCAATAAAAGCTGCATTTAACAATGTATTACGTCTAATGTTTTATCACAGCTATTGATTCCAACACATCTATGAAAATCAATTCAGAAACAAAATGGAACTGGAAAAATTGGAAATCCAGGAAAAGGACACAAAAGCATTAATTTGGAATTGGATCTGATGTCCTACCATACAGAGACTGTATGCCCCGAACATCATCCCAGTGTAGTTGGTAGTTCTCCTGATAGCCCACATAGAAAGGCGCCATCAATGCTTCACCATTGGATGAATGTGCGAGGCCGAAGGTGTGTCCGAACTCGTGAGCTGCTACAGTAAATAGGTCAACGCCTGTCCTGTTTATCACCCAGATCTCATCATCATCGAAATGTGTTACCCCGTTTTCTGGGTAAAACGCATGTGCTAATACCAGTCCTGAAAACGTAAACGAGACGGTTATAGATGAAAACATTTCCTGAAAACACAATCCAGGTATCTTGGATGTTTAAAGTAATATTCAAGGCATGCGTAATAAATATCCTTAAAATTGTATGGACGTATCTATGGACGCTGGACGAACAAGGTAAGGTATTTACTGATTCATGTCCTGAACTTATAAATGGATCTATGGACGCTGGACGAACAAGGTAAGGTATTTACTGATTCCTGTCCTGAACGTATAAATGGATCTATGGAAGTTGGATGAACCATAGTATATATATATTTCCTGAAAATATGACGGAAGTATATATGGCAGTTGGATTAACCAATATAAAAATATACATTGTATATGCTAATTCATTTCCTGAAAATATGATGGAAGTTGGATGAACCGAGATAAAGGTATACATTGTTTATGCTTATTCATTTCCTGAAAGTATAATGGATCTATCGAAGTCGGATGAACCATGGTAAATTATGTTCCGATTCATTTTCGGAAGTATCATGGAAGTATCTATGGAAGCTATACACAACACCGACCAAAATAAAATGACAACATACAGCTGCTTGTTTTTTTTTTTTTTGTTTTTTTTTTGGAATTTGACAACTAACATCTCTAGTTGCTCATGTAACATCCGACTTTAAAAAGATATTACAGTGTGTTCAGATACAAGCTATAGTCCAGTGTATTGCAGTTCCTACGTTTTCAAATCCTTACCGTTACCATCAAATGAGGATCCATCTCCGTGATCACGTCTTTCAAAAGATATCACAATGTCTGCTTCACTTACGAAATCGGTATAATAGACTTCTAATGCTGATACATCTGTCCAAACTTTGAATGCACGTTCAATTTCCCTCCTAGATAAAACACACAGTGATGTTATATTGGATACACTTTGACGTCTTAAATGTAGCTATAATGAAAACGTTTAAAGAATTCATATAAGAAATAAAATACTAATATTTTGTACCGACATTCTCGTTAGATATTACACACCGTGTTAAAGCCGACATTAGGGGGTGAATGATGTTGACATAGGAGGGGGGGGGGGATTTATACAGGGAAATTACCGGCTGTGGAGGTGGAAAAGTAAGTTTTTGTATATAATTATTTAGAAGGGTTTTTAAACATTTGATATGTGCACGGACTGCAGCAAGACACACACTTTTAACACCAACAGTTATTTTGTACCTTAATATTACAGTTTTTTTTCAAACACTTCAACACAGTCTTGCAAAATGCTTGGTTGTTTTGTAAGTGTGTGCACAAAAACGCATTTTCGCTTTTTAAAAATGCAGATTGATATACATGACTAATGCAGTATTGCTTCAATATGTTTGTGATGTGGAGATGACAATAAAACACGCGTTCACACTGTTTAGGATTTGAGATAGAAATTAATTGCCAACAAGATGTTTGCTCGAGGGGGGGGGGGATTTCATGTTGATTATTTTTTTCACAATTTGTCCTTTAAATTGTATACCATAGCACACTATTGGAGCTTGTTGAGTAAGCGACACCCAGCTGAGATTTTCCCCCCTCCTTCAACCTCACTGTGAACCGTTTATTCCTATTTCTGACACGTAAACCAAAGTTATATTATACATTCTTTCAACCCATGGAAGAACCAAAACAAACGTGTATATTGAAAGCAGAGAGGTACAAGATTTTTTTGTCCCTTGTACCTTCGAGACAAGGGGAAATATTTCAAAATGAGGAAGAAAATGAATCCGCATTGCTCCACCCCCGCTGTCAATATGCATGCCCCCCACCCCCCAGCAAACATCGGGTTCTCAATTTATTTCTATCTTTAATTCTAAAATTCTAACAGTGTGGTAGCGTGCTTTATTGTCATGTCCACATCACAAACATATTGAAGCAATACCGCAACTAGTTATGTATATAAAACTGCGTATTTTAAAAAGAATAAAGCCCTTTTTGTGCACACATTTACCAAACACCAGGCATTTTGCAAGACTGTGTTGAAGTGTTTGAAAAACCTGTAATAGTTAGGTACAAAACAACTGTTGGTGTTAAAAGTGTGTGTCTTGCTGCAGTCCGTGCACATATCAAATGTTTGAAAACCCTGCTAAATATATACAAAAACTTTCTTTTTTACCTCCACAACCGGAAATTTTACGATATAAATTGCCACACTCCCCCTCCTATGTCAATATTAATGTTGGCTTTCACACGGTGTAATAAAGGTCAAAGCGAATTATAAACATGATCTGCTTCCCATGTATAACCATCCTATTATTAGAGAAAATGAATACAATTTGTCTGAACGGCTATCAGATAGACATGTGGATTTCTGTTTGTCTATCTGTATATTACGCAGTATGCATGACATGTTTAAGCGTTAACCAGGTTAAACAATAAAGTTGTACAAGTGTTAAATGGTATTTCAACGAATAGAATTGTAGCTTACCTCGTTTTCGACTGTTCTAATTGATTAGTAAATCCACTTCCCGGTAAGAAAGCATACAGTAACCGCGTCTTCCTCCATATTCCTGGTCCTGGAAGGTACATAACATGGGAATTATATATACATGTATATAGTTTGTTTAACTCATCTGGCCCGAAGTGTCGTCGTCTGTCTCCGATCCATACTTTATCAGTCATTTTTTTTCTTCTAAACGACTTCTTCTAAATACCGAAATGTCTGTATAGATAGTGACATGGTGTTTACCTGGCACTTCCCTTGGAAGGGGGCAAACAAAATTTAAACAAAGAAACAAATTTTCGTAGTACATGATTTGAAATTATACAGAACTAGTTTAATTTTACTTCTAAATTCATAAATTGAAGGGGTTTTACGCACCTGACCCTTCTGCTTCTATACTACTTTGGAAAATTTGGATTCTTATCTTTTGGCCCCTAGCATCACTGCAGAGTCCTAGGAGGACGAAACAGCTGTATGATGCAGTTTAATTCATTTTTTCGGCATTCTGTATATATTACTAAATTTAAGAGGTGCAGCATTTGTGTGTCTGTTACGTCATCTTTGCAAAAAATACTTTGACCTGCTTTCAATATCACAAGGTCACATATGTCAAAACTATTGAACGATTTCTTTATTTAACTAGAAGACTTATTGAAAGAAACCGAATACATTTTTCGAAACAAATTCACTGACCTACATTTATTCACCTTGATGGGAATATACAGGTTAAACTCTATTAATGATTTAATATCTTTGTTGAGTTAAGAGGAAAGAGTTTCCAATGGAAACAAACTGTCCCCCACGTTTGGCTGACTTATTTCTATTCTCATACGGAGTTGGGTTGGAGTTGGAGAAGAGTTTACAAGGCCAGGTAGCAACAACCTTGCCATATCTTTCAAGTTTCTTTTCAGGTACATCGACGATGTGTTGTCTATAAACAATAAGACCTGGTCGATCGTATATACCCTTCTGAATTTGAAATCCAGGACACTACAGTCTCTTTTACGTCAGTGTCTTTACTTAACTATGACCACCTGGTCTTATTCTTTGTACTTTTTCAAACGGCTTTGTGTAAATCTTTTTTTGTTCATAATTTACCCCTAGTTTAATCAATTTTGAGTTCTGATTATGAAATTTTGGACACTTTGGTATTCTCTGATTTGTTTTACAATATCTAACTGGATTTACCTTGATTGAATTCTGCTGGCTTAAACTGGCTTAAATCTCTCCTTGTCCTTATCATGAATTTCATCTCTGGCATCAACATATCGTTACAGCCACATCTTGGTTTCTTCATCGCAGTAATGGTGTCTGCGTCTGCTGTCCCAGTGATCGGAAGGGAGTTAAAGTTTTGGAAACGCCTGTCAAAAGAGATTTAAAAAGCTTATAAACAACATAATTTACTATTATACATCACTTTTAGTATTTAAAGTTTTTATACCGTTAACAATATGTGGAGGTACTGATGAATAAGTGAATCGATATTTAAAAGATTTTATATTGATGACTAATTTGCTATCAAGAATGAATATATTCTCTTTTAGTAATAACATGTTTATATTACATATATAACTACTATATAAGAGAAATTGCCGCTTCTATTTCTATACAGTTGTGAATTGTTTTTTTTTTATAAACTGATTATACAGTATGTTCAAGCATTTTGTTTTTATAATAATTATTCGACCTACCGTATACAAAAAAATAAATAAATAAATAACAGACACTGTTATACGTTATATATCTAGTTTCTTGTTTGCCCTTGTAAAATATGACATGATCTGTTTATCATAAGCTTAACCGGAAAACGTGAGTCAATTTGGTACTGTTGGCTAAATTTATACAAATGCATGTACAGCTATGATTATACACTTAAAGTTTATAATCATAGCTGTTTTAAAGAGCAAATTGTAGAGACACACTCACAAACATTGTGAAATACTTCCTCCTCATACTGAAATAGGTTTTATTCATCATGCCAGTGATTTATTTTTGTTTTATTTAACGGAAAAATGATGAGTCGATAACAAATTGTATACTGACCTGAACCTGAATTAAATTTCGTTATATGACAATGTTACGTATTACTCTTGGTGGCCCCCCAAATGACTTCTTATCACTAGTTTGCATCTATGTAGCGTATCTTTAGATATTTTACAAGCTTATGAATCACTATTTCGGGCAAATCTAACATTAGTAACTTTAGATATTTTCGCTATGTGTCATGGCTAACCATGGGCCTTGCTTTTCTAATGTAATTGGCCAAGGTGTTTGTTAATTTCGGCAAAACATGCGAAAAATAAATACATGGTCGATGCACTCTCAAGTGTCTATAGCACACTATTGGGACATTAGTGTGACTGGATATGGTCCTATCAAGTTATACACGTTGATTCTGTTTTGTAAGAGAAAAATCAAAGTATACGATTTGAAAAAACCGTATCCAGTCAAACAAATGTTCCTATCGTGTGTTATAGACACATCAAGAAAGTTCATGATCACAAACATTTTGGTATATTACATGACTATAGTTGTGGCATTTTTCGTTGTTTTCTCTTGTTTTGGAATTCAACATATTTTGCCTATTTAGATGACCCTTAAATATACTGATGAAAACATGATTAATTATATAATGCACATAACTACACATTTTCAAAATGGCCGTTGAATGGATATTTTCTTAAAATTCTTGCGAAAAAGATTCTTCCAAAAACAGACATTTATCTTTTTGACATAATTTCCAGGTGCACTTTTTATAAAAAAATGTAATAGAACATAACTCCCTTATACGGGATCAAAGCGAGACTTGAACGTGACTGAAACCTCAGAGACGTACATCCTTACGCTCATTGAACCAAATGTTCATACATTGCATTGTAAGATACATTACTACATGATGTCTCAAAATTCCATGCACGTATTTAAAACAATGATTATACTGTATATATATCTTACTGTAAGCATAATTTCCTGGTTTGGGGTGTAGCGGGGACGCCTGTTCCCGGCATTTTGTCTTGAGTATAGCCATAGGTTCGGCAGTATTCCTGGAAAAAAAGTGTCACATCTAATATTCTTCATAATGTATTCCCCAACAATACAAATCATACATGGAACACTATACTGCCATTGTACAAAGCAAACAAAACAAAACCTCGGTTGGTGAGTCAATTAGTATCGTGTAACGTAGATAATCTGTGTTTGTATATTCTACATCATTGTATGTTATGGAGGTGGACATTTTTTAACATGCTTATTAGTAGGTCTGCTTGTTGTGGTAGAGAATTATGCCTCTGTTCTCACGTTGGTGCCATGACATTTAATTGGATCGGACCTATATTTACATGGTGGTCCACGTCGATGAAGCAGAAGACGCTTACTTTTCCGGAACACCTGGTCTTATTCTCCTTTACGAGGGTCTCCATTTAAATATTTCCTTTGTTCGTATCTTGCCGCTAGTTTAATCAATTTAATTTCGGATTATGGTTTTACTGACACCTTGGTATTCTCTGATATGTTTTTCTCGTAATAAGGTGAAATAATACATGTAATATAAATAGTTTTCATACAGTGAACAACTATTGATAATGTAATATTTCGTAGACTTATAATTATATCAACAATAATGAAACTTAGTGTTTCACTTATATATAGATAACCTACATCAATATCATTTTAACCTTTCCGGAAGTGAACTTCATTAATAAATGTATATACTGTTTAGTTTAGCCTTTGTCAACCAAGTTAATGTTTGTTTTTCATATATAGTGAACCTTTATCACTTATGTTCTAACTTGTTCTTTTCAGTGCTTAAGCTCCATAATATAGTATACTGTGATATAAACATCGTAATGTTTAAGCTTCATAATATAGTATACTGTGATATAAACATCGTAATGTTTCAGCTTCATTATATAGTATACTGTCATATAAACAGCACAATGTTTCAGCTTCATCATATAGTATATTTTTATATAAACATTGTATTGCTTAAGCTTCATTATATTGTATACTGTCATATAAACAACGTTAAGTTAAAGCTTCATAGTATAGCATGCTTTCATATAAACAGCACAATGTTTTAGCTTCATAAAACATAATACTGTCATATAAACAGTGTTATGTTTAAGCTTCATAATATAGTATATTTTTATATAAACATTGTATTGCTTAAGCTTCATTATGTAGTATACTGTCATATACACAACATAATGTTTCAGCTTCATATTATAGTATTCTGTCATATAAACAGGGTAATGTGTAAGTTTCGTGATATAGTATATTTTCATATTTCACATTTGTTTGTATTTATTTTATGTTCATACTTTGTAATATTCTATACTTACATCTATGTCGATATCTGTCATTCCATCACAGACGCCATAACTATATATTAACAAAAATAAAAACCGAAATATAGGTTCACTTTCCATGGCAATGTTTACTGTAGTAATGAGGCTCTATCAACGACACAGTACACACAGACAACAGGAAACAACCAGCTTCTCCCTTCCTTTGTGTATTATGCACAGTCAAGCGCTTGTGTTCGTACGAATACCGGAAATGGGAAAGTGTAATATTGATATCAGCGTATGCTTTTTCGTCATCAACAACAATGTACCAGGTTTGATTCTCATTAAAAGTCAATTGGCCATAGATACCACTGTGATTGTGACAAAATCACGCACCCATTATAGAAAGTTTTTATTGGTTTACAATCTCATGACACATGTTGTACTCTTACTAATGCTATCAAGTATTTCTACTAAAATATCAGACGCCTGCTAAACTAGGTTTACTGATAAGTGATCGCACACTTCATGTATATTATTCTTTTTTTTTCTCTCATATCTCGGCATGGTAGATAGAGTTTGCCCATGAAAGAAAGCTTTGTAAGAAAACTTTATCTCACAAAGCATATCACATGACGTGACGTTCCAATGGCCAAACAATGATATGATGTCACGAATACTGTAAACTCTGAAGCCAAAACGAGAAAAGGCGGACGTGATAAAACTAAAACCTTTCACAACATCTTAACCGTTTTTGGGAACCACCTCAAGGAAAATGCTGAAATGTAGTTGACATAAGAGAAAAATAATCTTTCATGACAAAAGGTGTGAAACCTCGGGTTTTATAAAATTTGAAATCCCCTCGGATTATTTCCCTATATCTTACACTCCTGGTCATGAAAGGTATATATATTATTTGTTTACAGTAGACAAACCAAATAAGCAACAAAGCATATGACACAGACGGAATTATTGTCATTTTCCAGTAAATTACTAACGTGTTTCGATGTACAATGTATCCTTTTCCCAGTAAAATGACTCATATTTACATAGATCTTATCAGAACATTGCTTTCCGTTTATCACCGACCTAAGAGAAACTGTGTGGTGTTATAATTGTGTATGCCAAACAGGGAAATAATTTTCTCAATTATTGTTACAAATTGAAAGCTGAACCAAACACAACTGAAAATAATAATATTTATAACTTATTTGTTTCTTAAAATCCGGTGAAAACATAAACATTTTATGATTGATTTAACGTAATATATTTCGTTGAACAAAGTTACAACTATTTAGTGATTTGACAATTAATCATAATTCATAATGCTTTCTCAAAATTTTCCAATGACTGACAAATATCCAATATGAAATAAACGCGCATTAAATATAATTTAATATCAGTATGAAAGTTTATATATCAAACTTGATAAATGTTATCAGATATTCACAAATTCCACAAGCCATGGCATTCACATGTTTCGAAGAGACAAGTTGATGATTTCCTAAGACCAGGATGGGTCATCATTTTGTCGATACTATTAACTGAAGACTTGTTTGTGGGTGATGATGAAGCCTGCGTCATTGTGTGTGTCCTGAATGCGCCATCCCATCGTGTACAAGCCTAGATCTTCACCGACGCCTCCCTGTACCTAATGACTCGCTCTACTTTGGAAACCTTGTCTAGTCAACCGCTTGTTACATTAGTTTATGTTTATTATAACTGAGCTGTGCGTACTATGACCCCTCTATAAATCGGTACTGGTGACCCCAGTATAAATCAGGAGTGGTGACCCCAGTATAAATCTGTACTATGACCCCTGTATAAATCGGTACTATGACCCTTGTATAAATCGGTACTGTGACCCCTGTATAAATCGGTACTGTGACCCCTGTATAAATCGGTACTATGACCCCTGTATAAAACGGTACTGTGACCCCTGTATAAATCTGTACTGTGACCCCTGTATAAATCGGTACTATGACCCCTGTATCAATCGGTTCTATGACCCCTGTATAAATCGGTACTGTAACCCCTGTATAAATTGGTACTGTGACCCCTGTATAAATCGGTACTGTGACCCCTGTATAAATCGGTACTGGGACCCCGGTATAAATCATTTTGATATCACAATAGGAACTAGATCATGTTATAGAAAACAAAATATGCAATGAAGCTGATGAACAGCACATAGCACTATTTTTGCTGGGATAATTACATACACCAGTATAATACAAAGATAGCTAAACAATTACATGTAACTATAATCTAGCAAATTCGTTTAGTATCTTTAATGATTCTATGAACAATATCTAGAATACTTGTATTTATATTGACATCGGGACCTTGACATCCATAAAAGAAAAGTAGGTGCAGGTAATGGAATATTGTCACTAAAAGTGTCATTAGCTGTAGTAGGTACATATGTTTTTACATATAACTGTCTCTCCATTACAACTCACAGCCTACAGTATGTTAGTCGGGGGCTGCTCCCTAATCTTTCCTTTGTTCATATTTTGCCCCTGGTGTAATCGATTTCGAGTTCGGATTATGATTTTGTTAACGCTTCGGTATTCTCTAATTTATTATCTTACATAAAATTACAAAACAATATTAAGCTCGAGAACAGAATGACTTACGTTCTGTGTATTGGTATATTACAACGGTCAGAGTGACGACGGAAATAAGCCAGGATAAACTGAAGGGAGAGGATGCACAATGGATTTGAATGAATGGTCTATTGTCACATGAAATGACTTTCATATGTTGAGAACACGTGCGCTTCAACCCTAGCACCTGCTGAAAGTGCGTAATACTTGAATGCTAGACTGGACACGTTTATATATAATATCAATAATACTACTGATAATAATAAAGAATATGTATATAGAATGTCGGGAAAAAAACAAAACAAAGTATAGCGACGCGTCAACATAACCATAAACCAAACTCAAAATCAATCAAACGAGGGGCAAACTATATCTTTTAAAATGTACAAGAAGATAAGACCACGTGTTCCGAAGGAATGAGCGTCTTTTGCTTGCCACCCGCCATGTAGATCTAGGCCACATCCAAGACAATGTCACGTCCTCAAAGTGAGAACTTACGCATAATTTGCTATCAAAACAGGTAGCCAATGTGATGAGTTTAATATGAAAAGTAAATAAAAAAGAGTTTCTCACATAGTACCTCCTAAGCGTCTTCATTCCTTGGAGATCGCCTGGAAAGAGACGATCACCTTTTATACCGATAAGCGACTGGGTTTTCTCTACTTTAGTGCCTACTATATGCACTGTTTTAACCGTCTGGAGGTCATACAATGTATCATTAATTATTTTGTTTTGCATTATGAAGTATTTTCGACTAAAATGATTATAATCTTACTCTGTTATAAAACTTTGAAAGGAAATCTGTTATAAAACTTTGAAAGGAAATCTGTTAAAATTAGGAAATATCTACCGTAACAGAGCATGTAACTTTCGTCGGGAAATTAATATAATTATCGTACATGTTGAATTAAATGGTTTATCGTTGTTGTTTTTGATTTGTGTATACTTATTGACGGTTATTTGGGGTTTTGTGTGTGTGTGTTTTTTTTTTTTGCATATTTAGCTTCCCTGAGGTCGCACAAAGAGGAGGTAAAACATATTTGGTACAGAGCAATTAAACTATACATTCCAAATTCTCAAAATGCATGTACATAAGCGTTATACCTTTTATTACTTGAATATTCTGTTATATTTCTGTAGTTGTCCTTAACCTTAAATCATTTGTAGATGGGATAGTACTTAAAGCAATGCGTTTGAAAATGCCAGAGGCCACGATTACTGTGTAGAAATGTAATTAAACTATGCATCTTTATTTAAAGTATGCAATTTCCTAACAAGTGGAAGTAATAATACGATATAGAACTGTGACTTTTTGATCTCCAATAAAACAAAATCAGTTCGGGAGATTTTATTTTGCACAAAATAAAACACTAACAACAACATAAATAAAGAGTATTTTGTTAAATCAAAACAAACTGACAAAATGACTAGTTAGCAGATGAAGCATTTTAATTGATATGTACTAATCAATCAACCGGAAATATGATTTAGAACTTCTAGTATCTACTAAGAAACAAACAGCTAAGGCAATTTACTCTTCATTGATGCATAACAAAAATCAGAAAGACTTGTTTTGACGAATTCAATTTCAAATAACCAATACACACTAACGTAGCGTTTTGAAACCACCAGGTCATCTGCTGTTGGTACTAATGTAAATCGGATTGGCATGATACGTATATATGCCTACGATCCTTATGAAGTTGCTGGAAATTTGGGTCCCTCTCGATGTCCATATATGTACGTGTGGGCAAAGTTTGTAAGTTTAACCTCAAGAGGCACCTTCCTTCTGCACTTCACAAGCCTGTTACTCACATCTGTAAGTACGATGACGAAGCTGTATTATTCAAGCCTTTGATATAAAAGGTCAAAGTCAACGAAGTGGTCAGAGAGACACTTACCAGCAACCGATCGGAACATAAGTCTCTGCATTAGCATCACGAGAGGGTGGACAGATAATCTCTGGTGTAAACATGTGGTTAGACTTTAAGCTAGTCAGTTTATTTGCCATTGTTATTGTATCGTTAGCAAGTTGTCACTCATTACACACAAACAGAGCAAAAAGACAGTCAGTTTCCAACGACGTGCCGCCGGAGGTAAGTCTCAATCATTGATGTTCATATAAAAACGCTTACATATTTGAAAAATAATATGTGATAAATATAGTTATTATCGATAGTAGCAGGATATGTATAACGTTAGCTAGTATGTTCTGTAATTAATTGAAACTGCGTACTCAAAACGTAGTTCCTATATATATAAATATATTCAACAAAATGATAATTGTATTTTGACTAAATGATTTACCACGCACAATGTCATAATAGTAGGCGACATGTTTTGGGTGTACGGTACTTATTTCATTAAGGAGAAGTTAGGTAGTACACCATGTGAAGCCTTTGTTTCTATCGACCCAGGTATATCTCCGCCGGTATGGGTACTTACCGGATCATCACTACACCAGCGACATCGCTCCATATAGCGAGGAAATGTCCGAGGCTTTAAAGTAAGTGTTTATATTTGTGTTTTATACGTTAAACAATAAACCAGCTACCATTCCCATTGTTTTACTACAAATTTCTCGCGTATATATACAGACTTAGATTATGTGCTTATGTTTTATTTGTAATATTTAGCTGGGAAGTCTATTTACAATATTCTAAAGAAGTATAGTTGTGAGGCAAATCCTATTGACAATGACTTGATGAATATAACAAGAACTATTTTGTTAAAGTGTCTATTCATGAATTACCACAATAAGAAATGAGTAATATTCTGTATCATTAAGTGATATGAAGTGAAACGCTTTTGAGTAAACTATGCTCATCAGTGTTTACTTGTTGTGATTGACAATGATTCTCGGTTCTCATTTTGAGAAACTTGATATTTACTTGGATTCGACAAATAGGTAAATGGCGGGTGTCGTCGATAAAGCAGAAGACGCTTACTCTTTCGAAACACATGGTCTTATTACCTTGTACTTTTACAAGGGTCTCCATGTAAATCTTTCCTTTGTTCATATTTTGCCCCTGGTTTAATCGATTTTGGGTTCAGATAATGCTTTTGTTAACGCGTTCTCTTATGTATTATTCATGAACACATCCCTGTATGATTTATACATATTTTACGAGTATCTTCTTGGAACTAAATGTTTTACAAATATATAGTTGTTTCACATTTTTTTTATGATATTTGTTGATATACAAGTATTTCGGAATATCGACATTTATCACGACTAAGAAGAATATATATAATCTGACCTATACGGAAAGCGTTTGGTACAATTACTTGATGTCTTCCTTTACACGAAAATTTAAATTTAAAGTGGTATATCTTAACATGGTAACATTAGCACTGTAGCACTTTTTCTGCGACAAACATTTAAATTCAAACAAAGTTAAAAACATATACAATATACAAATGTATATGAATAAACATCAATGCTAATATAACAAAGAAATACAAATAGACATGGTATACACTTATTTAGTTTAAATGACAAAAAAAAACCCAAAACAATGAAATAATGAAATAAATTAATTTAACGATTGAGATGGAAAATTATGGCATTTTGAAATACCTAAAAATGAATCAAAACTATAAGTTAATGAAGCAGAAGACGCTTACTCTTCCAGAAAACTTGGTCTTATTCTCTTTTACTTTTACCAGGGTCGTCATGTGCATCTTTCCTTTTTATGTATTTTGCCCCAAGGTTAATCAATTTTGAGTTCGGATTATGGTTTTGTTGACATTTCGGTATTCTCTATTTTTTCTATTGGAAAAGTAAATGTCTGCGCGGTATGCTTTGTCACTTATGACGTCGTTTATTTGTAACGCATGGTCTCTTTTCATACTGTTTGTCATCTGATAAGGTTACGATTCAACAGGTAATCTGCAACTTTGAAGGAAGCCTATAAATAACTGTTCAGGTGAATCAATTCAAGGAAGTATATTACTATGTGTCAGATCATTTAAAATTTCGATTTTGTGATAAACTTTAATAAGTTTAGAACAATTATGAAACACGGTTATCTTATCTATATGATTTACTCTTTTTTGCCCGGATGTTAGCGCGTAAGGAGTCTTATATCAATTAATCGACTTCATATAAGTTAATATTATTAGTATTAACATACAATTTTGGGTAGATTCGAAGTCGATTTCTTTAAACTGGTATTCTTCTACAATTATTACAGAATTTTCCAAAACTATCTCAACCTGGCTATCACCGGGTCCATGAATCTCGAAACACAGACTGAGATGAACAAACCTCGATGCGGCTGTAACGATGTGTTCGCTGTTTGGATGAACCAGACCACCCGGGATCGAGTCAAACGATTTGCTACTTACCGGCCCGTTAACTTCAACGCACGTTAGTAGCGATAATATCACGTACATTCTCTGGGGTTTCTTTAAACAATTACTTTATACAGAGATTCTGGTATTGTTCTGGCGCCCAAATATTTACGGGTTTGCTGATTTTGTATTTAAGCGTTGATTGTTGTTGGGGTTGTTTGAAGGAGTTCAGTTTTTTTTTGTGATCATTTACGTTAAATTGGTTGGTGATTGGATTTTTTTTCTATTTACTTTTAGTCTTTCTATTTTATTCTTTAAAAATATGAATCATTTGTGTTAGGAAGTTTGGTTTAGGATACATCAAACAAACTCCTAAAAACACATATATGTCATATTCCTAGCTTTATTCATTTAGATACCAAGAGAGTGAAATCTGGTTTTAAAGAAACGAAAATATAACTCTTTTTTTATTGAAGGATTTTTAATAATGACGAAACACGTTTATTTAAGTGATCATATTATCATTCTTATCGATCCGAATGTCAGTGTAGAGAGGGCTTGTATGTTTAAATGGGTATTCTATAATAGTATTGGCGATGCGTTATATCATACGTTATGAGTGCAGTAATATTCTATAATAGTATTGGCGATGCGTTATATCATACGTTATGAGTGCAGTAATATTCTATAACAGTATTGGCGATGAGTTATATTATACGTTTTGGGTTCAGTAATATTCTATAACAGTATTGGCGATGAGTTATACTATATGTTATGAGTTCAGTAATATCATATAACAATATTGGCGATTAGTGATACTATACGTTATGAGTTCAGTAATATTCTATAACAGTATTGGCGATGAGTTATTTTATATTTTATGAGTTCAGTAATATTCTATAACATTATTGGCGATAAGTTATACTATATTTTATGAGTTCAGTAATATCATATAACAATATTGGCGATTAGTTATACAATGCGTTATGAGTTCAGTAATATTCTATAACAATATTGGCGATTAGTGATACTATACGTTATGAGTTCAGTAATATCATATAACAATATTGGCGATGAGTTATACTATGCGTTTTGGGTTCAGTAATATCATATAACAATATTGGCAATGAGTTATATTATACGTTACGAGTTCAATAATATTCCATAACAGTATTGGCGATGAGTTATACTATGCGTTTTGGGTTCAGTAATATCCTATAACAGTATTGGCGATGAGTTATACTATGCGTTTTGGGTTCAGTAATATCATATAACAATATTGGCGATGAGTTATACTATGCGTTATGGGTTTAGTAATATTCTATAACAGTATTGGCGATGAGTTATATTATACGTTATGAGTTCAGTAATATTCTATAACAGTATTGGCGATGAGTTTTACTATACGTTATGAGTTCAGTAATATCATATAACAGTATTGGCAATGAGTTTTACTATACGTTATGAGTTCAGTAATATTCTATAACAGTATTGGCGATGAGTTATATTATACGTTATGAGTTCAGTAATATTCTATAACAATATTGGTGATGAGTTAATTTATACGTTATGTGTTCATATTAAGTAACAAAGAATACATAACCATATTAATTATAATTGTTTACATGTGTATTGTAGGAAGAGGGTGGCGCAGTACGAACCTTACCTGGCAGCTGTTGAGGTTTACCAGGTCACCAATTCCGCCGTCCGTCGTCAGGTAAAACAGCCTTGATACAGATGTATAGGTGACAAAGTACTCTCGTTTTGATAGTAAATAAAGCTAAATATGTCGTACTTACATAGCAATTCAGAATCCGATTATTATTAGTTTATAGAGCTCAATCTGTCCAAGCCATCCCTATGTAGCAATTCAGAAACGGATTATTGATAATTTATCAAGCTCAATCTGCCCTAGACATACCTACGTAAAAAATCCGAAACGGATTATTGATAGTTAATAAAACTCAATCTGCCCTAGCCATACCTACGTACATGTAGCAATTCAGAAACTGATTATTGATAGTTTATCAAACTCAATCTGCTCTAGTCATGCCTACGTAGCAATTCAGAAACTGATTACTAAGTACTTTTCCGTATATGACAGGGAACGAACGTTTGAACTACTTGGATAGCTACGTGCAATTTATAATATTAGAGAGTCTATAACTGAGTAGCAATTAGAAATGAGGGATTGGCAGACTTTGTATGGCACATATTGATACGCAGGTGTATGTACACATAAACTACTTTGTGGCTAGCTTTCAAAAACAGGAAACTGTGACTTTTAAATGTAAACAGGTGCAACTTTGGATATCTGGTAATTATTTGCATTCGTTACCTGAGAGGTTAGTGCACATTATTTGCATTCGTTACCTTAGAGGTAAGTGAACATTATTTACATTCGTTACCTGAGAGGTTAGTGAACATTATTTGCATTCGTTACCTGAGAGGTTTGTGCACATTATTTGCATTCGTTACCTTACAGGTTTGTGCACATTATTTACATTCGTTACCTGAGAGGTTAGTGCACATTATTTACATTCGTTACCTAAGAGGTTTGTGCACATTATTTACATTCGTTACCTGAGAGGTTTGTGCATATTATTTGCATTCGTTACCTGAGAGGTTAGTGAACATTATTTACATTCGTTACCTCAGAGGTTTGTGCACATTATTTACATTCGTTACCTTACAGGTTTGTGCACATTATTTACATTCGTTACCTTACAGGTTTGTGCAAATTATTTACATTCGTTACCTTAGAGGTTAGTGCACATTATTTACATTCGTTACCTTACAGGTTTGTGCACATTATTTACCTTCGTTACCTGAGAGGTTTGTGCAAATTATTTACATTCGTTACCTGAGAGGTTTGTGCAAATTATTTACATTCGTTACCTGAGGGGTTAGTGCAAATTATTTACATTCGTTACCTTAGAGGTTAGTGCACATTATTTACATTCGTTACCTTACAGGTTTGTGCACATTATTTACATTCGTTACCTGAGAGGTTAGTGAACATTATTTACATTCGTTACCTGAGGGGTTAGTGCACATTATTTACATTCGTTACCTGAGAGGTTAGTGCACATTATTTACATTCGTTACCTGTGGGGTTAGTGCACATTATTTACATTCGTTACCTTCGAGGTTAGTGCACATTATTTACATTCGTTACCTGAGAGGTTAGTGCACATTATTTACATTCGTTACCTTAGAGGTTAGTGCACATTATTTACATTCGTTACCTGAGGGGTTAGTGCACATTATTTACATTCGTTACCTTAGAGGTTAGTACACATTATTTACATTCGTTACCTTAGAGGTTAGTGCACATTATTTACATTCGTTACCTTAGAGGTTAGTGCACATTATTTACATTCGTTACCTTATAGGTTAGTGCACATTATTTACATTCGTTACCTTACAGGTTTGTGTATATTATTTACATTCGTTACCTGAGGGGTTAGTGCACATTATTTACATTCGTTACCTTAGAGGTTAGTGCACATTATTTACATTCGTTACCTGAGAGGTTAGTGCACATTATTTACATTCGTTACCTTAGAGGTTAGTGCACATTATTTACATTCGTTACCTTAGAGGTTAGTGCACATTATTTACATTCGTTGCCTGAGAGGTTAGTGCACATTATTTACATTCGTTACCTTAGAGGTTAGTGCACATTATTTACATTCGTTACCTGAGGGGTTAGTGCACATTATTTACATTCGTTACCTTAGAGGTTAGTGCACATTATGTACATTCGTTACCTGAGAGGTTAGTGCACATTATTTACATTCGTTACCTTAGAGGTTAGTGCACATTATTTACATTCGTTACCTTAGAGGTTAGTGCACATTATTTACATTCGTTACCTTACAGGTTTGTGTACATTATTTACATTCGTTACCTGAGGGGTTAGTGCACATTATTTACATTCGTTACCTTAGAGGTTAGTGCACATTATTTACATTCGTTACCTGAGAGGTTAGTGCACATTATTTACATTCGTTACCTTAGAGGTTAGTGCACATTATTTACATTCGTTACCTGAGAGGTTAGTGCACATTATTTACATTCGTTACCTTAGAGGTTAGTGCACATTATTTACATTCGTTACCTTACAGTATTGTGCACATTATTTACATTCGTTACCTGAGGGGTTAGTGCATTTATTTGCATTCGTTACCTTACAGGTTTGTGCACATTATTTACATTCGTTACCTGAGGGGTTAGTGCACATTATTTACATTCGTTACCTGAGAGGTTAGTGCACATTATTTACATTCGTTACCTGAGAGGTTAGTGCACATTATTTACATTCGTTACCTGAGAGGTTAGTGCACATTATTTACATTCGTTACCTTAGAAGTTAGTGCACATTATTTACATTCGTTACCTTACAGGTTTGTGCACATTATTTACATTCGTTACCTGAGGGGTTAGTGCATTTATTTGCATTCGTTACCTTACAGGTTTGTGCACATTATTTACATTCGTTACCTGAGGGGTTAGTGCACATTATTTACATTCGTTACCTTACAGGTTAGTGCACATTATTTACATTCGTTACCTGAGAGGTTAGTGCATTTATTTGCATTCGTTACCTTAGAGGTTAGTGCTATCACATGTAAACAACAAAATGTGCTTGACCAAGATTTACATCGCGGGTGTCGTTGATCGAGCAGAAAACGCTTACTCTTCCGGAACATTTGGTCCTATTTTCTTGTACTTTAACGAGAGTCTCCATGTAAAGCTTTCCTTTGTTCATATTTTGCCTGTATTTCAATCGATTTTGAGTTCGGATTATGGTTTTGTTGCCGTTTTGGTATCGTTTTTGTCTTTATTACCAACAGGTCGGAGATAACAAGAGCATTTGCATTGTGGGCTGCAGAAACCCCATTGGTGTTTAGAGAAGTCAGCAGTAACCCCGATATTGCTATTGACTTCAATATAGGTGCACATGGTGATGGCAGTCCGTTTGATGGCCCAAGTAAGTGTCTACATTCATAGATTCGTTAAAATTCTTATCTTTAATTGTTTGTCCAGGCATCGATATTATGTAAGTCTGGTAAAGATATGTATCTCTTATATACATATATACTATCTTTATACAAAATGGATACGTCTCAAATTTCATAACGACCTACCGATATCAATAGATAAGATATTTGTGAGTTTGTTTAATGTATGACTATAACCGGGCGGTGCAGTGGATAAAACACTTGCCTTTCACCAAGTGATTAATATCAAGTTATGAATATATATTTTATTTATTTTACAACAATTATGAAACAAGCTATCCCACTTATAATAAGCATTCTTGTTTGTCCGGATGTTAGTGCTTGCTAGGGGGGTCTTATTAAGGGGGGAGAAACCGGAGTACCCGGTGAAAGCCCACGTGGTCGAGCAGGTGACCCTATATACAGTACCTTCTCACGTCCGGTCGGGGAATCGAACCCCGCCGCCATGGTGACAGGCAAGGGGGCTATCGACTGCACCATCCGACCACCCCAATGTAAGTTCAAAATTGTTGGTTTGTTGTTTCATAATTGTTGTACAAAAAAAGGGTTTAATTTTAACCGGGTTATGTTAAGGCACGTGTGGCATTATGATAAAGAAATATGTTTCTAAGATACGTAGCATTTGCATTGTATATATCTGCAGTTTTTATATAACCAATATCATAATGCTCTTTGTGTAATTATGCAAATAAAACGATGAGCACATGCCCAGCTGGTGTACATCGTATCGTGCAATAACAACATGCAGATAACGGTTAACCGATAACCCGTAAGCATACTTATCAACCTATGTGCAGAAATGAATTTACCTTTTTTATCATGTTCAGGTGGAGTGCTTGCACATGCCTTTTTTCCTGAATTGGGTACCACCCATTTTGATGATATGGAGCGATGGACAACAAACTCAACAAGAAGAGGGAATATAGACCTGTTTATCGTAGCCGCCCACGAGTTCGGCCATGCTTTAGGCCTGGATCACTCCAACGTTCGCAACGCGCTGATGTTTCCTACGTACCTCGGCTACATCCCTGACTTCAAACTAAACAACGACGATATCAGAGGGATTCGAAGCATATATGGTAAATAATAAAAAATAAACAGTTTTCAGCGAATACACTTCACTAAAAACACAATCTTTGTACATTAAACACCAAGAATCAATGAATTAAAACAATGAGGCACATGTAATGATGGTTTCGAATCGATGTTTCATCATTCTGACCTTGTGTATAATCACTAAAGTTTACCAATATTCAACATTATAATCGTGATTGAATTAGCTTGTAAAAGTTATTTGGTAAGATGTTTGTTTCATCAATAGATATAAGATAATGTGAAGACTTTAAACATGTTCATATTTAAATTTTTAGGAGGCCCCCCTACCACCCGACCGACCCAAGCACCGACTATCCCCACTGCCCGACCTACGACTCGCGCCACTCCCAGGCCGACACGCCCACCTACACGACCTACAACTGCCCGACCACGCCCAACACTACCCCCATCTCTCAACCCAGAGTGCAGGAGGACGTTCGGCGCAGCGTTTGAAGGTATTAACATCCGAGTAAAGTATAATGTCGGCAACATAAACAAAGGAGAATCATATATAACTGCTTTAGTCCGTTTTGTCTATAAGAAAGGCTTTTTAGGTTATCTTCATTTCAAATATGTACATATATGCATATTTTCTTCCGAAATATGTTTTGCGTTGTAGGGTTTTGTAGTTGAATTAGATTTTGAAAAAGTGGGAAAATGATGTATAACGTCAAGTACATCAATGTTGTCAATGTTAATTTCTACCACAATAGGCGAGTGTTATTCAACTCTCAGGGTATCAAATAATCAGTACAACTGTTGAATGGCATTGGGCTTATACGACACGTGGAATAAACTCTTAACGCATGATTGGCTGACATGGTGAACTTTGACCGTAACAACGTCACTTGCTGATTGTTTACGTCGTCATCGATTGTTGACGTCGTCACCAATATTGGCAAGAATATATACAAGATGAAATGTTCGATTCACTCCAGCTGTTTCCGACTGAGATTGTGGTAGAAAAAGGATTCACTACTCGTGGTTTTAGAATTTATTTTACTCTCGTAAACTATTTTCTAAAAGATACATTAGACACTCGTCGTGTGAAATAAATTCAATATCCAACAACTACTCGTTGTGTAACTTATATGTCAATATATCCCTGAACTATCTTACCATTGCCATTCCATTATTATCTACCATTGGTCATATTCAAAATATATATGAATGATTGAAATAATCAAATATAAGTCATATTGCATTGTTTATCATAAAGTGGGAAACTTAGTATTGATTTTAGAAGTTAGAAAATAAATAATAATGTGGAATTCTTATCATAACAAAAATATGTATTTGTTTATGCATGCTGATGTATGATGAAATAACGTTTTTTGTCAATCATTTACTCCAGAAATTGATATGTGTTTAAAACAACGAGTCTTTTTATTTTTTTCCCACCAGATGACAACGGGGATTTGCTTATGTTCCGAGCCTTTTTCTTATATCGTGTACCAGCAATTGACCCCATCACCAAAGCCAATACTGGTACTCGGGCATCCAATTTGTTTCCGCGTGTGATGTCATTTCCGGACGCAGTATTCCAGGTCCCGGGATCCACATACGTCATAAGAAGTATGTTATACATTTCTACAAATATGTTCTTACTTAATCGAGTGTTTGTTTCCTCTGACAATTAAGTAACTGTTATTGGCGATGTCGTATTCATGTTGTGACTTCCTGACAATTAGTACGGACGGCCGACTTAACTTATTTATCTGTTTACAACATTTAAACCAAAATTATTATCTACTGAACGACATTTGCATTTCGTACTACATGATATAAACTCATACATAACTACTTGTGGTTTAGTTTTACTTCTAAATTCATAACTTAAAGGGGTTTTACACATCCGACCCTACTGCTTCTGCATAAGTTTAGAAATTTTGGATTCCCACCTTTTGGCCCCTAGCATCACTGACGAGTACCAGAAGCACAACACAGCTGCCTGGCGCAGTTTAATTATTTTTTCGGCATGCTGTATCTGTTACTAAATTGAAAAGGTGCAGCATGTTCGTGTGTTACCTCATCTTTCTATCTGTTTGCTCTTCAAGACTTTAATATGTGAGTTGATGTTGATTAAACAATTACAATTTTAATCCCAAAACCACATTAGGAGATAAAATTCAAGTTTTGTTCAAGTTCTTTTATAAAAGTGTTCATCTTCAAGTATAAAACAATTAAGACAAAAAATATAATATCATTTAAGTATTCAGTGTAAAATAAATTCAAAATATTTAAGAACCCCGAAAAAAGAAAGAAAAAAAATTGTTGCTATTATAAATAATGAAAACGAAATCAAACAACTACATTGTACAACTAAAACACAAGTACAAATAGTAAACATTACTTATATACTAAATCTGCACAATATCTGACAAAGTTACTTGATGCTGTCTTTAGGAACAAGAGTACAGCAGTACTCCCGTCCCGATGGTGAATTGTTTGGCCCAAGAGTCCGGGTTGCCGACACGTGGAATGGATTAAGGGGATTACGAAGAGGAGCGAGAATCACAGCCGCTGTAGCCCTCACCCAGAACAACGTGCTACTGTTTGGACGATACAGGGTATGCTAATTCAGCTACATTCAGAATTGATAATTTTCCGTTAATTACTTGTAGCTGCATTAATTGATTTCTTTGTGTTGTTCTTATGCGTTTATCAAGTTTATAAATTCGTTTATTCTTGTAAGGACGAAACAGTGCTGTATGATGCAGTGTAATTTTTTTTCGGCATACTATATCTATAACTGAATTTAGAAGGTGCAGCATTTGTGTTATGTCATCTTTCTATCCTATATATATGTTTATGCCTTCTATTCATTCACATTTTAAGTTATATATGTAACTTATTTCCAACAGTGAAGTACACAAAAAACGATACATACGGGTGTGAATCATATCTACTATAAATAGGTTTCTGTCCGAAATTTACTTCATAGCCTAATTATCTCGTACGATCATACCCCTCTATACTCCTCTTTTTTGTTACACAGAGACGAGGATTCGTGTGGCAGTTCGATGTTTTCAACGGCGATGTTATTGAGAGCTCTATGACCCCTATGTCCGAAGCTTTCCCAGGGATACCCCCCATTGTGGACATGGCATTTTCACGTTATCCAATAGAAATCATATTCGTCGTAAGACGACAGTAAGTGACTTTAATATCAATTCCCACTGGGTTAATAACTCATGAAGATTTAATTAAATATAAACGGGGAAAAAAGTAAAATTATGAAATAAAACATTCATATAACAATATCGATAAAGCACATGTTAACATTGAACTTCTTTCACCCCCCGAAATTTTAACACTGAACGATTTTCTCTCCCATATCTTAACATTGAACGTCTTCCACCCCCATATTTTAACATTGAACTTCTTGCAACCCCATATCTTAACATTGAACGTCTTACACCCCCATATTTTAACATTGAACTTCTTGCACCCCCATATCTTAACATTGAACGTTTTTCTCCAAAATTGAACGTCTTTCAATCCCATATCTTAACATTAAACGTTTTTCTCTCTCATATCTTAACATTGAACGTTTCTCCCTCTCATATCTTAACATTGAACGTTTTTCTCTCTCATATCTTAACATTGAACGTTTTTCTCTTTCATATCTTGAAATTGAAAGTTTTTCTCTCCCATATCTTAACATTGAACGTCTTCCACCCCCATATGTTAACATTGAACGTCTTCCACCCCCATATGTTAACATTGAACTTCTTGCACCCCCATATGTTAACATTGAACTTCTTGCACCCCCATATCTTAACATTGAACGGTTTTCTCTCTCATATCTTAACATTGAACGTCTTCCACCGCCATATCTTAACATTGAACGTTTTTCTCTCTCATATCTTAACATTGAACGTCTTTCACCACAATATCTTAACAATGAACGTTTTTCTCTCTCACATCTTAACATTGAACGTTTTTCTCTCTCATATCTTAACATTGAACGTCTTTCACCACAATATCTTAACAATGAACGTTTTTCTCTCTCATATCTTCACATTGAAAGTTTTTCTCTCCCATTTCTTAACATTGAACGTCTTCAACCCCCATATCTTAACATTGAACGTTTTTCTCTCCCAAATCTTAACATTAAACGTCTTCCACCCCCATATCTTAACATTGAAGTCTTTCACACTCATATATTAACATTGAACGTTTTTCTCTCCTATATCTTAACATTGAACGTTTTTCTCTCTCATATCTTAACATTGAACGTTTTTCTCTCTCATATCTTAACATTGAACGTTTTTCTCTCTCACATCTTAACATTGAACGGTTTTCTTTCCCATATCTTAACATTGAACGTTTTTCTTTCCCATATCTTAACATTGAACGTTTTTGTCTCCCAAATCTTAACATTGAACGTCTTCCACCCTTATATCTTAACATTGAAGTCTTTCACACTCATATCTTAACATTGAACGTTTCTCTTTCTCATATCTTAAAATTGAACGTTTTTCTCTCTCATATCTTAACATTGAAAGTCTTCCACCCCCATATTTTAACATTGAACTTCTTTCACCCCAATATCTTAACAATGAATGTTTTTTTTTCTCCCATATCTTAACATTGAACGTTTTTCTCTCCCAAATCTTAACATTGAATGTCTTCCACCCCCATATCTTAACATTGAAGTCTTTCACACTCATATCTTAACATTGAACGTTTCTCTCTCTCATATCTTAACATTGAACGTTTTTCTCTCTCATATCTTAACATTGAACGTCTTCCACCCCCATATTTTAACATTGAACTTCTTTCACCCCCATATCTTAACATTGAACGTTTTCCTTTCCAAAATTGAACGTCTTCCACCCCCATATCTTAACATTGAAGTCTTTCACACTCATATCTTAACTTTGAACGTTTTTCTCTCCTATATCTTAACATTGAACGTTTTTCTCTCTCATATCTTAACATTGAACGTTTTTCTCTCTCATATCTTAACATTGAACGTTTTTCTCTCTCATATCTTAACATTGAACGTTTTTCTCTCCTATATCTTAACATTGAACGTTTTTCTCTCTCATATCTTAACATTGAACGGTTTTCTTTCCCATATGTTAACATTGAACGTTTTTCTCTCCCATATCTTAACATTGAACGTTTTTCTCTCTCATATCTTAACATTTAACCATTTTCTTTCCCATATCTCAACATTGAGCGTTTTTCTCTCCCATATTTTTTTCAGTTTTTTTCTTTCTCCAATATTTTAACATTGAACGTGTTTCTCTCCCATACGTTTGATTTTGACGAATTGGTTTGACCTGGTAGGAGTTGGTAAATATTGTAGGTTAACTACTAGTTTTTTACTTCACATACAGTTATTTTCGATGTTATCTTCCTTTAGAAAAAAGAAGTAGGTCAAACATTTTTTGCGGATGGTTAAATTGTATGTCCTTAATCAATTTCCAAACGCTTTACGACGACCAGCAACCTCTGTGTCTTTTGAAAATCTAACAAAAGGAAAAGTAGCCCTGATGGGAAACTTTCCACAATATTTAAGTCATCGTAAACCTTTCACGTCGTTGTCCTAATATTCATGTACTAAAACGTCATAGATTGATAATTTGGTGAGAATTTTACATTTTCAAAATAACTCCTTACAATAAATCTGATTAGAAAATTGTGACAATCGTAACCTAGTCAGTTTAAGCAATATCTTATTATTAAAAACAAATCATTTTAGAAAATTGTGACGTCATATACAAAAAGGTAAAACACTCAATTAGACAAATGTTCCTACTTTAATGCCACATTTGTTTTCAACAGGTACTACCGATATGACACCGAAAGTTTTGAAGTTTCCGGACCATTTGACTTCGCTCCAGCATTCATTGGAGGGGACTGTGGAGATGAAGAGATTTGATATAACCGCAGTTGAAAGTGTGATACTCAAACCTCGTATAAATGTTTTCGATATATTGACAGTGAGTTATATCAATTTAATTTTACACATGTTTTGAATGCTTTTTCAATAAATACTGTGCTTATAAATATCGTAGTTTGTTGTGCATTTGTTCAACTTTTCTATTGTAGGGTAAGCAATAGCGAGCACCATTTCCAAAAGATTTCTATCCAAAACACGATTGGTGATAATTTATCGATTTGTAAATCATCGGGAAATGTCAGCCCTTTGTGACATGTTTAAATGCTATTACGCCGAGTGTGAATACAAAGTTATGTTTAGTGGATTTTTCTTCGATATAAAACAAAGAGGACATATTGTTCTGGAATGGCAATCAAGGACACAACAGCCTCGTTTACGCTGGCTGTCTACCTCAATCAAGGACACAACAGCCTCTTTTACGCTGGCTGTCTACCTCAATTAAGGACACAACAGCCTCTTTTACGCTGGCTGTGTACCTCAATCAAGGACACAACGGCCTCTTTTACGCTGGCTGTCTACATATGTACCTCAATCAAGGACACATCAGCCTCTTTTACGCTGGCTGTCTACCTCAATCAAGGACACAACAGCCTCTTTTACGCTGGCTGTCTACATATGTACCTCAATCAAGGACACATCAGCCTCTTTTACGCTGGCTGTCTAAATATGTACCTCAATCAAGGACACATCAGCCTCTTTTACGCTGGCTGTCTACCTCAATCAAGGACACATCAGCCTCTTTTACGCTGGCTGTCTACCTCAATCAAGGACACAACAGCCTCTTTTACGCTGGCTGTCTACAAATGTACCACAATCAAGGACACATCAGCCTCTTTTACGCTGGCTGTCTACATATGTACCTCAATCAAGGACACATCAGCCTCTTTTACGCTGGCTGTCTACCTCAATCAAGGACACAACAGCCTCTTTTACGCTGGCTGTCTACATATGTACCTCAATCAAGGACACATCAGCCTCTTTTACGCTGGCTGTCTACATATGTACCTCAATCAAGGACACATCAGCCTCTTTTACGCTGGCTGTCTACCTCAATCAAGGACACAACAGCCTCTTTTACGCTGGTTGTCTACATATGTACCTCAATCAAGGACACAACAGCCTCTTTTACGCTGGCTGTCTACATATGTACCTCAATCAAGGATACAACAGCCTCTTTTACGCTGGCTGTCTACATATGTACCTCAATCAAGGACACATCAGCCTCTTTTACGCTGGCTGTCTACCTCAATCAAGGACACATCAGCCTCTTTTACGCTGGCTGTCTACCTCAATCAAGGACACATCAGCCTTTTTACGCTGGCTGTGTACCTCAATTAAGGACACAACAACATTTTTTTACGCTGGCTGTCTACATATGTACCTCAATCAAGGACACATCAGCCTCTTTTACGCTGTCTGTCTACATATGTACCTCAATCAAGGACACATCAGCCTCTTTTACGTTGGCTGTCTACATATGTACCTCAATCAAGGACACATCAGCCTCTTTTACGTTGGCTGTCTACCTCAATCTTAACTTTGAATATTAGCAGCACTTACCATAGAACTATACAACTGATATTAACCATTTCGATTTGCCGTCCTTGAACATTTCCTTTTGTGATATTTTGCCAATTTGACGAGCAAGCTTATGGCACAGGGATTCGAGAGATAAATCCAGACTGGTGAAGATTTGGAATATTTTTTATAGTCGACATTTTGGTCTCATCGAGAAACATCCTGATTTTGGTATATCTAGTGTATGTCTTTCCTGGGTCCCTACGAGGGCGCTATTGTAAAAGATGTCATTATTGTTTCAATGCCTCCTCTATGAGTCGAACCCGGAACCTCTGGCTACTAGTCTTACTCTCAACCGATCGAGCTAAAGAGAAGATATCACTAGCCGAGCGGTTCATTGTAGCGAGTATTTACAAGGGTTACGTAAGATTTAAGGATTGAAATTGCTTTTGTGATTTTCATGGATTGAATAATTGAGTTGGTATTAAACGCATTTAATGACGTTCAAAGCAATGGGAGCAAACTGTTGTACTCTTTTGGCTAACGCGTTTTTGTTTTCATGCGATGCTGAATATGTCGAGGGGCTTATCAGGACGAGTAACATAAAACCTTGCGCAAACTTTCAAATTCACTTTTAGGTATTTGACGATGAACAAGAACAGTGCTTCAGTAAGTCAAAAGCTTCCCCCTTTGAGAAATTAGACAATGGGATCCAAACGCGTTGAATGTGTTCGTGATAATACCCTTGTCAAACATTGACCAAGAAAAGTAGGAAATAAAATCATATCGCCTATCCATGATACATTGGTATTACATAGCAAATTATTGTGTCTATACATTACGTTTACATTATTTGTATGTACATGTAGCCTTGTTTAAACCGTATACGTGATTAAGTGATGAGGAGTGCGGTATCCTGTTTAACCTTTACTCTGCTATCTCTATCCACCGTACATCCGCCACATTCCCAACCTCTTAGTGAAGCACTTACCCAAGCTGACTTTACACATATATGTGATGCAGTCACGCTCTAGTGAAAATTATCAACATCTCAAGAAACATAGATGATCTAAGGTTTAGCTCCTAAACATACAATGAATAAACAAACTATATATAATCATATAGCGATTGCTGAATCTGTTCGTCAATTACACGTATGTGAACCACGCTCCTCACAAAAAAAATCAGAGAATACCAAAGCGTCAACAAAACCATAATACTAACTCAAAATCGATTAAACTAGGGGCAAAATAAGAACAAAAGACAGATGCCCTAAAATATCAAATCAATTGCACATTTGTTTGACTGCATCCAGGACTTGACAAATTCCCCACCGAATCTATACGTTACACGTATAAGTTAGGCTTAAAATCTATACGTTACACGTAAACGATAGGCGTAAAATATATACATTATACGTATAATTTAGGGGTAAAATATATACGTTACGCGTATAAATACACCATTCTATTATAATGAGTGGATTGTTATTTTATTAACATGCCTAGTATTATTCCAATTCCATTGTAATGCACAAAGCAACAGTCAATGGGAGTAACTAAGAACAATGATACTATTCTACAGAGATTCATACTGTGTGACGTGTCGGTATCTGTTTTCAAGTTGGAGATAAATACGTAATAGATGTATTATCTACATTAAATTAAGGCTAATGTTTCATAGATATAAACAATGAAACATACATTTGCGTAGAAAACGACAGTAACAATTAAAAAACAATAAATAAATCTAAGAAAAAAATCTTTCAAATCAATTTATATATCATTCTTCTTGATATACAGCTACACATACATATTAACGATAACATAACATAGTTATATAGATACATGGCTAAGGTATTTTGTTTACAGTCGTATGCATCGCCATTACGTTGATTATGTTTTGAAACATGAACAATCAACTGGGTTGTAGTAAAATGCTGGTTTGTTATTCGGAACAAAATCGTTCTACTTGATAATGATTTCCATCAGTCAGACTAAACAAGCAATTTTATATCATGACTTACATGTCAACTTGCATCAACCTAGCTATCATGACTTACATGTACAGTGTATATACAAATATGTAAAATGCATGTAGTTTATATCAATTATTATTTTTCATGTTATCTGCACATAGGGCACTTTAGTCACGCGTGACAACTTGTAATAAGTCATATTGACAGGACACTTATATAAAGTGCGGAACAAAAGAAGTGTTAACTTGGGGACGTGAGAATGATTCCGTAATCAATTCGACGCTTCAAACCGCGGTAGAGTATCGTCCATGCCAAACCTCCAAATGACTAAGGTTCGGTTCCAGTCGAGATGTCAACAACAAACATGTTCGGTAGCCTGCGTTTTGTAATGTTAACCCCAGACGATATGGGGCTTTGATAAAGAATATACTGTCTACATACTGTAGTAACACTAAACGATCAATATATGCAGCCTCCTGACTGCTTAGACGTTATCTAAAGGCTACAGATAAAGCGGTTAACTTTACGAATATTTTCTTTGAAAAAAAACAAAACTGGATGGTGTACTGGGCGATTTGTACATAGAAATGAGACATACATTTTATGTATTGATATAAACAAATACTACACCTGTTATCGCATGTTGAAGTCGGTCGATGCAGTTTTTATAGACCCCAGGTTCGCAATATCAACCTAGGCTAAATAAAGCTGAACTAGGGTCGATGAAACCATGTTATCTACCTCATCAACATATAATTATAATAGTGTTTCATCTTTAAAAAGAAGCTTCAAATATCTGTAAACTTTATGAACCGATGTATATTATATCAATTATTATCATGTTGTATATATTTGTATCCGGTTTACGCTTGAACGAACACTGCCGACTCTGAAAATGAGATCAGAATACAAAAACTCAGAATCCCATTTCAAGGTTCGGTGGAGATGTCCTTACACTTGTTCGTTTAAAGGCCCAATATACGTAACTTTCGGCAAAACTTGAAGCGAAAATCAAGCCTAATAACTTATTATATTGATAGATTTAGTTAAGATAAACTGATATTAGCAATATTCAAGATGAATTATTTCGCGGTTATCGGTACAGCAGCAGTTGAAACACGCTATTTGTAAACACGCGTCCATTTCGAACTGTCTTCTACCTTCGGTTTGTTGTTGAAGTGGGCCCCACCTGAATTATTTTCAATTCTTTGGATTTTTTTCTTAAGAGTTTCTTGTTAGTTACCGCTCAGGTTTACTTCGTTTTAGGCTTATTTTTGCATGGTTATCAACTGGATTTTTTTTCAGAATTTTTCAGAATCACGAAAATTTCCCTGAAGTTACGTATATTGGGCCTTTAACAGGAAGGATAATGTACGACGTTCTGATAACCACTACCAATGTCGTTATATAAACACCTCTCAAAATAGGAGGTATCACAGTCTTCGTTTCATTTTGCCATATTTATCATCAAATTGATGTTTTGGTTCTCTCACATGAAGATTTATATTCATAGAAATCATTGTTCATGTTTCAGCGCGCCTTTAGGGCTTTCCACATGAGAGTTTTCTCCCTTTGCGCCCTCTCCAGTACCGATCGGTTCTCCATCGCCCTCCGTGACAGGTAGGCGAGCGTGTCCTCCACAGAACCGTACGGTATAGACTTGTACACCGGCATCTTCATCTCACCTGAGGAATAGAAATCAAAAGGACTATTTTCAAATATCTATTATTCCGGGAAATATACCATGTGTGTGATACCATTTTACGAAAAAAATACATAATCAGAATTGATTTTACTCTGTGTTACTTTATGTTCTTGCGTTGTGTGTAATGCGATGAACGTGAACTGAAAACATTTATTTCGTTGCTACATATTGGGGGCCTTTAAAAAAATAATAAAGACCAGTGGTGGTAACTATTTCAAACAGTACTGCATCCTCGCCGTTCACGCTTTCGTAATATTAGCTCTAAAACCAACCTAAAACAAACTATACTTCATGCTGGCCACGTGGCAGTGTGTTATAGATGACGTAACACACACATGTGCTGCACCTTTTAAATTTAGTAATAGATACAGTATGCCGACAAAAATGAATTAAACTGCACCATACAGCCATTTCGTCCTCCTAGGACTCTTCAGGGATGCTAGGGACCAAAAGGTGGGGTTCCATAATTTCTAAATTAAGTGTTAATATGTTAAGTTAACATATTGAACATAGCAGCGGTGGGATGTTTATACCAAAGGGGGCGGGGGTGTTATATCAGCACAGTACATTTCATACAGTGTGTTGTGTTCATTTCCATCGATTTTTGCAACTCGCGACGACATATTTAATAGCTGACATAACATCATGATAAACTTGTATATAATTTGTATATAAAACAATAACTAATTCCACAGGATTTGGAGTTTGATTCACCTGATTTGCTACCTAGACACAACACTGTTTACATTATATTGGCTTACATAGATTATATGCATTGCTAGAAATCTAAATATGCAATGTCTGCTTAAGTAGTAGATAGATGTAGTTGTTTTTTTTTAAATACATGACAATTCAACGCAATGTTTAAACATTTACACCTATTCCTTCGTCAGCATAATAAACTCGGACTGGTATAAATTAGCGTATAGGCAATGTAAAAAGTCTCGGCGGATTGATCTATGCTTTAAATATGGCGCCGTTTACGCTTCAGTACGATACATATTCGATGACAGTCATTGTTTGGTTTTAACAGTATGAAACATGGAACATATTCGGCCATTTCTGCTAATTATACAATGAATGAATGCTGGAAAACCATATACCATTGATGCATATTCGAAAGTCGCCGATGGTAGTACAAACAATGGCGACTTCCTGTTGTGACGTTTGATCGCGTCACTTCCATAACAATGTGTCAATGCATGTACATATAACTGAATCAGTACGTTCGAAACGCTAGTTACTTTATCCAATTAGATTGACAGGAGATGAAGGAACAAAATAATGCTTTTCACTGCGTATTTTCTTAGACTACTAATAAATATATCGATGCAGATTCACTGGGACTGTTTTGTCTTAGCAACAACGGCTATCGTAGCGACCCGCCTCGAATGGTTTCCATCCCTTTTCCCTCCGTAGATGTAAATAACTGGATTGTTCCTCATTTTGGTTGTGTATATTGATGCATGCCCGCAGTTGGACCAAAAACATATTCACTATAAAGCACTACCGTGCACCACAGAATATGTCTACTGCCAACTGCGGGCATACTACCGCGCACCATAGAATATGTCTACTGCAAACTGCGGGCATACTACCGCGCACCATAGAATATGTCTACTGCCAACTGCGGGCATACTACCGCGCACCATAGAATATGTCTACTACCAACTGCGGGCATACATGTACTACCGCGCACCATAGAATATGTCTACTGCCAACTGCGGGCATACTACCGCGCACCATAGAATATGTCTACTGCCAACTGCGGGCATACTACCGCGCACCATAGAATATGTCTACTGCCAACTGCGGGCATACTACCGCGCACCATAGAATATGTATACTGCCAACTGCGGGCATACTACCGCGCACCATAGAATATGTCTACTGCCAACTGCGGACATACTACCGCGCACCATAGAATATGTCTACTGCCAACTGCGGACATACTACCGTATACGTAGTCAAAATGAGGTACAATCCTTAACTGTAAAATAACTCATATTTGAATTATTGTTAAAGGGTTATGATATTTTGGTTAATACGAATTACAAAAGTAGATAGATGTAATAATATAAGAACCATACTTAGCGTGAAAGTCACGTGTTCGCACATCCCAAACAGCTGTCCGAAGAAAATAGATCCACAGTTTGGACTGATCTCTAATTCTTTCATTCTGTATAAATTCAAACGTTGTATACAGTAAAGTTACAGACGGATAGAAATAACATCAAACGTTTTATATAGTAAAGATACCGAGAGGTAGAAATAACATCAAACGTTGTATACAGTACAGTTACAGACGGATAGAAATAACATCAAACGGTGTATACAGTAAATATACCGACATATAGAAATAGCATCAAACGGTGTATACAGAAAAGATACCGACATATAGAAATATTATCAAACGTTCTATACAGAAAAGATACCGACATATAGAAATATCATCAAACGTTCTATACAGAAAAGATACCGACATATAGAAATATCATCAAACGTTCTATACAGTAAAGATACCGACATATAGAAATAACATCAAACGTTGTATGCAGTAAAGATACAGACAGATAGAAATAACATCAGTTTCATACAAACGATTCCTTTGTACATTTCCTTTCAACGTACGCGTTAAAATTAATCTAAACAAATGATTGAATCTAGATACATTTATTTAAGCAGATACATACTTACCTCTGTAAGTTTTATGGTATAACCGACAAAAAAGAATAAGCGTAAATATTTATGTTATATTTTGGCACGCTATACCACGTGATTTTGTCCCTTCTACAAGTAATTGTATAAACAAGTCCTTGTTGTGATGATGCGTATTGTAATACGAAAAAATATGCTCTGCAGTATAGCTAAGCAGAATGATGTGGATGGATTGTTAATAAAACAATTAAAAAACTGGTCTTTTTTTCAAATCTATTTTTGTTATTAATATCTTTATTTAGTTTAATACCCTTTGCTACGCCTCAACCTCCTAATGTTTTCAAGAGCGAGGTAATCATGTATATCAATAGTTACATTCAACATAACCGAGATAAAATAACCATTTAGTATTTCTGAGTTTTTTTTTTTTTTAATTTCAATGACAATTAAGTAAATATCTCATAATTAAGCAAATACAGACTTCGGTTTTGGGCAATCGATACATGTGTCGCACAGCAAATAATTCTGATACCAATCTTCTGTTCTCTCCTTCCCTTGCAAGTTTTAAACTCCTACTAAATACAGATATATCTACAGATAATAAAATTGTAACTACTTTTAAAACTGAAGGTGACAGAAGGGCAAACATGATTCTTTCCCAACATCGCAATTATTCTAGTAATTTAACTTTTGACTTGCATCATGACCATTTAACTGATAATCCAACATGTGCTTGCTCCTCAGATCCCGAAACAGTATCTCACTACTTTCTTGAATGCCCTCTTTAAAATGACTTGCGATTTAATCTTCTTAATTCCCTTACTAGTTACAACATTGAACATGATCATGTAAATATTGAAACCCTATTGTACGGATGTTCAAATTGTGATGGCAATACAAACAGGCAGATGCTTAGTAATATCATTTATTTCATTGGAAAATCCAAACGTTTTAAACTTTATCTGATCTCATATGCCATAATAATAATGACTCATCTATAATACTTGATCATGAATGAAGTTTAATGATATACAGAAATGTAGACCCTATTTGTTTATAATTAATTAACTATAAGTTTAATCAATTATATATGAATCCTGCTGAGCATTGATGTTGGTGTGTTCTTCCATTCTCTATTAATTTACTTTATTTGATTTATATATGAAATTTTCAAAATGCAATCTGAATCATGAACTAAATTTAATGAAATTAATATCTGTCAACAGTTCTGGCAGATATGACCAGTGTACTTACTACACATATGGACATTTGGTCAATCTGCCAGGTAACTGAATGATTTGTTATGTATATTTTATGTTTGCATGCAATTAACTATATTATTATTATGATGCTAATTACAATATATATGTTTGGTGAGAATGTTGTGTGTGTGTATGTCTAATGTATGTTTGCAAAAGTATACTTGTTAATCAAATATGTGTTACCTCCCTTTGAATGTTTTCATTTCACTATCTATTGCTTTAATTTATCTTTTTTGCTCACCGTGTGCAAAACCACCAAAGGAGATAATTAATATAGGCAATGCCTGATATTCGATCCCTTTGACAACATTTTCCACCTTATTTTGTCATTAAAATTTGTTGAAATGAAAAAAGTGATGATGGCGCATACTGCGATTTTATTTTATTAAGGTATACTTCAGATATGTGTATAGTTTCCCAATTTTGTCTTAGCTCTAAAAATCAGTTGCCACGAAAAATGTAACAATTGTTACATTCTTCGTTGCATCAAACTTACCGTTTGACAGCTTTAGACACAGTCGTTTCGTTGTGGCTGGCGATAATGGCGGATGACTTTTCTGGGTTTTTAGCGATGTTGTCTAGCATGACGTACATAGCTCTATGGTAGGTGTCTGACGTAGCCTGGTGGGAGGGGTTGGTAGGGTCGGGGTACCCCGCCCCCCGGGATAAACACCGCTCCTTGTCTATGTACGCCCCACGCACTAGCTTAGTGCCGAACCCGACCCCGTGACTGTGTATGTAGGACAGGTCTGTTTTCATGTAGTCATCCATGCCCTGAATCAGGAGGAGAATATCTTTTACTATTTCTGTTTGCACGGAATATAAATGTAGTTTTATCAAACACATCTGCATTATCTATAGGACAAGTAAATGTAGTTTGATCAATAAAAAAACGTTTCTGCTACAATGAATGACTGAAAGACTAGGATTAAAATCGGTGGATTTCGGAGTATGTCCTTAGTGAAGCTACTCTTGTGTCAAATAGAAAATACGCAAAGATGACACAAACGTCGTTTCAACTATTTTGACATGTAGCTGCACAATGTAATGAGAAACTGCAAGCTGCTTCTATAAAACATGGGACGATTTCTAGCGTCCACTTTATCTTTTCACTTGTCATTTTGAAGGGAACGTATTCAATAAGTGTGATACGCACAAGAGTTACCTCCCGTCAAATGTTAATATTTCTTTATTTTTGTTTGTCCATAAAGCAAATATTAGTATGACCGCATGAAAAATGAAAAATGTATTTCACTCCTTATATTTATATTTCCAAATGCTTGGATTTTTATATGCAAGCATATATTCTTGTTTGATTATACCTGGGGGCAGCGCAGCAGCGAAAACATATTGTTTGTTTAATTTATTGCGGGGAATGGATAATAAACGAAATAACAGCAGGGCAATAAAACAATAACAAAACAATCAAAAAAATACAGAAGGCCTGGTTACATTTACAAAACAAGTTTTATGGAATCTAATTAAAGCTTATCCATATTAGCATAACAAAACAAAATCTCTATCGACGTATATGCCACGGCAGAAGTGAACCCAGTACGCCATCTTTTACGTCACTGACTTAAGTGGTTAAGAATATGCTTAAGTCTGAAAACTATGCTTAGCAGATTGCTTTTTGTACTTAGCATGTTGCTTATCTCACTAAGTGGAATGTATAAACTTTCTTATAACCTAAGCATATTCTTAACTTTAAATAACCTCTTACCCTGTCTTAAATCTTTAAGCAACATGCTTAACTTGGCAAAATGGCCGCCGCTAATGGATAGCATAACTCACCTCAAATGTTCGCATGGGTGTTATGATGGGAAAAGCATTTTAGAGACAGGTTTGATTCGCTCAACATCTTTCATGCATTGAAACTTTATCTGAGATTAAGTTTTGATAGGCGAGGGCATTCTTTTTATATTTTGTTTCGCTAAAGACGATATCGAGCCTGCAACGGGAAGAAACTAGCCTGTGTCTAAGCTTACCTCATCATACGATTGGAATTAATGCAACTTTGAAGCAATGATAATTTAATGTCGATCTGACCATCGTGTCTATGATAACCCAGAGAGTTACAAAACCTTTAAACAATCGAACTGTTGTTATGCGATTTAAACTTAAAATGCTTTCTCTTTCACTGTCGAGACGATCAAAAAGAGTACTCAGTAGGCCTACTGAGTAGGCCCTAAACAAATTTGTATGCAATTGCGAGAACTGATGGTACACATATTCGCATTAAACGAGCCAGAATTTGTAAATAGCAAACATCTTCACTAAATAAATGTCCAGATCTGTGAAGATGCAAGTTTATGCATTCTAGACTTAGTTGTTAGATGGACAGGGCCAGAATTTTCCGTGAAAATGGCCTACATGCATTTGTGACTAGGATTTTCGAGACGAGAATGTTACCGGTTAAATCATATGTACTTGCCTACAGCGGTTATCCATGTAAAAACAGGCAATTGACGACATACCAAATCACACAACCTGGACCACATACACGATACAACAGATAAATGCTCCTAGTTTGTGTTTATTTTCACCAGACAACTCGTTTTCATCCGTGCGATCGTTGTCAACAGTGTTGAAGGTTTTCTCAAAAGGGGACTAACCCTAATTGCAAAGAGTGCGGGGCTCAAAACGGGGACATTCTATAAGCACATATTGTATAGCTCACAGCACTTTCCAAATTTTAATTAAACACACATTCAAGAACTTATATTCATGAATTAGTTTATTATGTGTTTAAAATGTTTTTAACCCACTTTCATATTTCCAAACACATATTTGATTGTAATTATATTAATCCAAATAAAAAGACATATTTTTTATCCACATATGAAAAAAATATATTAAAATTAGGAACAAATAAATAAATGAAATGAAGTTAATTATTATATACAATGTATATATCTCACCATAAATCATTTCATTAGGAAATAAAATTAAAAGTTTTTTTCAATTAGTATACATTGATAGTAACTGACATGAAATGTCTGAATTACCACATCGTTGTGCTTATCAGTAATGATAAAATTGCTAATAAGTTTAAATACAATTTATCATAATATATTGTAATTTTTGAATATGGTTTGTCATGCACTTAAAATGCATTGAATGAACTGCAATGAAAGTCAAACGTACAGGTCCATGTGGTTCAAAAATATTAATTAATCAAAACCGAACACTAATGATTTTATTTAAGTGAAGTGCTTAGAGTAATATTACTGATTACTGAGGAGACATTTAAACAAAAATATTCAAATCTCACTAAAGTGTAAAATTAGTGTAGGTTCAAAACTAGCTGTAACAAATTGTCATGTCCCTGTGGTCGCTAAAGCTAATAGTACATGTATGTAAATGGTGATACTCCATTTGTCGTCCATCGGCGAGTTATCGTCGGGTAAACTTGAAGTCACTCCCGATCGATTAGGTTGAATATTAATAAACAAATACATAATAGACTGTAGAAGCGTTATCCTTAATCGTTTGAACTGTCATTGATTCAGAATTTCATGTATCATATAGAGGCAGCGTCCTTGTCCGTGTAGTTATTTTGCATAATTCTTAGTCGTTCTTTGTTAAGCAGATCGCAACCTTCTTAAAGTACTCGTTGCCAATGACGTTACATACCATTTCCCGTACTTTCTGTTAAAACAGGGGCACTTGGATTAAAATACGTGTTCTGTGTTTTTTGTCTTTCAATTCAATAAAACTAGTTTAAATGACATCAGATCCAGGAGTGTTGTCAATGCTTCAAGTACACTTTAACGTTAGCCGTTTGCAAACAACTTTGTCATGATGTGTGGAAAAAACATTTATTTCTTCGATCGGGATCCAATAATTTAGATTGTGATCTGTCATAATTTGCCTCTCAAAATTCGTAGATATGAGTAAATCGTTCTTTTGTGAAATAAATGTTTTTTCCACATATCATGACAAAGTAGTTTGCAAACGGCTAACGTTAAAGTGTACTTGAAGCATTGACAACACTCCTGGATCTGATGTCATTTAAACTAGTTTTATTGAATTGAAAGACAAAAAACACAGAACACGTGTTTTAATCCAAGTGCCCCTGTTTTAACAGAAAGTACGGGAAATGGTATGTAACGTCATTGGCAACGAGTACTTTAAGAAGGTTGCGATCTGCTTAGCAAAGAACGACTAAGAATTATGCTTAGAAATTTTATGCAATGGAAACTAAGCAACTTGCTTACTAAAGCAGATTAAAATGATACTTAAGTATAAATTTAAGAAAATACTTAGAGTTTTTTTGCATACGAGCCAAGGTCATCACTGTTATTTAAGCAATGGGAAGTTAAACCACACGTTGCTATTAATGGTTCTCATCAAAGGCAATGTGTTTTATTGAACCATAACGGTATTTGCTAAACCATTCATTATTTATATTTACACTTTGATAAAATATCAAGTGTTGACAGCAATGAACATAATGACATCACAATTGAAATTCCGATTTGAGAATACAGAGCAAATGCAAATAGTAATATTATGTTTGTCATTGAATCCATACCAAGGAATTGTAAACAATGTCATTTCGCCATCCGTTCATATCGTTCACGCTATCGTATGGGTACATTGTACAATGTATATCTCGCTTACCTCAACATTAAAAAACATTCTGATGTGCCTTTGGTTGCCACTGTACTGTTTCGTCCGTTCTTACCTTGAGGTAGTTCTGGTAGGTGTAATACACCAATGTCTTCTGTCCGTTACACACGTGTACGGGTACGTCCGTTCTTACCTTGAGGTAGCTCTGGTAGGTGTAATACACCAATGTCTTCTGTCCGTTACACACGTGTACGGGTACGTCCGTACTTACCTTAGGGTAGTTCTGGTAGATGTAATACACCAATGTCTTCTGTCCGTTACACACATGTACGGGTACGTCCGTTCTTACCTTGAGGTAGTTCTGGTAGGTGTAATACACCAATGTCTTCTGTCCGTTACACACATGTACGGGTACGTCCGTACTTACTTTGAGGTAGTTCTGGTAGGTGTAATACACCAATGTCTTCTGTCCGTTATACACGTGTACGGGTACGTCCGTACTTACCTTGAGGTAGTTCTGGTAGGTGTAATACACCAATGTCTTCTGTCCGTTACACACATGTACGGGTACGTCCGTACTTACCTTGAGGTAGTTCTGGTAGGTGTAATACACCAATGTCTTAAGTCCGTTACACACGTGTACGGGTACGTCCGTACTTACTTTGAGGTAGTTCTGGTAGGTGTAATACACCAATGTCTTAAGTCCGTTACACACGTGTACGGGTGTGTCCGTACTTACCTTGAGGTAGTTCTGGTAGGTGTTGTACATCAATGTCTTCTGTCCGTTACACACGTGTACGGGTACGTCCGTACTTACCTTGAGGTAGTTCTGGTAGGTGTAATACACCAATGTCTTCTGTCCGTTACACACGTGTACGGGTACGTCCGTACTTACCTTGAGGTAGTTCTGGTAGGTGTAATACACCAATGTCCTCTGTCCGTTACACACGTGTACGGGTACGTCCGTACTTACCTTGAGGTAGTTCTGGTAGGTGTAATACACCAATGTCTTCTGTCCGTTACACACGTGTACGGATACGTCCGTACTTACCTTGAGGTAGTTCTGGTAGGTGTAATACACCAATGTCTTCTGTCCGTTACACACGTGTACGGGTACGTCCGTACTTACCTTGAGGTAGTTCTGGTAGGTGTAATACACCAATGTCTTCTGTCCGTTACACACGTGTACGGGTACGTCCGTACTTACCTTGAGGTAATTCCGTTAGGTGTAATACACCAATGTCTTCTGTCCGTTACCCACGTTTACGGGTACGTCCGTACTTACCTTGAGGTAATTCCGTTAGGTGTTGTACACCAATGTCTTCTGTCCGTTACACACGTGTACGGGTAGATTTACTGCTGAGGTGTACAAAATCTGGCTTAAAATGAAACACCGGACACAAGGTGTTTGCAATTAGTATAACCGTACCAATAGTAATTAGTTAGCGGTAATTAGTTCGCGCGGGGTTCATAGGTGGTCAATGGGGCAGTGATCTAACGATAAGATTAGGATCTATCAAACAGCTTCCACATGTCGATCAGGGTGTTAGAGGAGTAGAAATGTAATTGCAGTCATCTTCAGAGCGTTACATATATGGTAAACTCGGGAGGGGATTGCACTTTGCACACGACCCTCTAGATTCTGGGAGGGATAAAAAGGGGTTTGGTATAAGGGATGAGGGAGAGCGATACAGACCACGGGAATGGACGGACCGACAATAACTAACACCTGGAGGAACCGATGAATAAAACTACAGAACTTACCAACAACACTTTGTCACTCTTGCTTTGTTAACGTCCGTTCTTACCTTGAGGTAATTCCGTTAGGTGTAATACACCAATGTCTTCTGTCCGTTACACACGTGTACGGGTACGTCCGTAATTACCTTGAGGTAGTTCTGGTAGGTGTTATACATCAATGTCTTCTGTCCGTTATACACATGTACGGGTACGTCCGTTCTTACCTTGAGGTAGTTCTGGTAGGTGTAATACACCAATGTCTTCTGTCCGTTACACACATGTACGGGTACGTCCGTACTTACTTTGAGGTAGTTCTGGTAGGTGTAATACACCAATGTCTTCTGTCCGTTATACACGTGTACGGGTACGTCCGTACTTACCTTGAGGTAGTTCTGGTAGGTGTAATACACCAATGTCTTCTGTCCGTTACACACATGTACGGGTACGTCCGTACTTACCTAGAGGTCGTTCTGGTAGGTGTAATACACCAATGTATTCTGTCCGTTACACACGTGTACGGGTACGTCCGTACTTACCTTGAGGTAGTTCTGGTAGGTGTAATACACCAATGTCTTCTGTCCGTTACACACCAGCATCATGGCCAGAGATAAGAGGTTGAGGGCGGGGTTAATATAAGTGTACTCCGCGTCTACCATAACGATAACACCCTTGTCTACAGCAGCCTTCATTAACAAAAATAGAATACTGTACGTTACGTGTTACAGCGTTTGTTAGAAATGTAAGGAACAATGAAGTGGTATGGGAATCTGTATATGAGAGGAAAGAAGAGCAACATATACAGAAGATTTATTACAGAATGACATGGTCAGGCGTGTGTTAAATCTCATCGGGGAATCAAATCAAGGCAGTATTGGTGAAGTGCAAGTGTACAAGCCACTGCACGCCGAAAAAGAATAGACAAATGTTCTTGATTAGCTAATTAAATTGCCGTAGAAATTATATACAAGAGGATCATATGCCTAAACGGTCATCTGACTATAAAGAAAAAGTCACCTATATAATTTTTGTTTTGGTTATTACGAGCCTATTTAAAGATATTAACATATTTGACCCCTGTGACTTTGGAAGAGGGTCAATGAACAACTTACATGTAGCATCCGTTCATCCAATCCATCAAGCTAACAGCGAAATGTTAGTCTAACGAAAATCGATGAAATTATATTTAGGTAATGTCCTCTACATATGGAAATAGAAACAGGAGTGAGGTACATTGTACACAAACTTGAAGACAGAAAAGCGCCCCTTCCGATAATGTGATCCTTGACGAAAATGTTCGAGGATAACCGATAAAATTGTTTTAGGTATTGTCTCAGGCTAGTGGTATATAATGGTAATTTTAAAAAAAAGAGCATTGACGTCCTTTATGTTAGCAATATCCATGTGTCAAAACTATCTACTTCGTGCCAATGCTATTGTAATGTATTCATCGCGACATTTTTACTGGAGTCAGTTAGTATTCAATTTTCGTTATCGGAATCATATGCGTTGAAGTACTTGTTCGCCGTAATATGGACTATTTTAACGGAATAATTGTGAGGAGACAAGATGAAGTACCTCGCATATTTTCCTGAGTCGTGACAACCCCCTGTGTAGCTCGCCCGTCTGCTCCTCGGACAGAAATTCCAAGGACACCTGAAACAAAATTCTCCTCCATAAGATCGACAAACTACATGTAGTTGTGAAAATACAGTAAGAAAGTAACGTCCTCTCTAGGTTCGATGTGCCTGTTTCCGAAACTCTTGGCTGAACACATAAGTTGAGCACATCGTCAGTTCTGACCCAAATAAATATTCAGGCATATCAATCACGTCGTTAAGGTAGCATTCCCCTGTCCCAATGGTACCGACATATCGTTCATATTAACTGTTCAGCTCGTAAATCCTGGTAACACACATTATTTCATAATTGATTTATGTAACATAGCTTGATATTTTGTCCTTAAGGAGGCTCGACCCTTTCGCAATTAACCGCTAGATTTCGTTACAACTTTCAAATGTTGACTATTCTACCAGGTAGAGATGATTTTGTGAAAATCTAAGCATTCCTATGACTTGTTTCATTTTTGGTAAAAAACACCAAAAAATGATTTTTCTCAAAATTAAAGGTTTTTTCTATTTTTTTTTCTTGTGAATGTTGTTGAAAATCACAAACATACAATAAAATAAAAAAAAAAATCAATAGCTACCTCAAAAATATTTTATTTGTGGGAAAATGGACAACGCGATTGTTACAAAGTGTGTTTTTTTTATATCTGTCAAATTATTTACATACCATATAGTTACATAAAGCACAAGCAAAAAAATTGAATCAAATATTACAGACAAGCTTTTTATGCTACTTATTGAAAACTAAATGTAAAACTGTGTCTAGGGTAGGTTGTCTCCGTTGATGCTATTAGGAAGTTTTTATAGTGGGTAGTATTTTTACATAACATACATACTGTGAATACGTACAAGCCTAAATCATTTTAGAACATAACAACTACCGGCGTTCTGTGTTATATTTCAACAACATAATAGTGCATATATAATGACACCAGACACAGCTGTTGTGCAAACTTTCTGCCAACACGGATAATTCTACCACTCGCCGACTCTCTCTCCAGTTTGAGAAAACATGGCCAGTTGAACCGGTACTATAGGCCTACCTTCCGATTCTGTTTCTATACGGTTGCCGTCGCTGTCAGTGTTCGACCATGTGTCGATATACATGTAGTGTACATCTATTTTTGTTGTTGTTTTGCAATAGGAGTGGTCGTGACAATACTTTATTTGCTCGTAATCTTGAGTTGAAGACTTGAACCGTTCCCTCTCATCTCGCCATTGTTGACATCGCGACAAATCACGGTGTAGAACGAATTTGATACCCCGTTATCAAATACCAGGTACACAAATAGGAAGCTACGTCACCATAAAACGAGAATCAAAACTTGTGTATTACGTAGGGTCGAGCGTCCTTAATAAGACGACCCTAGGTACGGCGATGCCTCTGGAGCAACCTTAGTGATAGGTCGATTATTTGTTTTTCTCACATCTTTCAAACATGCGCACTGATTTATCAGTTACGAGCTGATTATGACGTCATATCTGATTGTATCTGTGATGTCATGATAATGTTGCTGTTTTCGTGCTATCTGTAAACCTAATTAAGTCGAATAAAAGCAACAGACCTCATATTAAGCATTTACTTTGAAAATCAAAATATTGGACAACAATACTATAGAGATCTAGGATCGTCTACGAACTAGATGTTCGGAAAAAGAAGCTCTGTGGTTCTTACTCATCACAATGATACCAGCGTTTCCTCTTATTTACCTGATCGTTGTGTACAATCGCTTTGGCTATTTTCTCGACCACGTGACCTGCCTTGGATGGGTGTGGCACATGTGTGGATATCACTTCCTGTTCAACAAATATGATGGATATGCAATTGTACCCGATTAAGTCGGCAGTGATTCCGACATAAGGCCTTTAAAACAAACACACAAACTGATTGAGCTTTTTTTTTTATTATTACTAGAATTCTGGATATTGGACACGCATTATATTATTCACAGTTATCTTTCAAACAAAAACGCATTTTGAAATACTAAAAATCGTTTTTTCTTAAAATAGTCACTCTTTTTGATGATTTTTTCTACATATACAATTCCCATGTATGATAGTCTAATGTTGGTAAGCAGGCATTCCCCGTGCTATAAAACATGTGCCACATAATGTAGCATACAACCTTTTGTGACGACTAGTTTGTCAAATCAATGTCTAAGATCATACATAGCAAATCACATGTTTTACGTAAAATATAGCAGATATTCTTTTCTGATAAGACAAACAAAATTGCTTTATGTGTAATTTAAGGTAGCATATAGCAATTGATTGGAAGCACACCTTTATTTGTAAATAATTATACCAATCGCAAGCACATTATGACAAAAATAGTGTACACTATTAACTCTTATACAAATTACAAACTCAACATGTTATATCACCAAATCCATTTATAGGTAGACCATTACCTGACCTCTGACCTCATTGACGAGTTGTCGCAACGCATGACGTATTTTTCCCTTAACTCTCACACACAACTTTAGCAGTAGAGGTGCATACAAACCATATGCCAAGTAGAGCTATATTTAAATATCAATGACACAAAACAACAACAAAAAATAAGATAACAAAAAGCATACAAGTTTGAGAATGTTATACTCTCTCTCTTTCTTCTATAATAGCGTGTGTGCAGTTAACAATATGTAGAAAATTATGTAATATCACGTTTTAGACACTTATACATAATCACGAATCTTCATTCTGTGTTTTTTTTTTTTTTTATTATATTCAACTTTCTGAGTGATGGAAAAGAATTAACTACTACTCACGCAAAGTTTAGCCGGTAGAAGAGCTGTGACTTTCACTTGCATCATGGGGTGAGGGTCATCAAGTCCGGAAATGACGTGCAAGCACTCAAGAACAGCATTCACATTTCGATCGTACTTCCGGTCAGCTTCTCTAGAAAAACGAAGGCATAGTATTGTATGTGATTTTCAACGAAACATGTTGTTCATTAAATTAATTTCAAGACAAACTCGATTCATCACCCAACGAAATCGTACAAACCAAGTTCCAACAAGTTTACGTAGCGAAGTTCTATATTTGTTTTCTGATAATTTAAAACAGAATCAATCGTCAACAGTGAATTGGCCATACATGACGTCATCCGTGGTATCCTCTTCCATAGAAACCGCCACTAGAGGGCCTATCCCGGTGTCGTGTAGGCGTGCTACTGTCTTCCGGAGTGATTCGGGACTGTCTCCGCCCACAAACTGACCATACACTGTACCCTTGGCTATTTTGTCGAACAGTTTCCCGCCAAGTAATTTACGACTGGTATTCATCAACTGAAAAGTATTGCAAAATGTGTTTACTTTTTAAAACCTTTTCCAACAGTAGTAAAACTTTGTATGACAATGAGCTATGCACAAGTAACTTTGTTTTCGTACTTTTTGAAAACATGCTCACGTGAGTGTATTGTGTGTTGCAAGCAACACCATTCCCTAGTCAACATCAACATACAAATCATTTTCCATAAAGAATAATGAACGACAATCTCTTCTCTATAAACAGGCCTTGCTCTTACTATTTCATAATCAATATACCTACACACGATATTAGGGAGGGTTAAATGATCCTTGTTTCTGTATACTGTATCTATTACTTAATTTAAAATGTGCAGCATATGTTTGTGCTACGTCATCTTTCATGATAGGGGAAGGCAGACACTGCTGGTGGATTGTTTAGTCCCCGAGGTTTGCTGGAGCCTCCATAGCCACAGTTATCTCATTTGAGTAATGGCGCGGTACACATTATTAAATTAAAAAAAAAAACCAGCATATGTGTGTGTAACGTCATGTTTGATACAAGCAGTAACTGTACCGAATTATGGTTTTTATATCATCCTACTGTGAAGACTAATTAAAAACACTGTTCATGCTTTGCTAGAAAAGAAACAAGAACGAATTCGAAGCAGTTCTGCGACAGAAGATTTGATATGTTGACAATGTTGACACGGACACATGAGTGGTGGCATGTAATAATCGGGGCAATATCTCTCCCGAACTTTATTTAGTTTTTGATTTAAATACAACATTCTCTAATACTCAATAGCATCATATAAAACGATCAAAACAATTCTCAAGAGAGAACAGTTAGTACATATTTGTATTATAGTTTCTGTATCACGCTCACTGGCGGCTAATATCTAACTGAATCGCGTATTATAATTTGGACTTTCAAATACTTTATCATATCGTTCTGAGGATGACTGTAGTAAAAGTCGTATCTTACCATAGAATTATGTTTCTGTGACATTGACCGCGATCCATGCAGACTAATGAGGCACTCATCAGTAGTAGTATTGTTCATAACATCTACAGAGGACGCAACTCCAAAATGGCGGTACCAAGTTATTCCAAATGGAGCTACGTCCTCTCCAGTTAAGCAGTTTAAATAAAAAAATAGATTCAATTCAATACAGAACAAACCAATGATGTGCGCAACATGTATTACCCGTTGCATCTGTTCTTGACTTCCATTTCATTTGACCTTATCATATTAATATATGTCACACATTCTTATATAGCATCTGTACAAGGCCACCGTGTCACATAAACATACGCACGGCTTACCTGCTTGTTACCCCGTAAAATCTGTTATTTTCAGTTCATAATAATGACTAGAAAATAAACTATATTTGACTATAGACGTGTACAGGGGTCCTATATGTTACAGATGAGTGGATCCTTATAACAAATACATAACACAACACCGACTGTTATAGTGCAGTGTGTATGCAGCCGTGCATCATATACAATGTAGGTGCTAACTAAAGTAAAACATGACCCATAAAACATGCAATACCCACCCTAATGTGTAATGCCCTGGTAAGTTGTATCCAAGGACTCTGATCATCACGAATCAGAATATATCTGTGTAATTAAGATACACTATTCACTGTATATTTGTATAACTTGTACACGCTATTGTAATTTCAAAAACAACCTAATAGATACGCTCAGTAGCTATCCTCAACGAATAGTAACAATATTTTTGACTGAATTTTATATTTACTTAACATCACCTTAGGATGTTTCTTTGCTGATTTAGTAGGACCTTCGGCGTCCGATCAGCCGAAGGAATTATATACAACATTTAGCATTTAAATCTAAAATTGTTTCATGTTTTATGTATATTCTGTTTATGTGATGTAACGTGTATTTTATGTGTCTTGATAAAGGGGCGGATAGCCTAGAAAATTTTACAATATTCAATCCCTACTGTCGCTATTAGGTGCAACATTTGTGTGTGTTACGTCATCTTTAGTAGTGTAATAATAATAATAATATACAACATTTATATAGCGCTCTATATAATTTGTAAAATACTCTAAAGCGCTTCACAACATGTAGATAACAATTTGATACTTACACTGCATAAATAAAGAAGTTATTACAATCTAAGCTAATGTGATAATATAAAAATTTGCATATAAATACGAACTACATCTACTGTAGATAAACAAATGTCAGTATATACATGACGTCTAAGTTGTCCCTAATATGCAGACGTGAAAAGGTACGTCTTCAGAAGTTTCTTGAATTTGGCCAGAGTATTTGTTTTTCGGATAGCGGATGGTAATCTATTCCACAACGTGGCCGAAACTTTCCCAAAACACCGGTTTCCATAGGTCACAGTACGAGATTTTGGGACACACAACAATGATTCTGTCTTCGACCTCAGTGATCGTGACGGCTGATACAGGGTAACTAGCTCCCGTATGTACTGGGGAGCTGTTCCATCAAGTGCCTTGTATGTGTATACCAAGATTTTGTATTGTGACCTGTATTGCACAGAAAGTGTCGAATTATCATATCTATGTGTATGAGGTCGACATACCTCCAAAGACTATCAAGAGACCGCGAGCTCCGCATCGACTGATATATAAATACACTTTAAATTAAAATGAAGAAGTAAGCCTTACTGTTCTATTTAAAAGGATGTTAAGTGAGCCATGTAAGTGTTTTATAGTAAATGAACAGGATCAATATATGTTACTACATGCATACTACCCGTTTTAAATCAAGTTTTTAGATAAGACTCATTCCACGTTGTGAAATCTAGGGTGATTACTGCATCATTTAGGGGGCTTGTTGAAACTGAAAAAGCCATCTGAACCTACCTTTAAACTGCTGTCGACGACCCGATTGTTGGCGCATAGCCTGAGGATAGCTATTGATCGGGCTAGCTCAAACCTGGACATAGAGCGGAACGCCTTTCTGTAGTCGTCGAAATGAATATCGTCAGAACCATTTGTAAGTTCTGTCTTCTCTGGAAAACCTGCCGCTGCAGAAAATTCAGCACTTATTTTCTCAGAACTGTGAAAGGCTCGAAACAAATGATTTACACAAGTCCCGTTGAGTGGTCCTGCTCGGAAAACACGCCTGGAAATAGCTGACATTATGAACGTCTTGATATTTTTACCCACTTTTATTTAATTTAATATGTTTCAGCTTCAATGTCACATGCGTAGGGATAGAGATGTAGCATATTTCTGGCATGCATCTGTGTGACCCTGGCTGGCGGTTTGACTGGATCAGACTGGTGTATATCAGGTATCTCTGTCTTACCTTACTGAGTAAACACACCTATTCTAGCTTATACTGGATACATTTACACCATTGTGAAACGTACGGTAAACAATCAAACTAGGATGAATTTATTGTTTGGAAAGGAAGTCGACATGGATAAATCGTGTATTTTTTCACAAAAAAACCACCATAATTTAAATACCAAAACTAACTGGAGCAGGAAGTAAAACCATTCTTCGTGTTTTCATTAATTGATTCGCGATATCATTAATGTCAAACACAAACCATTTACACATGGGCACATGTAAACAAACTATTTTTTCCGTATATCTTGATTGTACTACATGTGCATACATATTACAGTCGATTTTGTGTAATACACAAGGTAAATTGTAACAGCAGGGAAATGTTTTATGATACACTACGTACCTACGGTATATGTTTCGGTATTCCTATAACCACTATGAAATGTAAATGTTTTGGTAGCCCTATAGCCACGAGAAGACCGTGCCTACCTGGTGTAGTATTTCTGGTGTAGATAATCAGACTTTTCCAGGCAATCTGAGACAAGAACAATATTTATAAAGTAAAGTATGACAAGGTCTTCAAGCGTTCAGCTGACGACTGAGTTATATCGGGTAGACTTTGGTTACACTGAATACACAAGGGTTTGTTATTTAATACACCGGGACTTGGATAGGATTTTATTACCATCTATATACTGCTTTACACTACCCTCTGGTAGCATGATAAACTAAATATCATGATCTGACTACAATGGATGTGAGAAGAAGTTGAGAACGACTTGAGAAGAACTTGAGAACGTTTTTTTTTCCATTTTACAGCACTTGATAACGTTTTTTCTCAAAACGAACGTCTGCTCGCGATACCATGACGTCATTTCCTCAAATAGTATCCCACCAAAAGTGATCCGCGTAAAAAAATAGTCCGTCATTAAAATATCAATAAAAAATAATGAAAACACGGGCAACTTACTTCTAAGCTGTATGATAAACGTGACGATTTCGATTTTCCGATCGTGAACTTTCCCTTTATTGATAGTAACATCCCTGCTTCTCCATCCTATGGTGTTTACATGTCGCAGTTGATTCGTTATTCTAGGGCTTGCTCTGAATATCCGGATTTTCGTGATAGATGTCGACTGCTGACGAAAAAACGAACGCACAGGGATTCGGGAAATGCAGGTTAATGAAGACTATGGGCACGTTTTATGGTCGCCATCTAGATATCATCGAGAAATATTCTGTATCTTTGTGTGATATGAAGATTGAGTTTGCTTGTAAGTGTGTTTGCTTGTTGTGATTGACAATGATACTCGGTTCTCATTTTGAGGATTGATACTTACTTGGATGAGACCAAGATTTACATGGCGGGTGTCGTCGATGAAGCAGAAGACGCTTACTCTTCCGGAAAACCTGGTTTTATTCTCTTGTGCTTTTGCGGAAGTCTCCATGTAAATCTTTCCTTTGTTCGTATTTTGTCCCTAGTTTAATCAATTTTAAGTTCGGATTATAGTTTTGTTGACGCTTTGGAATTCTCTGATTGTTTTTTTTCAAGCGTTAATATGCATATATGAAAGTCAATGGCGATATCTTTGTTTTCAAATTATTTGTTTGTTTGTTTACGTTTGCCAGTGACAGATCGATGACCCTAGAAGCCCTGATTGAACCTGCGGTGGCCTCTCGATTTTATCCACGTGCTCGATCGCGATTAGAAAATTGTTCTCACGACAAACCCTGAAAATACAGTGTGATAATCTATAATTCAACATTCTGTAGTACAAACACTCACACACAATCTTTCAAGATACTCGTAAATGAGAAAGACCCTAGCCTAACTCGTATATATTGGATAACTAGAATCCTAAGCTAAGCAGCGTTTTATCAATGACTCTTCTCATTTATCACCCAAGCTATTATCAAACCTTTCATTCTATTAGGGCTTCAGTCTTATTGTGGCACTGTGTACTCAAGGAGTGGCATTTATGGGATGTAGATTTTGAAAAGCCGACTTGTTTTTTTGTTTTTTTTTTGTTTTTTTTCATACGAGACTGGATTTATCGAGGTGCTTATTAGGACGGGTAACTAAAACCTTGCCAAATCGACTATTTTTTGTCTACAACAAGTCGTTTGCTGACCACGTCGATCGTGTATACCCTTCTGAACTTGAAATAAAGGACTGAACCGACTTTTCTTCATCAACTGCTTACCTCGATGTTTACTTACGCTATGACAAACATGGACAAAACAAATTACAGAATACCGAAGCGTTAACCAAATCATAATCCAAACTTAAAATCGATCGAATTAGGGACAAAATATGAATAAAGGAAAGATTTACATTGGAACCTTTGTAAACGTACACGAGAATAAGGCCAGGTGTTTTGGAAGGGTAAGCGGCTTCTGCTTCATCGACAACACCCACCATGTAAATATTCGTCACATTCAAGTAAACATGAAGTCCTCGAAATGAGAACCGAATCATTGTCAATCACAACAAGTAAGCACACTAATGAGAAAACTCAAAAACGCCCATCTTCATATCACACAAAGATATAGAATATTTGATGACAACGTACTACTAAGCTATATGATGAACGTGTCGATTTCAATTTTCTGATCATGAACTTTCCTATTCTTGATAGAATCATCCCCGATTCTCAAACCTGTTAACATGTCGCAGTTGATTCGTTATTCTAGGGCTTTCTCTGAATATCAAGATTTTTGTAATAGCTGTCGACTGCTGACAAACAAACTTACTACACAGGCAGTCGAGAGATGCATGTTGATGAGTTTTATCATTTCTCATTTGAGAAGTATTTGTTACCCTTGTTATAAAAATGGACGTTTTTTAGTATGCTCATTAGTGTGTTTACTTCTTGTAATTGAGAATGATGACTCAGTTCTCACTTTGAGGACTTCACGTTAACTTGGATTTTACGAAGATTTACATGGCGAGTGTTGTTGCTTACTCTTCCGAAACACCTGGTCTAATTGATAATAATAATAATATACAACATTTATATAGCGCTCTATATAATTTGTAAAATTACTCTAAAGCGCTTCACTTAATTCCCTTGTACTTTTAACTGCTCTCAATTTAAATATTTCTTTTGTTCATATTTTGTCCATGTAGCTTAATTAATCGATGCTAAATTCAGATTATGGTTTTGCTGACGCTCTATTATTCTCTGATTTTTTTGCAACCTAGTATTTATTATTTATGAACTTTTGTCGCGGTCGATACGCGTTATATAAACCTGATATAAGGATATGGACCGAGAACGCAGTTCGCTGTCAGTTCGTGGTCACAATGTTTTATATAGCGCCGTATCTAGTTACCATAAGCTACTCTAAAGTGCTTTATAGTACGTAGATGGACGTTTTTGAGTTTGTTTGTTAATGTGTTTACTTGTTGTGGTTACTTGTTGTTGGTGTCGTCGATGAAGCAGAAGACGCTTACTTTTCCTGAACACCTGGTCTTATTCCCTTGTGCTTTTACGAGGGTTTCCATGTAAATCTTTCCTTTGTTCCTATTTTGCCCCTTGTTTAGTCGATTTTGGGTTCGGATTTTGGTTTTGTTGACGCTTTGGTATTCTCCGATTTTTTTTTTACATATACAATACTAGTCCGAAGGGTTCTGACTCTCTGACCAGCTAAAGATTTTGACGACAGGCGGGTGGAGAGTCAGAATTCCTGCTTAGTAATAAAGTGGAAATTTTACCGACCCGTGCACGGGTCGCCTTTTAAGCCGTGTTTTATAATATGAAACATTTTCGATCACATGTAAATTAAGTATCAATGGAAAGAACAGATATTTTTCCACTAACCTACACATTTAATCAAGTCACAGGAGGTCGTAAACCAACTGTCGTCATCCATTTCTAAAAAATAACCAGTTGCCTGACATCTGTTTGAAAATGGCCGCCGCCTAACATCACGTGATCAAAATAGGTTAGTTAGAACATAATTCTCGCGGGATCTCGCGACCGCGGCCATTTTCAAACAGATGGGAGGAAACTGGTTATTTTTTTAGAAATGGGTGGCGACAGTTAGTTTACGACCTCCTGTGACTTGATTAAATGTATAGGTTAGTAGAAAAATATCTGTTCTTTCCATTGCTACCTATTTTACATGTGATCGAAAATGTTTGATATTATAAACACAGCTTAAACAGTGACCCGTGCACGGGTTGGTAAAATTTCCACTTTTTAACTAATGAGGAATTCTGAGTCTCCACCCGCCTGTCGTCAAAATATTTAGCGGGTCAGAGAGTCAAAACCCTTCGGACTAATACAATACTTATGAATACATTACGCCACCCTACATTACCTCTCAAAAGCTTGTATATATATGCCGATGAAAAGTTATATTTTGATCATGTGATCAATAAATTTCATTGGGCTTGGTTTCATAATGACAGAACCTTGTATCTACATATGTACATGAAAATGTTTGGTCGCGGCAGGAAGTCATTGTTTACAAGAACATGACTGACATGTGAGTTTTATCATCAGTTTTTGCTATTTAAATGTAATATCAATGATAATAAGATATTTTGTATCAAACGAAAGTAATTAAAGTGAGATTAACGACAACGGACGATAAATTGGATGTCTATATATCCTATTCACAATTTCAAAGATAATTTTGTATATATGGGTTTGAGATTGAATTTTCTAGCTTATCCATGAAATGATAGATCTATATTTATAAAGGAAAATGTCATTTCGAGTAGCCCTCCGCACTTACAAGGTTTTGCTATTCATATTTGAGCATGGTGTAATAGGAAAATTAAACTTACTGGTTTTTGTGCTGTGCAAAATCTTGTAACTATTGAAAATTGCAGACAAACAGAGGTAAAAACCTTGTAACTGATCAATGGTAAAACCAAACAGGGGCATGTGATACATAATTTGATATCACTGTGTGAAAACACGATGTTTTTACAAGTAGTTGCTAGAATGCCACCTGACTAATATCAACCCCCCCCCCCCCCATCCCCCCACCCCCCCCACCCTCAACCCCATCGCGGTATGTGTACAGGTATGCCTGCGTGTGTATTTTATATGTAGTATGTTATGTTGGTAGTGGGACCATGCTTCCAACGGCATCATTTATAGTGCCACCTCATTTGAACTCTACAGCAAAAATACCGCAACACCCACTCCCGACAATTCCATACTCCACCTGGGATGTTGGAGCTATGTAATCAAGAGCAAAGCACTTTCTCTTCATATAATAAGCATACAAAGACTAAGGAATCGAGCCCGGCAGCCTGCGTCGAAGGCTAGGGTGTTACCTATCGAACAATCCGCCCATAACAGACATTTTAAATAAAAAAGAACAGTTAAAGAATATTTTATAACAAGTAAACAAATGTTATTTTTTATTTAACAATATTTAAACTTTATAATAGCACGCAGATTGACACAATGTGTACTACATGTACATATAGGCCTATAATTGCGTTTGTACAAGTGCAGTGGAGCAGTACCAGAAACAACACAGTTGAAATATTTGTTAAATGCATTTGTATAGGAAATAGACGTATTTTCAATACAATTTGATTTGTTTTCATATATATTTCGGGTAATTTGTCAGAGAAATAAAATGAACACTCATACGACATCCATAAAATACTTATATAATGAAATTACACAGCCAGCCTGCAGATGATTTACATAAATCAATGCCCTGAGGTATGTACAGATGAGAAAATCGATGACGAAAAAAAAGTTTAATTCCTGTTAGTGATTTCTACCACCTTTACCCCGTTCTCGAAGAATAAAACGCAGAAATAGCGTTCAGGTCACCGAAAATGTTGATATCCTGCCTTCTTGGAGCATGACTACACAGATTATATAGCTCGTACAGTCTCCTTTTTAAACCCGACAAGGTTTTTTATTATTATTCTGAGAATCATGCAAAATAACAAAATGATTTTTGTTTTATGCTATCAATGCATACAGAATGGTTTCCGGTAAAAATGTGCATAGTCCCGTTTATTTTAAGAATGCGCCCGTTTTCTGTTCTCCTAACATATATAGTGTTAGTAAATTCAAATCTCAATATGGCGGATATCCAAATCAACTGAGTGAGCCCGTTATGCCGTATCGCCTATCAGTACATCTTGATATTCAAAACAGTATAATCTTTGACTGTTGATATTTTGTTACCTATTATTGTCGACCTTGACGTGTTGGTGTCGTCAACGTTAACGGGATTTCTTTAATTCCCCGGAAGTTCTACTAGTCGGAAAGAAGGTTCATGACGACCAAAACAGCACACTTTTGCTCCACAATATTTAGTAATGTACAATGTAAGTATTTACGTGTCCGATACGTGTCTATTTGTTTGCAGGAATATATACACATGAAGTCACTTATAGTAAGTTATAGACCTTTTTCATTTTGACAGCCTTCTATTAGCGCGCCTTCAGGGCTTTCCACATGAGAGTTTTCTCCCTTTGCGCCCTCTCCAGTACCGATCGGTTCTCCATCGCCCTCCGTGACAGGTAAGCGAGAGTATCCTCCACAGAACCGTACGGTATAGACTTGTACACCGGCATCTTCATCTCACCTGAAAAAAGCCGAAAGTGAATGTTGTAGGTTTGTTTAAATTTGGCGGATATGATTGAGTCGCTCAATTTCAACGATTGACGTAGTTCAATATGCTATAATATATGACGAACAATCAGAAGTCTACACTTTCTGAAACCGTAATCAGAATTACCTCTGATTCTGATCAAAATGACGACTGACGCTGCCAATAACGAGAACACAGATCACGATGATGATGCTGATGATTATGTACCAATTATGTCTGTGGAAAAAATGTATGGTGATGGTTGTGGTGATGATGATGATGATGATGATGATGATGATGATGATGATGATGACGACGACGACGATGACGACGATGACGACGACGATGATGATGATGATGATGATGACTCACTAAGCGTGTTTGTCACGTGGTCACTCATCCCATACGACTGTCCAAAGAATATTGATCCACATTTGGGGTCTATCTGCAACTCCATTATTCTACAAAACAGAACAAAACATTAAATTATGCACAATTTTTTAATTGCACAGTTGAATAATTATATCTCTCTGTATATATGACTGTTCTATTAATTGAACACCAGCTTATTCAGTGAAATTTTTTTTGTCTTAATGCTGAGCTTAGATAAGTGTAACTAAATTTTCTAAAGGCAACAAATTGGTAAGAAGTAATGAGCTGTTTCAAGTTGGCATTTACAGGAAATCATAATCATCCTCTGAGTGCCCAATCCCTTTAGAAACTTTGACTTACTTGGTTACAGCTTTAGCAACTGTGTCTTCATTGTGACTGGCGACAATCGCGGAGCATTTATCCGGGCTCTGGGCGATATTCTCTAACATTTTATTCATGGAACGATGGTAAGTGTCAGAGGTGTCCCGATAGGAGGAATTGGTGGGGTCCGGATAACCTCGGGTCTGTGCCAGTCGTCTCTCTTTATCTATGTATGCTCCACGGACAAGCTTGGCGCCGAATCCCGCCCCGTGACTATGTATAAAAGTCATGTCTGTCTGTAGGTACTCAGTCATCCCCTGTCGAGAATAGTACATTGTATACATGAAATGTTTTAGATCTGTGTTAGTAGGAAGTCAGGAGACTCATAGTTGCTTCCGCCCAGTCACCTTTCTATTGCAAACCTCTAGTCCCCATCTTAGCACCATTCCCAATTAAAATTCTAATTTCGCAGTTACATCAACGCTTTAGAAGTTATTGTAATGAATAGGGCTCGTATCTCACGACAACAAAAATAGTTAGAGAATATTGGAAATCATAATCCAAACTCAAAATCAATTTACCTAGGGGCAAAATTTGAACAAAACGGTCAAGATTTACATGGAGACCCTTGTAAAAGTACACGAGAATAGGACCAGGTTTCCGATATTGAGCCTTAGGTTTTGATACTGTTTCGAGACATGTAATGTAATACGATTTTGTGTGTTCTACTTGTCACGGTGTTTTAGCAGTAGAAACCATAGACTCAGTTTTATCAAAATGTCGGGCGAGAGATGTAAATTATAAGCAGTCGATTGAAAAAAAAATATCATGGTAATGAAACCACAAAGAAGATGTGCAAGTCCCTAGGCCCAAACTGAAACACGATAGCTGTACAGTAATGCACCTAATTAAACATTTGTCGTATTTTCTCAATTAGTCGTAATACCCAAGTCAAAAATCCGCCGCGAAGTGCCTCTGACAGAATATTCATCGAGTAGAGGGACCCCTTAAACGAGTACAATGTAGTTTAGTTAAAACATATTTATTATCAAAAGTTGACAGGGGATTAGGCACAAGTTATTACAACTTACCAACTCCTTCTCCCAATATACATTTTACATGACATTACAATAACTATTTTACAAAAGTACATAATTGAAATCACAATTGATCTTAAAATCTCAAATTTTGATTTCAATTATGTATTATGTAAAATAATTATTTTAGACGTAATACAATTACTCTGAATGTCCTTGTTCGGGTCTATTATAAACCATTATACAGAGTAGATATATACATTTTCACTTCAAACTCCGCGATGAGCGTAGTATTAATATTTGTACGGCTATGGGAGCAATAAGATACGCGTCATTTGGAAACCAACATCCCGCTTTGACTAGCATACAACCTTGAAGGACGTTAGGCTGTTTCGGGAATCCCGTTTGCACTGTCTATATGAACACTCCAATATCGGAAACATCAGAAAATTACAGTTTAATATTAAACATATTCTGGATAGAATGACTATATCTGTCCATGCCGTTATGAACGGTTACAGACATCCATAGCAGCATGAGATCTTAACGCGCCCTTCAATTTACATTACATTTTTGTCCATGTTCTTGTGTTGTGTTCCAAATAAATGCATATACATCTATGACCACGTCATATATGATGCGTAGCTGAATCGAGTCGTTTCGGTACAAAAGTGTATTATTGTACATACGCCTAAAACGTAGACGAAATGACCTAGCTTACCTTGAGGTAGTTCTGGTAGGTGTTGTACACCAATGTCTTCTGTCCGTTACACACGTGTACGGGTACGTCCGTACTTACCTTGAGGTAGTTCTGGTAGGTGTTGTACACCAATGTCTTCTGTCCGTTACACACGTATACGGGTACGTACGTACTTACCTTGAGGTAGTTCTGGTAGGTGTAATACACCAATGTCTTCTGTCCGTTACCCACGTGTACGGGTACGTCCGTTCTTACCTTTAGGTAGTTCTGGTAGGTGTAATACACCAATGTCTTCTGTCCGTTACACACGTGTACGGGTACGTCCGTACTTACCTTGAGGTAGTTCTGGTAGGTGTAATACACCAATGTCTTCTGTCCGTTACACACCAGCATCATGGCCAGTGTAAGGAGGTTTAATGCCGGGTTGAGGTATGTGTATTCCGCGTCCACCATAATTATCACTCCATTAGACATCGCGGCCTGCATACAATTCAAGATATTAAAAGAAAAAAGGAAAAACATAATTTAATGATACTTTTCTCATTAGTACAGTGTATTGCACAACAATTTTTGTTCAAAGAAAAGTTGCCCGTTTTATTTATCTCATTACATATCTAAATTGTATAACGGCAGAACAAATCATAACCCTGGCGCTATAATCAAATATACAAAAAGGTTTCATTCCAATTCCTAATTTTTAATAGATAAATATTTTTAAAACAAACCTCACAAAGTTGTTTGATTCTGGACAAACCCTTGTTCAGGTCAGCCGTCTCGTCCGCAGACAGGAAATCGAACTTAATCTGAAGGAACAAAGCGAAACATATCAAATACATAGAACGTGATACCAGTGCATTGTCCAAGACAACTTACAACATGTAAGTCCACTGTATATGATGCTTTGTCAATTATCCACTGTATATGATGCTTTGTCAATTATCCAGTGTATACAATGCTTTGTCAATTATCCAGTGTATATAATGCTTTGTCAATTATCCACGGTGTAATGCTTTGTCAATTATCCAGTGTATAATGCTTTGTCAATTATCCACGGTGTAATGCTTTGTCAATTATCCACTGTGTATAATGCTTTGTCAATTACCCAGTGTATAATGCTTTGTCAATTATCCAGTGTATACAATGCTTTGTCAATTATCCAGTGTATATAATGCTTTGTCAATTATCCACGGTGTAATGCTTTGTCAATTATCCAGTGTATAATGCTTTGTCAATTATCCACGGTGTAATGCTTTGTCAATTATCCACTGTGTATAATGCTTTGTCAATTATCCACAGTGTATACAATGCTTTGTCAATTATCCAGTGTATATAATGCTTTGTCAATTATCCAGTGTATAATGCTTTGTCAATTATCCGCTGTATATAATGCTTTGTCAATTATCCACGGTGTAATACTTTGTCAATTATCCACTGTATACAATGCTTTGTCAATTATCCAGTATATAATGCTTTGTCAATTATCCAGTGTATAATGCTTTGTCAATTATCCAGTGTATAATGCTTTGTCAATTATCCACTGTGTATAATGCTTTGTCAGTTATCCACGGTGTAATGCTTTGTCAATTATTAAAAACAAATACTAATTACCTAATGAAAGTATAACCATAGAAGGTCCAAATATTGTTTTTGGTGGTGAGTATGATATTCATATCGCGTTTAAAGTTGATGTCATTTAGACTAAATTCCAATTTTACGAACGTGGTTCTGAAAGATTTTAACGTCAAATGCAGATGTTGAGTGGTGTTTGTGAAAACATTTTCAGTAAAAGAACATATCTTAATCGTATTTCATCGTTTATAACCTTCTGGAGGCTCAGTAATCTGCCATTTTCATGTTCGTTATAGTTACCTGATCTCCATGTCGAATCCCATCGGCCACAGTCGTCACCACGTGCCCCCTCTGGGAGGGGTGTGGCACATGTTGAGATATTTTCTCCTGTGTGCATTAACAAAATGGCGAACATAAGAATTATTATGATTTCATTGGATATTTGTTTACTTTTCTGATCCCTGTCATATGGTGTACCGGGGAAGGAATGAGATCGAAATAGAAATGATATGTCTAATGCTAGAAGCCAGTTTTTACGATGTCGCCAATTATATACATGTACCACATAAAGTCGACCAATAGTATTGCAATGAGCGTAACTTCAATGACAAGATCCTCGGACTTGCGGGAAATTCACCAGTATATTTACATTTTGCATGATGGCTTCCCATAACTCAGTGTTGGTCTGGACTGTATTCGTAGCAGAATATACATTTTGTATGTTATAATTCTTTATTTGTTTAAAGAGGATTACAAACAGCCCTAGGATTACGGGATGCCCTCCTGTACATATAAAACAATACAATATTTACAATACGTGATCACATCACACTCTCTCTCACTCACTCACACATACACTCTATAAAATAAAGAAATGAAGAGAAGAGAAAGGGAAAAAATATAGAGCAAAGAAAGAGGAGGGGGAGGGGGTTGTTCAGAAGATGAAGTAAGAACCTTTTTGAGTCAATGGTATATTCAAATGTACAGAGTCAAAATGTTTTTGCCTGAGGAGTAGGTATTGTTGTCGGAACCATATTTTAGATTTTTTAAATAGATATCAGTCATAAGATTAACAATAAGTTTGGATTGACTTTTGGAGCCAATTCTTTACAAGTTTTTCGAAACAATTTCATACGCAAGTAGAATAGATGCAGTCCAGACTGCCGGACAATAACATGACGGCATTTTGGCGCCATGTTGAATTAAGTTATGTCAACGCTTTGCACGTCGCCTCAGATAACACTCATTTTAGCTTTACGCAATTAATTATGGTTATTGTGATATTCGAAAAAGCTTTTCCATAATGTTCACATACCAGGCCAACCTTTATCAATTAAAAAAAATGATATGATTTTGCATTATAAAATTCAATCTGAAAGACATTCAATGGCTAGTTAGCCTTACCAACAGATCAGAACAAAACAAAGTGCACGAGTTTTTTCCATTGTGAAGAAGTAATATCTTTCGTCATTTATATTCTGCAATGGGTCATTCGTGAAAGTGCTATATATGTATAAACAAAACACGTGCATGTCCTTTTATTAGTCAGATCTTACACTGAAAAACGAGTACATAGTGTACATGCTCCTGCCAGGTGTATACAAGTTATCCTTACACAAAGTTTGGCCGGAAACATGGCCGTCAGCTTGGTTTGCATCATGGGGTGAGGATCTTTAAGACCGGAAACTACCTCCAGGCACTGTAATGTAGTCGCCAAATTCCTGTCATACTTCTGATCAGCATCGCTTTAAAGAATAATAATGTAGCAATTAATAATCAAATATAACAGTATAAGGAAAATAAACAATACGTAACATGGTATCTTAGCCACGTGACATAAATCATGTCTGTTTATCAATACAAGTATTTTAATTGTAAACCAAAATTCACAATTGACAATGGGCCAACAAAATGTACGTATATACATGTATATGTATGTATATTGCAATCGCTTGATGACATTCCACTCAAACAAACGTCATATATTGTTATTGTGTCAAATCATAGCTTACTTCGTTTCTAACATTACTGGAATGTTTGAATGAAATCTGTTTTTAAATTGCTCACGAGCCCCTGGGACATAGCGTGACAGTCATGAATGACGCCATTAAATTCAAACCTGGTATCATCTGTGGTGTCCTCCTCCATAGCAACAGCCACTAGGGGTCCTACTCCCATCTTCCTCATCCTGACCACTGTCCGAAGAAGAGATTCCGGACTGTCACCGCCAACAAATTGACCATACACCGTTGGTCTGGCCAAACGGTCAAACAGCTTATTGCCTAGAACCTTTCGGCCTGTGTTCATCAACTAGGAACATGCGTAAATAAATGATAAATATCACGTCGACTTTTATTTTGGTTCTTTCATCTGGTTTCTAAGAAATTGTTTTTTTTTTTCAAGCTGTTTGAAACTAATCACAGTACCATAGATACGAGTATTGTTTCGTATCCTTAAAGGATTTGTGCAACGAAACATAAAAGCATAAATAAAGTTAGGTGGCACCGATCATTAACTCCAAACTCAATATATATCGATCATTCCATTAAGTTTCGGCCACGTTGTGGAATAGCGTACCCATCCGCTATCCGAAAAACAACTACTCTGGCCAAATTCAAGAAACATCTGAAGACGTACCTTTTCACTGCATATTAGGGTACCAACTCAGACGACATGTATTTGTTTATCTACAGTAGATGTAGTTCGTATTTATAATTATTTTGTTTTATATTATCACATTAGCTTAGATTGTAATAACTTCTTTATTTATGCAGTGTAAGTATCAAATTATTATCTACATGTTGTGAAGCGCTTAAGAGTAATTTTACAAATTATATAGAGCGCTATATAAATGTTGTATATTATTATCATTATTATTAAATATTATTGTAGATGTTATAAACATTTGAAAAAAAAAAATATTTCGCCTTTCATATCTTGGCGTTGACCTCATTACAATAAAAAATACGGAATATAAATATTGATGAAAGTTTTAACATCATTGTTGAGACATTACCTTAAAGCTATTGTCGACTATTTTATCATTGGTACACATGTTGATGATGGCGATGGAGCGGGCCAGTTCCAGACGGGATTTAGACTGGAACGCTTTCTGATAGTCATCGAATCGGAGATCTCGAGACAAACCACCGTCCACATAACTTTTCCCCGTTTTTCTGCCATTTTCTGTTGATAATTCGGCTCGAAACTGATTATTCGTATGGAATGCATTAGTTGTTCCAAATTTCCCCGAATTGTTGAAATAAATCGATATCACCCTTGAAGAACGGACACCTACTGTATACGCCATGCTGTAGGTTGGCAGTAGTGGAAATGCTCTGTTTTGGGGTTTTGTTTTTGTTTTTGTTATTGTAATAGATACCGTGGGTTCTGAGCTAATGTATACTTTATAAGTCTCGTATGTCGGTGACGTATCCACTTACTGTGTATAAACGCCCCGGGTACAGTTCACCAATAGTCGGGGTGTCTTGTATAATACCAACAAAGTTGATTTACGGGTGTTACAATTCAGGGCCTGCAACTTAAGTTGTGTGAAATATAACGAGAATAAAAAAAATATAGCATTAATAAACAGTTTAGTATTACCACCGTAGTGTACATACACCATCAGGAAGACATTTATTTTCAAGGTCTATTAACAATTAAAAGAGTTTTTGAGTGTGTGATTTGGTTTCATCAAAACGAAATCTTGTTCCGGGAGATGGCTCGGGAAAATGCAAAATATTACTTTTTTTTCAATTTTCTGCTTGGTTATAAATCTACATTACGGTCAGGAACGAATGAAGCTTTAAGATATATACCCCCTCCACCTATTCGACGTCGAAAACTTTTAAACAGGGTACATTTTCACGTAAGTGTTATTCTTGTAACAAATAGAGCTTTTCAAATTCAAATATGATAATGACAAGAATTTGTTGAAATGACAAGAGTTCAACAAAATATTTGTTTTTTAAGCTGGAGCAATCGGAGGTCGTGGCGGCCATCATAGTTGACCGAACAGCAACATAATGGTTGTCGGCGCACTGTCGGACAATGACGAACACACGCTTCGTTCAGATAGGTCGGACTTGTTTCGGGGACTGAAGAACTTAAATACATATGACGCTTCCTCACCCTGATAATGAATTTAATGCAAAGGCTAGAAATATATGCAAAGTTAATGCTGGTGTTTATCTTAGATTTGTTCATTTTGTATTTCAACAAGAAGATATCATTTGAGAAGTTACTTTTTTATGAAGAAAAAAATATACAACCACAAAGGTATTTACGATAAGAAAATTAATCTGTCTAGACGGATCTGCTTTACAATAAAGGGTGTACACGATTGTATATATACAGACAGGATGAAACAGATGCCACGAATATGAGTAAAGGTACAGGTCTTGTTTTTAAGAGAATTTTACAAAATTTGATACTGAAGAGTATTATAGGCCTTATAACCTACGTCAACAGTTGATGTAACCAGATATCACGTACAGAGCCAGTGCCCAGAGACACGCGAGATGTAAACATTTCCACTTGTGATAATAAGGTGAAAATATTCTCGTTTTTGACAACATAAAATACAAGTCGGTATTACCATGTTTAAAACTAAGGTGAAATCAAGAGATTACGACACAAAGATTCGAGATATGCAGGTTGATGTTGAGCAAGTTTAATGGTCGCCATCGCTGTTTCATTGAGAGATGTTCTGTATCTTTGTACGATATGAAGTTGGATGTTTTTGAATATGCTAATTAGTATGTCTGCTTGTTGTCATTGAGAATGGTGTATACATTCTTACTTTGATCACGTGATATTTACTTTGACGTGACCGAGATTTACATGGCGAGTGTAGTCGATCACGCTGAAGACGCTTACTCCTCCGGAACACCTAGTCTTATTTTCTTGTTCTTTTTGTTGTTTCTTTTAAATATATGTTTCAAGCGATAATTCGTCATTAACCTTTGCTACATTTTTGACCAACCACAGTTTTTTTACATTGTTGACCAATCACAGCATTTCTTACATTCTTGACCAACCACAGCTTTTGTTACATTGTTGACCGACCACATCTGTTCATACATTGTTGCCAATCACAGCTGTTGTTACATTGTTGACCGACCACATCTGTTCATACATTGTTGCCAATCACAGCTTTTGTTACATTGATGACACACCACAGCTTTTGTTTTCTTGTTGACCAACCGCAGCCGTTGCTACGTTGTTGACCAACCGCAACTTCTGTTACATTACTGACAAACCACAGCTTTTGTTACATTTTCACCAAACACAACATTTGTTTCAATGCACATATTTTATTTTCATATACATACCATATCAAACGCTAGTACGGACATGCTCACTAGTACATACACTATGTTGAAGTTATATTGGCAAGAGTATCATGGCCCTTAACAGTCATCTGATAAATAAACCAACAATGCATACCGTCGCCGGTAATTTTGTACAAGACAAGGACGTTTATTTTACGTTGAATATATATAACAGGAACATAAGCTCATGGGGGCTTGTATTTCGTCAAACAAAAAGTAAATATAAAGTTGAAAAGGTCCGGTATTATCAACAAGATACGTACGGCCAGTGGACGTAAATGAAACCAAATACTATGTAACCCTGTCTCACAATACACATATACAGTACGACACGTTGCACGTCTCATCTCTTCTCCAGCTTTATACGTATTCCATTCTTAGAGCGCATGACGAGATCCAAATCTAGTTCCGGTTCATGGTCCTGGTCTGGCAATACCTTAAACCTAAGATAAACACCAACTATATATGATACACACTTGATATCTGAAAGGAAGTAATGCGAGGGGGAGATTGTTGATCCATCGAAATAAATGTGATAAAGTTTTACAACTCACTGATGCATGATTTATCAAGCTATCAGCCATAATATTTTAAGAAAAATTTGTGTAATAAATGTACCAGATCTAGAATTAATTTTTATATTTCAGCAATTTTCATTCCCAAACTTGGATTTCTTTTGAAGAGAAATAAATGTTTATTGTCGACTGTTTTGCCAATGAACTTACCTCTGCACTAATTTAGCCAGAGCGACTTTCTGTTCATCCAAAGCGAAATGTTGTCCTATACAGTTTCTGTTAATAAAACATATGACATCTTGTACGAGTAATTATGGAAATCGATTAAAATATTTACCATAAAGCAATGCAGTAACAACATGTTAGCCAAATAACACATTCTCAACGAAGTCGCCACATAACATTAGGGAGATCTTTGTTATAGTCGCTGGACTCAAGGAATGGGAGAAAACTAAATTACATATTTGTAAGCACGTGACCGACAATTAATGGATGCTTGAAAAAACAATTAAAGAACACACACAAGAGAATCATTGTCAGTATCATACACGAAAGATTTCATGGAATAAAATTGGGTAAGTATCGTCATAACAAAACGAAAAACACGTATTGTACATGTACGTGTGCATCAAATACTAACTACATAAAACTTAAATATTTGTGACTGATACATGCATGTAGTGTATTTAACATACCACCTGCGACCAAAATCAGAGGTATTTTTGTACAATACACACGTTGTCTATCTATGCTATCAAATCTATACAGATATGCACTGGCATGAACTCGCGTGAAACGATATTTGTAAAGATGGGGCAATCTGAAATACACACACACTGTTTTACATTTGGTTAATCGTGAACATGTGCTTGTACCTTTGACCAGCAGAAAAGGGTACGTAGCTGTACGGATCCTTCTCCTCCGACTCGTTTAGAAATCTGTCTGGTCGGAACGTCTAAAACGAAATATAGAACATAGTTTAGTAGAGTGTGAAGTGTCATTATTGCAATGACCGATATATTAAGAATCAAGCAATGTTGAGTGCATGTTCATGTACAATGTACAATGTATAATGGTACTGTGATCGATCCGAGGATCTGATAGATCTAACAACGGATTGACTTCTGCCGTACCATTAACCGCGACTTCTGCCGTACCATTAACCGCGACTTCTGCCGTACCATTAACCGCGACTTCTGCCGAACCATTAGCCGCGACTTCTGCCTAACCATTAACCGCGACTTCTGCCGTACCATTAACCGCGACTTCTGCCCTTCCATTAGCCGCGACTTCTGCCCTTCCATTAACCGCGACTTCTGCCGTACCATTAACCGCGACTTCTGCCTACCATTAACCGCGACTTCTGCCGTACCATTAACCGCGACTTCTGCCGTACCATTAACCGAGACTTCTGCCCTACCATTAGCCGCGACTTCTGCCGTACCATTAACCGAGACGTCTGCCGTACCATTAACCGCGACTTTTGCCGTACCATTAACCGAGACTTCGGCCGTACCATTAACCGAAACTTCTGCCGTACCATTAACCGAGACTTCTGCCGTACTATTAACCGCGACTTCTGCCCTACCATTAGCCGCGACTTCTGCCGTACCATTAACCGCGACTTCTGCCGTACCATTAACCGCGACTGCTGCCGTAACATTAACCGCGACTTCTGCCGTAACATTAACCGCGACTTCTGCCAAACCATTAGCCGCGACTTCTGCCGTTCCACTAACAGCGACTTCTGCCGTACCATTAACCGCGACTTCTGCCGTACCATTAGCCGCGACTTCTGCCCTACCATCAACCGCGACTTCTGCCGTACCATTAACCGCGACTTCTGTCGTACCATTAACCGCGACTTCTGTCGTACCATTAACCGCGACTTCTGCCGTACCATTAACCGCGACTTCTGCCCTACCATTAGTCGCGACTTCTGCCGTACCATGAACCGAGACGTCTGCCGTACCATTAACCGCGACTTTTGCCGTACCATTAACCGCGACTTCTGCCGTACCATTAACCGAGACTTCTGCCGTACCATTAACCGAGACTTCTGCCGTACTATTAACCGCGACTTCTGCCCTACCATTAGCCGCGACTTCTGCCGTACCATTAACCGCGACTTCTGCCGTACCATTAACCGCGACTTCTGCCGTACACATTAACCGAGACTTCTGTCGTACCATTAACCGAGACTTCTGCCGTACCATTAACCACGACTTCTGCCGTACCATTAACCGCGACTTTTGCCGTACCATTAACCGAGACTTCTGCCGTACCATTAACCGCGACTTCTGCCGTACCATTAGCCGCGACTTCTGCCGTACCATCAACCGCGACTTCTGCCGTACCATTAATCGCGACTTCTGTCGTACCATTAACCGAGACTTCTGCCGTACCATTAACCGCGACTTCTGCCGTACCATTAACCGCGACTTCTGCCCTACCATTAACCGCGACTTCTGCCGTACCATTAACCGAGACTTCTGTCGAACCATTAACCGCAACTTCTGCCGTACCATTAGCCGCGACTTCAGCCGTACCATTAACCGCGACTTCTGCCGTACCATTAACCGAGACTTCTGCCGTACCATTAACCGCGACTTCTGTCATACCATTAACCGCGACTTCTGCCTACCATTAACCGCGACTTCTGCCGTACCATTAACCGCGACTTCTGCCGTACCATTAACCGAGACTTCTGCCGTACCATTAACCGCGACTTCTGTCGTACCTTTAACCGAGACTTCTGTCATACCATTAACCGCGACTTCTGCCTACCATTAACCGAGACTTCTGCCGTACCATTAACCGCGACTTCTGTCATACCATTAACCGCGACTTCTGCCTACCATTAACCGCGACTTTTGCCGTACCATTAACCGCGACTTCTGCCGTACCATTAACCGAGACTTCTGCCGTACCATTAACCGCGACTTCTGTCGTACCTTTAACCGAGACTTCTGTCATACCATTAACCGCGACTTCTGCCTACCATTAACCGAGACTTCTGCCGTACCATTAACCGCGACTTCTGTCGTACCATTAACCGAGACTTCTGCCGTACCATTAACCGCGACTTCTGCAGTACCATTAACCGCGACTTCTGCCTGCCATTAACCGAGACTTCTGCCGTACACATTAACCGAGACTTCTGTCGTACCATTAACCGAGACTTCTGCCGTACCATTAACCGCGACTTCTGCCGTACAATTAACCGCGACTTCTGCCGTACCATTAACCGAGACTTCTGTCGTTCCATTAACCGAGATTTCTGCCGTACCATTAACCGAGAATTCTGCCGTACCATTAACCGAGACTTCTTTCGTACCTTTAACCGCGACTTCTGCCGTACCATTAACCGAGACTTCTGTCGTACCATTAACCGAGACTTCTGTCGTACCATTAACCGAGACTTCCGCCGTACCATTAACCGATACTTCTGCCGTGCCATTAACCGCGACTTCTGCCGTACCATTAGCCGAGACGTCTGCCGTACCATTGACCGAAACTACTGTCGTACCATTAACCGAGACTTCTGCTACTGCTCTAGAGTGTTTGTCCACCCGCTAATGTAATAAACCCGCGAGATAAGTGCGGGATCTTTTTAAAAGACGTTCCCCATTCATTGCTCATAGCCTAAGCGACAGCCTATCCGTATCCAAGCGGCTGACCAGACCTAGGACGTTACAGGGATGAAAGGGTCGATTGAAATCCGCGAGGACCTAGCAGGTACTTTCGTAAGTGAAGAGTTGGTGTAGAACCTCTAACCAACCAACTCTCCCTTTTTCGTATTTCGCTATTATCAAGCATAATAGGACGGACGCTGTTATAGTTTTGAAGTATCACCTGATTAGCAGCAAGACCGGATACATGTACACACTGTGATTGTGAAGTATTTGTGAAATTTGTCAACATTTTATCTCAAAACGTCTATACTATACAAATGCAAGCGATCAATACAAAACAAAGAATACCAAAGCGCCAACAAAACCAGAATCCAAACTTAAAATCGATTTAGCTAGAGGCAACATATGAACAAAGGAAAGATTTACATGGGGACCCTCGAAAAAGTACAAGATTATAAGATCAGGTGTTCCGGAAGAGTAAGTGTCTTCTGCTTCATTGACGACACCCGCCATGTAAATCTTGGTCATATCCAAGTAAGCATCAACCCTTAGAAAAGATATGCATGTTGCTATTCATTGCCAGAGCTTTGAGAAGCGTTGATATGAGCATCTGTAGAACTGGAGAGTTTTCCTTCCACCTCTTTGAGACATGAAAAGACCAGAATATCACTAATACAATTTTAACACATGGAATACACTGTACTTGCATTTCTTGTCTCATTCAACACATCATTACAATGTATATATTATATACAATAGATTGATTTCAACTTTAGTGCTCAAACGTTTGTTCAAGTTTGGAACATTATGTATTCTTTCCTCTGACCGAGACAAACTAAAGTCCTTTAATGGTATTTCAGTTGTCTTTATGGTTGTCTGTTCAAATGGGTTGGCGATAAGGCTCGGGCACATAGTTATCAGTATAATGTGATCGATGGAAAGTCATGTGTTCGTGTTCGTGATATCACAGTGTTATTGCACTAAAAACTGGTTTCTATATGGGATATTAAACCATTAACACACCCTTCACATCAATATATTTACATTTGCGCTGCAACCCACTATATGAAGACTGCCAGCAAAAAAGCCTTTCATAAAAGTATGAAAGCAATGGTTCTCGAGACGTAGCACGTGGTTAGATTATGACTTAATAGATCAAGCTTGTTCAATGAGAGTCTTGTCGCGCCGCTTCGAATAACATGGAGATTGTCCTTGCGTCAAACGCTCAAATTACTAATTATTTTTGGCGCCAATTTTATTCAAGCTGGACTTTCCGCCTGTGTCGTTAAAATGACGACACAAATACAAACAAGGTAATAAACTATTAATGGGAAAAAAATAAAATGAGGTTAAGCAATTTTTCTATAGTAAAAATGTAAATATATAGATTAAAAGTACTTTTTTTTTTAAACTTTCATAGTGCTAAGAAAGGTCAGTCGGTACATCTATATTTAACATGAAGCCCTAGCGGGCTTCATTCAATATGGATGTAACGGCTGAACTTTCATGGCACTATAAAAGTGGAAAGAATTGTTTTCATTCATTGCAAGGCTCTCGGATATGGTCACGTGGACACTTCTATTAGGGCTTGAAATAAAGTGGTCATGTATCAGGAAGCAAATATGTTGGTTATTTTATATGAAACAATACTATTTCACAGAATAAGTGTTTAACAATATGTACATATTAACAAGGGAGATGACCACGTACCTCAGGGTCCCCCCATATATCCTGGCGGTTATTCAGAGCATGTATCAACACGTATATCTCCATATTGGCAGGAACTTTGAGGCCGTCAAGGTCTATTTCCTGTGTTGTGATGCGGCCTACGGAGGGTACTGGAGAAAACATACGCATGGATTCCTTCAGGAACATGGTCAGACGAGAAAACTCCTTGATATCAGACCTAGAAAATACACAAACACGAGAAAATGTATATAACAAAATACCATTGGCTGCTGTTTAAAACATGTTGCACGTATGTTGCATTGCTATGGCCAAAGCGAAACAACTCGTATCTTCATTGATTTTCCTAATCCAGTTGTTTTCGTAATTGGCCTGGAGAAAACGATCAGAAAACTGTTATTTGGTCCTAACAGGGCACCAGATGTACACATGTATCGTATTTAAGATTTTCTTTATTAAACTTACTCTTTAATTATCTGCTTTGAATATTCAAATACGCATCCAACATACATCCAAGTATTCTTCCAACTCACGTGCCTATTTTACCTGCAGATGTTAGTTATGTCGATGTTGTCCTGCAATACTACCTCTATATACATATATTTACATATGCTCTCTATATAACACTACATGTACCAAGGCCAGTTCCGTGTTATGAGAGCATAACACTGGAGTGGTCATAATTACGTCATTACGATTATGACGTCATAATCATAACGTTGGAAATAGCCGGCCGATACTGGCTGTTCGCTGTTCCATTTATTAGAAATCTACCTCAAATTTTCAGAACAAACGTAGAATAAAGATATAAATTTATTATCAAAACCAATGGAAAAATTTAGATATAAGCATTAAACATCATTCTGTTCCGTGTTATGGTCCTATAACACGGAACAGAATGATGTTGAATGCTTAAGTACATGTATGTTTGTACGGTGCCCATCCCATCCCAACCATCTACATGTATTCAAATGTGTGTCGTATTTTCTTATGTTTGGAGTTATAGTATATTTATGTTTCTTGATGAATTAAGCGCGAAAGTACATACAATGTAAAGTGAAAACCTAGATGATGTGTAATCATTTCATTGTAATGAGGACTTTGTTGTCAGTTTAAGCAACATTATATGTTTACCATAACAAGCTAAGTAGTATTGTGCAACTAAAATACATGTAACTTTACCATTCAACTTGTGTTCTGCCACCAAGGACTCGCTTCACTTCCTCGTACACCTTGTGTTGCTCTTCCGGATTTTTTGATAATGAATAAATAGCCCAGCTTAGAGATGATGCCGTCGTGTCATGACCTTTTAATAAAGATTATTTAGATATTTAATGATTTAATACAGATATTTATTTCACTCGAGTTACTTAATTTGCAAAAGTTGCAAAGGACGCGAGCTTAATTAAGGCAGTGTCTTTCGTAAATTTTGAAAATTAACTAACGAGAAAGAAATAAATACAAGCGCGAGTCGTGTGACCTGTTTCTACCACACTTTCATCCGACAACAGCAGTATTTCTTTGAATTGAATATAAATGAATAGCGGACAATATTAGCGTAAACATTTCGGATCGGATTTTTCCTCCAACTGATGACGTCGTCAACAATCAGCAAACAAGTGACGTCGTTTCGGTCAAAGTTCATCATGTCAGCCAATTAAAATGCGTTTAGAGCTTATTAGCACGAATGGTATAAACAGAAATGTTATTCAACAGTTGTTGATTATTTGATACTGTACCATGAGAGTTGTAAATAACACACACCTATTGTGGTAGAAATATATAGACATTGTTTATGATTGCAGTTGTATCTTCCCACAACCACAAAACCACCACATATAATGATAAAACATGACTGCCATTATGTTCGTACAGATGTATCAAAGTAATATTCATTAGCTGATGCCGAAAAAAAGTTTCGATACAAAGCTCAAAATGTTGTCTTAACATCAAAACAGTGAATGGTATGTGTTCCCGGTGTTGCAAATGTTATACATTACACGCGTGTAGGGTGTAATCCAACCCTGAAGTAACATTACAATGCGTCTATCATAATATATAGTGTTTTACATAAGCAAGGAGTACCAGAGCGTCAACAAAACCATTATCTGAGTTTAAAAATCCTCAATGCAAATATAGGTCCCATCCAAACAAATCACATATCATCAACTTACGAACCAAGTTGTCATTTCAATCACAATACGTTAGAATGTTAACGAACACACATGTACTCAAAATTGTCCACCTTTAAATCGTACAAGGACACAAAATATTTCCCAATGATACCATGATGGCACCTTAAACCTTGGTCATCAACCTACATTTTCAAAATCCTTGTATTGTAAGTTTGTTTGTAACCAGCCGACATCAATCACGAAAATCTCGATGTTTAGAAGAAAAAAATCAGAGAATACCAAAGCGTCAACAAAACCATAATTCGAACTCAAAATCGATTAAACTAGAGACAAAACAGATACAAAGGAGAGATTTACATGGAGACCCTCGTAAAAGTACAAGAGAATAAGACCAAGTGTTCCAGAAGAGTAAGCGTCTTCTGCTTCATCGACGGGCAAGCAAGCCCTTGAATAACATATCAACTGCGACATTTAAATAGCATCGGAGGCAGGAGAAGTCACGTTACTATCAAGAAAGGAAAAAGTTCACGTTAGGAAAATGGAAATCGTCACGTTATCGTAAAGGTTAGTACTACATTATTTTTTTATAAGCTGTCCATGTTGGTCATAGTTTAAGTTAATAACTATATTTAGTAAGCATACCCTCAAACAGGAAAGTGTCGACCTCGTCCCTGACCTCACGGTCGGTCAGTCCCACGCCCTCCTCGTCCCGGGCTGTCAGCAGAATGTCCAGGAAGTCCAATCGACGTTTAGTTATCACCGACGTGTCGGCCGCCTGCCCACATAGCAAAATAAAATAATTAAACTGAACTGTAACAGACGAGTTTTTTATGTAGCTATTCCATTACAATGCATACATAGCACGTCAGTCATGTTTTACATAAGTTGGCTGTCAGTATTGGACTTCAATAGATAAGAAAGAATTTAAAATGTTACTTATATGTTTATCTACTTAAGTGTACAATAATTCATTTGTAAGACAGTTCTTTTATCTCTTACGGATTACTCTCCTTTTTGGCTATTCTGTTGACACCCAGAACTACATGAGCAGAATAATGAATTGTATTTAGATATAACAAAAAAATATACGTAGACATTTTACTTATTTTTGTTGCATTTATTTCTATTTGTTTCAAACGAAACTTTTCTTTTATAATATTGATATGAATAAGGCCGTAATTCGTATTTGCATAGTAAACTTGGTAGGCCTGTACAATACGATGATCTTCTTTTCGAAGTATCGTATTATACACACTTGGCTACCGAAGTTGTAAAACGTAATCTGTATTATTGTATGTCGATTTAATTGGGTAACATATATTTCCTCTGTCCATTCTACTTACCAGAAACAAATGGATACGGTAAAATCGGTGGTAACTAGGACATCAACAAGTTCACTTACCAAAGCTTGTTTTCTTTCCCTGATAACCTTTTCGTCAAAGTCATGTACAAACTTTGCATACTTGAAGAATTTCCTCCCAGATGGAGACAATCTATATAATATGTCTGGATGTAACCATGGTTCCCTGTAACAAAATATACAATAAATGTATACTTCTGTACAGTTTACTTCAGTTTTACTTGAGTATGGTTTAGTTTTTGACACTAAAAAATCGTGAAGCTTCAGATTTCTTTATTGTTTTAAGAACTGTTCAACTTAGTGGACATTGTGACGTCATCATTCTTATCATGTATCGACAAAATCAGGCGAGTCGAGTATCGGTAATGTTAGTTTCCAATGCGGTAGTTGTTTGTATTTTACATGGTCTTACATTATTCTGGTAACCGAGAGATTGGTAAGTATCCGGACCGCATTCACATAGGGATGTTTGGATCTACAACAGACAATAACAGAGACAACAAATGTATCAACCGCTCCTGTTTTAATACATTGTTACGGTTTTTAAATGGTAAATGTTTAAATAATCAATATCTTTTCTTATTTAGTTTAGTATTAATTTTTGTTTTCCCACATTAATCTTGCTATATTAAGATGCCAAAAAACAATAAAGAAAAACAAAATATATCATTTGTACGCTATGTAATTAGTTTATGCAATACAATCCCAAAAAAACAACAAAAAAACAGTAATAAGAAGTATCATAAACACTATATAGCAAAGGAGAATTGGTTGCCGTAAAAAGCTAGAAAATGAATAAGTGTAACAAAGTAGGCATGCTGATATGATGATACAGAATGATGAGATCCTATAACAACAAGTGTCACGAGGCATACTTAGTAAACCTTCCCAAAGGTAGGAGGTATAATACAGGTAAGTTTGGGCGCGGGGACAGTCTAGCCCGAGAGACTGTGCCTAGATGACCATGTGTAGGTCATTAGCAAAAGGGAAGAGGAGGCCCCAAAGGCCAGGGAATGCCAAGATGCAAGAATAAACTATGTCTATAGCAAAATATACGTGTCTTTACCGTGTAATGTTTGTATAAGGTGATTGTATTATAAACTTAAAGACGACTAATGTGTCTTATAAACCTTAGCAATAATAAACCTTTTAAGAGAACCACTTGTCTTATAAACTTTAACAGTAAAGATAACCTGGGTGGTCGGGTGGTGCAGTGGATAGCGCACTCGCCTTTCACCAAGGCGACCGGGGTTCGATTCCCGACAGGACGTGAAAAGGTATTGGGTAACCTCCCCGACCACGTTGGTTTTCTCCAGGTAATCCTGTTTCCTCCCACAACAAGACCCCTCGCGCGCTGCTATCCGGGCCAACAAGAGTGATTAATATAAGTTGTATAACTTGTTTCATAATTGTTGTAAAATAAATAAAGGTTATATATACGTGACAACCTGCTTATCTCTGGTAAAACTCCAAGGAGAGCAGACTATCTTGTTAACCTTAGCATCAGATCTAAGAATTATAAACCGACTACTGTACCAGGAAGATGTCGAAGACTTTGTTATAGATTGGAACGTAAGGTTTGAGGATATCAAAGTGGAAGGCTGGTGTCAACAGACGTCGGTTTCTCTCCCACTTCTTACCGTCACTGATAAGTAGCCCATCACCTGTATAGTATGATATCGTATCGAATTAGAACAACTATATTTTGTAAATGTATGTCGTATCATCATAATGATTTTCCCCATATAGATAAACATTGATAAATAGGATACCCTTGAACGGCGATTTGTTTTAATCTTTGTTTTGAAAGTGCCGATGGCTGGCAATCGATGAAAGAGACAGTTTACACGCATTGTCTAACACAGTTGGCAAAATTAGCATACGAATTTAGATATTGAGACAGTTTACACGCATTGTCTAACACAGTTTGTAAAATTAACATTATAATTTAGATATTGAGACAGTATTCCAAACATGAATTGCGCCAAGACATGTATTTTTATCGAACAAGTCTAGCATGAAAAGGGACCTCTGGTAATGTGGCATGCCTCTGTAGGTATAAATACGTACCTAACCACGGCAGAAGCGTGAAGTAGCCCCCACCTATCTGTTTATTCTTAGGCGTACTCGATTTAAGGACAATCTTGACCGTGTCCGGGTGACACACCCCGAGTACCGGGTGGAGAAAGGACATCCAGTAGCAGGAGATCTTCCGCCCTGTCTCCCTCATACCTTTATCCACCAACACTTGGAATCTGTATAGAGGAACTAGCTGCAAACATATGGCTCTGATACGTTAAACATTCCTACGTACTACACTTCTACACAACTAAATCGGCCAATCACAATATATTTCATATCTTTGTAGTTCCAATAGAAATAAAAATTCAGTTTCGACTAACGACTGGGCTGCTGAGGGAGTTTAACGAGGAACCGATAACAGAGTTTTGAATGAATAAAATGAACAGATAAATAACTTTTGCAAAATGGTTACTTTTGATATTTTTTCATGTCTGTCTGCGGATTGCGATAGGATCAAAAGAAATGGGGTCGTTTCTGTTTAGGGTCACCGGTTAAGCATGTAAACTTCCGGTTGTAAACTTTTGGACACTGTGACAGCCCTGTATGCCGGTAATTATCTCCCGTTTTGTTGCCTTCGTAAGATAAGTATATTTAAATGTAGACAGTTGTCACTAGTGTTGAACTTCAAATATTTAACTCACGTAACTAAAATGTTTAATAATAGCATTTGGTAAATTATTAAGTTGTGTGAGTCCTTCAATAATATGTATTGTAAATGGGCGGATGGCTTAGTCGGAGAAAACTTGTGGTTGATAACACTTTAATTATCTAATGAATTACTCAGTCACATCTTTTAGTGATGTTTACCATCATGTAAATGCCGATACGTATACGACTAAAGCGCCAAAAACAATATGCAATGATATTTGCTCAGTTTTAAAATATTTAACATTTGACTGAATATAAGCAATACGTACATGTAGAAAGTGCAGGTGTACTTACCAAATGTAAATGTCCCCATAATGGATGAAACTTTCCAAATCTTATCACTTTGTCGGATGTATACAGTCCGATGTATGTTTTATATTTATGAACCAAACTGTTCAACTTCCAGAGGAGTAATCCCATCAGGAGGGTACATAACACAAGTATCGGTAACTCCATGTTGGATGTACCTGTAATCAATATAAATACAGATATCTTGGTTACTAATGATGGCTATTTATATTTTGGCATTTCAGTTGGTCGGATTCCTACATGTAAGCAATACAGGTAAGCGACCCGATGAATTAACCATGTCGGTATATATATACCTGATTGTTTTAGTAGGAAAATGTAAGTTTTATGTCAAAAACACGCCCTAGCAGCACATAAAATATGGGATATGGGTCAAAGAAGTAATATCAACGGTATTTTTCCAAATAACAATGGATCCTTACAAATGGATATTAATATAAAACATGGGATAGTTATACATTAAATAGATTACTTTGATTTCGTTCATGGTACAATCTAAAATATAGAATGTACATAACTCCTTTGCCGCTCAAGATGTTTCTAACAGTGACATACTAATAGAAACTATCTGTAACAAACGTATCTTATGTATTTCGTTACATACTTATCTTATATATTTTGTTACACAAGTAGAACCGAAAGTGAAAATGGAATGAAAATAGAAAAGTTATTCTGAAATATACATAAACATCAATGTGTGGGGGAGAACGGACAGAAAACTTAACCGAATATCGGAATGGGCGAAACGAATCCACCACAAGTGTTAAACCAGTCTGATAAAACTACAGATCCTCACTATTACAATCGTGTAATAGTATGGATGTGTATGATAACCAGGTTTGTGGAAAACGGGATGATGATCTGTCCAGAGTGTTTCTTTAAGCTAAGAAGACAATGAGGACTGCAAACAAGTTTTATGGTCGCCATATTGGTATCTTGAGCTATATTCTGTGTCAATGTGTGATATAAAGGTTGACGTTTAAATTTGTGAACATATTCATTTTAGTATACATACTTGTGTTTGGTAATAAAGCCTTATGATCGCTCGTGACAAAGAAAATCACTACCTCGCGAAGCCATCTTCCTACACAGAGAAAATATCGTACTGTTGTTTTTTTTTTCAAACATATCCAGAGCTTTGAATTTCAGGCTTCTTTGTACACAGCTGTAGAATGATCAAATAATGCAGAGTGTCCTTCAACGCACACTCATGTTGATATTCAACTGCGATACCTTTTAGATCCAAATAAAAATGTCGACTAATTGTTCACAACAGAAGGAAAGGTTTATGATTGTGCCTTTTATTCAATAAATATGCAAATTTTTCATACATTTTGAAGTTTATTTACAGAAGAATTTGACGAAAAAAAAAATTAAAAACTTACAGGTTTTAGAAATTAGAAAAATATTTAAGAGGTCGTCACAATTTGCTTCTTTTCACTTTTTAAAGGTTCAACGTGATTCCTTATTGGTACAGTAGCCACCCTAAAAGTCACCCCTGAGATACGTAAGTCTTATTCACAGACGGCGATTAAAATCTTTACTTATACATTGTACGTTAACCTCCTTGTATTGATGAGCCTTAAGATAACTTTTAAGTTACAAATTACATAAGTATATTCTGATTTTTGACGATGGAAATGTAATACAACCTTCCAGGAGGTTGATTAATATGGTTACAACTTCATCTTTAGGCGGCTAGTTGGACATTCAGATAATTAACTAGAACTACACACCAAGTGCGATAACTCCTACATTCTCTGATTCATACAAAGTTATAGACATTGAGCAATTTATAACTTCAGATGGCCTATCAATATGAACACTATTTTACATAAACACGTACTGATATTTCTTTCTTTCAGCAGTTAGATACAGTTTCGGACATCACATCTGTATAAAATACATATATATAAGTGTTCATCGGTCTATGGTCACATGTACCTGTATGGTGCAGCTATGTCCAATCGTCAGTTGATATCAGTACAGTTTGGGTGGACGAGGTCAGGCATGGTCTGTTTACACTAGGCAAGCCACACTGACACTGTGTGAACTTGTCTCGATCTAAAGTACGACCCTAGATCTTACAGCCACTCTCCGTGGTCCTGCTTTACGGCTGTATGCGCGACTGATCACGACTGTGTATACTTTACATTATGTGCAAGTTTGAAGTGTAGTGAACTTTGCCCATAAACGCCTACCTCTATGTCTGACCCTGGTTGTTCACGATGGTTTAACTCTCGTTGTCTCTATAGCCCTGTCTGTCCATGTTTGATTGTTTGTCTGTCTGTCCGTCTTCCTTCACTTTTTGTTTGTTCTCTCTGCTTCTCTCTTTCATGACAAACTATACTTACAATAATATGCGTGGTAATTCGGACGTATTTATAATTTGATTTCCTTAACAATTTCGTTATATCTTGAAATACATGTAGGTAGCAAGATATGAAATACACTTGTAGGTGTTTTTAGAGGCTAACGTTTGATAAATGTATATTGCATTAATTCATATAAGGATTGAAAGTCATTTTTTTAAATAGTGCTATATGAAAGATCAGCCGTTACATCCATATTGAATGAAGATAGGGCTTCATGCTAAATATGGATGTAACCACTGAACTTTCATAGCACTTTCAATCCATATATTTACATTTTTACAATAGAACAATTGCTTTACTTCATTTATATTTTTTCTTATTAATAGTTTATTACCTGTGTTTGTATAATTGTCGTCATTTAAACGACATTAGTGGCAGAACAGCCCCGCTTGAGTAAAAATGGCACCAATGATAATACTTAGTCATTGGAGCGTTTGACGCAAGGGCATTCTCCATGCTATTCGAAGCGGCGCAACAAGACTCTAATTGAACAAGCGTGATCTATGACGTCATAATTAAACCACGTGCTACGTTTCGAGAACCATTGCTTTCATTTAAGGAATGAAATTTATTTTTTCAACATTCATGAGGTCATAACAACATGGGTTTTCTGTACATATTTACCATGAATCGCTAACATATGGTAAATATGTCCATGAAGCCAATTTTGTTATGACCTCATGAATGTTGAAAAAATAAATTTCATTTCTTATATTTACATTAAGATTATTTTTTATTTTATCTGTTGACGCACACCATAATAAAAAAAAATGAATTTGTTCATATGTTTACCCGGGAGTGACGTCGGAGAGAGAACAGCCGTTTTCGCGGGAAATGTTACACAGTTCGTGACGCAGTCTTAGCAACGTCATAACAACAACCGAAACAAAATGTAGTTCTATCTACAACATTTATTCTGTGAGATTTTTGGAGTGATTTTTATGTTTTGAACTTTAAGAGGACAGTTACAATATTGAATGTCTCTACATATTAACATGGATCGTGTTTATTTACAATAACACGGGTAGAAGAACAATTACGATGGCTTGAGTGCGGATAGTAGACGACAGGGTAACTTCCGGTTCCGTACAGAATGCTTGCATTTGTTAACATTACATATAAACATGACAGTATTTGTTGTCACTGTATTTTCAAGGGATTTTTTAAAATTATTTTTTTTTATTTAAAACATTTTACTTAAAAAAATAATAATTATTTATATTGTTCAGGAACTACAACTATTTTTCAATGTATTACTACACGCTGTTTGCATGTGATGAGGCTAATAATGTTATGATAAATGAATACAATTTGCGCCAATGCTTTCAAGCATACATGTTAATATACTTTTATGAAAGGTATTTTTGCTGGTATTGTTCATATAATGGGTTGCAATCCCTTATTCATAAGCCCTGCGAATAAGACGGATTGTGTCCAACAATATCATCTTCGAACGCCGATGCTCGGAACTAAAATCGATGTAAATCTGACTTAAAAAAATGAATATAAATATTTATCATAAATAATAATTATAATTTCACAATTAAAAAACAGTAGGAAATATTAGTCAATATAATGTACATCAGAAATGTATATAGAGGATATTCAAGGGTTTGTCATTTAATATCAAATATATTTCACGAGTATGGCAGATTTTTTTATATTTTCACGAGTGCGTAGCACGAGTGAAAATATAAAAAAAAATCTGCCATACAAGTGAAATATATTTGATATTAAACGGCAAACCATTGAATTTTCTATTTATTACATTTCGGAAGAGGAATTAAGATATTTTAATGATTTGTTTCCTTTACCTGCCTACTCGAAAGTAACTAGACAACTGGTAGTCCTAATCTGTCGAAATCACAACCGATCTGGTCCAGTACACAGCTGATTGGATAAGCTAATCGGAAAAGTTGAACCATTCTCATCTTACAATTCATAACATATTAAATCCTGCGGCAGTTTCTCATCAATATTTACTATTGGTGCCATTTCATCAAGACCATCTTTCGACAATAGACAAGTTCTAGCAGACGACAACAAAATACGAGCCTCCAATGTCATGTACGAGTCGATCAAGGGGAACAACTCATACAAAAGTTCCGGTGTAACGTGAAAAAAATACCCAGTTTAAAACTACCCACAGTTGAAATCTACGGCGGGTAACTTTCTCAAGGGGACGAATTACAGAATATCGAGTGGGGTCATTTACAAAGGCGGAGTAAGATTTCTACTGTAAAATAACGACCCTGGGTAAGTTTTGCAATGTAGAATAATGGCCCCGGGTTGTTTCTTATTGGCCGGTCACTTTTTCACGTTATACTGAAAAAGCCTTATATTTTCACTGCAAAATCTTATATTTTCACGGCAAAATCTTATATTTTCACTGCTCATCACAGCGGTGAAAATATAAGTTTTATCAGTTTGATAATTTTCTATATTTCACAGGCAAAAATGTAATAAATCAATATAATGTACATCAGAAATGTGTCAATATAATGTACATCAGAAAAGTATGTCAATATAATGTACATCAGAAAGGTTTATGAATATAATGTACATCAGAAATGTGTCAATAAAATGTACATTAAAAAAAATCTGTATCGATACCTGTAGATAAGGAAAAAGACAGAGTAAGGGTACTGGACAGAGCAGGTCTACTCCAATATCAAGTCAGACCTCCAACACAAAGGTTACCCTGTGTGGTCACGATCCACCCAAACATGCATATGCCACCACTACTATTGATATCTAAAACACATTGGCGTATCATTGGATCTTCAGAGTCCCCTCTACTGGCCTATTGTAGACCCCCCAAAACATCAGGGCAGCAAGCTACCTACCGAGCTTCCAAGCTACCAAGCTGGAGGTGTCCGCTCGAATCTTCATTACCTCACCTTCATTTAAGCAATGAATGTTTTAGCAAATGTTGTTACAGTCCTATAACACACATTGCTATTGATGACAAACTAAATAAAGCCCGGTAGGGCTTTATGTAAGTTTGTTAGCAATAGCAATGTGTGTTATAGGACTGTAACAATATTTGTTAAAATGTTCATTACTTATATTTACATTTTATTTACATTTTGATAGAATTATTGTGCTTTATTTAGTTTCTTCGGACCAATTTTGATCAGCAAATCAAGTAAAGACAACAATGAAATTGATGACGTCACAATAGAGATTGATGACGTCACAATACCAACTGCTGTTATGGTATTGTTAATGTAATAGGCACTGGGTGTTATAGGCGTATGGCAGCAACTGCCTCTTAGCATTGTGTCAATGGAAAATTACAGAGCAAATGTAAATATATACATGTACTACAAGATACTCCCTATATTCTGAAAGGGTGTTCCAGTAGAACCACTATCTAATCGACGTTCTAGAAATAAAAACAAAAGAAAAAAAATCTATAAAATAAATAACCTTGAAATCAGCCAAACTAATGAAATGTAACTTATTTAACCTTTAAAAACAATAGAAAGCGTACAAAAGTTCCAAGTTATCGTTTGAATGGAAATTTGAATTTTAATACACTGCATACCAGAATGAGAAGTAAAGCTTGTAGTTAAACAATATTTTATACAGATCTTATTCCATTAATCATACTGACACTGTCGATGAGATAGCGTCACATCAAATTATATACAGATACAATGCACGTTGTTCTCTGTGATGAAATCAACACTGTTCAGTTGATTGATACACTCTTATTAGACAATCTCTGATCTTGACGCTGTTATACATGTACACATGTGTAACCGGTTTGGCATCCAACCGTAAACAGATACACACACACTTGATCTGCAGATGTTGTTATTTAAATGCAGGCGACGTCTCGCACCAGTTATCCTAAAGGAAACATATGCCACGCATGTACAGTGAATACAAATGTATATGTTTGTCTACTCATAAACAGTAGTCGACGGCGCCTAACATCTCTAGATAGATATACCTCCACAAACTGACGTCAGGGCAGTTGAAACAGACGACGTAGGTAAAAACGACTCAGGTAAACATTGGAAATATGTCTTATCATTGCAGTTGCTTGTATTAGTTTGAGAGAAAAGTAAACGTGTGGGAAATTCCATGTTTAATTTATGAATTTTGCTGACAGGAAGCGTTTCTGCATTGGTCATGTATCAGTATAAACAGGATATACAATGTACGTTACAGTTATCGAACTTTGTGTGAGGTTAGCATGTATAACGCTGCTTATCTTTGTTAAAACAACACAAAGCATGTCAATGAAAATACGTATTGCTCATTTGTATATTGAAAATATCATCATAAGATTTCGTTTATGACATTTTGAATACCATAAATGCCGTTATTATTCATGCTGATCTATTGATAAGTTCTTGAACAGTCACATCTAAATTATAGGAGCACCTTTGAGAAGTATTTTGTCGTAATCTGTGAAAAAAAACAACCATTATATTTACCTCTACTAAACAGAAAAGACTTATTAAGAAGTTTATTATATCAGTGTGCATTTGTATTATCCTCGAGTTGAGACGTGGAGGGTCCTCTGATAATATTAATGAAATAAATGGCGAATTGGTTAATCCTTAAGGCTGCTATTTCTAATCGTCTTTCATATGTTTATACTACAGTGTATGTCTATCAAAATCATCTTATATATAAAATATCATTATAACATACATGTTAAAGCATGAAATTTGCTATAGTCTGTCATATTTATACGTTTTACAGAAAAAAACATGGAGTTACCGATACTTATGTTCTGTACCTTCCTGCTGGGATTAGTCCTCTGGAAGTTGAACAGTTTGGTTCATAAATATAAAACATACATCGGACTGTATACATCCGACAAAGTGATCAGACTTGGAAAGTTCCATCCATTATGGGGACATCTACATCTGGTAAGCTTCTATGTATTACTTAACGTTTCATTTTCGACCATTCTATTTCAGTGAGTATAACGTAAGCTCGTTTGGGCATGCGATCCACTGTTCTTATTCTCTCGAACTTTTACAAGGGTCTCCATGTAAATCATTCCTTTGTTCTTATTTTGCCCCTGGTTTAATCGATTCTGAGTACGGAGTATGATTTTGTTAACGCTTCGGTATTCTTTAATTTATATTCACGTATAACTTAAATCTGGGTTCAAAACAGATTGTGAGAAGGGAATCGGAAGAAAATATGAAATAGTGTGTTACATGCACAGTTCACTGCTATTTTGCAGTTTATCCCTATGTATAAACACCACATGTTAGTGGATAAAGGGATACGGGAGACTGGACGGAAGATCACTTGCCATTGGATGACCTTCATGTACCCAATCGTCGGAGTGTGTCACCCTGACACGGTCAAGATCCTCCTTAAATCGAGTGAACCTAAGAACAAACAGGCAGGCGGGGGCTACTATACACTTTTGCCGTGGTTAGGTATTACTGCTTCAACATTCATTTATACACAGATTCTCGTACACTCCCTAAACATTCAGTAGTCATCATGTTTTCCCACAGATTGGATATTTTCTGCCAACTTGCTGCCCTCTTTAATATAAAGTGCCCCTTTCATCTGATCAGTGACGAATGCAAATTGCATCAATAGTGATTAATCGAATTTTCTCTACCTTGAAAGTATGACAGAGAAATCGCCAACCCAATGGGTGATATACTTGATTGTCTAACTCGAGGCTTTGCCGAGGGTTAGACAATCAAGTAAATCACCCTGAAAGTTTGAAATATCTCTGTCGCAACTTCAAGGTATACGTACAATTGTAGGAGATGACTATTTTTCTCCCATCATTTTGTAATGTTTTAACGAAAGTGTCAGTGCAACACAATGCTGGCGTGACGTGATTGAATTGTTAATTGAATCTTGTTTGTATTGTTGTCTTGACGTCATAATGTTGTTGTCGTGATGTCATCAACTTGTTGCCGTGACGTTATTACATTGGTGTCAGCTCGTGTTTTCTGTCATAGCCTAGGGAGTGACAGAAAAGCCTGGACAGGTAAAAAAGGAGAAAAATCTGTGAATGGTGTGAGAATACAACTGGGTACTTATTAATATGCCATTAAGTTGATTTGAACAATGTATCTCACAACACAGGTGATGGGCTACTTATCAGTGACGGTAAGAAGTGGGAGAGAAACAGACGTCTGTTGACACCAGCCTTCCACTTTGATGTCCTGAAAGCCTATGTACCAATCTATAACAAAGTCTTCGACATCTTCTTGGTAAAGTATCACCAACACACTGGTCTAGTACTATGTCTGTATAAAACGATTCGTTGGTTTTAAACTTTTACCTGGGTTGCCATTGGAAGCGGAGCGAATCATCACGACAGCAAGAGAATATTTGGCGATTTGCCTGGTTTAGAGGAAAAAGAACAATATCATGCCTGGTTTAGAGGAATGATATTGTTCTTTTGGTGTAGACGAAAAAGATTATTAAATAAAATAAAGTAAAAAATAATCATATTAATATATACATGGTTATGCTTTATCCACACTTATTTTACTCATAAAGCAAACATAAAACAAATGTTGTATTGATTGGTCAGTTATGATATCATTGTTAGGTGCTTTTGCAAACATCTTGAATGAAGCACGGTTGCTGCATTTTAGATTAAAAAAGATCAACATCTATCTTGACAGTCGGCCATGTCCATCTTTTAAAAAAACTAACATTCAAGTACAAAGCTGCTTTAAGTATTCTAAAAGTTTATCAATACAGTGCATTATGTTTGGGATTAAACGAAAAGGAAAAATGACAAAAATAAAATTTTGTCTCAAGGATAAGATGGAAGATGCGAGTAGTGGTGGTGAGAGTACGGAGATTTACCACAGCGTGGGACTGGCTACACTGGATACTCTGCTGCGATGTGTTCTGTCGTACGAGGACAATGTCCAGGGACAGGGGTAAGTGTGATGTTTATTTACAACAGAGACTGGTATTCTTCAGGAACAGGGGTAAGTGTGATGTCATTGTACAACAGAGACTGGTATAGTTCAGGAACAGGGGTAAGTGTGATGTTTATTTACAACAGAGACTGGTATAGTTCAGGAACAGGGGTAAGTGTGATGTCATTGAACAACAGAGACTGGTATAGTTCAGGAACAGGGGTAAGTGTGATGTTATTGTACAACAGAGACTGGTATAGTTCAGGAACAGGGGTAAGTGTGATGTTTATTTACAACAGAGACTGGTATAGTTCAGGAACAGGGTAAGTGTGATGTTATTGTACAGCAGAAACTGGTATAGTTCAGGAACAGGGGTACGTGTGATGTTCATTTACAACAGAGACTGGTATAGTTCAGGAACAGGGGTAAGTGTGATGTTCATTTACAACAGAGAGTGGTATAGTTCAGAAACAGGGGTAAGTGTGATGTCATTGTACAACAGAGACTGGTATAGTTCAGGAACAGGGGTAAGTGTGATGTTATTGTACAACAGAGACTGGTATAGTTCAGGAACAGGGGTAAGTGTGATGTCATTGTACAACAGAGACTTGTATAGTTCAGGAACAGGGGTAAATGTGCTGGCATTATACAACAGAGACTGGTATTGTTCTGGAACAGGGATAAGTCTGATGTGATTGTACAACAGAGACTGGTATTGTTCTTTTCATTTTGATGCGACTTCTTCTATATAATTTCGTATCTTATAAGTCCAGACAGGGATGTAATTCCATTTTGGTGTATTTATCGTTGCATCAATTGACCAAAAATTGTCAACGAAATCAAACTTTGGTATCTCAATGTAAAGTTGTTTTTTTTCTGTATTTTTTCATAGATCCAAACATCCGTATGTGAACGCAGTACGGACCCTCGCCCACCTCGCTCTAAAGCGAATGATGTAAGTATCCCAGTCCATATTAACATAAATCTCTACTACCGAAAAATGATCATTGTCTGTTATAATAACTATCGCGTGGTCTCTATATAACATTACCGTACCTAAATGACATCAATATTAGCCATAATAGACATCAATATTAGCCATAAATGACATCAATATTAGCCATAAAAGACACCAATATAAGCCATAAATGACATCAATATTAGCCATAAAAGACACCAATATAAGCCATAAATGACATCAATATTAGCCATAAATGACATCAATATTAGCCATAAATGACATCAATATTAGCCATAAAAGACATCAATATTAGCCATAAATGACATCAATATTAGCCATAAATGACATCAATATTAGCCATAAATGACATCAATATTAGCCATAAAAGACACCAATATAAGCCATAAAAGACATCAATATTAGCCATAAATGACATCAATATTAGCCATAAAAGACACCAATATAAGCCATAAAAGACATCAATAGTAGCCATAAATGGCATCAATATAAGCAATAATAGACATCAATATTAGCCATAAATGACATCAATATTAGCCATAAATGACATTAATATTAGCCATAAATGACATCAATATTAGCCATAAAAGACACCAATATAAGCCATAAAAGACATCAATAGTAGCCATAAATGGCATCAATATAAGCAATAATAGACATCAATATTAGCCATAAATGACATCAATATTAGCCATAAATGACATCAATATTAGCCATAAATGACATCAATATTAGCCATAAAAGACACCAATATAAGCCATAAAAGACATCAATAGTAGCCATAAATGGCATCAATATAAGCAATAATAGACATCAATATTAGCCATAAATGACATCAATATTAGCCATAAAAGACATCAATAGTAGCCATAAATGACATCAATATTAGCCATAAAAGACATCAATATTAGCCATAAAAGACATCAATATTAGCCATAATAGACATCAATATTAGCCATAAATGACATCAATATTAGCCATAAATGGCATCAATATAAGCAATAATAGACATCAATATTAGCCATTAATGACATCAATATAAGCCATAAAAGACATCAATATTAGCCATAAAAGACATCAATATTAGCCATAAATGACATCAATATTAGCCATAAAAGACACCAATATAAGCCATAAAAGACATCAATATTAGCCATAAATGGCATCAATATAAGCAACAATAGACATCAATATTAGCCATAAATGACATCAATATTAGCCATAAATGGCATCAATATAAGCAATAATAGACATCAATATTAGCCATAAATGACATCAATATTAGCCATAAAAGACATCAATAGTAGCCATAAAAGACACCAATATAAGCCATAAATGACATCAATATTAGCCATAAAAGACATCAATATTAGCCATAATATACATCAATATTAGCCATAAATGACATCAATATTAGCCATAAATGACATCAATATTAGCCATAAAAGACATCAATAGTAGCCATAAAAGACACCAGTATAAGCCATAAAAGACATCAATATTAGCCATAAAAGACATCAATATTAGCCATAATAGACATCAATATTAGCCATAAATGACATCAATATTAGCCATAAATGGCATCAATATAAGCAATAATAGACATCAATATTAGCCATTAATGACATCAATATAAGCCATAAAAGACATCAATATTAGCCATAAAAGACATCAATATTAGCCATAAATGACATCAATATTAGCCATAAAAGACACCAATATAAGCCATAAAAGACATCAATATTAGCCATAAATGGCATCAATATAAGCAACAATAGACATCAATATTAGCCATAAATGACATCAATATTAGCCATAAATGGCATCAATATAAGCAATAATAGACATCAATATTAGCCATAAATGACATCAATATTAGCCATAAAAGACATCAATAGTAGCCATAAAAGACACCAATATAAGCCATAAATGACATCAATATTAGCCATAAAAGACATCAATATTAGCCATAATATACATCAATATTAGCCATAAATGAAATCAATATTAGCCATAAATGACATCAATATTAGCCATAAATGAAATCAATATAAGCAATAATAGACATCAATATTAGCCATAAATGACATCAATATTAGCCATAAAAGACATCAATATTAGCCATAAATGACATCAATATTAGCCATAAATGAAATCAATATAAGCAATAATAGACATCAATATTAGCCATAAATGACATTAATATTAGCCATAAATGACATCAATATTAGCCATAAAAGACATCAATATTATCAATAAATGACATCAATATTAGCCATAAATGACATCAATATAAGCAATAATAGACATCAATATAAGCCATAAAAGACATCAATATTATCAATAAATGACATCAATATTAGCCATAAATAAAATCAATATTAGCCATAATAGACACCAATAATAGCCAGAAATGCTGGTGTCATGAACAATATATCCTGAGTCGAAAATCAATCGTACAAAGTTATTTTCATTTCATTTCATGACTATCGTGGAGAATATGTTCAAAAAGTATGTGACAGAGATCAGTATATCTTTTACATGGAAACAAGTACTGAGATGCAATTTCATATTCATATCCACATAAACAAGAAAATCGACATAGAAATTATCTTAATGCTATATTTGAATAACAAAAATGCATATAGTAAATTATTTTGATTTCAATATGAATCGTATGCAATTCATCAAGACTAAACAATAGCACAAACAAAATATTTGATCAGTTTACCTCCCCAAATCTTCCGGTAAAAGTGTGCTTTCCACCCTTACCATGAAGAAAACAATTGAGATAATCATTAAAAGACTGAACTCACAATACACGAAAAAAAATCGCGTTCGAATTTTTAAGCTCACTGCATTAAAAAAAAAGTTATTTTTATTCATTCCAGCAGAAGGCGTTAACTCTGCCGGAACACCTGGTCTTATTATCATGTATCTTTTCAAAGGTAAGCGTGTGAATATTTTGCCCCTAGTTCAACCGATTTTGAGTTCTGATTGGGGTTTTGTTGGCGTCGGTATTTTTTTATACTTCTTTTACCTAAGCCTTAACAAAAACTGTCTAAACTGTTTGTATGATAATCATGTAGTTATGTTTTATCATATCAGTCCGTTACATCTATTAAGAACTTAGTCAGTGCCATTTCTTAAATGTCTGCTTCCTTTATCAAGCAAATATTGCAAATGCCATCTATCCTGATTCTTAATAACCATAAAGCGACCTATTAATTCCCAATGTGGAAAGTTAGTACAGTCATCTATAAGAAAGTGCATTGGTATTTGTTTAAATATGACGTAGCCCATACACAAATGTTGCAACTTTTGAATTTAGTAATTAATAAAGTATGCCGAAAAAAATGAATTAAACTGCATCATTCAGCTCTTTCGTCCCGCTAGGACTCTTCTATGATGTTAGGGGCCAAAAGAGGGGAATCCAAAATTTCTAAACTAATGTAGCAGCAGAAGGGTCAGGTGCGTAAAACCCCTTTAATTTATGAATATAGAAGTAAGGTTAAACTAGTTCTATATAATTTCAAATCGTGTACTACGAAAATGTGTATTTTATGTACCAAATAACACTCAAATGCCAGAGGTATGAGTAAAACGATAAGTCATTGCGTCTAAAAACCAAATAAATCTACCCAAATCTGTGGTACCGCAAAAGATAAACGTTGCTACTTGACATGCACTGTAAGGTAAAACACGTATTGTGATAACTTTGCTGACAAAACGTTTTTTTTTTTTTTACAGGGAACCATGGTTTCATCCAGACATATTGTATAGGTTGTCTCCATCTGGAAGAAAGTTCTTCAAGAATGCAAAGTTTGTACATGATTTTGACGAGGAAGTAATCAAGAACAGAAAACAAGCGTTGGTACGTTGGACAATTCGTTCACCAAGCTTCCATGCTCTAAAATGCCTCTCCTTATATATATCATTATCTAGTGACAAAGTGTGTGATACAGAACGGTATGCTTTAACTGCTATAACCGTGTAATTTCTTTCTTATGAAAAGTATTGGCCTATGTAAATAGCATCGATAGCATCAAAAGAATGAGATCACGTTAAGAATGATAGAATGCTGTAACCAGTAGAAAAGTCTGATTAATCTAAGAAACAAAGTTGTATAAAGTATGTTCATTTATAAAATTTTTAGATGTCAAACGAAGATAAACATCTATAAAATGCACCAGTTAAAAGGCTCATACGCAAAAGAAAAAGATTGTCTTGTAAGCAAATCTTAGATGAAACATTATAGCACCAGTTAAAAGTATTTTGTCTGACAGTATCAAACATATTCATATGAAAATGGTTTATATTACGCTTAGGTACAATATTAATAAAAACAATATTCATTGAAGACCAATGTGCTTGATTCTTTGCATTTCGGTATGCACATAATCAAGTTTGATTTTTTAAATAGTGTTTTGTCCAGTGTGTAGCTGATTTAACAGTACCGTACTGTCCAGTGTGTAACTGATTCAACAGTACAGTACTGTCCAGTGTGTAACTGATTCAACAGTACAGTACTGCCCAGTGTGTAACTGATTCAACAGTACAGTACTGTCCAGTGTGTAACTGATTCAACAGTACAGTACTGTTCAGTGTGTAACTGATTCAACAGTACAGTACTGTCCAGTGTGTAACTGATTCAACAGTACAGTACTGTTCAGTGTGTAACTGATTCAACAGTACAGTACTGTCCAGTGTGTAACTGATTCAACAGTACAGTACTGGCCAGTGTGTAACTGATTCAACAGTTCGTGTTTATCTGTTCCTCCTGGTTAGGCGGCTAATACCTCAGAGATGAGTAAACGTCGACTTGACTTCCTGGACATTCTGCTGACCGCACGAGACGAGCACGGCGTGGGAATGACCGACCGTGAGGTCAGGGACGAGGTCGACACGTTTCTCTTCGAAGGTATACTTTATACGTGGTACAATTGTATAAAACACTATTGTGTTAATGTACAATTAATGGTCGTATCGTCCTGTACTTTCACGAGGATCTCCGTGTAAATCTCTATTTGTTCATATTTTGTTCAAAGTTAAATCAATGTTCAGTTCGGATTATGGTTTCGATATTGTATAATTGTATTGATACATCAAACATACATGCACATTATGTATATATGTAATAACAAAAAACATCAGATTATGTGAGTACCCGGTACAAAGTGCAATAGGTTTTCTTGAAATGAGGAATATCCTGAATCTACTGTCAAAGTCATAGGGGTCAAATATGTAAAAGCATTGAAAATCTGTCTCATCCCGATTTACCACACGGGTCAATAACTACTGGCTAGATGGAACATATTGTACCTGGATTTGACCAGTGTAATATTTTGGATAGAATAGTTAACATTGTAATTTGAAAGCGGATACAAGTTTTTCCTCATTCTGCGTAATACTGTATCTTGTAGTTTCGTTGTCTTCGTCCATTTTCTCACTCTTCCTCTCTCTGTAGTCACACTCATTCAATTTACCATGTTGAATCTATTTTCTATTAATCAGAAGTTGATAAACGAGCTTTTCATTGTTTCTAACTAATTGTAGCATTTCCTAGTTTGTTATATATCAAGTGGGGGGAAAATCTTGTATAATACTAGAATGATATGTTACATGTAAATTTTTCCTTTGTTCCTATTTTGCCCCTAGTTTAATCGATTTTGAGTTCGGATTATGGTTTTGTTGACGCTTTGGTATTCTCTGATTTTTTTACAACCAGTTCAAGAGCTCCGCCCCCTTGTCTAGGTATTTGTGCTATTTCTGAAATATGATAACAGTCCATGGTTCTCATTTCAATGGTACACTATGTACATAAGCAGCCTGGTACACTTGTACCGGATCTAGTTTGATGTGTGTGTCCACGTTATGTTCTATATTCCGTCACGTTTATAACAGAAGTTACAAGGGAGTAGGACTATGGCCTCCTCTCTCATATCTGATAAGTTAATTACATATTCAGGACACGACACGACAGCATCATCTCTTAGCTGGGCCATTTACTCACTATCGAAAAACCCGGAAGAGCAACAAAAAGTCTACGAAGAAGTGAAGAGAGTCCTTGGTGACAGAACACAAGTTGATTGGTAAATATTTTTGAATTATATCCGTTGTTAATTACAGTAGTGCACGAGACGTGATTGTCATGTCTACAATGTACTAGGCGCTGTCGTTGCAGACGCTTATTCTTCCGGAACAACTGGTCAAATTTTTTTTTTACATTTTTGAGAGTCGCCGTATAAATATTTCCTTTATTTATATTTTGCCCATATTAATTTTAATGACGCTTCGGTATCCTCTGCCTTTATTGTTAAATACTACGTTTGCAGTAGAGTGTATAAAAAGGCGCCTATGAACGTGGCGAATGCAACCTACATATCTTTACTCGGGAATACTTTCTGCTAGACACGTAGTTGGATGAAAAAAATCAAAAGTCAAAGAAAGCTCTTATTTGTTGACGTTTTTTTAATATCATGCATACCTGTATTAAATGGGAATGATGACTCAGTTTCACTTTGAGAACGTTACATCTGCTTGGATGTGACCTAAATTTACATTGCATCGGTTATAGATGATCGGGTTTTTTTCTCTTCCGGAACACCGGGATTTATTCTCTGGTACATTCGCAGGGGTCTCCGTGTATAATTTTGCTTTGTCTATAGTTTCATCGATTTTGTGTTCAGATTTTTGTTTTGGTGACGCATTGGTCTCCCTAGTTAGGAAATATACACTGTATTTCATCAAAACTTTACATTACACAAAACAAAGTATGATAAATTTAGAAAGTCATCATCAATTCATTTTCTAGGTCTGATATCAAGGAGTTTTCTCGTCTTACTTTGTTCCTGAAGGAGTCCATGCGTATGTTTTCTCCAGTACCCTCCGTAGGCCGCATCACAACACAGGAAATAGACCTTGACGGCCTCAAGGTTCCCGCCAATGTGGAGATATACGTGTGGATACATGCTCTGAACAACCGCCAGGATATATGGGGAGACCCTGAGGTAATTCTTATACATTGGTTACATACAGGTTTTGTACTGTGGAGTAATATAGAATTATTTCTTTGTAAAATTAAGAATACGAGGAGGGTTAGCGTATAAATTTGTTCTTTAGAACCGCATTTTATATCCGATTTAAAGTCACATTATATCTTTCAGGTGCCAACTCGACCACTGTCTGAGTTTAAGCTGAGCAAGGGTATTTGTGTTTGTATTTCCACATTTTGATGATAAGTGGTCGGACGCAAAATTGCGAAAAGATAGTCTCAATATAAAGTTTATCATAATAACACAGAAATTGTCGGATCCACTCACCACATACAAATGTACCAGTAGTATCGCAGATCCATTCTAAATTGCTTGAACCTAACTCGATGTAGATTTTTAATGGAAAGTTGGCCTCAGACTTAGGTTTTTACTGACATCTTATTGTTTTATTATGTTTATTTAATAGCTTATCCCGTATGAATTGAGTCCATACCTACAAATATATGATAGTATGTAGCAAATTTGCGTTTATACCGCCAAGAATAAATATATAATTTATAAGGCACGGTAATCGTTCACACCAAGAAATACCAGCTTGAAGGTCACAATAAAAATTGATATAGGAATGATGACCATATTTGCGAAAATCTTGCCTTTTTCTTCCTTAGATGTGTAGTGAAGCAAGTTGTTTTTCTAAATGTTTTAATACGTTTTTAAACAGATATTCAGACCTGATAGATTTGTTGTCGAGCCTGAGAAAGTCCCTTTCACCTACGTGCCTTTCTCAGCTGGACCAAGGTATGGCAACAAGAGAAAAAGCTTTTTAATTGGTCCAATATATGAACAGATATATTTCCCCAACTTACCCCAAATGATAGCAATGTGTACAAAGATACAATCAGCGTTTGTTCATAATCTAACAGCATTTATCACATAACTGACCCGTTCAGTCATGTCATATAGCCATGTCATAAATATGGTATTACACACGTGTAATAACACCAGTATAACGTCATAAACAAATGCCGTCTTTATGACGTCATATGATTGTTTCGGTAGTGAAAATCGTAATTCAAAGTTGAATTTGCGTGCTCTATATATAGAGAATAAATTTGAGAGTTTTGGTGTATTTTCTCATGCAGTATATATAAGTTATGTGATACATATAATCTTAAACTCGTGTCATTAACAAATTGTAATATGAAATTTATCAAACTCGTTGAATGATTTCATATGAAAAATTATTCAACTCGTTTAATAAATTCCATATTGCATCGAGACTCGTGAAAGAGCCTCTATCTATAAATTAAAATACTTCTCTTGTTTTTTTTTTCTAAGTACATGTACGGCTGTTTTTACAAATTCCGTTTTCTTCTGTCTCGATCAAATTCGTTTGCCTTTGATCATGATTTAAGACATCCAACGAAACAAAAATGTGGGTTATGTGGTATGTAATTTAACAAACTAAGGATGAAGGAACGGGAATTAGTTCTGACTTCGAGTATATTCTGTGCCCGTACTGAAGGGCGACATAGATACAGCGCAGGCTGTGTAATGGGTATGCTCTCTATTCAAACCCTGCAGTCATATTTTGTTCCTGTTGTTTTTCGAGCAATTATATCGAAAGCATGGCAATATTTACTTTTTTATATACATGTATATTTTTCTGAAACGTCATATACGAATTTAAGAATAGGGGCATTGTTAATATGCTCTTTGTCACAGGCTTCTGGGTTTTGGTTTCGGTATACGTTTTGATGTATATGACCTTATTATGAAATACCTCGCCAACACATAGCAAATTCTGTCATAATATATATACAGTGTAGTGTAGTCTTTTTAAAAGTATGTATCCGTATTCAATTTGCTCTCCAATAACTAGCGATATGAGGTATGACTTGTTCTTTATCTTAGTTTGTTTATAATAACAATGTGTGTGTTTGTGGATGTATGTTTTGTTTTATTCCATGTTTTAGTTTGCTTTTACAGAAATTGTATCGGCCAACACTTCGCCTTGGATGAACAGAAAGTCGCTCTTGCAAAATTAGTGCAAAGGTAAAAAATTCAAACAGATCATCTGTAGAGAACACACTACCAAAGTGTAGCTGCTAAACTTTTGTTACATGTAACAACATACTCGTTGTACATACGTATGTATCTATCATAGATTAAAGTGGAAATTACAGTGGACACTGTTCGGTTAAAGCTAATCCTATCTGAATAAGAAATGATTAGTAAGAAATACGCGTGTATTTGTTTCAGATTTCAAGTATTACCCGATCCTGAATATGAACCGGAACTAGATCTGGACCTAGTCCTGCGCTCTCAGAACGGAATACGAATTAAGTTGGAGAGGAGAAAGTGATTTTGACTGCTTAGTCATTTTAAAGGCTTGATAAGCTAACAAAAAGGTTTCATAAAAAACGACATTAGCTTTCATTCATTTAAACTACATATTATATTTATTCAATCTTCGCATAAAACAGATGTCTTTAAATTGTTAATTCTACAATTGTAATGTGATTTTTTTTTACTATTAATACATCTTGAGGATTTACATTATTCATTTTCAAATAATACGTTTTATACCTTGTACATTATAATAATAATTGTAACACAACATTACTATTTTTGTTTTCAGCTACGACTAAGTTGCGTCTTATTGCTGAAGCCAGAATCCAAAAGTTATTCATGTAACAGAAATGTTGGACTACCGGAAGTATCATCTGATGTTGGCAAGTTTGAAGAACACCTGCTCAGAGCAGGAAGTTATGGTGACTCAGAAGCATCAAGTACAAATGCACCACCATTTTCATGATACCTAATTATATTTCATTCTAATGTTGTTAGTAACATGTAGTTTTGATGCCACATATGTACTAGACATTTGAAATGACAGTTCAGGGCACCTTGTCAAAATATGATTCTGAAAGGAGCTCAAAATATCACTTTCTTAACCACTGCCTTTCATTCAAGGATGCTTCACTTTTTCACCCTGTGCATGCTCTACATATTCAGCATAACAGTATTTACTATTATATCATATATCCCTTTTCTCTGTATTATGACATTGTACTTTATTAACGAGATAAATGTTGATTGTTGTTTGCAAACTGTTCGATAAATAAATAAGAGAATACCGAAGCGTAAACAAAATGTTAATCCAAACTCAAAATCGATTAAAACAGGGGCAAAATATGAACAACGAAAGATTTACATGCAGACCCTTGTAAAAGTACAAATTAACACATTTTTATTCAGAATGTAAATATGTATAATGAACATTTTAGCAGATACTACTGTGGACCAAGTACATGCCTTGCTGTTGTTGACAAACTTACAAAACACCCTTCCAGGTTTTATTATATTTGTCAACAAATGTGTTGTATTTGTATATGACCATAACAATATGTGTTATACATTCCTTTCTTAAAACATCTCTAATGTCTGTATACATATGTGTGTGTAAGTACGTTTGTATGGTTGTACATTGTGTGAAATCATGTCAAGATATTAAAATGCAGTATATGAAGGAAGTTGGGGAGAGGGCTGCTTAAACCAATTAGAATATTTGCTATTATGCTGGTCAGAAATAGATACATGAATCATTGATAAATGTTATCAAAACTGTGACCGGTTTTCCTCTTTCAGCTTAATTCCAAATACATTTTCTAGATTGTAATTTCTTTGTGAACAAGACACAAATAATAGCCGCCAATGTAATAACTTCAATATGTATGAAATAAGTATGTTAATATCGGACTCTTATACTGAGTGTGTTGTATCATTGACGCTTTAAAAAGAACATTTTGATGACAGATAACTTGTCCATCAATCGCTTGTTCCGGGAGAATGTTTGTAAAAATGTAGTCTGTATTCAATTGTTACGGTATAAAACAAAGGTCAATAAGATAAGCGTGTAACCTTTAACATATTAGCGTGTTAATTCCACAGAGGTCATCGGAAGTTAAATGTTTATGCTCTCTCTAATCTTCTATAAAGACTACGAAACAAATGTGAACATACGCGTTGTCAATCAGGATGATTACCTGTACTGGTAATCGACCGATGTTCTATTGCACGAGGATGATTACCTGTACTGGTAATCGACCGATGTTCTATTCACGAGGCCGAAGGAATCTCTAAAACTCACTTTGAATCACTGAAATTGTTGATTTTGTTGAAAAACAATAGATCAATTTATAATGTATCGCGTTAACTCTGGTATGTAAAAAAATAAAAGGTAAATATTCGATTGTCTAAGTAATAACCACAAAATTATCAATCTGTATTCATTGGCGACTCCAAATATCAATTTTCCAGTAGAAATCGCCATGCCTGTTGTCTGGCATCATTGCCATCTGACTGACTTTTGTCTCTTGAAAGGGAAGGAAACGTCACGTAGTGTTCATTAGTTCGCACGTGACCGTACAATAGTCATTTTAATCGTGCAATGGTTCATTTCACTAGTAAATGGTTTAAAATATAGCGTATGCGTTTAGTTAAGGAAAATCAAATGCATTATGTAATAAAAGTAAGTTCTTTCGTAGCTTCACATTAAACTGACTTCAAATAGTAAACACGTTTAGCTGACCAACTACTAAATATTCTAGAAAACGTCAAGATGTGCAAGTGCGATTATTAACAAACTGATTAGATTACTATTACATAATCTATAAGTACCCCATTTGTTTCTAATCGGCCTTATAATCCGATCAATAATCAGTGTAGTTACTGCTGTATCGGACGTGTGGCGCGTATTGATTTTCCTTTCGTTGTTTACAAGGGGATGTTTGAAATGTCGGAATACATGCTTCCGTTATTCCAACTATGAATTGATACGCAAAAACAAAACCTTGTCGAACAAATAAAACAGCAATGTTTAAGAGTAAGACAGAGATCATTACAAAACAAAAGTACATTTTACCCACTGTGACTGATTCTGGTGTTAAAAAAATCAGAGATTTCCAAAGCATCGCCATAACCGTAATCCGAACTAATTTTAAAGAATAGTGTTATATGATTAATTTATAACCCACGCTTAAACAATAATATTGTCATCAATCATTTTAAAATAGGTAAATTCCAATGTCATAAGTTTTAGTCAAATACCTAATTTATTTATAATTTGATATTATTGCCGTTTCTCCAGTTTCACCCAAACGCCACTTTTTGACCGGAGGACGGCTCCCGGTTGAGGGACAGTCACGTGGTCAACATCAGGCAAAATCTTGAATCTGCGAAAAGCAAGAGTCACCAAATGTAACTTATGGAATTTGCAATCCAGGAATCGTCTGGTCACTGCAAAAATTACAGAAAACAAAGTAATAAATAAAAAAACAAAACAGTCTTCTGGTCAGAAGTCTACTATAATCGTTGAACACCTTTCGGATGAGATAATGGAATACCAACCTGCGGGGTGGTTGAGGCTTGGAGTTAAAAAAAACTTTCCCTGAGGTTGAAGATTCCGCGATCACGTCCTCCAGGGGCTGAATAATACCTCTCTTACTCTGTTCACCCATTTTGAATCATACACACAAGTAACTGCTAACGTTACATGCTAAATCTGGGTTAACGTGACATTGGTGGATTGTTGGGGATTGTTGGCATTACGCCTTTGTATTGTGAAGAATGTGAAATGTTTGTAGATTTTTCAACCCTTTGTTACCCGTTAATACAGTGGATATATCTATCAAGGGTGAGTGCACGCAATACATCTAATAGACATCCACATGCACAGTGAAACGTATGTATCTTTAAAACTCCATTGATGACAGGACTATCATTAGCATAAACTCTCATTTTATATATTTATTTAATATTTCAACTATAAACCTTTCATATTTAATTTTTTTCTGAATAGTTTTAGTTACCGTTTGTCCTTCTCACAAACTGTTTGTCTTTATAACTAACCATTAGTTCTCAATACTAACAGTTAGTTCTTATAACTAACCGCTTGTCCTTATTGCCTACCGTTTTTTTTTTCTTATAACCTACCGTTTGATGATTTGCGCTATTGCCACCTTTATTTCATTCAGTGCGAAGTTTTGTCCTATGCAATTTCTGGAGAAAAAAGCAAAGAAATGTATCAAAGAATATTGCATTTTATCAGATATTCCATTAATTTTGAATTGCATGATAAAAACATCAAAGTTAAGTCATTGTTTGCTGTGAAACATACACGCATGGCCATAAATTTCATATAGTTCACTATGTTTTATAACATTCAATTAATATATATAGACACTCTGAAAGTGGACTCGTTTTTATCAATTATATAAACAGGTTTTGTAATATCTAATGATTTTAACTAATAACAATAACATGCAGTGACATTGGTTAGTGTTACCTACCTAGGGCCGGCTGAAAACGGTACAAAACTAAAAGGATTTCTGTCGGAATCTTCGGAAAACCTGTCCGGTCGAAATGTCTGAATATAACATAAACATATAATAAAATATTTTAATCTGCAGTCCGAGATATTAATTAATTTCTGAAGTAGTATATTCAAGTCATATAAAATTCATTATATAGCCATTATACATTGTATTTGAAAAAGGTGTAACCGATTTTTGCGATCTCATTGCATTTTTATCTTTTGTATTTTATTTGCATTTTCTGTCATTTTTTATAATCCCTTGTCTAATTTGAGTGTTTGATATCAATATACAATTAAGTATTACAAAAATGAACTACTTTCCTTAATATGAACGAACACAAGTATTTGATTTATGAAAGATGACAAGCATATTTTTCTATACACCTTGTTTTAAAGAGTGCGGTTAAAATGTCTACTATAGAAAATATTGTATAAAAAAATGAGATAATGTGTCCATATATGTAACAAAAAGTAACTATTGTTTCAAAACGAATTCTAATTAAAATCTGACCTCGGCGGCCGTCCATACGTCGTCCCGGTGGTTCATGGAGTCGATGAGAATGTTCACCTCGCTGTTCGCGGGAAGTGTCATGCCATCAATTGTATGCTCCTTTGTCGTTATTCTAGCGATCACACCGACAGGGGCATGTACTCTCATCGACTCCTTAATGAACAGTGACAGCCTGGTCATGTCCTGAATATCAGACCTGAGCAACAGAGGAATCAGTGACACTAAGTATCATCTGGTGTTTGTCATTAATACAAATAGCTGTAAGACCAACAGTAGCTACCCTGTCGTAAACGCTGTATTAAACAGATAGTTTCCCAATAAATGAAAATGAAAATTTCATATTTCACTGTAACAAAATACGTATGTTTTAAAAGGTGCAGCACATGTACGTGTGTGCGTGTGTTATGTCATCTTTTAGGATACAAGGTCGTAAACTCTGCTAGTGACATTTTAGTCTCTTAAGGTGGCTAGAGCTTTGATAGCCACAATTGTTTTATTTGAGGTGTGGCATGGTTCATAATATGCTAGGTTCGTTGTACATTATTTTAGATTATTTAAGGATTAACCTTTGATTTTGTTTAGTTTATGAGATCATAAATCCAATGGAGCACGAGGTAAATTGCGTAAACGCGAAGCGTTTACGTTAAATTTACCGACTGCTCCATTGGATTTATGATCTCATAAACTAAACAAAATCAAAGGTTAATCCTTATATTTACAGTATTTTTCTGTAAATGGGTCATAACTTTTCTGTTCAATTTAGCCCCATCTGCGGACATATATTTCATTTCAAAACTTACAAACGTGAAAACGGTTCAATAAATGTAACAGCATGAAGTTTGCACAAGCCGTAGCTAGCTCCGCCCAGGTCAACTGTTAATGACGTCATACAATTGTGATTCGAACGGGATAATTTGCATAGCTCCACCCACATGTCTTGTTGTCGACGTCATAGAATTTTTGCACGTTCTCAAGTATAGTTATTGGAAAATAACTCTAGTTTGCAGTGCAATGGTTATCGAGTGAATGTCAGTGTAGACTGTAAATATATAAAAATAATTTCGTTTTTTTAAACTCAAAAATTAATGAGGTTTTATGCACCTGATCGATCTGCTCCTAAATTAGTAGCCCTTAGCATCCCTGGCGAGGCTTAGAAGGCCGAAACAGGTGTGTGAGCCATTAAACTTTATTTTGTTTCGGCATACTGTATATATAACAAAATTTAAAAGGTGCAGCACATATGTGTGTTACATCATCTTAAAGTATTTCATAATATATATATGATCTAATATGTGATGTAATCGAAAACATATGTATGTTGTTTAAACACATAGCGTGTGTAAGAAATTGCTTGTTCCAACGTCACATCACGTTATGCACAGGAATAATACGATAAATGTCGTAAACATTTTCGCCTGTTCCCTTTACTCGTACCATTCCACAGTCTCCCTGTCACCAATCACCTGCTGTACTTCCTCGAATACTTTCTCCTGTTCGTCTGGATATTTTGAGCACAAGTACAGCGTCCAGCTTATGGCGGCCGCTGTCGTATCATGACCTGTAATGTAGTATGTTCATATGCTACTAAATAGTAGAGACCCGCTATTGTGATACATTCGATTTATTTTACTTAAAATGTATAAACATGTAAGAATGGCGTGGGCACACTTTGGACATCAATTGCATTATTCAGAAATAATCTCGTGATTTTGATCAAAAATATATGGCGGAATCATGTTTATTGCTAGCACAAAAACACTATATATATCCCAGAGGAAAATTCGAATTAAAAAAAATAACACAAAAACAACTTTAGTTTTTTATAAACATCAGTAGTTTTGTAACTCAACAATCTGATTAAAATACAGATCCTCACTATCGTGTGTAGGATATGACAGCGACCAGCAGAAGGTCATCTGCAGATGACCTTTATTATTTCTATATCTTGGAAATGAACAGTCAATCAAAATCCACCTTGTAAACGGTGTTTGGTAGAGCAACAAAAATGGCGGCAGATCGAAGCGAAGAAGAGAAAATCATTCAGGGCGTTATATAACAATTTAATTAGTATATTTGTGATGATTTCTTTACTTTCAGTTGTTATTTCTTTTCGGGCGAACGAAAAACTACAAATCAAACTGATAATTCCTAAAAAGAAAACACGCCTTGGCGTAGAGACCGCTGCAATGGGCGCCGCCGTTTTTGTATACGGTCGTTCGGGTTTCTCGCTACTTAACTCTGGTTTAACGACAGGTGCAGAAACGAATCGAAATTAGCTTTTCACGTTCAGAATCTGGTAAGCAGCGATTTGATTGGTGAATACAAAGGTCATCTGCACATGACCTTCTACTGGTCGCTGTCAGATCCTAAACACGTAATAGGGAGGTCTGTATTTTAATCAGATTGGTAATTCCATGAAATTGCATTTGTCAGCTTCGTATACTCAATTGTGTATATTACTTTGACTTCTACCACTACATGTGTATATATACTATAGTTCACTGCAAAAACTGTCAGATGAATTTGCTGGGTTGATGTTTGATGACTTTGAAAGTTACACAATTACTAAAACCAACAAATTGTAGTTACTTACCACCAAACAGAAAGGTATCGACCTCGTCTCTGATTTCCCGGTCGGTTAGTCCCTTGCCCTCCTCGTCCCGGGCGGTCAGCAGGATGTCGAGGAAGTCTGGACGGCGCTTAGTTATCATGGACCCCTCAGCCGCCTTCAAACATACCAGTAATCGAATATAAGATTGGTTTGTATATTGAATATAAAAAATAAACTTGTATGTTAATATGGAAATAAGTGTATTTTCTTTTTCAATTCGATCCCACTGACTTACAGCATGGCTCACCAGCCTTTAGGATACTACTCAGCATATTTCTATGTGTGTGCACACTTAGTAAACTGCCTTGTCAAGTTTTTGATTCGATATTGTTTTCATATAATTAGTGATGTTTATTTATGTAATGGAGGTGCGTCCTTGTAAGCATTTAGATTGTAATGTGAAATGTGTTATTTTATGTCCATGTTTGTATCATTATTAATTACTGTTTTGGGAGAGGAGTTATATAAGCTTTGCCTGCTGTCCAACCCTTTTGTCCTGATGTCAATAAGATGTTTCGAATTTTTTATTGATTGTTTGTTTTTTTTTTTCTGTATGCAGTCGAAGATTTGTAGAGAATTTGTAGAGAAAGTGGTGAAATTGAGAATTTGGCAATACCACGTTGTCAATACCATGTTGTCAATACCACGTTGTCAATACCATGTTGTCAATGCCATGTTGTCGATACCATGTTGTCAATACCACGTTGTCAATACCATTTTGTCAATACCATGTTGTCAATACCATGTTGTCAATGCCATGTTGTCAATACCACGTTGTCAATACCATGTTGTCAATGCCATGTTGTCAATACCACGTTGTCAATACCATGTTGTCAATACCACGTTGTCAATACCATGTTGTCAATACCATGTTGTCAATACCACGTTGTCAATACCATGTTGTCAATGCCATGTTGTCGATACCATGTTGTCGATACCATGTTGTCAATACCATGTTGTCAATGCCATGTTGTCGATACCATGTTGTCAATACCATGTTGTCAATGCCATGTTGTCGATACCATGTTGTCGATACCATGTTGCCAATGCCATATTGTCAAAAACAGTTATCTCTATAGAATACAAATATATATATATAGATCTTTACCAAGGTTTTTCTTCTCTCTGTGATGACCATTTCGTCAAAGTCATGTACATGTTTTACATTTTTAAAGAATTTCTTTCCGTCTGCAGAGAGCCGAAACAGTACTTCTGGATACAGCCATGGCTTCCTGTACAAACATAACGTATGTTTTCTGATTCATCAAATGATTTTATCAGCAAGATTAATATTCGTTGTTAACTGTGATTTTATTCAACGATGATACGTACACCATGTTTTTAATTACATAGTACCTTGACACGTTGAATATATTATATTCTAACTCTAAAAATGATAGATAGTTACACTACACGTATCTTTATACATCGATATTTATGGTACACGTACAATGTATGCAATGCATGTGGATGATTTACAAAGGAATACACATACAAAACTCTTGTGCAGAAAGTTTGTCCTTTTAAGTGTATTATACATCCACATTCATCTGAACAACTAATCTTTAAAGGCCCAATATACGTAACGTCAGGGAAATTTTCGTGATTCTGAAATATTCTGAAAAAATCAAGTTGATAACCATGCAAAAATAAGCCCCAAACGAAGTAAACCTGAGCGGTAACTAACAAAAAACTCTTGACAAAAAAATCCAAAGAATTGAAAATAATTCAGGTGGGGCCCACTTCAACAACAAACCGAAGGTAGAAAGTTACATATACTGGGCCTTTAATGCGAATTACTGTCATAAGAGAGGCAGCAATTTCAATGAGAAAATTCCTAGTAAGATTGATGATGACCATCAATCGTCCAGAATGGGCTAATTTTGTCAATCAAGGTAATACAATATTACATAGAAACATGCCATATACAACACAATACGTACTTACAGCATTCGAACACCTGCTAAAGTAGTGATGTTCCTTACAGCCGTCACGTAAGGATGACTCGAACTGTATAAGAATGGAGACGTAAAATAATTAGTTTAAAATAAAGTGACAATAAATACGTGAGAAGCATTGACGAGAGAGCAACTCAATGTACGCTTTACCATCACTATTCGTCAGGAAGTAATATGTGTTTGAAAACGATGACAGAAATTTCATTCTATAAGGTAAAGGTGTAGGCTCATACAAAATTGACGAATGAAAAACCAAATCTGATTTTAACTCGCAGGCTTCGATATAATATTTTAGGTAGAGGGTTTATAAGCAGTTTTTGTTTTGATTTGAATGTGCCGCCATAACAGCGATGGGGTTGTTCCGGTTGTAGCATCGCGACATTTTGACATTATATTATAACAACGAGCTAACCAGTAGTGCTTAAAGACAGTGAAGGCAAGAGAGTGTAAAATATTGCTCAGCATATTATATACCAGCAACCACGATGATGTAGGAATATCAAACCACACTTAGGCCGCCCCATACGGTCATACGGAGATACCCAAAGCATCCACAAAACCAGAATTCAAACTTAAAATTAATATGGAATAAAATGAACAATGGAAAGATAAATACGAATACTCTTGAAAAAAAACAATAGGTTAAGACTGGGTGTTCCAGAAGAGTAAGCGTCTTCTGCTTAATCGACCACACCCACTATGTAAGTCTAGGTCAGATATAAGTACATGCGAAGTGAAAAAGGAGTTATTTCCCCCCAACATAACGAGATGATATTTTAAGGAGCATATCACAAACCGTCAACCTTCATTTAAACAAAGGATACGGAAAATTTCCAACTTAAATCATGGTGTCAACAGAGCAACCCCCCCCCCCCCCCCCCCCCACCAGACGTGACATGTAAATGTTGCTAAACCTTGAATATCAAATATACTAAAACTATTTCATTTTAAGGACAGTTTAGATATAAACAGCATTGTATATGTACACACATGCAGATATTGTAGAACTGTAAAGAACTGTATGCACGCTATAATATTAAACAATATTTCATTTGTACTTAGCAATTGTATTTGGGGAAAAAATCAGAGAATACCAAAGTGTCAACAAAACCATATTCCGAACTTAAATTAGATTAAATTAGAGGCAAAATATGAACGAAGGAAAAATTTACATGGAGACCCTTGTAAAAGTACAAGATTATAAGACCAGGTGTTCCGGAAGAGTAATCTTAAACGACAAAACCGCCATGTAAGTCTAGGTCAGATCCAAGTAAATGTCATGGCCTCAAAGTGAGAACTGAGGCATAATTCCCGAGAACAAGAAGCAGGCATACTAAGGAGCACATTCAATTTCAATTTCAATTTCAATAAATTTTATTGTCCAAAAGACAAATGGATCGGGCAGCAGGCATAGCCTATTTAAGCCCTCTCCAAACAAAGTAACAAACAGTGGTACAAACATAGACATAAACATTACAACACTGAACACATACAAATAATTTGAACGCATTATACAAATAATCTAAGTGGGGGAAACAACTACTTAATTGTATTTGAATTTTAATAAAATTAAATAATTGAAACTTTAACCTTTTATTGCGACACCAAAGATAAATAGATATGTACATCATGTACAAGTAATCATCCGAAAAGAAAAGATTTTTTTTTTTTTTATTATTATTGAGCTGCATGTATAAACATTTAGTGGGATGAAATTACCTTACCCAACAGATACAGGCCAGAAATGTCCATTGTGTAATACACAAGGCCATCCACTGATGAGTTTGGAAATTCAATCCCACTAAATAGTTCAGTTTATGCACTAAATACAGGTTAAATCAAGAAGGGCATGTTAAAAAGCATTGTATAATTTTTTTTTAATGTAGTTGTTTCCCAATTTTAGCAAAATAGTACAACTGGTCTTCTGAACCCAACCCCCCCCCCGGGAACATAATCGAGACAGACGAATTGGATGGGAGCTGTTTACATCCTCAGTATTAAAGTGGTCAATAACAAGAAATAAAATGAAGAATTAAGAGAAATGTAAACAAAAAATACAAAAATGTAAGGTACCATTATTATTGGAAACCAGAAGATATTGTATTGAGGAAATGAGAATTGAATGAATGTAAATGAAATGTACTATAGGAATGAATGAAAGAATGAGTGAATGAAGGAATGGGAGTAGGAGTGAAAAAAAAGAAGAAAAAAAAAAAAATCAGTAATACTTTCATTAAGCAGTTTTAGTTGGATATCTAGAATCTTCTAGCTCTTAAGATGTAATCCGATACAGAAAGAAGAATATGTTTATTCGTATTTTCATCACATCTCTCACAACCGTTTAGGATGACATCTATTGTTAAGTGGTTATGAGTATCATGGAATATATTTTGAAAAAGTATAGTACGAGGTTCAGCATATATGATACAATCAAGGAAATAGTGGGATGCTGTTTCATATCTAGAACCACAAGAACAGGCAGAGGACTCAGTTAGATAGTCATTATAAAGGTCATTATTTAAGTTACTAGCCTCATTTCTTAACTGACATAGAATTATATTAGTTTGTCGATTTCCGAAATACTTAAAGATATCAGTTGTTCTTGTGTTTGAGTTTGGAGTAGGTGTAATTAATTTTTTGAACTGATAGGAGGAGCGAATAGTTTGGAGATCAGAAGAAATGTTATTCATATCATTAAACATAGATGGAAAAAAACTATTATAATACTTAGTAGTTCGGCAAAGGGGTGGATCGAATATTCTAACTGATCTAAGATTGTACCTATCTGGTCTAGTATTATGGAAATATGGCTCTATAATTTCTTTCAGATAGTATGGAGTCTGATTAGTCATAATCTTGTACATCAGCATCATTTGATGTTGTTTTCGCCTACTTTCAAGAGAGACCCAGCCTAATTCTCTGTACAAGATATTGTGGGGGGTGCCTCTACGCAGTCCTGTAATTATTCTAGCCGCCTCTAGTTGGATAGATTCAAGAAGATTTTTTAGATTTTGTGTGCAATTACTCCAAACAACATCTGCATATTCAAGTATGGGTCTAATATATGATATATATATTGTAGTTAATGACTGTCTGTCTAGTTTATTTTTCATCATTCTTAAAATATTAATTCTTTTATATGCTTTCTTATAGATATCATATATGTGGTCATTCCACTTAGCATCATCACTGAACGTTAAACCAAGATGTTTGTGTATTCGACTGACAGTAACCGGTTCATCATAAAAATAAATGTCTGGGTGATGAGTATAAGTTTTATTTGAGAATATGACAGATTCTGTTTTATTTGGATTGAATTTTATATCCCATTTATTAGCCCATACTTGTATAGTGCTAAGATCATCTGTTAGATTTTGTGCTAATTCTGCTGGATCATCATCTGTTACCGCATACAAAGAAGTGTCATCAGCAAACAATTTAATTACATTAGAGACAGAATCAACAATATCATTAATATAAAGTAAAAACAAGAGTGGACCGAGAACCGAGCCCTGTGGTACCCCTGCAGTTACTGGCCTAGATGTAGATATATATCCTTCAGTTAACACCCTTTGTTGTCTGTCTTCTAAAAAGTTTCTAAACCAAAAAAGTAATTTCCCTTTAATGCCATATAGTTGGAGTTTGTGTAAAAGACCATCATGCCATACTCTGTCGAATGCCTTGCTTATGTCACAAAAAACAAATCTTAATTCTTTATACTGATCAAGACATTGTACAATAGTGTGGTATATAGAAAGAAGTTGATTTGAAGTAGAATCCTTAGGCATAAAACCAGATTGATGCATGGTAATAACTTCATATCTGGCTAAATAATTAAACATATACTTATATATAATTTTTTCTATAATCTTACTAAAACATGAAGTAATAGAAATTGGCCTATAATTAGAAACTTCATTAGTTAAACCTTTTCCCTTGTAGATGGCATTGATATTAGCAGTTTTCCAACTAAGGGGGATAACTCCTGTTTGCAGTGTTTTGTTAAAAAGTATAGTTAAAGGAAGAATAAGAGAATGTTTTAGCTCTTTGATTATTCTAGGTACCATGCCATCAGGACCAGCTGGTTTATTACAATTTAGAAGAAATAGCTGATCAAGCACATCTTGATGTGTTATTGTTATGTTTTCCAATGAGTGAGGACAATTAATTTCAATATCAGGTATGGGTTCAAGATTTTCAGAAGAGGTAGCTATAGCGGTAAAATACTTATTAAGATATTCAGCTTTATCAAATGGATGTTGGATGAAAGTATCTTCACATTTAAGAGGGGGAATACAGTTACCTTTATTATTTACATTTAAAACAGTTTTTGCAATTTTCCACCAATTACTTGGAGAAACATTTTTATTAGCTAATGATTTTTGCAAATTTTCAATATAATTTTTCTTGGCTTCTCTTACTTTACTAATGACTTCATTCCTGATATTTCTATAGCTTTCCCAATGACATGGTGAGTTACTGAACTTTGCTTTTCTATGTGCCCTATTTCTTTGTCTAATTTTAAGTCTAATTACATTTGTCATCCACTTTTTATCTCCGGGCCTTACTGTAACATTTATGCTAGGTATACATTCAAAAACTTGTTGATTTATAGCTTCACAGAGAGTATTATTAAATTCATTACTGTCTTGCATTTCTGAGATTGCGGCCCAATCAATCATACTTAAATTCCTATTCATCTTGTCATAATCTGCTCTTTGGTATAGTAGTATATTTTTCTGGTAAGATTTTTGTTTAAAAACATCAAATGAGATACTTAATTGGATAAGAGAGTGGTCACTACAAATTGGCGGGGAAACCGATACATTTTTTATAAGGTTTGCACTATTTGAAAAAACAATGTCTAATAAAGTTGAAGTAGTTGGAGTAATGCGAGTAGGTTCATTAACATAGTTTACAAGATTATATTTGGTCATTAATCTACCAAGATGACTATGAGGTTGTAAGTTGATCATGTTTACATTTATATCACCCATTATGATAATATTTAGATTAGTATTTATAGCTTTTTCAAATACAGAGTCCAATGTTTCCCAATAAGCGACAGGCATTTCAGGTCTATAAATACAACATAATAAAAATTTATGAGACTCAATATACACTTCAACCCAAATAAGTTCCAAGTCTTTATGTTCCAAGTCTGTTCGTCTTTTGGTAGATATAGTATTTTTATGATAAATTATTACTCCACCACCAGGACCCGATCTTCGATCCAGTCTGTCATGTGTATAGGAATCAATGGTGATACTGGAATCTAATGTTTCAGGAGAAAGATGAGTTTCTGTTAGACATAATATATCATTATTACTTAATTCAGCTTCAATTGCATCAATTTTGTTTCTTAATGATCTAACATTTAAGTGGGCAATGTCAAGACTGCATAGAGGCCCCGGATTAAGTTCAATGTCATAAGAGATTAACATCAATATATAGACTATAATAGAAAAATGAATATTTTTGAGACTAAAAGCATACTGGGAAATGGCATTAGCTAGATATAAGACATGTAAAAAATGAAAAACAAATAAACTAACTTCTGATTTCCAATGTGTCCCAATAGTAGACTGATATTTTGTGTTTCTAACCATTATCAAACAGTATGACTTGTAGTTGATAAGGGATGAGACACATGGTACATATACATATGTTTAAGAAAATGTTTTCATTATGAGGTTCGATCAAGGTAGCAGGGAGAGTGTTCAAATAGACCAGTTTTACCGCATATACATATAAACAATTTGGAATCAACAAAAATACAGCAATACATACATCGACAGACATCATATTTACAAAAGACGAGAAAATCAGCTGTCATAGCACGACTTCTGGAACATCAATCCAAGTTCTATCCACCTCGTGTATGTGTGTATCAATGTCAATTTGGAGCATGATATGGCAAGTGTAAATATAGGTAGAATGCAAGCGCTTACATGAGCATGAATATCGACTTGCTAACTTTTATGATAATCAACCGACTGAAATACTGAGAAGGAAAATTAGTAAAAATTGATTGACTAATGCATAATAATCAATTAGTCAGAAAATAGTTCTAATTAAACATACATTTATTGTTGAATAAAACAAATATCAGATTGGCTATCGATCCTGTATAGATAATATATGTTCAAGTTACCCAGTTGGAGAACCATTTAAAACGGTAAATCATCATAAGGGAATACATCATTGTACACGAGATGGATAGGACGCATGGATAATGAATAATCGATATTTGGGATTTATAACCATAAAGTGTCTGTTTTGACCATATATCAGTAAAACTTTAGGTAAGTCACATCAAGAGAAAAAGTTAAGACCAAACATATAGAGACACAGTAGTGTAGGCCTAATTCTTCATCAAATACTATTTCGGAGTATATATATACATGTACATGCATGTGTTGTAGCAAACAGTTAGGCTTAGTAAATCGAAATTGCTGTTGGGAGTATTAACATAATGACTACAGATTTCCCCCATAACAGATCAGAATGATAATACGTTTACATGTAATATCAATGTTCTTATTAGTCATTTCGAACAGCCAGTATACATTATACAGTTATATTAGTATACGATTAGGCACCTAATACTTTTGTTCTACGCGCACATGTGTACACAGTTAGTATACGATTAGGCACCTACAATTTGTAATACGTTTGGTCTACGCGTACATGTACTACGTATACGGACTTATAATAGATTGCTATCTAAGTCCGTGCATGTACGTACGTAGACTACAGACTTGAATAACCATGATTCTCGGTTTTTTTCTGTAGTTAAGATATCATTTTATTTAGCCACCGTGATAATCGGTTATTTATCAATAGTTCAATACATATATACCATAGATAAATATAGCTTGATAAAAAATATTAAGTTGTGGACGTACAGTACATGTACATCACATGTTTGAAAAATATAACTACTCAAAAGTACAGGCGTGTTGGTACTGAGTTATTATATATATATATTAGTAACTTGTGTTTTAATTTTAACAATGAGGTTGCATTTGACACTCGGAAAATGAAGATACCACTGTAACTAATGCAGTGGGCACATTACTATTGATAATTAAATGATTGTTTACCTGTGATGACTATGTTGTTATTATTTTTTTTTTTCAAAAAAAAAAAAACCAAAAAAACATACAATGTACCTGCAACACATAGGATGGGAAATTAATTATTTCGACTAATGGGTACTTCCGTTCTCAATTTCCACTTGATATATATATACATATAAACACCATCAATATCATGCAGCAGTATATAAGTTAATCTACAAAATGTATAGAAAGGTAAGTATTGATATTCTTATCATCTAAATGAACACATATGTCATAGTTTGTTTTTTTTTTTAATTTTTTTTTTTACAAGAAATTGAACGTTCTGTCACAGTATCCTTCATGTTGGAAGACCATCAATGAACCACGACTTCATATATACGATCACTGACTGGTCATGGTTAGTCTATCGGCTAGGGTCCGGACACCTTTTTTAGGGGGATCGGGGTAGTCGGAGAGCTCATCAAGTCTCGTGACTTGTCTCTTCTCGCCGTTGTTGTTGCGAATGATTATCCGTCCATCTAGGGTCCAGGTCCCGGAAATCAGCTTACTCGACTTGAGAAAGCGTGCTTTGGTAAAAACAGCACTTCTAGTTTTCGTCAGAGCCTCATTGATATAGAGTTTGGACATACTGTAAGGGGAGGGAACTTCTTTAGATGCAGTATGGTCGACGTCGCTTGTTGATCCAGACTTTTTGACAAGAATAAACCTGGCATCATACACCTGAGCTCTGGTTCTATATGACAGAAATCGTACAATTATGTCCCTGGGGTAGCGTGTTGATTTCGGCCCAACACGATGCGACCTGCTAATATCAGCACATGTGACCATAACCCCTAGTCGGTTATTACACGTATCTATGATAATTTGGTCAGTATCCTCGTCCTGACGTTCAGCGATGCCCCTGAATTTTAGGCAATTACGCCGAGAATATTGTTCCATATTGTCTAGTCTTGTAGTGCAAAACCATTTTTTGTGTATGGAAAGATTGGTAAATAGTAAGTGAGATAATTCTCACGAAATTTTTTTTTTTTGTGAAATTACGAAGTTTTGACCATTTTTCTAAATTTCACACCTGAACGCAAATCAGAAAATCCCCGATTTTGCCATACGACCGGAAGTGACGTCACAACGGTGACCGCACTGATAGACTTGTGTAGTCATTATATTAAAATTATATGAATCGTATCACGACTTGTTATTTGTATAGAGTCTTCTATTCAAGAATATGACACTTATTATATGTCAAGGTTGTATGGAGTTCATTAATGACCCTACTGGTAATTCCAAGGTGTTGTATGCCCCAGGGGGCCGTAATTAGTGGTGAGGGGGGTCGGGAGTTCCACAGGTGTGCGGCACCCGTGGTCATGATCACTCGACCATAAATCAATAACCGCCGGACTCGCTAACATGATTAACAGGTTATTATTTTGCGGAAAGACTTTAAAACATGCACTTGATATGATTAGGTATTAATTTTCTCATATTTAATTTCACCTAACACCGCTAAAACGGCGTGTGTATTCACTGATGGTCAGGTTGATTGCATGCACATATCAGCGGGAACTGATCGTAACACCTTTTAAAATGCACGCTGAAAAATTTTAATGCATGTCGACTTCTTTTATCCTTATATATGTTTTAGAAATTATAGGTGTGTATATTAAAAGTTAACAGCTTTCTATCCATTGATAATTTATTTATGTCTATGCAGTATAACAAAAAAAAAACATTTCAAATCGTGAATATTGTAAAATAAATAGAATATGAGCGAAATCCTGATGTTACCTGTCTTCAGGCACATACATCGAAATAGAAATCAAGACAATGTATTTCGAATTCTGTTTGAGAAAAAATAAGATTAGATCTTTGAAAACCCCTGTGTTTTACTGACAAGAAATGAACCTGGAACATCTTTTGAAAATAAGATGAAAGATTACTTAATTGGTTTCAATCACAGGCACTTGTGGCCAGGGCCCAGTTGTTCAAACGGTGATTAGCTTAATCACTATTTAACGACATTTTTTAAACTTTAATAATTCTGTCAATTTACAAGGTAAAATCCTAACATTTTGCATGTTAATTGACACTATTAGATATTTGATACCTGCAAAGTTGTAACTAAATCTATGGATTAATTTTAAAGTTACAGGATAATTAAAATTTGCGCTAATCACTGATTAAGCTAATCACCTTTTGAACAACTGGGCCCAGGAGAATAGTCATCTAAATATACAGATAATTTGCAAAATATGAATAATTAAAATAAAATATAAAAACTGACTTTAGCAATTTTCTTTTTATGTTATTAATCATCTAAAACCATAATGAAAGTAATTGCCAAATTTCAGCTTGATACGTCAAGCGGTTAAATTTCACAAAAAAAAGAGTGTCTGATAGTCGATTTTTTGTTAAATTAAACCGCTTGGTTTTAGATGATAAATAACATAAAAAGAAAATTTGAAAATTATGTTTTTATATTTTATTTTAATTATAATATTTCGCTATGTTATCTATATATTTAGATGGCTATTCTCCTGGCCACAAGTGCCTGTGGTTTTAATCCGCATTTTATTCATTTATGTTAAAAATTAAATATGAAAAAACTGTGATACAGACATACCAGGGACGTATATGTGCATATACGTCCCTGAGACATATCAAGCAAGTTTTCAACAGAACTTTTCTCGTTGAATAGAAGGGTCAAACTCGAAATTAAAAAAGTGTCATATACTGTGTGAGTTGACGGTGGGTTACGGAGATTTCAAAAGATACACGTACACTCGATAATCTATGTTCCAGTCGAGATCTACATGTAACTGCAGATTTAGAGTACACATTTTGAAGTTATAAAGAGGGGATAATAACCGTAACATACTCAACTATTACAATTACAATTTAGTTAACTTTGATAGCCCCCCCCCCCCCCCCACACTAACACTAACATGAGATTAACAATATTCAAAGGTATTATTTGTATTATTAGTCTTGTTTCTAGTGTGTTAATTTGCTGGTGTAGGGCTGTGATTCCCAAAGTACTGAGCAGTGCATCTTTGAAAAGTGCATTGTCCATTAGCTGGGACACGACTTGTTTTATGACGACTGGGTCTCGTAGCTCACTTATAGCCTGAACACCCTTCTTAATTTTAGTAGATAGTTCTGTAGACATCATGAACACAATCGTAGTATTTTGAAATGATATTGGAACAATAGCACGATAAGTTGTTTTTTTTTTCAAAAAACAGTGACGGATTCAAACAAAGAACATGGCGGGAGAGTGACCGCTGTCCACTTCAATATTTCAAAGTCTTCAAATGCGACAAATCGTGCGAAATATTGTCCAGACCTTAAATATTTATACAATATTGCTACTTATCTGCATGTTGTGCATAGAATGGCCATATAGTTCCACTAGAAATCGCACTATAACAGCATTTTCCCGTCCTGAGTTACATGCCGGTCATGTCTTGACCACCGGAAGTTACCATAAAAAAAAATTCAAAAACGTCAACTATACAAATGTGTAGAAAAGACTTACCCCTCTTCCTGAATACTTTCATCAAATGAGAAAGCGCATCTGAGTACTGTGTCCAGGGCCGCCTTTCCCACGGGCTCACTCAGCTCCACGCCTCTACCTTCTGATGCTGCTTTCTCTATATTTGTCTTAAATGATACATGACAAATATATTGTATTATGTAGGCAAATACAATCAAGACCAAATTATTACTCTTTTGATAGAAGTCAAGTCCGACCAGCCAAGCAGAGCCGATGCGAACAGTTCCGTTCATGCAATTCCTTTATCATGACAATCTCACAGCTAAACCATGTGGTTACAATGTAGCTTTATGGAATTTCGTAGAATGTGTGAAGTAGGAATTTCATTTTTGAGCCATTATATTATATCAAAGCTTGATTTCTTTACACAAACAATGTACCAATGAATAGTGAATACAAACATTGTATATACGGCAAAACATTTATATTACAAATTCCCAAGCTGATGAGTCTTATTGAAAAACATGATAATTTTTTCATATGTAAATGTTATCATGATACGGAATTTGAAGTCAAAGATTTAGAGTTAGGTCATCCATTCATATCTACATTTTTCTCATGCAATCGTTCAATTACATCGACAATGTTAGTATCTACAATATACATATACACTGCCTGTCATATCACTGACCTACCAAAAAAGTATCGAAAACTTTGTTGAAAGTGAAAATGTATGTTTTCAGTACATCGATGTGGAAGGCTGGGTTAAGAAGACGTCTATTTCTCTCCCATAGCTTTCCCGAATTCAACAGCAAACCATTTCCTGTTTTGTTGGGGTAATAAATAGCATTAGCTTCAATTGGCCATAGTTTTATATACGAATGCATCTTATGTTGGATCTTTTCCCTCCTTTCACTTTTTGTACATATGGAAACGTGAATTTTTCAACATCGTTTTACATATAAAATGTATCAGCTTTGACAAGTGAAAACTGTCGTTATCCCTTTATTAAACACCAAATATAAGAACTCCACAATTACCGTTGAAATATTTCCACGTATTGTCTGAACAAACATGTATTTGTACATTTGCCTTCGCAATCAATCAATTTAAAGAATTTTACAAGAAATCTTTGGGAGACAGAGTTACAACTGCAGAACACCATATGTGATGGTGCGCCTAAATCATGCAATTAATACAGAGACCACGGGGACCAACTGTTATACATGTACATCCTGTGAGAGATCAATTTCGAACAAGACCTATACATGTTTTGTATCAACTCTTACCTAACCATGGTACAAATGCAAAGTAGCCACCACCTGTCTGCACGGGTTTTGGTTCGCCTGTCTTCAGAATAATTTTGGCGGTCTCTGGGTGACACAATGTAAACACTGGGTAGAAAAACATGATCCACATACCGGATACCCTCTTCCCAGTCTCTTTAATACCCTTGTCCACGAGGCGGAGGTAGTCGGTAAAATCTGGCATCTGTATCAGAAAAAAACTACGAATACCTTACTGTCCACAAAACCATAATTCGAACTCAGTCGATTAAACTGGGGGCTAAATATAATCAAAGGCATGGTACACACAGTGACAAGTAAAACAAGTAAAAGATAATAAAACCAGGTGTTCCGGAAAATAATATAGTGCACTGAAGGACTCACACAACTAAATAATTTACTATATGTTATTATTAAGCTTTCGAACTAATAACTTTAATATTTGAAGTACAACACTTGTGAAAACTGCCTAAATTCACAGATACATACATGACAAAGGCTTCAAGTGGCATTTAATGAGGAGTTTACTGGCATATTAGCTTGCTACAGGCGTCTGCTTCGGACAACCGGAAATTTACATGTCAAACCAGTGAAATGGGACGGGAACACCCTCTGACTTTTGACCCCATCTCAATCCGCCATCACATATCAAAATCTACCAAAAGTATATATTTTTGTAAAGTTAAATATCTACAGATTTCATTCAATGTAGAATAGGTCAACAATTACCTATTTAAATTACCCAGAATCACTGTACTTAGCCGGAATGAATTTTCAGTAGGGACTACAAACGTATGAAACACTTCGTGATAGGCTGATTTAGTTGTGTGAGTCCTGAAACTAGGAAGTCAAACTCAACAAATTAGGCTATAATGAATAACAAGAGGTTACAGCAACAACGGACTGAGGGGCCAGTGTTCTAAACAGGCAGTAGTACTTTCATGATTGAAGTCACACGTAATTCATATATCGAAGATTTCGGGGGTTTTCTGAGATGTTACGACCCCGCGTTCGTAATCAATAAATAAAGGTGTGGAGCATTATAGCCTTTTTAGAAAGGGAAATAGAATAAGGGAATGATTGTTCATTTTTCTCTAGTATGAACGGAAAGTAAGTTTTTATGACCGTTTTGTAACGTGGTCGAGGTATTTTCCGCCACTGAGTTGCATACATTCTCTCTTTTTCAGTGTTTGGTAGTCGGATTTTGTGAAATTTAACCGATTAACGTATCAAGCTGAAATTTGGCGATTATTTTCATTATGGTTTTAGATGATTAATACAATAAAAAGAAAATCGGAAAATTTAGTTTTTATATTTCATTTTAATTATTCATATATTGCTATATTATCTATACTTCAGTACTGTACTGTGTATTTAGATGATTATTCTCCTGGCCAGTTGTTGATGTCACTTACCAGTTGTTAATGTGACTTATCAGTTGTTAATGTCACTTATCAGTTGTTAATGTCACTTACCAGTTCTTAATGTCACCTACCAGTTGTTAATGTGACTTACCAGATGTTAATGTGACTTACCAGTTGTTAATGTAACTTACCAGTTGTTAATGTCACTTATCAGATGTTTATGTCACTTATCAGTTGTTAATGTAACCTACCAGTTGTTAATGAACATAAAGCTTACCAGTTGTTAATGTACAACCTACCAGTTGTTAATGTAACCTACCAGTTGTTGACGTCACTTACCAAATGAAGATGTCCCCAGATTGGATGACGCTTTCCAATAGATAGGAAGTTCCCGGATGAAAATATAGCATTGTTTTCTCTTCGACTTTTCACTATGGCACTGCCCTTCCACAGCAGAAGGATGATGAATACAGAGCTAAGTATGAGGACGGACAACTCCATGGTAAAACTGTCTGAAACATTTAATGTACTGTAACCTTTAAGTACTTAACAAATATGACAGTTCTTCCACACTCATATGTTAAACACACACACACACAAATGTTAAAAGCATTACCGTAATCTAATTACGTTTTCCATTATAATTACATGTAGATTAACTAAAGACATATTTGAAAAAAAGCAGGACCTGTCCTTGACTTAAGGAAACTCCTTAACTGAAAAATCTCGACAGAAAAGCATTACAGAATTTAAGGAAAGTTCCTTGACTTAAGATTCCCCCCTTAAATTCTGTAATGTTTTCTATTGAGATTTTTAAGTTAAGGAGTTTCCTTAATAAGGAACGTTGATGAAACCGGGGCCTGTTATCAAAATCGACGCTTTACTGTGCAATAAAAATATACCATATGTTTTGAAGATGCATTATATGGATTGAAGGCCGACCTAACACTTCACTATATCAGTGTTAATCTGGTCCGGTTTATTGAATATCAAGTACGATTAATCTACTACCTTATATTATATTAAAATGTGTTTCTAAAAATGTAGCTACATGGGACCCTTACTGATCTTGATGTATAACTACTAAATATATCTGTATATCCTAATTCTAGTACAATTATCTTTGCTATAGTTTTGTATTCAAACGGTGTCGGGGTGCGAGTGACTGTTTGTTGTGTACAGATCTGGTCTTAGCCAGTGTAACTCTTTCCCTCAGCCTCGATGACAAGCATTCAATTTAAGCGGGCAATCACCGTGTCCCGTCACCCAAAATTCCTATCAGGGACTTTGATGATTGAATCATCAAGATCCCCCGCGTCTGATGTCACGTGATCTTGTCACGAAAACCCACGAGGATCGACCGCTGTTCGTCATCGCGACCCTCGATGATCCAGACCCCGATAAGGTCCGCTTACCGTACCTGTGCTGAAGTATCGTAGATGAAAATTTACACTAATACCGGATATAATTCAAGATGGAAAATTATATCTTTATTTGTTTTAATATTCGTCTATTTGTCAGTATCATATTGTAATGTTATCGCGTGATTTTTTGTGAACTAATACCTTATGTATCCATTATGGAGAGGGATTAATGAGTTGATAGAATTGGTAACTTGTTTAGCCTTTCGTTCAAACAATCAAATTTTGTTAATCCACACATTGTACATTTGATCTCCGTTGACGTCGTAGACTGCTTCAACTGTCATTTAGCCATTTTGTTTATCACGCCGTTTACACAGTATCGAGACGGCTACATACGCTGCGTATTACACGTACATTATCAATCCTAATATGTATTTGAATATCGTGTGTTTATTTGCATTCCTGACTATACATTATATCTTATTAAAGTTTGATTTATTGTTTATAATGGGTCAAATATCCACTGTATGTTTTTCACTTTGCTGCTGGACCCGATTTACGAGAACTCTACATTATGTTAGTAATTCATATACCGTATTTTTCTATGTTAAGATTGTTAATGTCTGTGGAAAACGGATGTGTTATATAATTTACAGTCATAAACGGAAAAAGAGCACATGTACCATGTAAGTATATCATATATATATTATGGGGGGGGGGAAAAACATAGCAATAATAATATAACAGAAAGATTATTAAAATAAGGCGCAATCAATTTTGAACATATTAAATTATACTCAAAAAGGAGGTTGGTCAAGATGACCGAACGTATGCGATATTGCACGAGTTATCTCCACGGGTTTGTAGTGACAAGGTTTCCAAATTACAGATCAGAAAGTAACAGTCTAGTATATTATTTTCAAAAATAGTCATATAAAAAAAAACTTAAAAAAAACACACAAATATCAGCTTCACTTTAAGCTAATATACCGTATACATAACATATAGTTTACTTGAACAAGTCGTTTCTTGCAAGAGAGGTGGGTCGCTTTATGGTATTGGTCATGTAGCCTGAATATAGTTTAGTGACAAAAACACACAGTTTGCACACATGACTATCTACGTTTGGACGTACTTTATGTATGCTCACTAAATAAAGCGGCATATATTTATGGCGTGAAAATCATGAGAACTTCGTGTTTGTCTTAACAAAATGTCTCTTTCATGTTTGATTAAGAGATATGAAGATTACCAGCAAAAATGCCTTTCATAAAAGTAAAATGACGACACACATACAAACGCAGGTAATGAACTATTAATTGGAAAAAATGCAAATGAAGTTAAGCAGTTGTTCTATAGTAAAAATGTAAATATATGGATTGAAAGTCATTTTTTTAAACTTTCATAGTGCTATGAAAGGTCAGCCGTTACATCCATATTGAATGAAGCCCGCAAGTACATTTTCACTTGGTCCCTAAGATTGAAACATTTCCTGTAGTTTCATTGAAATTTGTTCAGTGTTGAGATTTCCGGACAAAATGTTTCACAAAAAAACATACAGTGAAACCTCGCTTAAAGACCACCTCAGAATTAAGACCACATCGCTATTAAGACCACTTCATTTCAGTCCCAAAAAATTATTTTATATATCTTTGTATTTTAAGCTTCAATATTGAGACCACCTCACTATTAAGACCACCTTGCTATTAAGACCAGTTTTGAAAAGTCCCAAATACCACCTTTGCACGAAGTTTCACCTCACTACTCAGACCACCGACCAAACACAAAGTTACTTGGTGTGTATTCCACTGTGTACACCTGTCAAGTACGTGTACGATCAGTAAGCTGTATTTTGGTGTCCGATTGGCTAATTATAACAGTTATAACTACTGTGTGTTTAACGATATTAAGCTTATATCTTAGTTAATTGGTCACGAAAACATGTCAAAATGTGGATTAAAGAGAAATCTGTCTGCATGATCTCCTCGGTATTAAGACTATTAAGACCACTAAGAGAGGTTTCACTGTGTTGTTTAGTGACCGGGTAACCATGGCAACCGAAACTTCTGAAGAAAAACCTGCATGGACATCTACACCTGGTGCCTACCATTCCTGTGTAATATTATTGAAATAGGTTCACAAGTTTAGGAGATCTTCGCACAAGTTACTGTTGACGACATCTAACAGACCCCTAAAATGTCCTTTATGGGCCCAGATTTGCTGTAGTATCACTGCACAGTACAAAGACAACATGATAAAGGTGTATGAATCTCTAAGCTGAAACAATAACACGGACAGGTCAGCAAGGGCCCCGTCTTGTGACGAATTATCTCCCGTAATCATCAAGCCTCGAGCTTTGGACCCATGCAGTGATCAAACCCAGCGATGTCGATCTATGGTCAATTAACATCTTGTGAAATTCTTACCAACTTTGCTTCATGGTGTCATAAGGAAATATTCATCACTGAAAATTAACAAAATGTGACATTGTCTTATTGATTACAATGTGAACATGATGTTTTGCCATTTGACTTATTAAATTCTGACAAAGTTGGCTTCATAATGTCATAAGAAAATTGTGTTTCCGGTTTTTCGACCGATCCTAGTTTTTAAGACAAAATATTTCGTTTTATCCGCCCCCGCATTCAAGGCACGTTTCAGTTTTTATTCGTCCTTAAATGACCCTGGCTTTTAATAGAACGTAAAAAACAATCAACCAACCAACTATTCGTCTCACTGGGCATTATCATCCATTTAAACAGCATGGCGATCATCGTCAGGTAATCGAAATGAAGCTGAAAAAAATTCACTTGTTGCTGAAAGGGCACATGTATCTACGTACGAGACCCTAATAAGTGACGAAATCGAAAATGCCACTCAAATTTAACCGTAGAAAATGGCCCCACGGCCCACACACCCTCAAAATGTCCACCACAGGTCCCAATTCCCAATTATAACATGTCTAGCATTAATATACAATAGAAAAATGAAATGAAATGATAATAAACTGTGAGCAGAAATCAGCAACAAAATAGAAACTTGCACCAAAACTTGCACCTGTGACGCCGCCGATACCGGGTGACAACTTAGTTCCCCTCTCCGAAGGAGAGCCGAGCTTAAAATGAATTCATCACACAATGGAAATTATTTTTAAAGCATCAGTTTTATTTTCAAAATAAATGGGCATGTGTATTTCTGCTACATCCATTCCAGGTCATTGCTGCATCAGATGGATCTGTAGATCTATGCGGACATCACGGATGAACAGCTTTCCTAAAATGTGAAAAAAAAACAATACTTATCCGGAAGCATGATACATTATTCGTACAATAACATAGTGAAAGTCTATCATAATTGGCGATAACACTTTCTAGAGCAAATATCACAGGTACATTTCCAGCTCCTGACATCGCCGTGTATTATGCCTATAATGGAATAGATGAGTGAATTCACGATGAACGGCCAGGTAAGGTATCGTATTGGAACTTGTTTGTGTCTTTACAAAATGTCCACCTGTCAACACAACATCGACTTCTATCGAAATAACCCATTATCAAAATAATAGGTTTCTTGTCTAGTTCAGAGGTGTATTAAATGGGGTCACCGTTGAGATAGGGTCAGAAAAGGGTTCTAGTTGTGATACATCGTGCTTCATATAAAAGACGAAACAGTCGATACAGACTCCCTTTATTTTACGTCACATAACTCAAGAGAGGGTGAAAAAATACAAAGAAAACATACAAAAAAATCAATTGAGGAAACTCGCAGAAAAGTAACATTGTCTCGGACTGATAAAAAAATGTTCTACCTTAACAATATTACAAATGTATCCGAATTTACCACAACATTTTATGCATTCGGATGGAATTCACTTTATAAATTAAATGTCACCATTGTATTATAACGTACAACATCAAACTTTCATAAAATAACAACTTGTGCCGTAGTTCGGGATCATAAATTAGACAATACCCAGAGCTTAACAGATTCTACAAAACACGATGATATGTTCCTACCGGATAAAATTATGAGAAATTGCACGCCATCATTCATGTTCATAATAAAGCATTTAATAGCTAAATTGAAGTTTTACAAATGTCATTTGACCCTTTATTAAGCGTATTCCTTGAGTAAAACAAACCAGCAGACGACAACCGATTGAAGTATGGCGAAAACTAGGCTAGGCCTACATGGGTCAAGCCTAATACGATTTACCAAACTAACAAAATGAAAATATATGAATTAACAAGAAAACAAGCATCATATATATATTATGCAATAAACCACACAGTAATTATCAATACTTACTCTTTAGGGAGGCCCGTATAGCCGAAAACAATAGTAGTCCGCTTCCACATGGTAGACATAAGGAACTTGCAACTAATATACTAATATGCGGATAGAGACGGGCTCAAATATCCGGACAGCATATTCCAAACTTGGACCGCGCGGCCGTAACAGCACGGACTAAGTAATACGTAAATTAATTAGGTCCCATAAAATGATATCTGTCTGACAATGTGTGTGTACATTAGATGCGTTTGGGATATCTTAATGGCTTTCTCTTATGTTTGATAAGCAGTCATAACATATATGTTCAAAAGCACTAAATAGGAAGTATTCGCCGATTTACGTTTAATTTGTTCTTACTTGTGAAGAAATTGGTATTTCTGTTGACTTATTTTCTAACTGAGTATTAAATGGCTGGAAATCAATTATAATCATTAAAACTGGTAAAGGAACGATGTTCTAAATTTAAAATAAACCTTTTGTTTTGACTTCAATAGGTGAATTTCTCGTTATGGCTCTCTGGCAGCCAGTTTTGGCACACGCATATGGAAGGCCTGGTATTTGATTGCACATTTTTTTACAAAACTATCATTCTTTGCAATTACTAATTTCCGGGTAAGGATACGTTTGATACATTTAATTAGTTTCACAGGGGCCTGAGAATTTGTTACAGGTAATTGCATACCTTACCTGAGCTTAAATGGCCAGTGAAGGGGACATTTTTATCGAAAATTAAAATCGATCTAACCGCATATAAGTCCCTGATCTGACCCAGAACATATACGTCCCTGATCTGACCCAGATCATATACGTTCCTGATCTTACCAAGGACATATACGTCCCTGATCTAACCAACGACATATATGTCCCTGATCTAACCAATGACATATATGTCCCTAATCTAACCAAGGACATATACGTCGCTGGTCTAACCAAGGACATTTACGTCCCTGATCTGACCAAGGACATATACGTCCCTGATCTAACCAAAGACATATACGTCCCTGATCTGACCAAGGACACATACGTCCCTGATCTAGCCAAGAACATATACGTCCCTGGTCTATAAAAGGACATATACGTCCCTGATCTAGCCAAGGACATATACGTCCCTGATCTAACCAAGGACATATACGTCCCTGTTTTAGCCAAGGACATATACGTTCATGATCCAACCAAGGACATATTCGTCCCTGATCTAACCAAGGACATATACGTCCCTGATCTAACCAACGACATATACATCCCGGGTTTAGCCAATGACATATACGTCCCTGATCTAACCAAGGACATATACGTCCCTGATCTGACCAAGAACATATACGTCCCTGATCTAACCAAGGACATATACGTCCATGATCTAAACAAGGACATATACATCCCTGATCTGACCAAGAACATATACGTCCCTGATCTGTCCGAGGATATATACGTCCCTGATCTAACGAATGACTAATATATGTCAGTTCATGTCTAAAACTAGCTTAACAAATTATCAGGCCCTGTCCCTGTGTTCAGGCGCCATAAAGTATACGAATATGTGTGTATTTTCGCATAGCATACTACAGGCACTGCGTGTTTGCCGTGTTTGCAGTGAGTCCGCGTAATGATGAAAATCTGAAAGTATGACTTTGACCACAGCATTACACTGTAAAGTTTTATAGGTGCTTTGACATTCATGTTATTTTATAGCTATACATGTATCATGCATTCAGAATAATATCAGATACACTTATATATCTGTAACGTAACTTTATTTATCTCCAAGTACAATATGTACCATCACAAACTTAGATAGCAGCTCTAATGTAATTCTGTGGTACCATATATATCTGTACCTTTAATTCTCTCAAGATTTAGTAATTGTATGCTCCCGTGTTCCATATCTTTCTGCCATTATTTTGTTTCTGTAACTGTTCTGTTACTTATAAAACTAACTAAGCACTATCATAGTGTCACACATTACATCACATGTTACAAATACAAGTATGAGTAAAATGTACAATGGTAATCAAGACCACTTTTAAAGAGTAACTGTAGTGCAAATAGAAACTGAAATGATCAGACTCGTTGTGTCGGCATTAATACATTGTCGAAAACCGCATCGAAATCGGCCGACCGGTTACAAAGTTACGACAGGTTGAAGTTTGATTTTTTACCTGTTTTGCCACACGCTAATTAAGCGCACCGCGAACCGCTAAAAGTTGTGCACACGTATTGGTGACGTCACAACGGGAACACAAGAAATTGGGTCCTATGTCTCTCTATGTATAATAGTAATATGTACGTCTGGTTGATTAGTGATTCAAAATGTATTATACAATGAAATTAAGGGACGTACCATAATATGGGGGTCGGGAGAATAATCTGAAATCGTCATTCAAATAACTTTATTTTGATTCTTTCATAAATATAGTGTTTATTGATTGTTCAAATTCATTTTAATGGACCCATATATATATATATGCGCTATCATATTGTAATACTCTGTGTCATTTATAATGTCAGTTATACATATCATTTATCCAATGATTCAAGAGTGACTCTTATAATAATACCTTTGAATATTGTAAATCTCATGTTAGTGTCCATTATATTACGTAATCAGATTAGCGGGATAATCTACCTGGTCAGTTCGATAACTTCACACGTAACTTGTTACTCAAATAGCAAGTAATTAACATTGGAGAGGGGTGGGGGTGGGGGGGCTATCAAAGTTAACTAAATTGTAATAGTTGAGTATGTTGCGGTTATCATCCCCTCTTTATAACTTCAAAATGTGTACTCTAAATCTGTAGTTACATGTAGATCTCGACTGGAACATAGACTATCGAGTGCACGTGTATCTTTTGAAATCTCCGTAACCCACCGTCAACTCACACAGTATATGACACTTTTTTAATTTCGAGTTTGACTCTTCTATTCAACGAGAAAAGTTTTGTTGAAAACTTGCTTGATATGTCTCAGGGACGTATATGCACATATACGTCCCTGGTATGTCTGTATCACAGTTTTTTCATATTTTATTTTTAACATAAATGAATAAAATGCGGATTAAAACCAAAGGCACTTGTGGCCAGGAGAATAGCCATCTAAATATTTAGATAACATAGCGAAATATGATAATTAAAATAAAATATAAAAACTGAATTTTCAAATTTTCATTTTATGTTATTAATCATCTCAAACCATATTGAAAATAATTGCCAAATTTCAGCTTGATACGTCAAGCGGTTTAATTTAACAAAAAAATCGACTATCAGACACTCTTTTTTTTGTGAAATTTAACCGCTTGACGTATCAAGCTGAAATTTGGCAATTACTTTCATTATGGTTTCAGATGATTAATAACATAAAAAGAAAATTGTTAAAGTCAGTTTTTATATTTTATTTTAATTATTCATATTTTGCAAATTATCTATATATTTAGATGACTATTCTCCTGGCCACAAGTGCCTGTGATTAAAACCAATTAAGTAATCTTCTCATCTTATTTTCAAAAGATGTTCCATGTTCATTTCTTGTCAGTAAAACACAGGGGTTTTCAAAGATCTAATCTTATTTTTTCTCAAACAGAATTCGAAATACATTGTCTTGATTTCTATTTCGATGTGTGTGCCTGAAGACAGGTAACATCAGGATTTCGCTCATATTCCATTTATTTTACAATATTCACGATATGAAATGTTTTTTTTTATACTGCATAGACATAAATAAATTATCAATAGATAGAAAGCTGTTAACTTTTATACACACCTATAATTTCTCAAAAATATATAAGGATAAAAGAAGTCGAAATGTGATACCCGTCAAAACAATTTATACAGGTCGAAAGTATTGATAAAAGTCATATATTTTTATTTTCCAATATACGTACATCGTATTGTACGTATAAAAAGGCTGGTCTTGTCGTTCTATATGACGTTACTAACTGTTCTTAAAATAATCCAATAAAATACATGGTTTACGAAGTTCCGAGTCTATACACGGAATTAGATTATATCTAAGTCCGTGGTCTAAAGTAACACAAATATCCCTTTCCTTATCTGTTTGTTTGAGGTTGTTTCTAGGTAGTTTTGTATCTATACAGCCGACCGACATGCATTAAAATTTTTCAGCGTGCATTTTAAAAGGTGTTACGATCAGTTCCTGCTGATATGTGCATGCAATCAACGTGACCATCAGTGAATACACACGCCGTTTTAGCGGTGTTATATGTAATAAAATATGAGAAAAATTAATACCTAATCATATCAAGTGCATGTTTTGAAGTCTTTCCGCAAAATAATAACCTGATAATCATGTTAGCGAGTCCGGCGGTTATTGATTTATGGTCGAGTGATCATGACCACGTGTGCCGCACACCTGTGGAACTCCCGACCCCCTCACCACTAATTACGCCCCCTGGGGCATATAACACCTTGGAATTACCAGTAGGGTCATTAATGAACTCCATACAACCTTGATATATAATAAGTGTCATATTCTTGAATAGAAGACTCTATACAAATAACAAGTCGTGATACGATTCATATAATTTTAATATAATGACTACACAAGTCTATCAGTGCGGTTACCGTTGTGACGTCACTTCCGGTCGTATGGCAAAATCTGGGATTTTCTGATTTGCGTTCAGGTGTGAAATTTAGAAAAATGGTCAAAACTTCGTAATTTTTACAAAAAAAAATTTTTTTCGTGAGAATTATCTCACTTACTATTTACCAATCTTTCCATACACAAAAGATGGTTTTGCACTACAGTTACTCTTTAAATTGATGAAAAGCCTTAATTGTCATATTAGGATCAAACTTATGTGTCAATATCTGTCAGCAGCCTGTACCTGCAATTATAAGTAAAGGTCATACATGTATACGGTGTGATTACCTGTTCCCAACTAACAATCAGGGGCCCCGGGGTTATTATCAGGCCTTTTAACCTGATACAGGTTGACCAGGAGGAGTTGAGGCCTGGGGGGGGGGGGGTCTTTATCTAATTAGACGGCCAAGTGTAAGCCTGTCTAAATCTTCACATCTGATCTGACCTGATACAGACACAACATTGAATAGGGAGGGGACGGACAACACCCAATTATCAAAAGCCATTCATTGTTTATTGTGTTTTGAGGTTGTTGTAGTTTGAAAACTTTCAAATGTGAAGCAGTAATTCTTCTTCACGTTATACTTGAATGTCTAATGTTTTAATTAAAATATAACAGTCTTATAACATTATATATCCATTCTGATCAACTAATTTTATAACACATTTCATACAAAGATTAAACAGCAGGCATAGTCGATATTGCTAGTTAAACAACTAAGTAATGACACTTTATATAAACATATACAGCAACAAATATATTGATTGATTGATTTAAAAAGATACATATACATGTATATATATTTTGTACTATCTACAATTTAAAATGTAATATGAATGTGGCCCTATATGTAGAGTATTAATGCCTGATAGGACTTCAGGTAGACTTGGCGTGGACCAGGAGTGCACTCTTAGTTCATCTGGAGTCCAAACGGAGTGCACTCCAAGTTTACCTGGAGTCCAAAAGAGTGCACTCCAAGTCCAAACAGAGTGCACTCGGTGTGCACTTTGTGTAACCTTCAGTCTACACTCAAATGTAGTTCGTCAACATGTACGAAAACAAGCGATAGAGAGCAATGTTACATCCAGATCGTCAATCAAATATCTCTCGTTATATTAAGCAGGGAGATATCCGGATTATCGAAGGTCCATTTTACATATTTCGGACGTATTGTCAAAAATAAGAAAAGCAAATTTATTCTTTAATCGGACAATGCAGATGTTTGTTTTCTTTGTATCTTTCTTTTCTGAGATTATCAGCATCACTGGAATGTGTCGTCAGGTACGTACAAATAAACAGGAAACTATGTAATGGATGCTTTGATTAAAGCCTATTGAACAATGTGTCGAGAAAAGAATTTATTTTATAGACAATGTTTCTTAATAAACGTATAAATAACTAAAAATGTCACTCACATTAAAAAGTTAAAATATTGACAAACAGTTACATCTTCTGTATCATTTAACAAGCATATAAATGGTACATAAATGTTGGGTTTTTTTCACGTGAATACCATGAATCTTACTTGATTATAGTCATCTTGAATGATTAAAAATGTGATTCTATTACGTCAGTTTAAAAGTTCATTGTCCGTTCACCGGGTACAGCTGATTACAGGTAAAACCCTACAGGTTAGATGCGTTGGTTGTCCCGTGGTCAGGGAAATAACAGCCCCGAGCACAATTCCATACATTCCCCCGTAATCAGGAGGTGTCAAAAATCAGTCAAGCGTTTCTGGTCGAGTGTGCCATTGAACACGTTATCTCCCAGTCCCCGATACGGTCGTTAGTGTTAATTGGTCAGCTGTGAATTGGACTTACGGATGCCAGAGACACTCAATTTGTAAAAGCCAGTAGGTAATGACTTCATGTCATATTCTAATGAAGGGAAGCTAATCTTCATTCTATCTTATGAAGAAAGTTATAGATCAAATAAATAAAAAAAATAAATAAATGTAGTGCCAGAGCCCTTGCATAAATCCTAAGCAGACAAAGAAACTTGATTAATCATTAACAAATAATCATAACTGTTAGATTATTTCAGCATATTTTGTGTTTTAAATAGGTCTAATGTGTATTTGAACTTTTAACAATGTATTGCGAGTTTTGTTAATATATATGTATCTGTACGTGCATCAGAGGTTTTACATATTATTGCATGTGTCGGTGTACATTTAAAATTTCATATATGAAGTTGTAGCAAATTACATCAACATGTATTGAGCACAAAGGAACAAAATGTCTTGTAGTTTTGCTACTCAATCTAATTTTGAGGTGTTGTCTGTAAATCGTCAGCGGTGCAATATCTTGACCAGCTCGGGTGATACGTTTTACCAGAGACTGCTTGTTTGTTTGAGTAGGGACGCTATATCTTACCAGTGACGTATTATCACTATAGATATATGACTGTGGTCTTGACTTTTATTATAGAATACAGCATATAGTTTTATACATGATGAAACATTTAACATTCACATGTAATGTACAAGACGGCGGGGACGATTCTATACAAATACATATATACGTGTCTGTTCATACGTGTGTTCAGTAGTACTTACAACGTGACCAGCATAGTGTGGTATGTTTCTGTACCGATGTTATCTGACATTGGCCCGGGCATTAGACACCTGTATCTTCGGTACTGTATACTCAGCAGCACATACCCCTCGGGGCATGCTATAACGTTTCTTTAGTACCAGGGATCCGACAGATAAGATTTCCATATATATGATCGATAAAGAAATTGCATATAAAGACTTAAAAATTACATTAGTAAGTATACACATGTATTATCTTTTTACAGGGACGTATATGTCCCTGCTTTTTAATTGAAAATAGTTACCGACATGCACTAGTTTGTCTTTCAAATTGAAAAGGGGAACGCGGTTATATGCTCAATGATACATGTATAACTTTCCTGTCGCTATAGACTTAAACAAAAACAAAAATAATTTATATAGATGAAATGTACAAACAAAACTGTTTTCTCAAAAAGAAATTTCTCACATATACGTCCCTGATCGGTAGCACCACGGAATCTAAGTCCGTGGTAGCACAGATTTTCTTTCAGTCGGCCTTTTTGATTAAAAGACCGGTAGCCACTATAGGTTTCGATTTGGTAAGCAGGTAGAAATGCTTCTAACCGTAATAATTTATTACCTGTGTGTCGTCGCTTTAATCTGTTAGCATACCCATGACTAGTGTTTTTTTATGACAGATACGTTTAGTTAGTTACGTGTTTAACGCCACTATTTACACAGATATATATCCGTGTTACGACCGGCTTTGTCGTTATGATTCAGGAGACATTTATTTTCATACACTCATACATTCTTCCTATGTACATGTATCGTGGATATATTCATTCCTTATATGCTTCCGCTTTTGTATAACCGTCATCCGTAACATTTGCTTAGGATTTCCTCAGCACTTCCGTACCGTTTGCGTCTTATTTGGAACAGCGAACGTGTATGCCTCTGTACTTGTCTAGCCACGTATATATCATATAGCCATAGGGCATAACGATACCTACATGTACCTGTGAATTAACAGGTAAAGTATTTACCAATATGTGTTACCTCTTACCTGAATATGCCATAGCCAAAGTGCATTTATAACAGGTACTCCAGTGTAGTATGAATTAGATTTTTAAAATGTTTTACCAGAGACGCATAACCTTACATCAGAGACGTATAAAGGCTTAATACGTCTCTGCTTACATGCAACCGGTCCGGATTTTCCTTTTAGTTTGGGGTAATGGGACAATATTTCAGATTTGAGGAGCTACGTCTCGCATCAATAATGATAGGAGCTAAACAGGAAATTGATTGATCAAATAGTACGATGAGGAATCGAAACGGTACTGTTGCTGCCTATATACCAGAAGTAGTGTTACCTATATGCGGGTATTGACAAAACACACGTGTACTGCACAGGGACCTGAGAATTTGTTACTGCACGGAGCTATATTATTGCTAACGACCATTAAGACATATAATAAAAATTATAACATAAACAATATTTAACAGGCCGTAAAGATGAACTATTACATGTAATTATAACCAGAAAAATATTGATTGTGTTTCATATAGATACGCCCCTCTCATTTTGCTACACTCTTCATTGTACAAAATGTATTATACATCAATGTACTTAGGAGTTAGATGAGGTTATCATTGCTATCCCCATGCCCTAACTAGTAAGCCATTCACATCTTAAGAAATACATAGTACAATACAGATAACTTGTCTCAGATTCAATTCATTTCAATTTATTTTCGTAAGTTTAACAACTTCTAGGATAAACATTTTTTACATATATGGAACAAACAACAGCATCATCTTCATCACTGACTAATCGTCATTATTGTATACGTCCGATACAATCAATCAATAATGTTTAATCTAAGTATCGCAAGAATATCACTCATTGGATTGGAGATTTCTCTGTCACACCCTCATCATCATTATCAGCAGCAGCAACATCATCATCATACTGATATATATGGGTTTCAAAGGAGAGGCTATATGCCATCTTCAGATATATACATATTAAGTTCAGGTTCTGTTTATATATATATACGTCCTGTCCGTTATATTGTAATTTACATCAATGCTCACATGTAATTTCATCTCGTATAACGTTATAATTTTATACTTATTGCTATAGTGTATGTTCTTACATTTACATTCCGACAGAGGCGGAATGTAACAATTGTCTCCACCTCATACAGCCGTCGGTTTAAAATAAACCGAACATATCTGCCAAAAACCTTGGTGGTTTTAACTGTAAGCAACATGTGTTTGACACTATTACTTTCTCACGGGCCGCGCGCGGTGGCTGAGTGGTTAAGGTGTTCCGACATTCTTCCACTAGCCCTCCACCTCTGGGTTGCGAATTCGAATCCCACATGGGGCAATTGCCAGGTTCTGACTGTAGGTCGGTGGTTTTTCTCCGGGTACTCCGGCTTTCCTTCACCTCAAAAAACCTGACACGTCCTTAAATGACTTTGGCTGTCATTAGGATATAAAACTAAATAAACCAAACTTTCTCATACAAAGATCAATCCATAGCATGCCGAAAGTGTTCCGATGTATAGTAGCCACCTAAAAATGAAAATACTGAGTTGCCGGAGTTGTAGGTCTGACTATCTGCCTTAGTCTGACAAACTCCAACATATTAAGAAACGACATCTTACATTATTTAGCTTGTATATCAGCGCACAACGAACAATTATAATCTGATTACTGTCTTGAATACATCGTCATTGGTCAACACTTGAATAGACGCTATCGTTTTTGTTGTTCGATGTTGTCGCTTTGCTACTCCGGATATAGACAGGATCGGTAGCTTAGCTCACAGTTGCTTGAGTTTCTGTCAGTAAATAAAATAAAATATATATATAGGCATAGGCCTATATATAAGGACCCCCCCCCCCATTATAGTAATGGGCGGTTCCTTATATATAAAAAAAATATATATATTATTTACTGACAGAAACTCAAGTAACTGTGCTTAGCTACACACCGGTATATCGTGTCGATTCCCCAATGTGAAGAGCGGCAATACCGGCATATTGGTACACTCATTTATGATTGGTAACTGAACAGTTTGTTGAATGAATATGTGTAAAGCTTATAATTTTATATGAAATGTGCAGGATTACGTGAGTTACGTCTCGGCATATATGTGTAAGATAGCGGACAGTGTTCTCCGTGTAAGAGTTCGTGTTTAGATTGTTTTGTGTAGGACGGTGTATAAAAATAGTACATGTATATATGTATATGAAGCACGTTTTGTACCATACATGGTACATCATATTCTTCTTGTGAATTAAAACTGGTTCAGCGTTAATGTCTTAGCTGTAGCACTAGAAGACCAACTCTCTGTAGCTTTGTTATTATATGTACGGATACCTATTATCAGAACGATTTCATGACTTTTCAGTGACGAGCTATACAGCTAAACTATACAGTCGCTTTGTGGTCGGACTCCAACCTAGGCACGGCTAATTACATGTACACTGTTACGTGGAGACACGACCTTGCATAGCAATATCAGGAAATTACAAACCATGCGAACCAGTCGGAACCTGTTGGTCTGATGGTAACGTCCTGGTTTTATGACATAGAGACCCCGGGTTCGCGCCCCGCTCGTCTCATTAGATTCATTTCTTCTCGTTCTTGTAAAATATTGGTTATTTCCCAGGTCGGGATGTGTTTTTCATTACAATATGTACTAATTATAACAAATGATATTTTCTTAAATATCATATCATTTCAGCTCCTGGTAATAGATTCAATGTTACGTCGTGACGGATCTGTTTGATTTGAATGCCTTCGTTAGGTTCTTTACAGTTGACTTCACGTTTCGTAACAATACTAAAAGCCGGGGCCAACTCGTTATCCACCCGAACATTGTGACCGCTGTTCAATGGAGTTTAAAACAATCAAGTCATAATATCAGTTCTCACGACTCTCGGTTAAATGGAACATGGTGATTATAGTAGTCAACTTTTACTATAATAGAATATACTTTTCTGATCAACATATTGGTTTTTCATTTCGTCACGAGTACAAATACAGTAGTATCTCAAACTTGCAATGGAATTGAATTATTCTGTACGTAGTTATGATACTCCGTACATTGTCGATCAACTGACGACATCAAACACTTTTTATTTTCCAAATTTGTAATGTGCAAATTTGTCTACTAAATAATCAGATCTGTAAGTAAGCAGAACATAATTTATTTGATTCGTGAACTTAACAGCAATTACAACTTCTTCCTTGATTAAAATATTATTAATTTGTAACCATCTATATTAATATAAGCTATGATTTTAATGACGTTTTGTATATGTATCAGATATTATTAAACAAAGAATTTGAATCTATCTCGAGCCAAATAATAATCCACTCCTACCATTTCCCAGGTAATTCAACTGTTATCTAAGCGTTTGTCATTATGAAACAAATAAAGTTGTGTATTACAGTCTAAAAGTTTTAGTTGATAATTTGCAAATTATAAAATAAAAACCAAATCCTGTGGTAAAAATTGTGAAGTGCATAATTGTTCTATCAAATTCAGAACGAATAATTATTCATTGTTTCTATATTGGTAACCATCATATTTTGCATTCGTGATTTGTGCATTTTAATACGGACTTAATCTAACTCTGTGGTTTAATGTAAAAACAAAGACATAGATGAGTTATACGTCTCTGGTAAAAACAATGGTTGCAGAATTATGATTTGGTTGAAATTGTTTATGGAGTTTTCTTTCATTTTGTTTTTCAATTACAAAGTATCTTCTTTTGTAGTTGGCGTAGTTTAACTTGGAAATAAAAAAAATAACATGTGAATTATTTTTGTAAATATTGAAATAGTCTATACTCAGGTAAATACATGTAATGTTGTTTTAAGATCTTGGCTGAATGGGAATATAACACCTGTTGGGCAGTTTAGGTGTCAAGATGTATTGTCACGCCCTGTCAAATTCATACCCGATCTGTCACAGTTAACAATTACATGTAGGACTATTAGTGAAGTTAAGCTTAGATAATTAACGTCGAACGAACGAACATCTACAGTAAAGTATATTTGTAGGCAAAACCAGCCAGTGGGCATCAAAACTGTAAGAATAGAACAATGGTTGTTTACAATCCGAGTTTGAAATACAAACTGTATTTGATATAAGTATGCGGACTGTACATGTTTTTTGCCCGTATATATTTACTGTAAGTAAATAGTAAAAACAATAACAAACACAAAATATGTGCCATATATATAAGCATCGAGACAATAAATAGGATTTCTGGCATAAAAGCAATGATGTTTTCTGACAAATTTAGACTGATCAGAGACGTATATATGCCATACGTCTCTGGACTGACAGATATCTCAATTTTAAAATAGCGTTAAAAAAACGTTTTTGTGTGGAATCAATCAGATTGGATTACATGAATATGTTTAACAGATGAAGATATGCACAATTGATCATATATGTACGTTTCTCGTGTCAAGATGTGGTAGCAATTGAAACGGAAGTACTGAAGTGTGACGAGAATAGCGGTCCCGTGCGAGGCTTGTCAATCAACGCTTGGGAGGAGCATCGACCAATAGAAATCACGAAGAGCTCGCGATACCGTGTAATTGACAAGAAATCCAACTTATCAAAATGTTAGGTATGCAGATGATCCGATTCAGATACTAATTCTTCATTTGTATTTTATTGGACATCAGTACAGAATATACCGGATGCATGTCCACGAAAGATGTAACAGTAAATAGTTAAAAGCTGATTGCTTTGGTTCTGAACCCTTTGAAGATGTACTTTTTACGATCGCTTGTGTTAACGCAAAGTCAGCCTCGGAGCTTGTTGGCTAATAGATTGAAATCGCTCTGTGATTGGCTAGCCATTTGAAGAGGTAACTTTGGAAAGAGGCGGGGCTTGGTGATACACCAAGTTATAGATACATGATAAAGACAAAAAATCAGTAGGTTTTTTTATCGTCATCACTTGCTAGTTACACTTTCTTTATTCTGGGATAATGACTCGGAGAAAGAAAATTTAACAGTTTCACTCCCAAAAATGAAATTGGTTAGTTGAAATAGAGACGTATAAAGCCAGAGTGGCTTTATACGTCTCTGGTTGAAACATGAATATTTCCCGACATTATTCTCCGTGTCGTGTTATTCACCTGTAAACAAGAAGAAAACGAAAGCAGAGATATATAGATACGTTTCTGACGAAATAAAGCGTGCCTTTAAATCAGATTGAACATTTAAACATTAAGGTCGCAGATATTTCTTATCAAAGCTTCCGATATCAGCTGAAGTGTTTACAAATCTCTCTTGTTTAATGACACTTTAAAATTTTCCAAAAACGTTCTCGGCCGGATTAAAATCTGGACTGTTTGTATTTTCTAATCTAATGGGATGCTCTGTACTGTTTTATAAAAAAAAATTCGTTTGATTAAATGACTTGCATTTGAGTTTATACTCAACAGAGACGTATAAAGTGAAAATCGTCCGTTTTGTTCCAAGTTGTATATAAGAAAGAAAATTAGAGTGATCTTGTATTTTGATTCCTGTAACTTCGTTAACATATGTTACATGAAATACCGGGTAGCTATCTTACGAACGTACCTTAAGGCCCAGTCCCATATAGGTGCCGGATCACATTCGGCACGATCCGGCGTGTGAACCGTGTAGTTCCACAGCAATCTTGTTGGTCCTGGAACATCCGGGGATGCGCGTGGCGGCTCCGGGACCCACACGGCAGTTATAGGAAGTTCAAAACTAAACTTCCGTGACGGTCCGGGGAGATGGGAACATCCGGGGTGGTTCGTGCAGCTGCCGTGAAGGGTCCCGGGACAGCCCTATCTCTGTCTTGATTGTCCGTGTGCGTCCTTGACAGTCCGGGGACAAAACTCAGTTCCCGGACCATCAAGGGTCATAACGGCAGAGGTACAGGTGTCCTCGGACCATCCATGGTGTTTACAAGGAACGAACACGGAATTACTACCGACCAAGACGGCGCAAACATTCACGACGTCATGATTTTACCCACACCACACAACATTTATTAGTTGCTGCCATTACTTAGACTTGCAGATGATACATAAATATGTTTTGGGCTTGTCAGAATGATATAGGTATCGGATAAGTTGTGCCTCAATGATGTCACTCATAACGTGACCTATACAAGAATTCGATAAAAACATGCATAATCACTAGGCTGATATAAATTGGGCGCCACCTGACTTTTTTTGAAGGTTGTCTGTGTCTGTATCGGCGTTAATCCAGTAACTACAACCATCCTGTCCATTATTCGACAATGAGGGAGACGGGGTATCGGTCATATGCAATAATGAAATGTCGTTGCTAAAAACCTAATTCTTCCTTCAACACAGGACAATTCCGAAGTTGGAAGTTAAATTTACGATGAAACTTACGAACGCTTTAGTAAAACACACAGATCGTAACTTAGCTTGTAAAAGAAACTTATTGAAATATTCGTAACTTTTAACCTAAACCTATAATATACAAGAAACTAAGTTTAAAATCATTACCGCAAAACTCAATTCAAAATGACCAATTGATCATTATTCATGGGCAATGCCTACAATTCATTTTTTTTTCATTTTTTTTTTCAATTTTATTTCATTCCGTATGCAACAGCATATAGGATTACAATACACATACATATTAAATCATATATAATTCAACAGGTATATTGATACATGAGAATTAGTCAGGCGTATATGTTATTAGTAGCTTTTTTTCAACCTGTAACATGTGCTTTGGCACAGACTAAAATAGGACACCGTGCTGATGGATCACTGCAGACTTATAGCTATTGTCACAAAAAACGCATTTCTGTAACGCTGTATGATGGACTTGTTTTCCGTTGTGTGACCCATATTTCATTACAATAAGCTTCTTCATGGAGTAATCCTCTACCTTTTCTGAATTGATATAAAAATAGTGACACGTGATTTGTGGCTAATTGTAGCGTACTATACAAAACTAAAACAGTTTGTAAAACTCATGCTAATTAAGACAAGTAATGCGATATTCTGTAAAAGCTGAAATAAACACGTAAAATTATCTAGGATTTTTTTAATCCGTATGCTATTTGGGAATAAGTAAGTTCTTTAATGCAAGTATTTTTTCACGGACTAGCAAATAGCTAGTATAACTCTGTGACATAACTCAGGATGAGGATGCGATATGTTTCTACTTATGAATAATGTACAAAAAGCATCGTAAGATATAAATGTTGAATGAAATTTGCAAGCTATCGTATCATCTTATCACAGACATATAATATATGGCTTCGTACATAATATTGTATGCCTATGATCTGACTGATCTGATCGGTGAACCATCTGATCGTCTCCTGGTCTCGATTTTACAGGTAAATATGGAGGCGACAGCTCGCGCCTCAGTGAGCACAGTGGGTCACCGTGAGTCTTGCTGACGCTTGATGATCGATCTCGTAACAGTCGCGGTGAAACGCGATGGTCTCTCACGTCATCACAATCTTTCGTGACTTAATTTTGATGATCCTTCAACATCATTTCCGATCATCAAGGGTTATGGCGGTTTATCAAACGCGGTGAAAAAGTTACACTGACTAATGTGTGATCTGTACATAAGTACAAGTCATGGTGTCGAAACAACAGGAAACTCGTGTTCAGCCCCCCTGTGGCCCACTCTAGACATGGTGTTACAAAATGTAAACAAAAGAAATTTCGGGCTTAGCCACTCTGTTGCGCAACACCGGATATGGTGTCAGGACCAGATAGCTATAATATAGGCATGTGTAACAGGAAAGAGAAAAGTGTGCTATCATCTGGGATCGAACCCTCGATCTCCAGGTCCTTCGATCGCCAGGTTCCTAGTCGAACGCTCTACCACTGAGCCAAAGATAAATTCCCTGTGGCACGAAGCTAGAAGGCGACCTAATCCTATGTACAATTAAAGTCTGCCACACATGGATCATACTCATCCATATGATACACGAAGGTTTGAGTCATCTACTCGCTACCGTATACGTATATACATAAACATGCCCACACACATACACATGGGTTTAAATCCAGGTCACACACCTATATACATGTATATGTATGCCTCGGATCATACCAGTGTTCGTCTGTAATGTGTGTGTACTGACAAAGCATCACCTACCTGTCCAGCTCCTGTTACAGGACCAGCGCGAGCCTCTTGACCGTCTAGCACGTACGTGGACTTTGGAGTTAGCTGTACGAAAGCATATACATATATGTATGCATTATAGATCCGTACATAGTTTTGTTCCGTGGCAAAGCCCCGACAAACACATACTCACGAGGTAGTTTTTTAACACGTGATGCCGCGTCAGATGTCCGTGATCAATACACGGTTCTATCTATACTCCTGTCAGAATAATCAGCTGGCCAGCGACTATATAAATACAATATACATGAACCAAAAACATATGTATGACCGTCATATAATGAATGTAATCAAATTCTTTTAAGTAACCCCCATGTGAGATGACCAGACTTATAGCTTGAGTTAGACAGGGTAACCATGCCGTGTGCAGCTTATGTATATATTTCCACTACTGTCAGCTTAATTGAGGGATTTACAAAATGTTTAGCGAGTCAACTGAGGAATGATATTACAGTATGCGCTTAAAGTTTTAAGATAAAGAGTGCTTGTAGCTGTCTCATAGATTGTGTCATTGCATTCCATTGATAACAAACATTATGACAATTTTTTGACATCCGATCTTGTTGAAGCTTTTTATATGATGCGGTGTCAACGAAACGTTTTTATATCGGTGCCATGTTATATTTTCGATGCGGTGTTTTATTTTCAATGCGGTGTTGCATGTACAATGTATGTTTTGTTATATTTTCAATGTGGTGTTTTATTTTCAATGCGGTGTTATATTATACAAATATAACATGGGTGTCTATTCTTCGGACTCGTGCAATAGAACATCGGTCGATTACCAGTACATGTACCTCGTGTCAAATATCCTGGACTATTGCACAGACACCCATGATACATTTGTTTTATTACATAACACTAAAACATCAGTTGAATCACTAAAATTGTTTATTTTTTAAACATATTTTTGAATTAAAATAGATCAATTATGTTATAATGGATCGCGTGAACTTTGGTATGTAAAAAAATGAAAAGGTTAAATATCCATGATATATTTGCATATTATTTCAATGCGGTGTTATATTTTGTTTTATTACCTAATTGTGTGTTTTGTCCTTCATTGAGAGAAATTCAATATTTTTGGCTATTTTTTTTACAAGCCACGAATATTGCACACCTTCCTATGCGCATGCACCGATGACTATTGTACACCTACTACTGCGCATGCACACATACATATACTACTGCGCATGCACACCTGACTATTGCACACTTACTACTGCGCATGCACAAATTACTATTGCACACCTTCTACTGCGCATGCACAAATTACTATTGCACACATACTACTGCGAATGCACACCTGACTATTGCACACCTACATATACTACTGCGCATGCACACCTGACTATTGAACGCCTATACTACTGCGCATGCACAAATTACTATTGCACACATACTACTGCGCATGCACAAATTACTATTGCACACATACTATTGCGCATGCACAAATTACTATTGCACACATACTACTGCGCTTGTACACATACTACTGCGCATGCACAAATTACTATTGCACACATACTATTGCGCGTGCACAAATTACGATTGCACACATACTACTGCGCATGCACACCTGACTATTGAACGCCTATACATGTACTACTGCGCATGCACACCTGACTATTGAACGCCTATACTACTGCGCATGCACAAATTACTATTGCACACATACTACTGCGCATGCACAAATTACTATTGCACACATACTATTGCGCATGCACAAATTACTATTGCACACATACTACTGCGCTTGTACACATACTACTGCGCATGCACAAATTACTATTGCACACATACTATTGCGCGTGCACAAATTACGATTGCACACATACTACTGCGCATGAACACCTGACTATTGCACACCTACTACTGTGTATGGACAAATTACTATTGCACACCTTTCCGTAGCTCTGTTTATTATAATCTGGATATTCGGAAAACGTTTCTTGTTTAACTTTACCGTCATATTCACAAAAAAACTTACAACTGATCCCGAGTCACTGGATTGTTTTCATTAACAACACTGATGCAGACGACAAAAGATTAATGGCGGAGCAAAACGGGTTTCCAGTTATAAGTTGCACTTCACTTGAAAACGTTTTCTATTCATTAAACATTTAAAATTTTTACACTGCTTATGATCTTGTTGTTTACTTATTTTTGTGATTATTATGAAATAAAACGGTGATTTACTGCGTGAGTGTGCAATAGACCAGAACATTGCACTCACCCAGTAAATAACTGTATAATATTTACAATACGGTGTTTTATTTTCAGTGCGGTGTTATATTTTCAATGTGGTGTTATATTTTCAATGCGATGTTTAATTTTGTTTTATTTCAAAGCGGCGTTACATTTTTTTAAATTTTGAATACGGTGATATATTTCCAATGCGGTGTTATTGTTTGTTATGTTTTCAATACGGTGTTGTATTTTCAATGCGGTGTTGTATTTTCAATGCGGTGTTATATTGTCAATGCGATGTTATATTTTGTTACATTGTATCTTTTCAATGCGGTGTTTTGTTTTGTTTTATTTCCAATGCAGTGTTATATTTTGTTATATTTTCATTGCGGTGTTATATTTTTTCGGTAAGGTGTAATATTTTCGAGGTGGTGTTATATGTTTGAAGCGCTGTTAAACAATTTTGAATTTTCGGTGCGGCATTTCAACTGCTATGCCGTGTTATATTTTCGAAGCTTTGTATTTTCGGTACAGTGTTATACAAAAACATGTATTTCCCTCGCGATGTTATATTTTTTCCCTCCTCCACTACGGATAATTTCCTCAGACACTAACTGGGTTGGAATTTATTCTATATATATTTTCCTGATTTAAAACAATTACATATTTATATCTTGGACGATGCAAGTAAAATCTTCAGAAAGCAATCACCTGTTACACTACGTAACCATCCGAGTAATTCTGACAAGTGTTGCGCGGTTTGAAACTTCGAATTCATGTTTGAACGTTTTTGTGGCCGATAAGATCATCATAACAGCCAAAGCAACCTGTTTACATTTCCAGAGAATTGTAAATAAATACAAAAAATAGAGAATACCGAAGCGTTAACAAAACCAAAATCCGGACTCAAAATCGATTAAACTAGGGACAAAATACGAAAAAGGGAAATATTTACATGCTTCATCGACGAAACCATCCATGTACATCTTGGTCACATCCAAGTACATGTAAACATCAAGTCCTCGAAATGCGAATCGACTCATTTTCATCGTAATATCACACAAGGATACAGAATATTTTTAAATGAGACAAAGATGGTGACCATAAAACTTGCCCAAAGTTCTGATCAACCTGCTTCTATCGAATATTGTGTTGTTACATTGTAGTTTGTTTGTCAGCAGTCCACATCGATCAAGTAAAATCACGATATTTAGAGCAAGCCCTAGAATAACGAGTCAATTGCGACATGTGAACACCATAGGTTGGAGACGTGGGGATGTTAAAGTCAAGAAATGGAAAGTTCACGATCGAAAAAATGAAATCGTCACGTTTATAGTATAGCTTAGTAGTAAGCTCGCCATGTTGGTCATAGTTTAAGTAAAGATCAGAGTAAGCAGCTGATGTAGAAGAGTCTGTTGTGTCCTTTATTTCAAGTTCAGAAGGGTACATGTATATACAATCGACGTGGTCAGCAAACCTCTTGATGTTTATAGACAACACATTGTCGATATATCTGAAAGTGATATTAAAATATTTGGCAAGGTTTTTGTTACTGTTGTTGTTCTGATTAGCCCTTCCACAAACCCAGCCTCGTATGAAAACAAACAAAAAAACAAGTCAGCTTGGAGTGGGGCACAGTTTGTTCCAATGGGAATGTCAACAATCTGCTGAAAAATCTTTCCGTCGAACTCAACAAAAATGTTGTCGACCAGGAATTCAATCATCCGTACTATATCTTCTTCATTATATTTCCTCTTAGCTTTTGTTTTGTTTTTTTACAAAGTATACTCCAAGATAGCTCACTACCATATATTTGTATCGCCGTCCGCCTTTTATTTTAGAAAAGAAGGCTCTCATGACGATAGATCTAAGACGCTCTTTCAGTCTTGTTTGAAGTATGGTAGTGTACAGGGTGGAAAATGACATGTTTTGCTCGAAAAAAAAAATTAGAAGGGGGTACTCAAGATTGATCAAACAATCTTTCGAGTTTTTCAAAAATCTACATCCCGATAATTTCACTCATGCAGTAAACAATGTCAAAATAAGTCTGAAGCCCTGATTTAATGGTACTAAGAATGGTAAAAATACTTACAACAACAATTTTGCAATATTGAAATTCAACTAAACTAAACTAAAAGTTCAACTAGCTGCCATGACAATTTAATTCGAAAAAATGTATCTTTTCATCCGAGAAAAATTCAAACTAAGAAATATTCGCGGCTTTTGGAACCGACAATGTAGATACACGAGTTAGTAAAGCAAACATGTATTTCGCCGTGTTTATTATCCTATGAAACATGTTACATAGTAACAATGACTGTACCGTACAAACCGATGGTTTTAAATACTAAGATTAATAAAATAAAATAAATAGTTATTTTAATACATCGTATGGGCATGAAAACTGGGGATAGGCCTATATACAAATGTAGTGTACATCTGAACTGATCTACACAACTTGAACACTAAAATGTTGTCAGACCGCAATATTACTGTATCAAGACGTAGTACATTGTTGCTTTTATCAAGATGAAAAAACAACTAATGTCGATTATTGGGAGTACATTGTGTATTACCTGTCTAGTTGATCACGTTAACGAGTTTTAGTTTGAACGTATTTTAATTGTCATAGTAATGGACAACAGGGATAGGGCACAATAGGTTCCCAACTTAGTAATGCTTTCTCCTTAATACATGATATGAAATATATACATAATTGACATAAACGAGTAAACTGTACTTTTACGAGTACAATATATCTTATCTAGAGCCAAAACGAGTAAAACCCGAAGTTGAACGAGTAAAACCCGAACTTGAACGAGTAAATCTCGAGCTTGAACGAGTAAAATCCTAACTTGAAAGAGTGAAACCCGAACTTGAAAGAGTAAAACCCGAGCTTGAACGAGTTAAGCCCGCATTTGAACAAGTAAAACCCGAACTTGAAAGAGTAAAACCCGAACTTAAACGAGTAAAACCCGAACTTAAACAAGTGAAACCCGAACCTGAACGAGTGAAACCCGAACCTGAACGCGTGAAACCCGAACTTGAACGAGTGAAACCCGAACTTGAACGAGTGAAACCCGAACCTGAACGAGTGAAACCCGAACTTGAACGAGTGGAACTTGTCCAATCTAGTACCTGACCAAGTACTACTGTAGTAAATACATTTGTACAACAATGTATCTTTTTAAGGATAAACTTCTCTTTGTTTAGATTATCGAGGGATTACAAAAAAATGTACAACAATCGAGCACGGGTAAATTCAATAACCGGCTTCGTCGCCGGTTATGTATAATTTACCCGTTTTCCATTATAATTTTTCCCCCTAACCTAAACAAAATAGAAAGTTTATCCTTATATTAACAATATCTCTCTGTGAAATGTGCGTAACTATTTTGTTCATTATAGTCCCATCTTCTGACACAAATTTCATTTCAAAACTAATAAACGTGTAACAGCATGTAATTTGCATCAATTGTTGTTAGCTCAGCCCACGTTTATTGGTTGGTGACGTCACACAATTGTGTTTCAAACTAGAGTATTTTTATAGCTCCGCCCAAATGTATTGTTGTCGACGTCATAGAAATTCGGCACGTGTTTGAGTACAGTTATGAGGTGATAATGATAGTCAGTGTAACAATGGTTATCGAGTGATCGTCAGTGTGGACTGTAAATATTATTCAATCAAATTAGACCTTTAGTTTTGATACTCTGTCTACTGCAGACAATACGTTGGATCCCACTGTGTGTAACATAAGCCGATACTAGAATATGAGAATGTCAGACAATAATTGACATCAAAACTGTCAATGTTGTTATTTTGGTATCTAGTTATCACTTGGCTGACATTTTATGTCAAAACATCATGTTTTGTTCTTCTCCGTTCGTTGCTCCAGTCTAACCCAGAGGCCATTCTTCGAGCGCAATATTCCTTCATATGATAGTACAGGCTTGTGATCAGTATCTGGAAGTACACGGAATCTGAAACAAATAAAAACATACAATCCTAGACAACATGTACCATTTAATTGACGTATACGGCAAATATGTAGTTGGTTATTGATTTGTCATGTAAAAAAATGTAATCGAATTTTTCGTCGTTTACCTGTTACTGATATTTGTATATTGCTATAAGACTATCTTGGGGTTTAATACTAGTTGTTTCTATACTCTGAGAATTATCTGTTTCATTTCAATTATAGCAATGTTGGTGTTATTCCATTAATTGAACTGATTATATAAATATTGACTTTCTTGATTCGCACATATCGATAGATTTATCAAGATGAATGAATTCATCTAATAATACCAACATTGAAATTAAACAAATAATCAACATCCAATTCAAGCCCACCTTTTAACTAATTTCACCAGCGCCACTTTCATTTCATTCATGGCGAAGTTCTGTCCGATGCAGTTCCTGTGGAATGAAAACGACACAGATGTAGTAAAACATTTTAACAATGATGATAAGTTCAATGAAGAACAGCAGATCTACAGCAGATATTGTGTATTCGCAACTGCTCTCCGTATTAATTATGGCTAGCAAAAGCTTCGTACCCTTCCGTGTTTGTTACCACTGTATGCAAATAATATGACGAGGTTATGTAAGTAATTAGATCTACATTTGTATATACCAAAGTAAGACATTCAATGTGATGTCTTGGCTATTGTATTTAACTTACGTGTCTGACACGCATAGGTACTATTAGTTACATAGTGTTTTGTGACCTGATACGGAAAAATAGCGGGTCTAAAAATACTGTGACAGTAGTGACGTGATATGGATTACATCATATGACGTTGTTGTAACCAATGGGATAGTGAGATTTGTGCCGTCAGCAAAATCCATTCACTTACAGAGTGACCGCTGCCTTACCTTGGCCCTGCTGAGAATGGTACAAAGCTGTACGGGTCCCTGGTCGAGTCATCCAGGAATCGATCAGGCCGAAAGTTCTGTAACAGTATAACAATGGAATGTTATAATCCTCTGGAGTCTAGATCTATTGTGCGTGATACTGTGATCGTCATACACTACAACTGTTATGATAAAATATATCGGGCTAAGATTTCTTCGTAGTAAATTATTATTTTGCACTTCCTACACTATAATGGTATTTCGTACCTATGGGTCCTTCCTACACTATAATGCTATAATAAATAAGAGAATACCGAACCGAGTATCATTGTCAATCACAACAAGTAAACACACTAATGAGCATACTCAAAAACATCCATCTTCATATCACTTTAAGATACAGAATATTTCCAATGAGACAAAGATGGCGACCATAAAACTATAATGCTATTTCATACCTCGGAGTCCTTCCTACATTATAATGCTATTTTATACCTCGGGGTCCTTCCTACATTATAATGCTATTTCATACCTCGGGGTCTTTCTTACAAAAGCTTAGATGCGTATTTAAAAACAGTAAGTAGGCGCACGCTTAAATACAAAAATAGTATCAGTAAGTTTAGTTGATATATTTGAATATAACTTTTCATATTAATGGATGTTTTTTGAAAGATTTGTTTAAGAAAGACATTCCAGTGGAATGTGACTGGAAATCCACAAATCCAGTGGAATTCCACTGGAAATTCCATGAATTCAGTTGCATTCCACTGGACATTCCATGAATTTAGTGGAACTCCACTGGACATTCCATGAATTTAGTGGAATTCCACTGGACATTCCATGAACCAACTGATATTTTCACTAGGGATTGTATACGGTTTATCAAAAAAAAAAAAACGCATTGCAAGGGAAATCCTTATAACAGTGTATCAAACACTTCATGCTCATCACTTTTAATAAACCGAATTAATTCCACAGACAGATGTAGTCAGCATGATGGACAGATGATGAACATGTGCAATTACAATTGCTGTCGTAGACATGTGTAATACATTGACACAGCACAGACAGATAGAATATCTGGTAAATGTATTACCTATATAGACATGTGTAATACATTGACACAGCACAGACAGATAGAATATCTGGTACATGTATTACCTATATAGACATGTGTAATACATTGACACATCACAGACAGATAGAATATCTGGTACATGTATTACCTATATAGACATGTGTAATACATTGACACAGCACAGACAGATAGAATATCTGGTACATGTATTACCTATATAGACATGTGTAATACATTGACACATCACAGACAGATGGAATATCTGGTACATGTATTACCTATATAGACATGTGTAATACATTGACACATCACAGACAGATAGAATATCTGGTACATGTATTAACTATACACAGTAGGCATACAACATACACAAAATCACAAGAGAAAATACATGAGCACACTATTAACAGACAGGTGCAACACATGTACAAACTATAACAGACAGAAAATTACAAAACACACCCTAACCGACAGGTATTACACAATGTCATGTACATACCCTAACAGACAGGTATTACACATGTTCACACCCTAACCGACAGGTATTACACAAAGTCATGTACATACCCTAACAGACGAATATTACACATGTTCACACCCTAACCGACAGGTATTACACAAAGTCATGTACATACCCTAACAGACAAGTATTACACATGTTCACACCCTAACCGACAGGTATTACACAAAGTCATGTACATACCCTAACAGACAGGTATTACACATGTTCACAACCTAACCGACAGGTATTACACATGTATACACCCTCACAGACAAGTATTACACATATACACACCCTAACAGACAGGTACAGGTACAACACATGTACAAACACTAACAGACAGGTACAACACATGTGCACACCAAAACAGCCAGGTATTACACATGTACACACCCTAACAGACAGATACAACACATTTACACACTCTTACAGACAAGTATTACACATGTACACACTATCACAGACAGGTATTACACATGTACACACTATAACGGACATATATATGTATACCCTATAACAGACAGGTATTATACATGTGCACACTATAACAGACAAGTATTACATACGTACACACTATAACAGACAAGTATTACACATGTACACACTATAACAGACAAATATTACACATGTACACACTATAACAGACAGGTATTACACATGTACACACTATAACAGACACGTATTACACATATACACATTATAACAGACAGGAATTACTCACGTACACACTATAACAGACAGGTATTACACATGTTCACACTATAACAGACAAGAATTACACATGTACACACTATAACAGACAAGAATTACACACGTACACAATAACAGACAAGTATTACACATGTACACACTATAAAAGACAAGTATTACACATGTACATACTATCATAGACAGGCATTATACATGTACACACTATAACAGACAGGTAATATACATGTACACCTTTGAAGTTGATTAGATAAATGTTTTTAATATAACACTATCATATATAGATATACTGTGTGTTTTTACTATTGATCATTTTGGATGGACACTTACACATTTTTGTTGTTGGGTATTATAGGTATTTCATTTCCTTATGTAAAGTTCACACTGCCATGTACATGTATCTGGCTGAGTTTGTGAATTGATCTTATGCATGCATATTTTTAATATTCTTAAAGCACCTGCAACTGATAATGAAATAGGTAGATATCTCTTATCTGTAATACATATGGCAAATAATGAAATATGATTTATTGTACAAGTTTGAACAACTGAATTACTGTTCCTTACATGACATATATATATCAAAATAAGAACATAGAATAATTACATATGTATAACAAGTATTATATTAAAGTAAATGTTCTTTGATGTATTGGATATTTCATACAAATATAGCTTGTCTATGATACATGTAATGAATACAGTTGTACCTCTAAGAATATTTTTTTTCTGGTATTTCCTATTTTCATTGTGAGAGTAAATACAAGTAAATCTACATTGTATGACTAGTCTGAAACAAATAATTTAATCTGTGTTCAATTTATGGCATTGATAGCAAAATTACCAAAATATCTGCATATCATCAGCCTTAAAGAAAAACAATAAATTGTCCATACATTAGTTAACAGAGTTTATACCCTCACTGTCCCTGTCTGTGAAAACAATACATATGTGTGTTCATACTATGTGATGATAAATTCATAAAGTGTATTTGAAAATACATGTATGTGAATGTAACTTCCAAACTGAATTTTTGTGAGTTGCGTGTTAAGTAAATTAATCAATAGTGACATTTGCCATTTGGTGTATTATATTTTGCAACATTTGTACAGTAAATATCAATGTTAATCTTATTTACACTCACTTTTAATCACAGAACTTTACTAGTTATTATTTCAAAGCCTTGTTATAGGTGTTAGAATCCAAATTTGGAGTCCCCTACAAAAGGTTGTGGGCGGTTTTGAAGGGATAATAATACAATGTTATTAAAATATTATCTTTAAAACATTGATCGTTTCCATTCCGTTAAGAAATACATAGAAATCACGTAACACACACATATGCTGCACCTCTTAAATTTAGTAATAGATACAGTATGCCGAAAAAAATGAATTAAATTGCATTATACAGCTGTTTCGTCCTCCTAGGGCTCTTCAGTGATGTTAGGGGCCAAAAGGAATCCAAAATTTCTAAACTAATGTAGAAGCAGAAGGGTCAGGTGCGTAAAACCCTTTTAATTTATGAATTTAGAAGTAGTTTTAAAGTAGTTCTGTATAATTTCAAATCGTGTACTACGAAACTGTGTATATCAAGTACCGTGCTACTCCTCAAATGAGATTTACTGTGGCTATGGAGGCTCCAGCAAACCTCGGAGACTAAAAAATCCACCAGCAAATAATCCTCTTTCGATCACTTTCCCCCATCTACCTAATAATTCGAAGTCACATAAATATCGCTACTAGACGTATATTTCGTGGCATTAAACTTCTACTTTTACTTTCACAGAATTCATTTCCGGTTAAACGAATAAGAAATTTTGTCTGCTGTGTGGTAAAGCTGGCCATGCACAGCTCCCGTTTATAACATTCCTTCCTACACTATAATGCTATTTGTACCTCGGGGTCTTTCCTACACTATAATGCTGTTTCATACCTTGGGGTAATTCCTAAACAATAATGTTCATTCCTCGGGGTCCCTCCTATATACACTATAATGCTATTTCGTACCCCGGAGTCCCTCCTACACTATAATAATGCTATTTTGTACCTCGGGGTTTTTCCTACGCTATAATGCTGTTTCATACCTCGGGGTCTTTCCTCCACTTTAATGCTACATGTATTTCATACCTCGGGGTCTTTAATACACAATAATGCTATTTCATACCTCTGAGTCCTTCCTACACTATAATCCCTTTTCGTACCTCGGGGTTTGTTCCTACACTATAATGCTATTCGTACCTGGGGGGTTTTCCTACACTATAATAATATCCCATACCTCGGGCTTTTTCTACGCTATACTGCTATTTCATACCTTGGATTTTTACCTACGCTTTAATGCTATTTCATACCTCGGGGTCTTCCCAGACATCCTCTCTATGGTTGAGAGCGTCAATAAGAATAGTAATTTGAGTATTTGCCGGAATTATCAATCCATCAATTGCGGTATCGCGCGTTGTAATCCTGGAGATGAGAGGAACCGGTGTGTACATCCGTAAACTTTCTTTGATAAACAATGGCAGCCTTTGTAGTGCCTGTATGTCCGACCTGGAATACACACCATCCAACACTTAAGTGGGACAATTGATGAACAAAGGCCTAACCGGGACAAAATTGCAACCTAACTTATTTTCATATTTTTTGAATGGTGGATACCTATACTGTAACAGAAAAAAAGTCTACCAAAATCTACCTTTGGAAAATCACTTTTTTTTCGCGCTAATTGGGATCAGGAAATAAGCATATATGCTCAATGGTGCAACATTAAAGTGAACTATTTAATTCTCAAATAATTTTTGATATTGAATTATTAACTACATTCTATAACTAGTTCATGTTTAATGCAAACAAGTAAACTAAATCGAAAGAAATCATTGCATGACGAAAAGTTGTACTGTCAAAAGTCACTAAAAAGCATGAATGTTGAACATAGGAGCTTTTTTTCATTTTTCAGGAAAAAAAAATAAAAAATATTATTAATACATGTATCGTTACTAGATATAACATATGTATATTTTTTATTACACTTTCTTATATGAGACATTTTGCTTTCATACAATATTTTTTTAACCTTGAAAGTTGCACACACTTTAATGAAAATAAAAATGACTTCAGCATTACCTTCCTTTTTATCAAAACACATGTGAAAGAGATATGCAAAGCATTCAATATATGGAAAAAGTACAAAATCAGCACATTGTGACGACTTTGATGTTTAAAAGTTTTTTTGTATGTAAATCAATCATCAGTCAAATTAAATAATTTAATTAAATGCCATTATTTTAAAGATTATTTTACTTAATTTTGCTCTTGAAATTATTAAATGGTATATTCTGCACTTAAAATGTGAAAAAAAAAGAGTAAAATATCGCAAAGCAAAATGGATTTTTAGTGATATTCATGAAACAATATTTGTTCAACATGACAAACAGGATTTTGGCTAATCTGTTATATACAAAAGCTGGTTATGAAATGTAGCTATTCCTTTTATGATCAGAATTGCTTAATATTTAGTTATTTCACTTCATAATTGGCCCGGTAAGCAATTACGCTGAATTTCTTTACACCCCATTTTGTGCGAAAAACACCAACCATTTCCCAAAGGTAGATATTGGTAGATTTTTGTCTGTTAAAGTAATGATATCCACCTTCAAAGAAAACTAAAAATATATTATGTTGCAATTTTGTCCCAGTTAAACCTTAACATATTGACTAGACTAGTACAATTTAGGTATGTATTTCCTTATGCCAAAATGATAACGATACAAAGATTTTCAGTGTTACGAAAAGCAACAAATGTATATGCATTTAACGTTTGCGGAAGATGCATGTACAAGTCTCATACAATAGTTTGTATAACATACCATTCTACATCAGATTTGTCCCTACTATCACCTCGTCATACAATAGTTTGTATAACATACCATTCTACATCAGGTTTGTCCCCACTATCACCTCGTCATACAATAGTTTGTATAACATACCAGTCTACATCAGGTTTGTCCCCCACTATCACCTCGTCATACAATAGTTTGTATAACATACCAGTCTACATCAGATTTGTCCCTACTATCACCTCGTCATACAATAGTTTGTATAACATACCATTCTACATCAGGTCTGTCCCCCACTATCACCTCGTCATACAATAGTTTGTATAACATACCATTCTACATCAGGTTTGTCCCCCACTATCACCTCGTCATACAATAGTTTGTATAACATACCATTCTACATCAGGTTTGTCCCCACTATCACCTCGTCATACAATAGTTTGTATAACATACCATTCTACATCAGGTTTGTCCCCCACTATCACCTCGTCATACAATAATTTGTATAACATACCATTCTACATCAGGTCTGTCCCCCACTATCACCTCGTCATACAATAGTTTGTATAACATACCATTCTACATCAGGTTTGTCCCCCACTATCACCTCGTCATACAATAGTTTGTATAACATACCATTCTACATCAGGTTTGTCCCCACTATCACCTCGTCATACAATAGTTTGTATAACATACCATTCTACATCAGGTTTGTCCCCCACTATCACCTCGTCATACAATAATTTGTATAACATACCATTCTACATCAGGTCTGTCCCCCACTATCACCACGTCATACAATAGTTTGTATAACATACCATTCTACATCAGGTCTGTCCCCCACTATCACCTCGTCATACAATAATTTGTATAACATACCATTCTACATCAGGTCTGTCCCCCACTATCACCTCGTTATACAATAGTTTGTATAACATACCATTCTACATCAGGTCTGTCCCCCACTATCACCTCGTCATACAATAGTTTGTATAACATACCATTCTACATCAGGTCTGTCCCCCACTATCACCTCGTCATACAATAGTTTGTATAACATACCATTCTACATCAGGTATGTCCCCACTATCACCTCGTCATACAATAGTTTGTATAACATACCATTCTACATCAGGTCTGTCCCCACTATCACCTCGTCATACAATAGTTTGTAAAACATACCATTCTACATCAGGTCTGTCCCCACTATCACCTCGTCATACAATAGTTTGTATAACATACCATTCTACATCAGGTCTGTCCCCCACTATCACCTCGTCATACAATAGTTTGTATAACATACCATTCTACATCAGGTTTGTCCCCCACTATCACCTCGTCATACAATAGTTTGTATAACATACCATTCTACATCAGGTTTGTCCCCCACTATCACCTCGTCATACAATAGTTTGTATAACATACCATTCTACATCAGGTTTGTCCCCCACTATCACCTCGTCATACAATAGTTTGTATAACATACCATTCTACATCAGGTTTGTCCCCACTATCACCTCGTCATACAATAGTTTGTATAACATACCATTCTACATCAGGTTTGTCCCCACTATCACCTCGTCATACAATAGTTTGTATAACATACCATTCTACATCAGGTTTGTCCCCCACTATCACCTCGTCATACAATAGTTTGTATAACATACCATTCTACATCAGGTTTGTCCCCTATTACGTGCATCACCTCATCATACACTTTCTGCTGTTCTGTTTGGTTCTGTGCAAGTAAATATGTAGCCCACCCTAGAGCAGCAGAAGTCGTATCGTGCCCTGCAAGGATCAAGAAAAAGATAGTTTGCAATGGTAATACAATGTAATTCAGTTTTGACAGATGACAGGAACACATATTACATCACAGCCCATCTAAATCATAGACGGAGCTTTAGCTGTTGAAAGGACCAGCGTTTTCTAGACCACATGCGAATGACATTGAGTATGGTATTCCTACATCGCATACTAAAATTTAGCAATAAGCGTTCCACGTGTCAATTCCTCCATTGGTTGTTATTTCCCTGAGCCTTATTTTGAGGACATGGTATTACCTTGGTTTAAATTAATATCTAAAGCGGATGTCGTCAATGAGGTTATATACAATAAATCCACCGTAGCGTCCTATATCATACTGTCCCTGCTGTTTACTGTGACCCCACACTAAGTTTCCTTTTTATGCATACCTTACACTAGATTTATCATCTTTAGTTCAAATTACAGTATCGTCGAAATTGAGAAATTTCTTATTGTTAGCTGTTGCTTTATTTGATTTTTAATTGACGAAAGAATCGGATGAAATTAATACAGATGTATTTTGGAAGAAATAAGACACTGACCAGCGAAGAGGAAGGTGTCGACCTCGTCCCTGACCTCACGGTCGGTCAGTCCCACACCGTGCTCGTCTCGCGCGGTCAGCAGAATATCCAGGAAGTCAAGTCGACGTTTGTTTGAAGCTAGTGGTTTTGACTCCTGTAGACAAAGCGAAAGCACCGGGATAAGTCACTGCACCAAAAGATTTATCATAAACTCATTAAATAATATCAGGTTCACGTTCAATATACTATAAATATTTTAACATTTTTATCTTCGTCAAATCGATTTTTTTCTGTTGCATCTTAAGAAAGATCAATTGTATATAAACATTATCTATTAAAACAAAATTTGATGAAATTCTTATATTGAAACAAGCAAATACAACATACGTAGAACATTCTCCAACCTACCAACGACGCCCGTCTATCTCGTATCACTTTCTCATCGAATTCGTGGATGTATTTTGTATGTGAAATGTATTCTTTTCCGGCCGCAGACAATTTAAACAGGAACTCAGGATACAGCCATGGCCTCCTGGGTCAATAATCAGATAAATTACTTTCGGTTTACGTTTATCTAATACAAATATACTACCCTGTTTCCTGGGGCAGTAAATGGACATCAGATATATTACTTTCGGTTTACGTATATCTAACACAAATATACTAACCTGTTTCCTGGGACAGTAAATGGACATCAGAGATATTACTTTCGGTTTACGTATATCTAACACAAATATACTACCCTGTTTCCTGGGACAGTAAATGGACATCAGAGATATTACTTTCGGTTTACGTATATCTAACAAAAATATACAACCCTGTTTCCTGGGACAGTAAATGGACAACAGCTATATTACTTTCAGTTTTATTACATTTTCTATTCAAACCGCCTTATAAAGGTCCCAAAATAGTACCGTGTTTAGGCTTCTATGATATATTAACTTATAAACTGTCTACATCACCTAACAATTCAATAGTTTCTCATCTAACTCTAATTACTGTAATAATTGGTTCAATCAACATGATTAACTGGATGTATATATATACCTCCGTACTTACAATGTTTTAACTGGATGTATATATATACCTCCGTACTTACAATGTTCTGTATGTAGTTAAGTAGGTCAGTCGTCTAACACCCTCCACATACGGGTGTTGTTTATTGCTAAAAACAAAGGCAATATTTAGAAAAATATGCAATGTCGCTAAACGTAAAGTAAATACTATAATCAAAATTGCTGATGCAACACTACATGTCAAGCTCAAAATAAAATATTTTCAATTCAAAAGACTGCAAAACATACCCATCGCTACAGTAAACTCTTAGCATCTTAATGTTCTAAGGACAACTATAGGTATCAATGTAATTGCATTCGTGCCAATTCATGGTTTATGTTTAATTTCATATCTTTTTAAGTTTACGTTGATACGAACGTTTGTCCACGATACGTAAAAGTTTCAAAACTCATCAGTTACTTAAGTTTACAACAAATAACGTGCAAGATAAAGACATCAGATAACAGAATAACATATCAGTAATGACCGTTTATGTTTACCTACAAGTAAGGCCACCATAATGCTATAAAAAGAAGAGAACGTAACGAGAAGTACCTTTGTTCCTGTATACTTGAGTCGTATGAAAATGCTGACCTCAGCATGGTGTCTAGAGCTGCCAGTATATACGGTTCCTGTACCTCCACACTTTGGCTGTCATACGATGCCTTCTCCATGTTGTTCTAAAGACGTACAACACATCACTTAGAGAAGATCTTATATCACACGTATACTTATTCACAAAATAAATTATCAAGAATACTACTCCACAGGTAATAAATAAAAACACTGGACAAGCTGTAACTTTTACACAATAAAACCATAAAGTTCAATGAGTACGTACAACATCATCAGTCCAAAATTAGCTGTAACTTCTACAGGATAAAGCCATAAAACCATAGAGCTAAATGAATAGATACGCCATCATCAGTCCAAAACAGACGTGACAGTTAATATTCTACCCCATATGTATCAAAACAACTATTCATACCAACGTGTAACTGTTCTGTTCTACAAAGTAGACGTAGAAACCATTTACGGTTTATCGAACTGTCAGGTTATACGTACCAGGAAGATGTCAAAGACTTCATTATACAGATCTACATAGGGCTTGAGGACATCAAAGTGGAAGGCTGGTGTCAACAGCCGTCTGTTTCTCTCCCACTTACGACCGTTACTTAACACCAAGCCATCACCTGTTTTGAAAATACTTGGATTTAAAGAGCAACCTTAATCAATTTGATGCAACAAATAACCATAACGATATTAAGAAAATGAACATTCTAATCGCCATACTGTTTCTATCAACTGTTATTGAACAACTTTCCGAATACTAAAACTATTAACGTTACGTCGGCCATCCTGTTTACTACATCGTTTATACAATGTATCAAACAGGGGTTGATTTTCTACTGAGGCACAATCTTGATCTTTTCTGTGATGGGTAATGCTAATCATACTAATAAGTAAGATCCATACTTTCTAAAATATCAAATAGATCCATATAAGCATGCAAAAAGTTAAGTAAACTTCCCTAACAATGGTGTTAGCCTAAAATTAGATTTACAAGGGTACCGAATCACATTCTTATGGTGTAAACCTACCTACATGTAGCCACGGTGTTATGGTATACACAAACAGTACTTAACCACGGTGTTATGGTATAAACCTACCTAACCACGGTGTTATGGTATAATCCTACCTAACCACGGTGTTATGGTATACACCTACCTATCCACGGTGTTATGGTATAATCCTACCTAACCACGGTGTTATGGTATAATCCTACCTAACCACGGTGTTATGGTATAATCCTAACTAACCAAAGTGTTATGGTATAAACCTACCTAACCAAGGTGTTATGGTATAAACCTACCTAACCACGGTGTTATAGTATAATCCTACCTAACCACGGTGTTATGGTATAATCCTAACTAACCAAAGTGTTATGGTATAAACCTACCTAGCCACGGTGTTATGGTATAATCCTACCTAACCACGGTGTTATGGTATACACCTACCTAACCACGGTGTTATGGTATAATCCTACCTAACCACCGTGTTATGGTATAATCCTAACTAACCAAAGTGTTATGGTATAAACCTACCTAGCCACGGTGTTATGGTATAATCCTACCTAACCACGGTGTTATGGTATAAACCTGCCTAACCACGGCGTTATGGTATACACCTACCTAACCAAGGTGTTATGGTATACACCTACCTAACCACGGTGTTATGGTATACACCTACCTAGCCACTGTGTTATGGTATACACCTACCTAACCAAGGTGTTATGGTATAAACCTACCTAACCAAGGTGTTATGGTATAAATCTATCTAACCACGGTGTTATGGTATACACCTACCTATCCACGGTGTTATGGTATACACCTACCTATCCACGGTGTTATGGTATACACCTACCTAACCACGGTGTTATGGTATACACCTACCTATCCACGGTGTTATGGTATACACCTACCTAACCACGGTGTTATGGTATACACTTACCTAACCAAGGTGTTATTGTATAAACCTACCTAACCACGGTGTTATGGTATAAACCTACCTATCCACGGTGTTATGGTATACACCTACCTAACCACGGTGTTATTGTATACACCTACCTAACCACGGTGTTATGGTATAAACCTACCTATCCACGGTGTTATGGTATACACCTACCTAACCACGGTGTTATGGTATACACCTACCTATCCACGGTGTTATGGTATACACCTACCTAACCACGGTGTTATGGTATACACCTACCTAACCAAGGTGTTATTGTATAAACCTACCTAACCACGGTGTTATGGTATAAACCTACCTATCCACGGTGTTATGGTATACACCTACCTAACCACGGTGTTATGGTATAAACCTACCTATCCACGGTGTTATTGTATAAACCTACCTAACCACGGTGTTATGGTATACACCTACCTAACCACGGTGTTATGGTATACACCTACCTAACCAAGGTGTTATTGTATAAACCTACCTAACCAAGGTGTCATGGTATAAACCTACCTAACCACGGTGTTATGGTATAAACCTACCTAGCCACGGTGTTATGGTATACACCTACCTAGCCACGGTGTTATGGTATAAACCTACCTTACCACGGTGTTATGGTATAAACCTACCTAACCAAGGTGTTATGGTATAAACCTACCTAGCCACGGTGTTATGGTTTAAACCTACCTAACCACGGTGTTATGGTATAATCCTACCTAACGAAGGTGTTATGGTATACACCTACCTAACGAAGGTGTTATGGTATACACCTACCTAACCAAGGTGTTATGGTATAAACCAACTTACCACGGTGTTATGGTATAAACCTACCTAACCACGCTGTTATGGTATAAACCTACCTAACCACGGTGTTATGGTATAATTCTACCTAACCACAGTGTTATGGTATAAACCTACCTAACCAAAGTGTTATGGTATATACCTACCTAACCAAGGTGTTATGGTATAAACCTACCTAACCACGGTGTTATGGTATAAACCTACCTAACCAAGGTGTTATGGTATAAACCTACCTAACCAAGGTGTTATGGTATGAACCTACGTAACCACGGTGTTATGGTATAAACCTACCTAACCACGGTGTTATGGTATAATCCTACCTAACCACGGTGTTATGGTATAAACCTACCTATCCACGGTGTTATGGTATACACCTACCTAACCACGGTGTTATGGTATAAACCTACCTATCCACGGTGTTATTGTATAAACCTACCTAACCACGGTGTTATGGTATACACCTACCTAACCACGGTGTTATGGTATACACCTACCTAGCCACGGTGTTATGGTATAAACCTACCTAGCCACGGTGTTATGGTATAAACCTACCTAACCAAGGTGTCATGGTATAAACCTACCTAACCACGGTGTTATGGTATACACCTACCTAACCAAGGTGTTATGGTTTAAACCTACCTAACCACGGTGTTATGGTATAAACCTACCTAATCACGGTGTTATGGTATAAACCTACCTAACCAAGGTGTCATGGTATAAACCTACCTAACCACGGTGTTATGGTATAAACCTACCTAGCCACGGTGTTATGGTATAAACCTACCTAGCCACGGTGTTATGGTATAAACCTACCTAGCCACGGTGTTATGGTATAATCCTACCTAACCACGGTGTTATGGAATAAACCTACCTAGCCACGGTGTTATGGTTTAAACCTACCTAACCACGGTGTTATGGTATAATCCTACCTAACCAAGGTGTTATGGTATAAACCTACCTAACCAAGGTGTTATGGTATAAACCAACTTACCACGGTGTTATGGTATACACCTACCTAACAACTGTGTTATGGTATACACCTACCTAACCAAGGTGTTATGGTATAAACCTACCTAACCACGGTGTTATGGTATACACCTACCTAACCACGCTGTTATGGTATACACCTACCTAACCACGGTGTTATGGTATAAACCTACCTAACCAAGGTGTTATGGTATAATCCTACCTAACCAAGGTGTTATGGTATAAACCTACCTAACCACGGTGTTATGGTATAAACCTACCTAACCACGGTGTTATGGTATAATCCTACCTAACCACGGTGTTATGATATAAACCTACCTAACCACGGTGTTATGGTATACACCTACCTAACCACGGTGTTATGGTATACACCTACCTAGCCACGGTGTTATGGTATACACCTACCTAACCACGGTGTTATGGTATACACCTACCTTACCGGGGTGTTATGGTATACACCTACCTAACCAAGGTGTTATGGTATACACCTACCTAACCACGGTGTTATGGTATAATCCTACCTAACCAAAGTGTTATGGTATAAACCTACCTAACCAAGGTGTTATGGTATAAACCTACCTAACCACGGTGTTTTGGTATAAACCTACCTAACCACGGTGTTATGATATAAACCTACCTAACCACGGTGTTATGGTATAATCCTACCTAACCAAAGTGTTATGGTATAAACCTACCTAACCAAGGTGTTATGGTATAAACCTACCTAACCAAGGTGTTATGGTATACACCTACCTAACCACGGTGTTATTGTATAAACCTACCTAACCACGGTGTTATGGTATAAACCTACCTAACCACGGTGTCATGGTATACACCTACCTAACCAAGGTGTTATGGTATACACCTACCTAACCACGGTGTTATGGTATACACCTACCTAATCAAGGTGTTATTGTATAAACCTACCTAATCAAGGTGTTATTGTATAAACCTACCTACCCACGATGTTATGGTATAAACCTACCTAGCCACTGTGTTATGGTATACACCTACCTAGCCACTGTGTTATGGTATACACCTACCTAATCAAGTTGTTATTGTATAAACCTACCTAATCAAGGTGTTATTGTATAAACCTACCTACCCACGATGTTATGGTATAAACCTACCTAGCCACTGTGTTATGGTATACACCTACCTAGCCACTGTGTTATGGTATACACCTACCTAGCCACTGTGTTATGGTATACACCTACCTAACCACGGTGTTATGGTATACACCTACCTAACCACGGTGTTATTGTATAAATCTACCTAGCCACGGTGTTATGGTATAAACCTACCTAACCAAGGTGTTATGGTATAAAACTACCTAACCACGGTGTTATGGTATACACCTACCTAACCAAGGTGTTATGGTATAAAACTACCTAACCATGGTGTTATGGTATACACCTACCTAACCACGGTGTTATTGTATAAATCTACCTAGCCACGGTGTTATTGGATAAATCTATCTAACCACGGTGTTATGGTATAAACCTACCTATCCACGGTGTTATGGTATAAACCTACCTATCCACGGTGTTATGGTATACACCTACCTAACCAAGGTGTTATGGTATACACCTACCTAACCACGGTGTTATGGTATAAACCTACCTAACCAAGGTGTTATGGTGTAAACCTAACTAACCACGGTGTTATGGTATAAACCTACCTAACCACGGTGTTATGGTATAAACCTACCTAACCACGGTGTTATGGTATAAACCTACCTAACCACGGTGTTATGGTATAAACCTTCCTAACCAAAGTGTTATGGTATAAACCTACCTAACCACGGTGTTATGGTATACACCTACCTAACCACGGTGTTATGGTATAAATCTATCTAACCACGGTGTTATGGTATAAACCTACCTAGCCACGGTGTTATGGTATACACCTACCTAACCACGGTGTTCTGGTATACACCTACCTAACCACGGTGTGATGGTATAAACCAACCTAACCACGGTGTTATGGTATACACCTACCTAACCACGGTGTTATGGTATACACCTACCTAACCAAGGTGTTCTGGTATACACCTACCTAACCACGGTGTTATGGTATACACCTACCTAACCACGGTGTTATGGTATAAAACCTATCTAACCCCGGTGTTATGGTATACACCTACCTAGTCACGGTGTTATTGTATACACCTACCTAACCACGGTATTATGGTATACACCTACCTAACCACGGTGTTATGGTACAAAACCTATCTAACCCCGGTGTTATGGTATACACCTACCTAGCCACGGTGTTATGGTATACACCTACCTAACCAAGGTGTTATGGTATAAATCTACCTAACCACGGTGTTATGGTATACACCTACATTACCACGGTGTTATGGTATAAACCTACCTAACCAAGGTGTTATTGTATAAACCTACATAACCACGGTGTTATGGTATAAACCTACCTATCCACGGTGTTATGGTATACACCTACCTAACCACGGTGTTATGGTATACACCTACCTAACCAAGGTGTTATGGTATAAATCTACCTAACCACGGTGTTATGGTATAAATCTACCTAGCCACGGTGTTATGGTATACACCTACCTAACCACGGTGTTATGGTATACACCTACCTAACCACGGTGTTCTGATATAAACCTACCTAACCAAGGTGTTATGGTATAAATCTACCTAACCAAGGTGTAATGGTATAAATCTACCTAGCCACGGTGTTATTGTATAAATCTACCTATCCACGGTGTTATGGTATACACCTACCTAACCAAGGTGTTATGGTATAAACCTACCTAGCCACGGTGTTATGGTATACACCTACCTAACCACGGTGTTATGGTATACACCTACCTATCCACGTAGTTATGGTATAATCATACCTAACCACGGTGTTATGGTATAAACCTACCTAGCCACGTTGTTATGGTATAAACCTACCTAACCACGGTGTTATGGTATAAACCTACCTAACCACGGTGTTATGGTATAAATCTATCTAACCACGGTGTTATGGTATAATCCTACCTAACCACGGTGTTATGGTATAATCCTACCTAACCAAGGTGTTATGGTATAAACCTACCTAACCACGGTGTTATGGTATACACCTACCTAACCACGGTGTTATGGTATAAACCTACCTAACCAAGGTGTTATGGTATAAACCTACCTAACCCCGGTGTTATGGTATACACCTACCTTACCACGGTGTTATGGTATAAACCTACCTAACCACGGTGTTATGGTATAAATCTATCTAACCACGGTGTTATGGTATACACCTACCTAACCTAGGTGTTATGGTATACACCTACCTAACCACGGTGTTATGGTATAAACCTACCTAACCACGGTGTTATGGTATACACCTACCTAACCACGGTGTTATGGTATAAAACCTATCTAACCCCGGTGTTATGGTATACACCTACCTAGCCACGGTGTTATGGTATACACCTACCTAACCAAGGTGTTATGGTATAAATCTACCTAGCCACGGTGTTATGGTATACACCTACCTAACCACGGTGTTATGGTATACACCTACCTAACCAAGGTGTTATGATATAAATCTACCTAACCACGGTGTTATGGTATACACCTACCTAGCCACGGTGTTATGGTATACACCTACCTAACCAAGGTGTTATGGTATAAATCTACCTAGCCACGGTGTTATGGTATAAACCTACCTAGCCACGGTGTTATGGTATACACCTACCTAACCAAGGTGTTATGGTATAAATCTACCTAACCACGGTGTTATGGTATAAACCTACATAACCACGGTGTTATGGTATACACCTACCTAACCACGGTGTTATGGTATACACCTACCTAACCACGGTGTTCTGATATAAACCTACCTAACCAAGGTGTTATGGTATAAATCTACCTAACCAAGGTGTAATGGTATAAATCTACCTAGCCACGGTGTTATTGTATAAATCTACCTATCCACGGTGTTATGGTATACACCTACCTAACCAAGGTGTTATGGTTTAAACCTACCTAGCCACGGTGTTATGGTATACACCTACCTAACCACGGTGTTATGGTATACACCTACCTATCCACGGTGTTATGGTATAATCATACCTAACCACGGTGTTATGGTATAAACCGACCTAGCCACGTTGTTATGGTATAAACCTACCTAACCACGGTGTTATGGTATAAACCTACCTAACCACGGTGTTATGGTATGAATCTATCTAACCACGGTGTTATGGTATAATCCTACCTAACCACGGTGTTATGGTATAATCCTACCTAACCAAGGTGTTATGGTATAAACCTACCTAACCACGGTGTTATGGTATACACCTACCTAACCACGGTGTTATGGTATAAACCTACCTAACCACGGTGTTATGGTATACACCTACCTAACCACGGTGTTATGGTATAAACCTACCTAACCACGGTGTTATGGTATAATCCTACCTAACCACGGTGTTATGGTATAAACCTACCTAACCCCGGTGTTATGGTATACACCTACCTAACCACGGTGTTATGGTATAAACCTACCTAACCACGGTGTTATGGTATAAATCTTTCTAACCACGGTGTTATGGTATACACCTACCTAACCTAGGTGTTATGGTATATATCTACCTAACCACGGTGTTATGGTATAAATCTATCTAACCACGGTGTTATGGTATAATCCTACCTAACCACGGTGTTATTGTATAAACCTACCTAACCACGGTGTTATGGTATACACCTACCTAACCAAGGTGTTATGGTATACACCTACCTAGCCACGGTGTTATGGTATACACCTACCTAACCACGGTGTTATGGTATACACCTACCTAACAACGGTGTTATGGTATAAAACCTATCTAACCCCGGTGTTATTGTATACACCTACCTAGCCACGGTGTTATGGTATACACCTACCTAACCAAGGTGTTATGGTATAAATCTACCTAACCACGGTGTTATGGTATACACCTACATTACCACGGTGTTATGGTATAAACCTACCTAACCAAGGTGTTATTGTATAAACCTACATAACCACGGTTTTATGGTATAAACCTACCTAACCACGGTGTTATGGTATAAACCTACCTAACCACGGTGTTATGGTATACACCTACCTAACCAAGGTGTTATAGTATAAACCTACCTAGCCACGGTGTTATGGTATAAAACTACCTAACCACGGTGTTATGGTATAATCATACCTAACCACGGTGTTATGGTATAAACCTACCTAACCACGGTGTTATGGTATAATCCTACCTAACCAAGGTGTTATGGTTTAAACCTACCTAGCCACGGTGTTATGGTATAAACCTACCTAACCAAGGTGTTATGGTATAAACCTACCTAACCAAGGTGTTATGGTATAGTACGCCTCTCCAAACCTCTTTGGTTTAGGTTCCGAGGACCTCAGCAGAACCTTGGCTGTTTCGGGATGACACGTGGTCAGTATTGGGAAGAAGAACATCATCCAAACACTAGAGATCCTTTTACCTGTCTCCCGTATACCCTTCTTCACCAAATACACGTAGTCGGAAAATTCCGGGAACTGTTAGATAAACATAAAAACATTAATATGAATAATTCTATTGGATCTGTACGATAATCATAAGAAGATTTATATATTCAATAGTTGGTTACTTGTTCAACAATTAGAACAAATGACAGTTTTACCCATCTTGATTAAAAGAGCGACGGGCACTTGGAAATTGTCCCGTTGGCCGCATTTTTTTATTATTAAACATAATACAATGACAACTTATATGTATTGCTTAAATTTTATTAATGATAATATGCCGATGTATAATTCTTGCACAAATTGTTTTGACCGTGCTTGTTTTTAAGTGTGGTATTATGTGACTTTACCAGGTGTAGGTGGCCCCAGACAGGATGGAACTTTCCTATAGAAATGACCTTCTCAGAATTATGTATACATATGTACATCCTGTAGGTTTGGATGATAGCTATGCCTTTCCATATCAATATACAGCTCAGGAGTCCACTTATAACAAGGGAAGCATATTCCATAGTGAAACTGAAACGGAAAACAAACATCAACTTTAACGAGATCTGCAAACATTTAAATGGATCGCACATGTTATGGCATACTGTATATATTTCTATATTTAAAAGGTGCAGCACATGTGTGTGTTAGGTCATATAATCATACTGAGATATACTGTACATCCTCAATTTGAGGACTCGGTAATAAAATATGTTTGTGCTTGGGTAGACACAGAAAATTGAAACAGTAAATTATAAACACAGAAACATGTTTGTATAAGACACTTTGTTTAAGATATCACAGACATGTACACCTAGTTAGTTGTACGATGTCCACTTCAAATACTCCTAGGGGCACTAGCTTGTTACCCCACGAGTGTCCGTACACCAGGGCCCGTATACATAAAACCGTTTTCATGCTCAAGCATGGAATTTGTACTCAACACTGATTTCTTGATCTGGCTCTTATTGTTTAAAACTCTTGTGTTGTCAAAGTATTTGGGGAAATTTAAAATCCATGAAACAGAATACTAATATCAACTGTTACAATTTACTTTTTGATCGTTGACATGATTTATGAGAGTTTCAAGAAAGCTGGCTTGAGCACAGAAACCATCCTTGATCACGAGAACGGTTTTATAAATACAGACCCAGATCTTTAAGTGGGTCAGGATACTCGGTACGTTCCTCAAGACAAGTAACGTTTAACATCACTGCTGTAACGAATGACAAATCTCCCGTCCGCGGTCCAGGTACCATTTATGACTTTGCAGGATTTGAGGAATCTGGCCTTGGCAAATACAGAACTCCTACCTTTGGTCAGCGACTCGCTGATGTAGAGTTCATGAGATGGAAATTTAAGTTGGGTGCATTTTGCGTTGTCTCTAAATGATTTTTTTCCAATAACAATTCTAGCTCTCTACACGTGGTCTCCATGTCTCTACAATATAAAGCGTACGATGATATTCCAGGGGTAATGTTTAGAATTGGGCCCAACGCGATGAGACCAGCTGATGTCAGCAATCGTAAGCTTGTCATTGCTTGAGTCTATGATGAGTTGATCAGTATCTTCATCATTTGTTGGAATACTCAGTAAGAATAAGACAGTTACGTCGCGAGTATTGTCAAGTGTTATCAATTCTAGTTTCGAAGTATTTAATTTGCTTATACAATGTTGTTATGACAAGGGAACTCAGCAAAGCGTCCTTAAACAGGGCATTGTCCATTAAATTGGTTACTACCTGTTTACTAACATCATGGTCTCTAAGTTCACTCGTAGCTTGAACATCCTTCTTAATTTTCCCAGATAATTCTGTAGACATCTTGAGTAACGCAATATGTGTGATATATGAAGTATTAAGTACACTATATATTGTATATTGCAGTTCTTGCGTTATGTTTACAATGTCTCAAACAAAGGAAGATGGCCGGAGAATGGCCGCTGCCCACTTCAATATGTTCTGTCCCTAAGAACTTAGAACGGCGTACCATTTTAATAGGTCAGCATAACGTATGGTTACTTATCTGCCATTGCATGCACCAAAAGGGATCGAGATAGTCATGCAAACCACACTGTGACAACTTGTGTCGCTCAGCTATATATACTGTCCATTGCTTGACTACCGGAAGTCAGTAGTTACCATGGTCATTATCGCCACAAATGACCTGCAACCGTACACAGCAGACGAGAACACGGCTGAGTAAGTGTGGAATAGGGGATCCGTCAACAGTGAATTACATCAACGGTTAAAATAAAGATTAATATCATATGTTTAGAATGGTTACGTAAAGCAAAATGTTTTCGAATACAATTGAACGCGTTTACGCAACAAAGAGTGTGGATTATTATTGAAGTGATTATAATTAATTTATAAGAATAATAAAACGTATAAAGAGTCCTTTAAGCATATAGTCTTAACTAACCTTACCATAACAGTGATAGAAACAATTACTCATCCTTTTCTAGACTAAACAAATAATAATTTATCACAGAAAATATATATACAGAAGTGTACTATTAATGAAAATCTTACTCGTATTGAAAAAAATAAAGGAGCACGTACAAATGTATGTACACTCCAAACTATTCGTTTCGTTATTGAAAATGAATTATATAATTACATCTACCAATTCTTTCCAAATTCGTTCCGTTATAAATAATGAATGGTATATTTGTATAAACCGATTCCATCCAGCCAGTCTGGTTTTAACCCTTAATATCATACCTTACAAGGTGCAAATACATATATACCACCAAGTGTGGTGTTACTTGTATGAATATACATGTAAGATATCCAGGTACATTGTTATATAGGTTATTATAAAACATGTACGTACATCATGTATTATATCAGTGTACTTACGTGTACCTCCGTTCTTCCCCGCTTGCTAAGTGTGAAGTGAACTTTTGTTCATTCAATGGTCGATCGTAAGTAACACCCGCCAGTACTGCTGGGGACCGGTGCCTGTCATGCTATTGATTTTTCTGCAATTGTCGTAATTGTCCACACTGGTCAGTGGTCAGATATTACGTTGTAAATACTGTTATATTATAGTGTAAAGTTGTGACATGTGGACTATAGATTACAGGCTGTAGCGTGAGGATCAAGGTCGAGGCGGCCGGTATGGTGTGTTTAAAGGCTTAATAAACCTTAGCGGAGAAGCATTGTCAGCATAACGAAACGATAACCATTGTTTAGATTTGCATTATTACCATATAAACTCCTTCTTATATGTTTTAATACACTATAGTTCTGCCACTGCCCTTCAAATGATACATTTATATACATTTATACATAAAGTGACTGATAGTTGTTAGTTTCGGTTTATTATGAATACGTTACAGAACTGGTTGGTTTATGCAAAACACTTGGTTACATCTTCGTGGCCATGCTTAAGAGCTGCGGTGGTCTAGTGGTAGGACATGGGGCTCGTGATCGAAGGGTTACAAGTCCGAGTCCTAGCGACGGCCATTGTGTTGTATCCTTAAGCAAGATACTTTACTCCACTTGTTACAGTATATTTAAGCATTAAACTGCATTCTGTTTCGAGTTTTAGGCGATATGAACGCCCACTGCATTACAGGAAAGTAGCATGAACCGCGCTAGCGGTTCTTGTTTTATCATCCTGTAATAAAATCGGTAACATCCATATTGACCATAACTGCATATCGGTTACATCCATAACTACAAAGCGGTTACACCCATATTGACCATGAAGCCCTAGCGGGCTTCATGCAATATGGATGTAACCGCTTTTCATTCATACCGGCATGAAAATTAAAAAAAAAAAACGCAGTTCTTTCCCTATATGAACCGAAACGGAAGTTGCTTGGTTTATATAGTGCCAATGCAGCGAAAATGTAAATATTCAGCTATAAATGAATACGTGGTTGGGCAGTGCAAGAAATGAAAAAAAATGCTAGATGTGAGCGCTCCCAAGGATGTTGAAAACGATATTTGCTGGTTGTTTAGGCCTTATAACCACAGATAATAATTTGTGAAATGTTTTGCGACGGCCTTTACGGTGGTGATAACGAGTAAATAAGAACCTGGACTTATCATTTTGATTATCATTTAATACAATAACAACAGCCCTGATGTCGAGGACGTTACATTAACTTACATTTGACCTAGATTGACACAGTGAAGCAGAAGATGCTTACCCTTCCGGAACACCTTATCTTATTATCCTATACTTTTTAAGGGTATCCTTTGTGGTAATTCCTTTGGGACTTTGTTTATATTTTGTCCCTGGTTAATTAAATTTGGAGCGTGGATTTAGATTTTTATTGGCAGTCAAGAATCCAAATATTCGTTATATGTCTTCCACAGTATCTTTCATCAAAGAGGTTCTGCTTAATTTTTTCAAGTACGATCTACAATAGCCACAATCTTATATTTGATCGTCGTTCATCTTTCGTGGAAAGAAAACTCTCATAATGAGAGACCGAAGATGTTATTTCAGTTTGGTATGTAGTCAATTGTATGGTGGTGTATAGGGTGGAAAAATCAAATGTTTTGATAAATGAAATGTTTTGATGAGGGGCATTCAATATTGGTCAGAAGATCTTTCAAAGTTTTCAAAGTCCGTGACCTGTTAATTCCATGGAGTATACGTTGTCGCAATAAGTACTAAGAATCGTAGTAATAATTTTGATAATTGCTTGGCTGAACAATTAGCAGCGTCAGCTAAAATACGTTAGTTACAAGGATCCCCGTGCAGTTTCGGCATCCAATAATGTCGTGGTAGGTCAGCGTTGATCTCATAAAATGGTAAAACACAAGACTTAAACAATAAATATTTTAACTTGAACTGAGCGAGTGATGATTTCAATTCCCCGATCGTGAACTTTCCCTTTCTTGATAGTAGGTTCCTTGATTCTCCAACAGTTGACATGTCGCAGCTGATTCGTTATTTGAAGGGTTAATCGCTCTAAAGTTGAGATTCGTTTAATATATTGCGGCTAATGACGACCAAACTGAGGATATACGTTTAAGAGATGCATATCGTTGAAGAGTATGATAAAGTATTCTTCATATCAACCTTGTATGATATGAAGTTGGATGTTTGTGAATATGCTCCTAGTATGCCATGTATTGGGACTGAACTATCTGGTCTTATCATCTTGTACTTGTCCAAGAATCATTACAATGGTTTCGCTGACGCTCCAATATTATCCAATTTCATTCTGTGTTATTATCCCAACCGAGGAGTTAGACTCAAATGTCACAAAATCTTATCATGAAGCTGAGAAAACTCGATGTCTATTTGCAATAAATAATCTATTATATTTAGCGCATCTTAATGTTGGTTTTGAGTAAATTTGATTAAGCCTACAAGTGACCCGTCTGGGGCCTCAAATAGTTATGAATGCTGCACAATGAAATCTAAATATTAAATTGCTTCTGTGTAAAAACGTATTCTGCCGTAACAAAAAGCGTGACGCATTTAACAGTGAAGAATATATTTTATCTTAATCATCATATACAATGTATCTAACAATATAATAACAAAATAATGTAATGACAATACAGGCTATTTATAATAGGTGATGTTGTTTGTCAAATCAAAGTATATACCAGATGGTTGGATACGCCGTTCGCTAGCATTTTCAAAACAAATGCCACGGAAAAGAACCAAACATATCGGTTGAGATGAAAACAATAGCACGGGGTATGACATGGAATATCGTATATAAGGTGCTAAACTATGAAACGAGTAAAGTCTAAATCAATATATCCAATTAGACTAGCATCTTTGTTTTAATTTGAAAAATAAAAGATTATTTTTATTATGTGTCACATGCAATGTTTAGATTTTAGTGTGTCAAGTCCCATTCTCATTATTTGTTGTCATACCGAAATGAAACCCTATTTGTCATACGTAGGTCTTAGTGAGAAAGCGGAAACAGCTACGTATGCAAACCCATGGATACAACCGTGTGACATTGTATCTATATCACGGTAGCGAATTCCAATTTCATTCATATCCACAATAAATACAACAAACTTATAATTGAATATTTACAGTTTACACTGATATTCACTCGATAACCATTGTACTGCAAACTAGAGTTATTTTCCAGTACCTATACTTGAACGTGCAAAATCAAAGGTTAATCCTTAAATATTGATGTTTAATTTTAATGTTGGATAACAGTGACCCTCCTTGTACAGATGGTGGACCCGTCACACAATAATACACGACTCCTACACAAACCTGAACGTGTTATACGTGTCACGTATGTTAGACACATTTTCGGAACACATAAACAGCATCAACCCTGCTATTAAATTTGACATGAAAAGTATACAGGAAAACAAGAACCAAAACCTTGAAAGTAAACTTAATGATGGCACGCTGTCGTTTTGTGTATACCAAAAACCCACAGACACAGATTATCACCTGCAGTTTGACAGCCACAGGTCCCTTGGTCACAACTAGACGTACATTGTAATTAGAACTTTCACCCTCTAAGCCAGCACCATATGTTCCTCGAATGAGATCAGGGAGAGATAGTTTAAACATTTTCAGCAAGTACTCAACACATAGAGTAACAGAAAGGTACTCAACATATCGGGCTACAGAAATGTACTCAACATCTCGGGTTACAGAAAGGTACAAAACATCTCGGGTTTCAGAAAGGTACTCAACATCTCGGGTTACAGAAAGTGAACATTAAACAAACACAGCAGCAGAAAGAAGAACCCTCGCCCGTCACCGAAGAGGGAACGTCCAGTAAAGGAACATGTCTCCACTCCTTACGTCGGAAATCAGCAAGCGGAAAGAAGACCCTCACTAATCACCGAGGAGGGAACGTCCAGCAAAGGGACATGTTTTCACTCCTTACGTCGGCAATCAGCAAGGAGATCAGTAAGCTGGGCGACACTGAATATACACAACCTACAAACATCACCCGTAGCTTGATTGATATTGTAGCCTTCAAAGATAAAACCGAGACACTTTATCAGTCAGGAGACATATACCATATTTCCTATTCAGGATTTCCGCAGCGAGTCTCCGAACACCACCGAGACTCGTCACCAGTCGGAACCCATATGAGCCAAAGATTACACTCGTTTGGGGCTCTCAACATTAGGGTTCTGGTTTACACCCCCGCTAGTACATGTATCAGAGAGAGATAGAGGGAACCACACCTTAACCAGGACCAAGGGCAATACAATCCTCCGCAAGCCTATGCCAGTCTGATATAGTCACATGACTTTGGACAATTCCCTGGTCAAATGACTGAATCAATAGATATGCTCGACGCTCGCTCCATACTGATCGGATTTAGGGCTGAAGAAGGTCGATACAATATAGGTAATTTTTTTTTTTAGTTCAGGCTTGAAATACATTAGAAACGGTTAGCATAGTCATATATGTTATGGTTTTATTTCACTCTATTTCTCCAAAATAAAATTATGTACACTGTAACCTGTTTTTTATCGTTTTTCCAGTTTGATGTATATTCCATTTTTGGAACGTGTAACCACCCTGTTCGTTGGTACTGGGACATTGTTGGGGTCTAGTAATACCCGGAATCTGAAAAACAAATGAACAAAATGTATGCTGTTTACATTTGGATAAAAAATGTCCATTACCCACACACGATTATTAGTGGTCATATAAACAGTGTCTTTTGGAAGTTCTCTATAAATGCAACTTGGTAATGAACCAATACGATTTAATAGTCCCGAGCGATTACCATTAGTTGTATTTACTCAAATTGCAAGACAACTGGTTACAAAAAAATTAAAGCAGTACATCGAACAGTAGTATCGTTAATTGCTTAACCATCTTTATCTATGTATAACATTCTATTTTTATCTATTTAAAGCGAGGCACTCACCGTTGAATTAATCTTGCCAGTGCCACTTTCTGTTCATTCAGGGCAAAATGCTGACCAATGCAATTTCTGTTTGGAAAGAAAAGTACATATGCTGGTTCATTGATAAACAGTATATTGAACCAATTTTAAGAACAGTTTTAGAGGCTGCAATTGTAATGCAAATAGCCTTGTCCATAGAAAGGTAATTTGAGAGCGTTTTTGTGTATATTTATACAGTATGACCTTTGCCGGTAATGATGATTAATTGTATAAACATTACATTGTAGGAATAAGATTCATCAGTTTTGTATGAAAGATATATATTGAGATTGTTTTTTTGTACACAAACAGGAATTGAAAACTTAATTTGCGAGCTTTCGAAAACGTCTGTTTCCTTTGTCAAGCAAAGAGTACAATAGCCGAGTGTCGGTGTTCTGACCGCTGAAATCAGCTCACTACCCAAAATAGGGCGGAATGGGTTAACATCTTACCCGTCCCTCTGTCTACCTGTAGTACTAGAGTACATTTGGACGAAATGTCGCGCTACGTTTTTGACAGCTGACTTCTCCAACTCGCCCTATTTTGGGTAGTGAGCTGATTTCAGCGGTCAGAACACCGGCACTCGGCTATTGTACTCTTTGCTTGACAAAGGAAACAGACGTTTTCGAAAGCTCGCAAATTAAGTTTTCAATTCCTGTTTGTGTACAACAAAAAAAACAATCTCAGTATATAATTGCATAAACATTTCCTAAAACACAGCAATATAGAAATAAAACTACACAGAGTAGTGACCTCATATAGGGGTTCTTTCTTGTGTTAAACCTACTTAATAATAATGATAAACAATTTAACATTGGCAACCAAAACACCAACCTTGGTCCGGCCGAAAATGGTACATAGCTGTATGGGTCCCTTTTGGAGTCTTCAGCGAAGCGATCAGGCCTGAATTCCTTTAAAAACCAGGAGAACGATATTAATGAACCAAGGTAAAGTTTCGCTTTTAGTTACATACATTTTATCAATCATTTACAAATGTACCAGGGTTACTTAAGCTTTTAGGGTAAAACGGATGATTACTATGTTTTAATTGTTATACATGCAACAAAACTTGAATCAAGTTTTCAATGGCGAATTCCGTCCCCTTATTTATCGTAATATTCAGTCAATTGTTTCGTCAGGATTTCGATTTTGTTTTATCGAATCAATATATAACACTGTCCCCGATACATTATCTGAAATAATATGAAATATCAACTTAATTCGATACATTATCATTCTATCAAGTTTCTTTAATACAAACACATTTGTCGCAACAGTCATATTAGCTCAATATATGATCAATGTTCGTCATTTCAAAACGTTATTCATGTGAACAACAGGCTATCAGTAAGGGCACTTAATGAGCAATAAAGGTACATAATAGAAGCGAGGTAACCTTCCTCATCAGAATACCTATTACTGTTGTTCATACCTCTGGCTTGTTCCATATCTCATTGTTGTTATTGAGGACATGTATCAATACGGTGACCTCCGTATTGACCGGAATTACAGCGCCATCTAGTTCCATTTCACGAGTTGTCACCCTTGCAATAGCAGGGACGGGCGAGTACATCCTCATCGCTTCCTTTATAAAGAGGGACAACCTGGGGAACTCCGGGATAGCCGACCTAATGGATAGTAAAACACTTCGTTAACCACGTTCTGACTTTCGTTTGATTCTATTAAGACTTTCAAATAATGGATTTGTTTTATAACAAAAGTAAGAGAAACATATAGACAAATGTCACGTGTGACAGGTAACCGGTACCCTTGCAGAGCATCTAAACAGCTGACAAGTTAATGATGTTCCCGCAATCACTTGCTTCCAAAGACCCTAGATAAAAACTTAATAATTATTAAATATTATCTGTTATCATTTACATTTAATTCCTTTCAAAAATATAAATGCATGTTCCATTTTCTTGATTCACATCTGGACCCGTATTCATGAAACCATTCTCATGCTCAAGCATAGATTCTTGCTCAAGCTTGGATTCTGCGCTCAAGCAAGCATTCTTGAAACTCACCTGAATCATGTCGACAGCTTTTGCTTCATGGCTTTTCAACGTTTTACCAAAACTTTATCAAAATTAGATTGTTTAAATAATTTTTAGCCATAACAAGAAATAAGTCTTGAGCACAGAATCCATGCTTGATGTGACACAATTCAGCAACGACACATAATGTTGGATAATAGACAGTTTATTTGTGATCGTAAATTACACCGACATCACAAGTACGTGTTCATGGTATTACAACAACATTAAACTTGTAAGTACTTCGGCGTTGTGTCTCAGTCTGGCTAAGTCAATTGTCAACTTATAAGTCTTCTACATCTTTACTAGCACTAGCCTGTAGCCCTCCTGGCAGCCTCTCGTGTAGACTGTCAAAGACCTAGTACTCTATAGCCGTCACAGGTGTAGACAATAAAAGACCTACTCCAGAGTCTTCTCATGGTACAGACTGTACAAGACCTACTCCATGGTCTTCTAATGACCAACTCCCTTATTAATACACTAGCTTGTACTTATAATTAATAAGCCCATTCGTGTGCAAAGTTAAGTGCCGTGTGCATATGTAGTATCATATTCCGAATCAACATCTGGCGGCACTTATCTGACCAATACTCCACCCTGCCCCGGTTTACTGAGTAATAGACAGAGACCTAATTAACCACTTGTTTACTCCAGGCTAATTAATTATTTCCAAATGGTACAGTTACCGTGATATATCATATCAACATGCCTTCTTTGTTACATTGAGCATATGAACAGTTTGATGAATCCCGGTTCTGATTGTTAACTGGATGCGTTGCCTGTGTGACGAAAAGAAGACAATTTATGACGAAATGAAGATTTCTTTCTGTAATTAACAAGAATCACAGACACCTAAAACACTCAGGTTGTCTTGGGGAAACTTAACATATATTCAGTTTAATTAATCAACAAATTTTCCTTAACCTGTGACCTTCCGACCTGACTGTGCAGTGTTTATATGTGTCTAAATGGATGTTTACTAGCGACTGTGAAGGGTATATATGTGTCTAAATGGATGTTGACTAGTGACTGTGCAGTGTTTATATTTGTCTAAATGGGTGTTTATTAGCAACTGTGCAGTGTTTATATGTGTCTAAATGGGTGTTTACTAGCGACTGTGCAGTGTTTATATGCGTCTAAATGAGTGTTTACTAGCGTCTGTGTATTGTTTATTAGTGTCTAAATGGGTGTTTACTAGCGACTGTGTAGTGTTTATATGTGTCTAAATGGGTGTTTACTAGCGACTGTGCAGTGTTTATATGTGTCTAAATGTTTTTTTACTAGCAACTGTGTAGTGTTTATATGTGTCTAAATGGGTGTTTACTAGCGACTGTGCAGTGTTTATATGTGTCTAAATGGATGTTTACTAGCAACTGTGTAGTGTTTATATGTGTCTAAATGGGTGTTTACTAGCGACTGTGCAGTGTTTATATGTGTCTAAATGAGTGTTTACTAGCAACTGTGTAGTGTTTATATGTGTCTAAATGGGTGTTTACTAGCGACTGTGCAGTGTTTATATGCGTCTAAATGAGTGTTTACTAGCGTCTGTGAAGTGTTTGTATGTGTCTAAATGGGTGTTTACTAGCAACTGTGTAGTGTTTATATGTGTCTAAATGGGTGTTTACTAGCGACTGTGCAGTGTTTATATGCGTCTAAATGAGTGTTTACTAGCGTCTGTGAAGTGTTTATATGTGTCTAAATGGGTGTTTACTAGCGTCTGTGCAGTGTTTATATGCGTCTAAATGAGTGTTTATTAGCGTCTGTGTAGTGTTTATATGTGTCTAAATGTTTTTTTACTAGCGACTGTGCAGTGTTTATATGTGTCTAAATGGGTGTTTACTAGCGACTGTGCAGTGTTTATATGCGTCTAAATGAGTGTTTATTAGCGTCTGTGTAGTGTTTATATGCGTCTAAATGGGTGTTTACTAGCGACTGTGCAGTGTTTATATGTGTCTAAATGGGTGTTTACTAGTGACTGTGTATTGTTTATATGTGTCTAAATTGGTGTTTACTAGCGACTGTGCAGTGTTTATATGTGTCTAAATGAGTGTTTACTAGCAACTGTGCAGTGTTTATATGTGTCTAAATGGGTGTTTACTAGCGACTGTGCAGTGTTTATATGCGTCTAAATGAGTGTTTACTAGCGTCTGTGTAGTGTTTATATGTGTCTAAATGGGTGTTTACTAGCAACTGTGCAGTGTTTATATGTGTCTAAATGGGTGTTAACTAGCGACTGTGTAGTGTTTATATGTGTCTAAATGGGTGTTTACTAGCAACTGTGCAGTGTTTATATGTGTCTAAATGGGTGTTAACTAGCGACTGTGTAGTGTTTATATGTGTCTAAATGGGTGTTTACTTGCGACTGTGCAGTGTTTATATGTGTCTAAATGAGTGTTTACTAGCAACTGTGCAGTGTTTATATGTGTCTAAATGGGTGTTAACTAGCGACTGTGTAGTGTTTATATGTGTCTAAATGGGTGTTTACTTGCGACTGTGCAGTGTTTATATGTGTCTAAATGGGTGTTTACTTGCGACTGTGCAGTGTTTATATGTGTCTAAATGGGTGTTAACTAGCGACTGTGCAGTGTTTATATGTGTCTAAATGGGTGTTTACTAGCGACTGTGTAGTGTTTATATGTGTCTAAATGGGTGTTTACTTGCGACTGTGCAGTGTTTATATGTGTCTAAATGGGTGTTTACTAGCGACTGTGTAGTGTTTATATGTGTCTAAATGAGTGTTTACTAGCGACTGTGCAGTGTTTATATGTGTCTAAATGGGTGTTTACTAGCGACTGTGTAGTGTTTATGTGTCTAAATGGGTGTTTACTAGCGACTGTGCAGTGTTTATATGTGTCTAAATGGGTGTTTACTAGCGACTGTGCAGTGTTTATATGTGTCTAAATGAGTGTTAACTAGCGACTGTGTAGTGTTTATGTGTCTAAATGGGTGTTTACTAGCAACTGTGTAGTGTTTATATGTGTCTAAATGGGTGTTTACTAGCGACTGTGTAGTGTTTATATGTGTCTTAATTGATGTTTACTAGCGACTGTGTAGTGTTTATATGTGTCTAAATGGATGTTTACTAGCGTCTGTGTAGTGTTTATATGTGTCTTAATGGGTGTTTACTAGCGTCTGTGCAGTGTTTATATGTGTCTAAATGAGTGTTAACTAGCGACTGTGCAGTGTTTATATGTGTCTAAATGGGTGTTTACTAGCGTCTGTGTAGTGTTTATATGTGTCTAAATGGATGTTTACTAGCGTCTGTGTAGTGTTTATATGTGTCTTAATGGGTGTTTACTAGCGACTGTGCAGTGTTTATATGTGTCTAAATGAGTGTTAACTAGCGACTGTGTAGTGTTTATATGTGTCTAAATGGATGTTTACTAGCGTCTGTGTAGTGTTTATATGTGTCTTAATGGGTGTTTACTAGCGTCTGTGCAGTGTTTATATGTGTCTAAATGAGTGTTAACTAGCGACTGTGCAGTGTTTATATGTGTCTAAATGGGTGTTTACTAGCAACTGTGCAGTGTTTATGTGTCTAAATGGGTGTTTACTAGCGTCTGTGTAGTGTTTATAAGTGTCAAAATGGGTGTTTACTAGCGAATGTGAAGGGTATATATGTGTCTTAATTGATGTTTACTAGCGACTATGAAGGTTATATATGTGTCTAAATTGATGTTTATTAGCGACTGTGAAGGGTATATATGTGTCTAAATGAGTGTTTACTAGCGACTGTGCAGTGTTTATGTGTGTCTAAATAGATGTTTACTAGCGTCTGTGTAGTGTTTATATGTGTCTAAATGGGTGTTTACTAGCGACTGTGTAGTGTATATAAGTGTCTAAATGGGTGTTTACTAGCGACTGTGCAGTGTTAATATAGGTTTCTAAATGTGTGGTTAAATTACGTACCATTCTACGTTTTGTCTGTCGCCTAAAACTTTTTTCACTTCTTCATAGACTTTTTGCTGTTCCACTTGATGTTTTGCTAGTGAGTAGATAGCCCAACCAATTGATGACGCAGTGGTGTCGTGACCTGCAAACAGAGCAATATATCATATAAACAGATGTTTAACAAAAATAGATATTTGCAGAACTCTTTTGGCTCTGTTTTCTCGAAATGAATTATATTTTAATAATGGTGAAATACAGAAATACTACGAGAGTTGAGAAGATCAAGCATCTGCGGAATTGTTATCATTTGCTCCAGTATTTTATTTTCTATTGAGGATAACACATGAAACATGCCTTCGAAGAGGAAGGTGTCCACCTCGTCCCTGACCTCACGGTCGGTCAGTCCAGCTCCCTGCTCGTCGCGAGCGGTCAGCAGAATGTCGAGGAAGTCCAGATGGCGCTTTCGGAGAATAGAAGGGTCATCTGCCTACAGAATACCACAAAACATCTATGGAGTATTGCTTTACATAATTGTTTTTGTTGGCTTGAAATATACTCATATGTTATATATCCAAATGCTTGCATGTCATGCAAGGTATTGCACTAATAAGTCCTACTTTGACTAAACGTTCATGAATATGTTTGGATGTGCAATTGCATAAACCACAATCAATGTACAAAATATGTAATTATCAAAAGTCAAAATATTCACAAACTCCTCTCAGAAAAGTCAATTATATAAGGATTGAAAGTCATTTTTTAACTTTAATAGTGCTATGAAAGGTCAGCCGTTACATCCGTATTGAATGAAGCCTGCTAGGGCTTCATGTTAAATATGGATGTAATGGCTGACCTTTCATAGCACTATGAAAGTTAAAAAAATGACTTTCAATCCATATATTTACATTTTTAATATAGCAAAATTGCTTAACCTCATTTATATTTTTTTCCAATTAATAGTTTACTACCTGCGTTTGTATATGTGTCGTCATTTTATCGACATTGGCGGAACAGTCCAGCTTGTTATTCGAAACAGCGCGACAAGACTCTCATTGATCAAGTTTGATCTATGACGTCATAATTAAACCACGTGCTACATTGTACGTCTCGAGAACCATTGCTTTCATACTTTTATGAAAGGCATGTGTGCTGGTAATCTTCATATAGTGGGTTGCAGCGCAAATGTAAATATATTCAGTTGTGCAGCATTCAGTAGAGGATTTCCCAAAACGTTGTGTTTAAATCGTTGATAATTGTCGTACACTGACTTGTTAGTCTTTCTTCGTTCTGATTATTATTTATAAAACACTACTCAAACTTCAGAGTGAAATAGCATCATATCTTGTACAACCATAACCATACCGCCAGTAAATGTCATATTTCCAACAGAACGAAATGCAAAGTTAAATGCCAATCATAGTAGATTTAATTAAATGTGGCTCAATAATCAATCAACCCTTTGTTACCTTATTTTACGTCCTTCTCGCTGACCCAGTTACAAAACTACAGGAGACTAAATACTTTGTTTCCGCACTCACCTCAAATGCTTCATTTTTAGGCCGTTGCCTTTTATCACCGGCGAGTTTTGGAATGACGAAACAGTTTTGTGGTACAGTCTAATTATTTAGCTCGACTGTATATTATTAAGAAGTATAAATCTGCTATTTTCGTGCGTTCTTCGTAAAATTACTTTAATCAAAACAAACCAATTGAAAAATGTTTAACTTACCAGAGATTTCCTCCTTTCCCGTATGACCTTTTCGTCAAATTCGTGTACGTATTTGGTATGTTTAGAATATTCCCTTCCAAGTGGTGTCAGATAAAACACAAAATCTGGGGTCAACCAAGGACGCCTGTGTAGCAGAAACAATGGTGATTCATGTGAAAAAAAATTAAGATATCTTAATAAACACTTGAATATGTTTGTTTTGGTTTATTTTGTTTTACGACTTATTAACAGCCACGTTAACTTAAGGACGTGCCATGTTTTGGAGGTGGAGGCAAGCCGGAGTACTCGGAGAAAAACCACAGACCTAGGCTACAGTCAGTTACCGACAACTGACCCAGGTACACTCTGTAGGTTTCAAACTCGCAACCAAGAGGTGGAGGGCTAGTAGTAGAATGTCGGAACACCTTAACCACTCGGCCACCGCAACCAAGAGGTGGAGGGCTTGTAGTAGAATGTCGGAACACCTTAACCACTAGGCCACCGCAACCAAGAGGTGGAGGGCTAGTAGTAGAATGTCGGAACACCTTAACCACTAGGCCACCGCAACCAAGAGGTGAAAGGGCTAGTATTAGAATGTCGGAACACCTTAACCACTAGGCCACCGCAACCAAGAGGTGGAGGGCTAGTAGTAGAATGTCGGAACACCTTAACCACTAGGCCACCGCAACCAAGAGTTGGAAGGGCTAGTATTAGAATGTCGGAACACCTTAACCACTAGGCCACCGCAACCAAGAGGTGGAGGGCTAGTAGTAGAATGTCGGAACACCTTAACCACTAGGCCACCGCAACCAAGAGGTGGAGGGCTAGTAGTAGAATGTCGGAACACCTTAACCACTAGGCCACCGCAACCAAGAGGTGGAGGGCTAGTAATAGAATGTCGGAACACCTTAACCACTAGGCCACCGCAACCAAGAGGTGGAGGGCTAGTAGTTGAATGTTTGAACACCTTAACCACTCGGCCACCGTACATGTAGCACCATAATTGATATGATTTGTAGTGGTGATATATTTGGTCATAATGGGTATAGCAACACTGTTATAAAACATGAAATAAAACTTTCAACTTTGATTAGTGTATACGTTGAAGATTGTCATAAATCGTGACAACAGTTGCTTTACAAAGAATGAGGACATTGCAATATTATACAAACTCTGTATCATTCAGTTTCAAAATCAAGCAATACCAATAAATGTTAATCTTGTTTTGAACACAAACTGTATTTGAAAACGTATTTGGGGGTTATTCAAAACGCCAATCTGGCATGTTTATCGATATACTGACAAGCTGACTAGACTTTCTCTCAGGGTCTGACCTGTTTTCAAAAGGTTTGGGTGCAAACATCATTTATCTGCACTGTTTGTTTTTCTAACGGAACAGACGTGTTCGAAACAACTTTCCACATACAATACCACGGGCCGCACAACCACACCACATATCTTAAAGTTCTGTTCATTTTAAGTTACGTTTATATCTAATAACACAAAAAAAACACATTTATAGCTGATAGCATTACCTTGGTACTCTTATAATTGTCATTTCTGAATTATTGTCTTGTGTATTATACACTTCTTGAACTTTGTCTCTTGTAACCGGTATCTCAATTATATCTTCCAACATACTGATCAAGTATAAGTTGTTAATTAATTGAACATTACAACGCATGTATTATACAAAGAGGATCTTACACGACTGTCAATGCAATATAAAATTCATTAAACGAGTTCAATAATTTAATATGTCACGAGCTTTTAGGCGAGTGATATTGTATACAATTGTTTAACGAGTTTAATAAAGTCCATATTACATTGACACCAGTGAAAGATTCTATTTATCACATAAGTTATACATGTATAAGAAAATAATACAAAATCTCTCAAATTAATTATCTGAAAGAAAGGCAAATTTCTTCTTTGACGGTACGATTTTCACTACCGAGAATATCATATGACGTCATAAAGACGTCATTTAAGCGTTGAACTGTGACCAGATGTAGTATACAGTCCATATGAAGACAATTTGGGTGACCGATAAATAATCATGTCGCCCTAACGACTATATACTACATCTGGTAACAGTTCAATGCTTATATTTACATTTCCGGTAATTTTGAATTTTGCCTGTATCTATATCTTTGGGATAAAGTCGGTAAACGTTCTCCATTTTTCCATGTGTGCTTCTTTACTGGAAGAGTCTGATTTAAATCAATATCATCTGAGCTATTGACTCAAAGCCACGTAACGTAGTCCAACATGGCGTCAGAAATGACGTCACGAAAACCTGATTTTAATCAGTGTCATCTGAGCGATGGATTCAAAGCCATCATACATGCTATCTTAGGCGGAGTGCAAAGCTTTGATATAACACAGTCCAACACGGCATCAGAAATAACGTCATGTGATGTGGATTGCAAATTGGAGTATACAGTGTCATATATTACAATTTGGTTTAGTAATGATATATAGGCAAAGGCAACACAGAATGTAAATATTTGTTTATGGCGCCACAATAGTGTTAGTACACTTGGGTAATGCAATATTTATGACATGGCCATTTGAAATGACTGAACGGGTCAGCTATGTGATAAATATGGTTCCGTATGGTTTTCAGACAGGTGAAGGAGTTACATGTACTGCTATATACATGCTTACTTACAACAGTCTTTCCTGTGCTATGTAGCTCAGTCTGCGTACTGCGTCTACGTACGGATGCTTGGAGCTGCAACATAAAACATCTCGGCCGTACAGGTATTTCAGTGAGGTTTGTCGGGTATTCAGTGAGGTTTGTCGGGTATTCAGTGAGGTTTGTCGGGTATTCAGTGGGGTTTTTCGGGTATTCAGTGAAGTTTGTCGGGTATTCAGTGAGGTTTGTCGGGTATTCAGTGAGGTTTGTCGGGTATTCAGTGAGGTTTGTCGGGTATCCAGTGAGGTTTGTCGGGTATCCAGTGAGGTTTGTCGGGTATTCAGTGAGGTTTGTCGGGTATTCAGTGAGGTTTGTCGGGTATCCAGTGAGGTTGTTCGGGAATCCAGTGAGGTTTGTCGGGTATTCAGTGGGGTTTGTCGGGTATTCAGTGAAGTTTGTCGGGTATTCAGTGAGGTTTGTCGGGTATTCAGTAAGGTTTGTCGGGTATTCAGTGGGTTTGTCGGGTATCCAGTGAGGTTTGTCGGGTATCCAGTGAGGTTTGTCGGGTATTCAGTGAGGTTTGTCGGGTTTTCAGTGAGGTTTGTCGGGTATTCAGTGAGTTTTGTCGGGTATTCAGTGAGGTTTGTCGGGTATTCAGTGAGGTTTGTCGGGTATCCAGTGAGGTTTGTCGGGTATTCAGTGAGGATTGTCGAGTTTTCAGTGAGGTTTGTCGGGTATTCAGTGAGTTTTGTCGGGTATTCAGTGAGGTTTGTCGGGTATTCAGTGAGGTTTGTCGGGTATCCAGTGAGGTTTGTCGGGTATTCAGTGAGTTTTGTCGGGTATTCAGTGAGGTTTGTCGGGTATCCAGTGGGTTTTTATCGGGTATCCAGTGAGTTTTGTCGGGTATTCAGTGAAGTTTGTCGGGTATCCAGTGTGGTTTGTCGGGTATCCAGTGAGGTTGTTCGGGTATCCAGTGAGGTTTGTCGGGTATTCAGTGGGGTTTGTCGGGTATTCAGTGAAGTTTGCCGGGTATTCAGTGAGATTTGTCGGGTATTCAGTGAGGTTTGTCGGGTATTCAGTGGGTTTGTCGGGTATCCAGTGAGGTTTGTCGGGTATCCAGTGAGGTTTGTCGGGTATTCAGTGAGGTTTGTCGGGTTTTCAGTGAGGTTTGTCGGGTATTCAGTGAGTGTTGTCGGGTATTTAGTGAGGTTTGTCGGGTATTCAGTGAGGTTTGTCGGGTATCCAGTGAGGTTTGACGGGTATTCAGTGAGTTTTGTCGGGTATTCAGTGAGGTTTGTCGGGTATCCAGTGGGTTTTTATCGGGTATCCAGTGAGGTTTGTCGGGTATCCAGTGAAGTTTGTCGGGTATCCAGTGAGGTTTGTCTGGTATTCAGTGAGGTTTGTCGGGTATTCAGTGAGGTTTGTCGGGTATTCAGTGAGGTTTTGCGGGTATCTAGTGAGGTTTGTCGGGTATCCATTGAGGTTTGTCGGGTATCCAGTGAGGTTTGTCGGATATTCAGTGAGGTTTGTCGGGTATCCAGTGAGGTTGGTCTGGTATCCAGTGAGGTTTGTCGGGTATTCAGTGATGTTTTTCGGGTATTCAATGAGGTTTGTCGGGAATTCAGTGAGGTTTGTCGGGTATTCAGTGAGGTTTGTCGGGTATCCAGTGAGGATTGTCGGGTATCTAGTGAGGTTTGTCGGGTATCAAGTGAGGTTTGTCGGGTATCCAGTGAGGTTTGTCGGGTATTCGTTGAGGTTTGTCGGGAATTCAGTGAGGTTTGTCGGGTATCTAATGAGGTTTGTTGGGTATCAAGTGAGGTTTGTCGGGTATCTAGTAAAGTTTGTCGGGTATTCAGTGAGGTTTGTCGGGTATCCAGTGAGGTTTGTCGGGTACTCAGTGAGGTTTGTCGGGTATTCAGTGAGGTTTGTCGGGTATCCAGTGAGGTTTGTCGGGTATTCAGTGAGGTTTGTCGGGTATTCAGTGAGGTTTGTCGGGTATTCAGTGAGGTTTGTCGGATATTCAGTGAGGTTTGTCGGGTATTCAGTGAGGTTTGTCGGGTATCCAGTGAGGTTTGTCGGGTAATCAGTGAGGTTTGTCAGGTATTCAGTGAGGTTTGTCGGGTATCCAGTGAGGTTTGTCAGGTATCTAGTGGGGTTTGTCGGGTATCAAGTGAGGTTTGTCGGGTATTCAGTGAGGTTTGTCGGGTATTCAGTGGGTTTGTCGGGTATCCAGTGAGGTTTATCGGGTATTCAGTCAGGTTTGTCGGGTATCCAGTGAGGTTTGTCTGGTATTCAGTGGGTTTGTCGGGTATCCAGTGAGGTTTGTCGGGTATCCAGTGAGGTTTGTCGGGTATTCAGTGAGGTTTGTCGGGTACTCAGTGAGGTTTGTCGGGTACTCAGTGAGGTTTGTCGGGTACTCAGTGAGGTTTGTTGGGTATTCAGTGAGGTTTGTCGGGTATTCAGTGAGGTTTGTCGGGTACTCAGTGAGGTTTGTCGGGTACTCAGTGAGGTTTGTTGGGTATTCAGTGAGGTTTGTTGGGTACTCAGTGAGGTTTGTTGGGTATCTAATGAGGTTTGGTGGGTATCTAATGAGGTTTGTCGGGTATTCAGTGAGGTTTGTCGGGTATCCAGTGAGGTTTGTCGGGTATCCAGTGATGTTTGTCGGGTATTCAGTGAGGTTTGTCGGGTATTCAGTGAGGTTTGTTGGGTATCCAGTGAGGTTTGTCGGGTATTCAGTGAGGTTTGTCGGGTATCCAGTGAGGTTTGTCGGGTATTCAGTGAGGTTTGTCGGGTATCCAGTGAGGTTTGTCGGGTATCCAGTGAGGTTTGTCGGGTATTCAGTGAGTTTTGTCGGGTACTCAGTGAGGTTTGTCGGGTATTCAGTCAGGGTTGTCGGGTATCCAGTGAGGTTTGTCTGGTATTCAGTGGGTTTGTCGGGTATCCAGTGAGGTTTGTCGGGTATGCAGTGAGGTTTGTCGGGTATTCAGTGAGGTTTGTCGGGTATTCAGTGAGGTTTGTCGGGTATCCAGTGAGGTTTGTCGGGTATCCAGTGATGTTTGTCGGGTATTCAGTGAGGTTTGTCGGGTATTCAGTGAGGTTTGTTGGGTATCCAGTGAGGTTTGTCGGGTATTCAGTGAGGTTTGTCGGGTATCCAGTGGGGTTTGTCGGGTATTCAGTGAGGTTTGTTGGGTATTCAGTCAGGTTTGTCGGGTATTCAGTGAGGTTTGTCGGGTATTCAGTGAGGTTTGTCGGATATTCAGTGAGGTTTGTCGGGTATTCAGTGAGGTTTGTCGGGTATCCAGTGAGGTTTGTCGGGTAATCAGTGAGGTTTGTCGGGTATTCAGTGAGGTTTGTCGGGTATCCAGTGAGGTTTGTCAGGTATCTAGTGGGGTTTGTCGGGTATCAAGTGAGGTTTGTCGGTAATCAGTGAGGTTTGTCGGGTATTCAGTGGGTTTGTCGGGTATCCAGTGAGGTTTATCGGGTATTCAGTCAGGTTTGTCGGGTATCCAGTGAGGTTTGTCGGGTATCCAGTGAGGTTTGTCGGGTATTCAATGAGGTTTGTCGGGTACTCAGTGAGGTTTGTCGGATACTCAGTGAGGTTTGTCGGGTACTCAGTGAGGTTTGTTGGGTATTCAGTGAGGTTTGTTGGGTACTCAGTGAGGTTTGTTGGGTATTCAGTGAGGTTTGTCGGGTATTCAGTGAGGTTTGCTGGGTACTCAGTGAGGTTTGTCGGGTATTCAGTGAGGTTTGTTGGGTACTCAGTGAGGTTTGTTGGGTATTCAGTGAGGTTTGTCGGGTATTCAGTGAGGTTTGTCGGGTATCTAATGAGGTTTGGTGGGTATCTAATGAGGTTTGTCGGGTATTCAGTGAGGTTTGTCGGGTATCCAGTGAGGTTTGTCGGGTATCCAGTGATGTTTGTCGGGTATTCAGTGAGGTTTGTCGGGTATTCAGTGAGGTTTGTTGGGTATCCAGTGAGGTTTGTCGGGTATTCAGTGAGGTTTGTCGGGTATCCAGTGAGGTTTGTCGGGTATTCAGTGAGGTTTGTCGGGTATCCAGTGAGGTTTGTCGGGTATCCAGTGAGGTTTGTCGGGTATTCAGTGAGTTTTGTCGGGTACTCAGTGAGGTTTGTCGGGTATTCAGTCAGGGTTGTCGGGTATCCAGTGAGGTTTGTCTGGTATTCAGTGGGTTTGTCGGGTATCCAGTGAGGTTTGTCGGGTATCCAGTGAGGTTTGTCGGGTATTCAGTGAGGTTTGTCGGGTATTCAGTGAGGTTTGTCGGGTATTCAGTGGGTTTGTCGGGTATCCAGTGAGGTTTGTCGGGTATTCAGTCAGGTTTGTCGGGTATCCAGTGAGGTTTGTCTGGTATTCAGTGGGTTTGTCGGGTATCCAGTGAGGTTTGTCGGGTATCCAGTGAGGTTTGTCGGGTATTCAGTGAGGTTTGTCGGGTACTCAGTGAGGTTTGTTGGGTACTCAGTGAGGTTTGTCGGGTACTCAGTGAGGTTTGTTGGGTATTCAGTGAGGTTTGTCGGGTATTCAGTGAGGTTTGTCGGGTACTCAGTGAGGTTTGTCGGGTACTCAGTGAGGTTTGTTGGGTATTCAGTGAGGTTTGTCGGGTATTCAGTGAGGTTTGCTGGGTACTCAGTGAGGTTTGTCGGGTATCTAATGAGGTTTGTCGGGTATTCAGTGAGGTTTGCTGGGTACTCAGTGAGGTTTGTCGGGTATTCAGTGAGGTTTGTTGGGTACTCAGTGAGGTTTGTTGGGTATTCAGTGAGGTTTGTCGGGTATTCAGTGAGGTTTGTCGGGTATCTAATGATGTTTGGTGGGTATCTAATGAGGTTTGTCGGGTATTCAGTGAGGTTTGTCGGGTATCCAGTGAGGTTTGTCGGGTATCCAGTGATGTTTGTCGGGTATTCAGTGAGGTTTGTCGGGTATTCAGTGAGGTTTGTTGGGTATCCAGTGATGTTTGTCGGGTATTCAGTGAGGTTTGTCGGGTATCCAGTGAGGTTTGTCGGGTATTCAGTGAGGTTTGTCGGGTATCCAGTGAGGTTTGTCGGGTATCCAGTGAGGTTTGTCGGGTATTCAGTGAGTTTTGTCGGGTACTCAGTGAGGTTTGTCGGGTATTCAGTCAGGTTTGTCGGGTATCCAGTGAGGTTTGTCTGGTATTCAGTGGGTTTGTCGGGTATCCAGTGAGGTTTGTCGGGTATCCAGTGAGGTTTGTCGGGTATTCAGTGAGGTTTGTCGGGTATTCAGTGAGGTTTGTCGGGTATTCAGTGGGTTTGTCGGGTATCCAGTGAGGTTTGTCGGGTATCCAGTGAGGTTTGTCGGGTATCCAGTGAGGTTTGTCGGGCATCCAGTGAGGTTTGTCGGGTATTCAGTGAAGTTTGTCGGGTATTCAGTGAGGTTTGTCGGGTATTCAGTGAGGTTTGTCGGGTATTCAGTGGGTTTGTCGGGTATCCAGTGAGGTTTGTCGGGTATCCAGTGAGGTTTGTCGGGTTTTCAGTGAGGTTTGTCGGGTATTCAGTGAGTGTTGTCGGGTATTCAGTGAGTTTTGTCGGGTATTCAGTGAGGTTTGTCGGGTATCCAGTGAGGTTTGTTGGGTATCCAGTGAGGTTTGTCGGGTATTCAGTGAGGTTTGTCGGGTATCTAATGAGGTTTGTCGGGTATTCAGTGAGGTTTGTCGGGTATTCAGTGAGGTTTGTCGGGTATTCAGTGAGGTTTGTCTGGTATTCAGTGAGGTTTGTCGGGTATCCAGTGAGGTTTGTCGGGTATTCAGTGAGGTTTGTTTGGTACTCAGTGAGGTTTGTCGGGTATTCAGTGAGGTTTGTTGGGTACTCAGTGAGGTTTGTTGGGTATTCAGTGAGGTTTGTCGGGTATTTAGTGAGGTTTGTCGGGTATCTAATGAGGTTGGTCGGGTATTCAGTGAGGTTTGCTGGGTACTCAGTGAGGTTTGTCGGGTATTCAGTGAGGTTTGTTGGGTACTCAGTGAGGTTTGTTGGGTATTCAGTGAGGTTTGTCGGGTATCTAATGAGGTTTGTCGGGTATTCAGTGAGGTTTGTCGGGTATCCAGTGAGGTTTGTCGGGTATCCAGTGAGGTTTGTCGGGTATCCAGTGAGGTTTGGTGGGTATTCAGTGAGGTTTGTCGGGTATTCAGTGAGGTTTGTTGGGTATCCAGTGAGGTTTGTCGGGTATTCAGTGAGGTTTGTCGGGTATCCAGTGAGGTTTGTCGGGTATTCAGTGAGGTTTGTCGGGTATCCAGTGAGGTTTGTCGGGTATCCAGTGAGGTTTGTCGGGTATTCAGTGAGTTTTGTCGGGTACTCAGTGAGGTTTGTCGGGTATTCAGTCAGGTTTGTCGGGTATCCAGTGAGGTTTGTCGGGTACTCAGTGAGGTTTGTCGGGTACTCAGTGAGTTATGTCGGGAATCCAGTGGGGTATGTCGGGTATCCAGTGGGGTATGTCGAGTATCCAGTGGGGTTTGTCGGGTATCCAGTGAGGTTTGTCGGGTATCCAATGGGGTATGTCGAGTATCCAGTGGGGTTTGTCGGGTATCCAGTGATGTTTGTCGGGTATCCAGTGAGGTTGGTCGGTTATTCAGTGAGGTATGTCGGGTATCCAGTGAGGTTTGTCGGGTATCCAGTGAGGTTTGTCGGGTATTCAGTGAGGTTGGTCGGGTATCCAGTGAGGTTTGTCGGGTATCCAGTGAGGTTGGTCGGTTATTCAGTGAGGTTTGTCGGGTATCCAGTGGGGTATGTCGAGTATCCAGTGGGGTTTGTCGGGTATCCAGTGAGGTTTGTCGGGTATCCAGTGAGGTTTGTCGGGTATCCAGTGAGGTTTGTCGGTTATTCAGTGAGGTATGTCGGGTATCCAGTGAGGTTTGCCGGGTATCCAGTGGGGTATGTCGAGTATCCAGTGGGGTTTGTCGGGTATCCAGTGAGGTTTGTCGGGTATCCAGTGAGGTATGTCGGGTATCCAGTGAGGTTTGTCGGGTATCCAGTGAGGTTTGTCGGGTATTCAGTGAGGTTGGTCGGGTATCCAGTGAGGTTTGTCGGGTATCCAGTGAGGTTGGTCGGTTATTCAGTGAGGTTTGTCGGGTATCCAGTGGGGTTTGTCGGGTATCCAGTGAGGTATGTCGGGTATCCAGTGAGGTTTGTCGGGTATCCAGTGAGGTTTGTCGGGTATTCAGTGAGGTTGGTCGGGTATCCAGTGAGGTTTGTCGGGTATCCAGTGAGGTTGGTCGGTTATTCAGTGAGGTTTGTCGGGTATCCAGTGGGGTATGTCGGGTATCCAGTGAGGTTTGTCGGGTATCAAGTGAGGTTTGTCGGGTACTCAGTAAGTTTTGTCGGGTATCCAGTGAGGTTTGTCGGGTATTCAGTAAGGTTTGTCGGGTATTCAGTGAGGTTGGTCGGGTATTCAGTGAGGTTTGTCGGGTATCCAGTGAAGTTTGTCGGGTATCCAGTGAGGTTTGTCGGGTATCCAGTGAGGATTGTCGGGTATCATACAGTGGTACAGTACTTAAGATCAATGTTACATGCATTAAACGCCTTATAAGTAAACGAGTCGAATGAAACGTTTCCTGTTAGAAACTGTTGTAATAATTACAATTATCCTAGACAAATCAAAGAAGACATCAAACAAAGATACTGAATAGCCTACCCTTCTGCCTGTACACCCCCATCGTACGACACTGCACATCGCAGCATGGTATCGAGGGTAGCCAGCCCTACCGCCTCATAGATCTCCACGCTCTCGCCGCCAGAGGTCGCCTTCTCCAATTTGTCCTTTTGAAATGCACAATGTGTTTAGGAATAGGTGTAATAATGGTATTCTAAATTCATATGTCATTATCGTTCTCAATGATAAACGATTTTTCATCTTCATTAGGATGGTTGAGAAACGCATTCAATAGCCTACTGACCACATCTGATACATGTATGTTTTCAATATGCTGGCTATTGTTTGCTGTTACAGTACATGTATTTCTAACGATCAGTGTGTTCTGCAGAAGTTAGACAATAAAAAACGGTTACATCGAAAATGGATCAGTCAGAAACTGAGATAATGCGAAGACATCGGTAAATCGCAAAAAAAATACTTTCATAACACTGAAATATGTGTTTTCTTCGACGGCCATAACTCACCAAAAATATGTTAAAAACTTCATTATAGATTGGTACATAGGGTTTGAGGACATCAAAGTGGAAGGCTGGTGTCAACAGACGTCTGTTTCTCTCCCACTTCTTACCGTCACTGATAAGTAGCCCATCACCTGTCACAGACCGGAGAAAAAAAACACAGGGTTAACATTTATTTTTCAATTTTCAAGATTGGATAAAAAAAAAGCATCTTCATTTAAAAAGATTTCTCCTGCCCACACAACTCTAACAACCCAGGTGGAGTATAAAATTGTCTGGGTGGATGTTGCAGTATCTGTGATGTAGCATTCAAGTGTGGTGGCACTATAAAAGATGCCGTTGGAAACACGGTCCCACTACAAACAGAACACAATTCATCTCCAGCACACACGCATACATACATGTACATACACATATGGAGATATTAGCCAGGTGGTATAGGACAAGTAGTTAGCGCCCGAAAAGGCAGCTCCTGCGAACGCCTCAGAACTATATATGATAGAACTGTATGTGTTAGTTGAATTGATTGTATAAGAATTGAATATATACAGTGTATGTACTGTAAAGCGCTTTAGAGTGGCGTATGTTAGCTAGATAGGGCGCTATATTAAATATTGTATATTATTATTTATTATTATTACATCATCAGACATTCGAGATTTGAAATACATACCTACATTTATATTTTATGTTACATATTCACTTGATTTCCTATAAACACATGATTAATCGAACGCCTCTTATCAAAATTACATAACGTTACATTTTTGTAATATAATCAGACCTTCGTAATTTAAATAAAGATAGAAGAAAAATAAGCCCGTCTCAATTATCTTTTCAATCGTTTCTCAATCGACGATATTTACTTCATATCACATTTTACTCTTAAATAAGCATATAAAATAACACATAAAAAGTGAGGGGAAAACATGATACCTTTTATTATAAATATTTTACTCATGTAAAAAAATGTATAATCATGTGTTAAGTCTTATAAGTATACTTTAGTCTATAGACACAGGTAACTTCCACACAGGTAAGTTACCAAGTATGAAACAGGCTATAATTGGTTTGCCATTGTTCTCCTATATCAACACTTTCCTTTGTTACAACTGTATATAAAAAGTGGGGAACGCCGGAACACTCAACTCTTTTCATATTCAACGTACACTTTGAAATAAAAATATATGTACATGAACCAATAGGAATTAAATCGATGATGTGATTTACTTAAGTGTGTATATACCGTATTATATTCATCGTAAAAAACAAACATCATCCTCGACAATCAGTAACAAACACTAGTGATAACATCTACGTAAAGGAAACACTTGGGGACTATTGGCAAAGAAGAGGATAATGCAACCAGGTGTATAATGCATACGTTGCAAGCCATTTTTTTTTTTTTACTGAATGCACCTTTATTCGTATGCAGTTCTCTCATTTCCCCCAACCCTAACCCTAATCCTACCCTTGTACTACTAACGGATTTTGTTACCAGACGGTCATTGTGCGAGAATCGTCAGACGTGTTGCGGCTTCGTACAAAAAAAAAGTCCCTTTTTTCTTCGTGTAAACACACAACGTTAATAAGTTATGTAATGACGTTATTTTCTATTAAAACAAAGTGAAGTCTTTAGTGTTTGGTCACCCCACCTCATACACTGTATACCACATTTCAACTAAACAATATGCAACATTTGCTATAGGGCCATTTCTACCCAGAATAAAGCCACTTCTAAGCGCTTGATGGTAAAAATATAATTTATACACAATCAATATAATTGGAATGTACTTTGACCAATACAATGGAAATCAATTTGCATATGCTGCCTAAACAGGCATACATTAATAGACATATGCCACTTGGCTAATATATCCATACACTGCGTATGTGCTGGAGATGGATTATGTTTTGTTCGTAGTTGGACCGTACTTCCAACTTCCTTCGTAGATCGACGGACAGTGAACCACTCGACAAATACATAAACATATGACATACTTATCAAGTCAGTTCATTAGTGGAATTGTAATTAAAGTAGGCCCCACTCCTTAATTATGGCATACTTACCCATCCACGCCATGAGAGGAAAGTAGGTCCCACTACTTACGACGTACTTACTCAACCAGTCCATGAGAGGAAAGAAGGCACCGCCCCTTACGGCATCCTTACCCAGCCACACAATGAGAGGAAAGAACGCCCGCCCCTTTCGACATACTTACCCAGCCACGCCATGACAAGAAGGTTGGCACCGCCTCTAACGTAAGAAAGTAGGCCCCGCCCCTTACGACATACGTACCCAGCCAGTCCATTAGAGGAAAGTAGGCCCCTCCCATCCGCTTCGACTTGGGTTCGGAAGACTTTAGCACGACCTTTGCTGTTTCCGGATGGCAAATGAAGATAAGTGGGAAGAAAAACATTATCCACGCCGAGACAATGCGAGTTTTTGTTTGTTTTACCAATCTAAAGCAGATGTCCGTAAATCCGTCAAAATCGTCGATCTGAAATGTAACATATACAGGAGTTAGTGTTAAGACTTAAGCAGAAAATAACATAACTATATACTTTACATCTTTGGTACAAGAACATGCATGTATATGCTTTACATATCTTTGTACATTATTGTTTGTTTGTAGGCATTTGTTTGTGTTAAATGAACGTTGGTTAACCTCAATAGTCTCGTAACATTTATGGAGGCACGGTGGTCCAATGGTACAGTAGGACGCCGGGCTCGTGGTCGAAGGGTTGCGAGTTCGAATCCCGTTCACGGCCCTTGTGTTGTATCCTTTAGCAAGATACTTTACTCCGCTTGTTCTAGTCTACTCAGCTGTAAATGAGAACGTGGTTGGGTAGTCATAGAAATTTTAGAATGCTAGCTTTGAGCGCCGAAATGGCAGCACCGGTTGTATGCTCCCCAGGGAGTTGAGAACGACATAGGCTGGTTGATAAGGCCCTATAACCACGGATAATAATTTGTTAACCGCTTTGAGACGGCCTTTAAGGTCGTGATAAAGCGGTACATCAGAACATCGAATTAGTATTATAATCATAACATAAGTGACATTTTTAGATTTTGCTGTATTACGTGTAGCATATGACTTGTGCATTCTGTGATAACTTTAATTAAGATAAACTCTGACTTTACTGCAGCTGTTAAGTGTTTGTATATATAATATAACTTTTAATTAACACTTGTATTTTACTAATAAACGGACCGAGGACCATGTGGGAGATTAGCCTTTAGCTAAACATGTATTTATCCTCAAAAAATGCTTGATAGTAATAGAACGTAAATTGACATACCAGATGAAGATGACCCCATATTGGATGGAACTTGCCCGTGGGTTGGATGCTCTTCTGGTTGTATAGTTGTATGAGTCGTTTGTATCTGGACACCAGTCCGCCGACTGTCCATATACATATGACCGCCAGCAGTGTACCGATGATAACCAGGTATAGATCCATGGTCAGTTTACACTGTCACGGCAACTAAATTATAAAATATGAACTAACATCAGAAAATAGTCAACGATTATGACTCGAAGGAATGTATAACACTTACGTACCAATTATTGACTCAATATTAACCTATGCCACCAGAAAAGTATATATATAACTACGAACACGATGCTAAAATCTTAAATTGTCAAATTAAAGATTGAATTGCAAACCTGTGTTTAGTTTTGTCTATTGATTGCTGTATCTATTTATTGGAAATTTAAATCTCTGGAATTTAAATGAATGCATAGAGTAAAATGCTATTATTTTAAAATTCAAAATTCTTCAGAACGATAAAACACAAACCAAGATGGAATAGAATGATTATACTATTACAGATGAGCGTTCAATAGTTCCTTTCGCTCAGGATTTAAATCTACAGTTTCCCTAAATAATCTATATGAATAGTACTTATGACGTCAGCAACTTCTGGTAAGAATTTCGCTTATCTTTCATTAGACACTTTGAAACAATATTCTACCTTTAACGTAAACACAGAACTTGTGTTTGACACTACAATGTACGTACCCTTGTGAGTTCAGCTCTTCCGGTTAATTCCTCTTAACTTCCGAATCAGTAGTTCAAGGGTCAGTGGCCTGTGTAATACTTGTGTCCAAACGATCTAAATTATGACCTTTGCTAGACAGTCGTCCGAACCTTTGTCAGATAGCCGTCCAAGTAAAGATAATCGCGTCTATTATATAGCTGGCGCGGTGGTATTTAAATTCAATCTACAAACTCAGCTCGGAAAAGTTGATAATTATTAAATCTTCTTTCACAAATCAAACACACGTCAATATATAATGTTATAGCCCTGGACAAGTGCTAATACGTCGAAATCGATATATTGATAGTCTAATGTTTAGCATACACTGCACTGGTAGTGTTTCACTATCCGTCTATTCATGTACACTAGTGTTACATGTACCTGTCGGTATATAGCTCGTAAATGTAGGTCACATACCGCGGGTACCTGTTTGACCTGATAGGGAGAGTGGACTTGGTCAGTCCTTACTGACAGTACAACGTCCACACCATCCGGTGGATTGGTGATTACAAATTATATCAAGATACACAACATACGACAAGAAAACCCAGTGTTGTTGGTTCGGTGTATCAAATGTAAATACCTATCTTTTTTTTACGTGATTCATATACATGCAATATTTATATCTACATTCTGATTGTTTCTTTATCATATGAATATACCTACTGAAAACAGCAAACACTAGACAGACTATGAATACAGCATAAATTCAGTATGAATACATCTGTAGCGGGGGGGGGGGGGGGGGGGGGGGGCGGGGTGTTATTATTGTACAGAGTCCATGTTCTATAATATGTCAATGTGTTTACTTGGTAAGGGTCAGTTAGTGTAGGTTTCATGTGCTAGTTTTAGGTCAGGGTGCACTGGTGTCACTCGACCTCTGTTGTTGTTGTATCTTGTCCACGTGTACCTGTCCTGTGCTAAGTGTTGTCAGTTTACCTGTCTGTAACTTCATGCTTTGCTGTCTGTGCCTGTCCCCGTGTCAGCGCCAATACTGTATTTTCATTGTTCCCCGAGTCAAACGCTCACATGACAACGATTAATTATTGGCGCCAATTTTACTCAACTTACGACTGTTCCGCCAATGTCGTTTAAATAGCGACGCAAAACCGAACGCAGTTCCTTTATTAATAATTCAAAAACAAATGAATTAACTTATAAACAATTGTTCAATGGTAAAAATATAATTATATGGATGGATGGGCGTTTTTTCTAATGTTCATGTCGGTATAAAATTTAATAAAAAACCGCCGTTCAATCCCTATGTAACATATAGATGATATAGACTTTGGAGTTTCATTCATTTTCTGGCTGATGCAGCCATAACCATTACTCACAATATATTTATAATTAATAAGCATTTGAATTCGTTTGTTAGCGAGCAGCTGGTGTTGTGGATAAGAGAAGATGGAAGAAGGACAGTTATTATAAAATAAACAAAAAATCGTAATGGATACTAAACAAATACAGGATAAATCCACGTACATTATAAGACTCTTTCATATGTGTGTATGTAGGATAGGGATATTCCACCCGAGGGGTCACAAAATGTGGTGAAACACGAGGCTTGCCGAGGGTTTTACCACATTTTGTGATCCCGAGGGTGGACTATCCCTATCCTACATACACACATAATGTAAGAGTCTTTTTCTCTCATATCAACTACCCGAATAAGCTCAAAAACCATGAAAATATGTTTAAACAGGCTACCATTTTGAAATTTCAACTTTTTCCTTGAGCTTTTTTGACGAAAACGAATTAGACAGCGAGTTTAAGCATACCCTATATTTGCAAACAAAGTTTGAGCATAAAATATAATCTCCTCTTCCTGGTGTTTATGGTTAAAATTTTGCGAAAGGTTTTAATTTTATCATGCCGTCGTTTTCTCTTTCCGGCATCAGAGTTTACCGTATTCGTGACGTCACGTCATTGTTGAGCCATTGTGACGTCACGTCGCGTGAAATGCTATGTAAGATAGATTTTTCTCTCATATCTCGCCATGTTGGATAGAGTTTGCCCATGTAAGAAAGCTATGTAAGAAAAATCTATCTTACATAGCATCTCACGCGACGTGACGTCACAATGGCTCAACAATGACGTGACGTCACGAATACGGTAAACTCTGATGCCGGAAACAGAAAACGACGGCATGATAAAATTAAAACCCTTCACAAAATGTTAACCATAAACACCAGGAAGAGGAGATTAATTTTTCTGCGCAAACGTTGTTTGCAAATATAGGGTATGCTTAAACTCGCTGTCTAATTCGTTTTCGTCAAAAAAGCTCAAGGAAAAAGTTAAAAATTTCAAAATGGTAGCCTGTTTAAACATATTTTCATGGTTTTTGAGCTTATTCGGGTAGTTGATATGAGAGAAAAAGACTCTTTCATTATGCGTGTATGTACAATGTAGGATAGGGATATTCCACCCTCGGGATCACAAAATGTGGTAAAACCCTCGGCAAGCCTCGGGTTTCACCACATTTTGTGACCCCTCGGGTGGAATATCCCTATCCTACATACACGCATATGAAAGAGTCTTATATTCTTACATAGCCTTTTTACATGGGCAACCTCGTTCCAAAATGGCGAGATATGAGAGAAAAGTGTATGAAACTGGTCGTGTTGTATTGAAGCCAGCCTACAAAAGAACATTATTTGTTTAGAAGAACTGACCACGGGTCCTCAATTCTGGCTGTTCTCCAATCACCGCCTGGCTAGGGGACACACATACGATAAGCTGTCGTATCTGTATGCTCATTCAACTCAATTTCAGAATAATAAAAATCATTTGTACAACAAAATGTTCAAGCAAACTTTGGAAAAAAATCCTGGATTCCTATGAAGGTTATATTGTAAGTATAATGATAAATTTATATCAGCTAAAGCTACTACACTGTATATTATTTGGTTTTTTTTTATCATTCAGTGGATCCAGTCAGTTATACTATGTGGTTAGTATGATAGTTTTCTTTTCAATGTCTTCTTTGCAACATTTTGCTTTATTAAATCCCGAATTGTTCCATGAATTTTATTTTAATTTTCTTTTATCTTTGTCTATCTTTTCTCTGTAAAACAAATCTACTGTTTAAAGGGGCATCCCTAGGAAGTCTACAAAGAAGTTCTTGAATGTACATGCTGTCTGCACTACCAGATACATTTTCCTGTTATTTCAATATTCAAAGTCCACTCAAACTGTGTTTATTAGCTACTTGCAAAATTCCATTCCTCGGGAAAGCCCGATAAAAATAGCGCTGATCACGTGTCAGGTGACAGCGTTCTCGGTCCGATCTGATGAAGGGGCCCAAGAGGGGACGCGTAATGTATATATACATGTACGTCCGATGATGAACCAGACACAAAGTCCGTGTATAAATTTATTGAATCACATTTACGTTTAACAGTGTCATGTGGGTTTCCGAAGATGACAACCATAGGGCAAACCTTAATTTCTGTAAAAAGTTATCTTCACGAATCCTCATTTAGAACCATTTCACAAAAGGTGTGCATGCATTGAAAAGTACAAAAATAAAATGAAATTATTCCGATTTTTTTTATGCAACTCGATGTCTTCAAGATTTTTTTTTCAGATTATCTATATATTCATCTAAAATCTATTCAACTTTCAGCGTCAACATACTTTAACACTTACAATTTATGTATCACGGAAGTCCGTGCACTCATATGACGCACCATGCACGCACTAAACATGTAGAATACATGTATAATATATATATCAAATTTGGAACTTGTCGAAAAGATAATTGTCCAATACTTAATCCATTTATATTTGTTACGATTCATTTTACTTTTTTATGTAAATTTAAAGGTTCGTTAACTTTTTTTAACACAACTGCAGACATGGGACATACATGTATTACTTTTTTTTTTATAAATTAATGACTTCACTTATATAATGCATATATTTTTATTCATATCAAATTTAATACCGGGGTCTAAACCCGATAATATTTGTATAATCCGAATTTTATAGATTAGGTATGACAAGAATTTTTTATCCGCACATGATGACATAAATTTATTCATTTTTCCAAATTGAATCTGTATACATTAAACTCAATCGCCCTATACCGGCGTTTTACAACGTAACACCCCAATACGGTTTTTCTTGTATGTGAAAAGGTCTTTCTCTTCAGCAATTCAATAATGCCGTTTTACTGGAATATTATAAAGGGAATATTACAATACACGCTTTCAAGTTTTACACACGCATTTCATGTAACAGAGGAATGAAAGAGTTATCCCTTGGGAGGCCCCAAAACCAAATCAAAACTGTGTCACCGGCTATCCAGAAGAAAACTGTAACATGCAAACAATTGGGCTGTTAGTCTCTCCCTTGAATACTTCTCATCCCTCATTATGCTTCCGTAATATAATCCTTACGTTAAAGTTTGACCATTCGGCCACGTTTCGCTTGGTAGTTACATGTAGGTCACGCGGATCGCCATTTTTTGTTTACCGATGTAGCATGTTATGCGCATGCGTTATCATATGTAATGCAAAAAAAATGTACATGTCCAAATCGTTGATCAACGAATAGTGATTCCCTTTTTTAATTATTAATTAAAATTTTTGAGAACATATTTTAGCGTTTATCGCCCATTAATTTTCCATAAGAGTATACATTTAATTCATATATACAATAATTCTAAATAAGCATAAAAAAATATAGTTTTACCGTGATGCCTCTTTAATAAAACCGTATGTCGAGTATTCGACTACTAAAAAACGTTTGCGGACGTGCTACATGTATTTACTAGGATATGACCTAGATTTACATAGACGCTTACCTTTCCGGAACACCTACAAAATGTGGTCATTTTCTCTTATTCTTATTCAAAGCTATGTTTGTTCATAGTCTCTCGAATTGGGGTTCGTGTTGTGGATATGTTGAAGTTTGTATATCGTATTAACAACTATGGTGCACATTCCTTCATGTCTGTAGTGAAATTGCACATGTGTGCATATATGTGTCGGAGACAGGGTATGTCGGTGTACTTACATCTGTTTAATACCGCTGATCCTATGCGGATTTATAGTGTTATCTTACTGAAATACCCTGCCAAAGGCACCAAGCGAAGCATGTCGCCAGGTCACAGTTGCTCATTTAATGCCAGACATTAAGCATAGAACTAGAACTACATAATTTACTGACTTCAGTTTGTCCTGGTAAAGGGACAAGTTTCACCTGAACTTCCACGCTGAGGGGAACGCTCAACTTAAGGCAAAAATGACAGTTAAAAAAACTATGTTATGAAAAGAAAGAGAGAAAAAATAAAATCTCAAGTCGCATCATATGGATCTTGTATTGGGATAAGACACGCTCACTTTTAAGTTGTGCGGTAAACGTGACGATTTCATTGTTCTGCCATGTACTTTCCCTTTCTTGAAAATAACACCCCTGCTTCTCCATCTTGTGATGGTTACATCACTTTCCTGACCTTTCCTGTCTTGGTAATAACACCCCTGTTTCTCAATCTTATGATGGTTACATCACTGTCGTGTACTTTCCCTTTCTTGGTAATAACACCCCTGCTTCTCCATCTTGTGACGGTTACATCACTTTCCTGTACTTTCCCTGTCTTGGTAATAACACCCCTGCTTCTCCATCTTGTGATGGTTACATCACTGCCGTGTACTTTCCCTGTCTTGGTAATAACACCCCTGGGGGGAGGGTAATACTTGGGGTGTGTCTTTCAAAAAATATCTTACGATTAAACATGGATAAATTCAATCACAATATCGATTCCATCTTTTATTTTGGTAGTCTTGACGTATTGGGCTGATGATAGGATGATAGGCGTTTTGACTGTACATTTGCTCGGCCTTGGGAGTCATATCTGTCACAAATGTTTTTTTTTTTTGGTTTTTTTTTTTTGCGAATAAAAGCGGTTTAATTATAAGAACTGTACCATTTCCTCATCAAGTATTCCTGGCCGAGAGTATCTTAACATTTATTAGGTTCAAATTGATAAAGCCTTCGATAATTTATCGACGAAAGTAAAATTCATTTGAATATGCTACGGCAGCCCGTAGCGGTTATTTCAACAATACAGTAAAGGCAGTTTGTGATCATAATATAAGGAGACTACGTACACATGTATATTGCGAATATTCCAGTAAGCATATACTTACTTACATATGATCAGATAAAGTGTTAATGCATCTCTCTGTAGACCAAATCTTTGAGATTTTTAATTAAATATTAAATGTGTTTGGTACGGAAAATTGCTGACAAATATGGGCCACCGTTGTCTGTGGACTACCTCAGGTCCGCTGTGTCGTGTTTGTTCAGTCTGAATACTGGCCTTTATCAACCACACATCGTCCTATCTGTGATCCCTATGAACAAAAGTTTACATCAGAGCGGTAAGTTTAAAAATATGTTTATATTTGTATTGAGCATTTTCTGTTAAACAAAGCAGCGAGCGGATGATTGGATGTTTCATAATTATTAATCCGTCATGTTTTCATATAAATAAATCTTCTCCATTTAAACACAGGCTGAGTGGTGTAGTGGTGCATTATAATTACTTTACCATAATCATTACTGTACCATACGTATTACACACTAGGATATTTTCCAATAACATAAACAAAATACGGTTTGAATTATTTTATCAATATATTGTTGAACCTTGTTTAATTTGACTACTGCGTTGACTTGTATACTAAATGTCATTGTGAATACCTACACTACGTATAACTTCGTTAACATAATGCTTTCAGAAAAGATGCAACATGTGTGAATGTTACGCCATCTTTCAGGTGCACTATGCTATAATGTAATTCAGGAGTATGCAACTTCACGTGTTCCGAGCGGAATGTCCATATATTAACGGGTGTTCTACAGAACATATACAGCATGAGGTATAATATGTAGGACAGTTTATAATACCAAGTTCATTTCGGGACGACCCTGTTTTATCGCTCAGTGGCCTTGAAATGAGCGAGTGTAAACAGGCGCTTAGCACTACATGTTTACGTGGGTTAGAAAGAGTCCACATATACGTGCTTACGCTGTGCTGAAGGGATATTTCCTTTATGCAATCTGATAAGGATTAAGGACTAGGTACAGGACAATTCAATATGGCGGAGGTGTTTTTACCAAAACTTGTTATTTTATTAAATACTGCAAAATACATGACCAAAATAGACTACAAAGTACATTTTGTGATGGAGAATCGATAATTTCAACCATATTTTGGTACTTTTGGTGTTTTTTCTGATATTTTGTGTTATATGTCAAAAAACGCGTGCACGTTTGCAGAATACTGCGAAAGATAATAAAAACAATGAATATCATTTTTTGTTACTTTAATATACACAGAATGATAGACGAGCCTTCGATTTTTGAATAAATCTCTTTTTCAATTGAAAACCACAGAATAAGAGAATGTACTCGTCACATGAATGGCAATTTATGTACATTCTGAACACCGCTCACATCTGGATCAAATTTTAAAATTTCCATCGCCGATCGACAAATTTATGTGGCACGCCGCATAGCCAAAACAAAAATCTTACCGTCTGCGGTATGACGAGTTATGACATTATGTCAGATCTCTTAAATCAAACATCTTCCCGTTGCATGTAGCGAAATATACTCCCCTGTCCTCCATTTTACACTATTTACTTTTTTAGATATTCATACGCCTGACTTAGAGGCATGGTGAAACATCGACACAATTAACAATTAAGTTGGATTCAAGCATGCAGTAAAGGTAAATGTTACTTGGTATATCGTCACAAAGCAAAAACTGCCCATTCCTATCACGATAAATTGTTTTTAGCGATTGCCAGTTTTACATTTTTGGGCGAATGTATAGCACGTGAAAAGATGTCCTTCGGCACTTCCGGCATTGTTTTTTTAGGTAATTTAATTATTTTGAAAGAATTGTCAACAAAGTTTAATTTGTGTTGTAAAAATTCTGATGGAATTCGTATATATAATACACTTCCGCGTGGATCGGACAGTATTAACTCACTGATTATACCGATTCGTTCTCGGCTTCGCACCTGTCAAACATCGCTAGCGTAAATTGTTGCCATCGTAAACATGTGTGGCAGTTGAGGCACATTGGTATCAAAATACATTTCTCAAACTTAATTAGTAATTAGGTAACCGTATCCTAAATGTAAATTACGTTATGTTGGTGTTATTATTTTTATTTTATACATTTATTTGACACGAAACTTACATTTACATGACAAATGACCTATTTAATATAAAATAATGCCCCTATATTGCCCCAACGAGATACAGGTAACTACTTTTACCTGAACTGAAAATAACATGCAATGGACGACATTTTTTAGAGGAGGTACCTGTGTATTTCTCCCTGATACTCTGATTTACAGACTAATATCAAAATTTTAACACTGGGTTATCATTCTGAATATTTTTTTCCTAAGTACAGATTTTTTTAATTTTGGGGGCTGAACTGCATTTTATATCAATATTTAACATAATGGGATAAAGCTTATGCCATGTATTGGAAGGAAACATTAAAATTTGAATATTACCATTTTCATCCAGGTAACAACCAATATGGCTGTACCTAGTCCTTAACAGAACCATGACGACAAACGTATACACGTATTGATGTGTATCCTCGTAATACAGTATTGCCCCGTTGGGTGTACATCTGCGTAACCAGGACAAAGTCTACACATGGACATGGAATAATTACACTAGTAAACTATTGTCTCTCTTGGACATGTGAAATAGCATGTTTCCGTTCAATGTTTATATTTATTAAAAAAAATTTCCAGCGAAATATCGAAAAATATTTATTCTATAAAAGTGATATTTTTTCAATAGGAAAAATATATCACTTTTACTGGTTTGACCAATCAAAACACAGCTTACAAACTAGCTTTGAAAAAAGTTCAAAATACCCTTCTGTTCAAATGCTAGTTAGCTTAACGACACGAAGGCAGCATTTTATTGTGTAGAATTATCAGATCTGTCCCCACATTCGGGAATGTTGTCTGTAAAAACACAGTGTTTAATTCTACAATTGCCTTTCATTTTAAGGAACCTGTTATACTATGCAAGTCAGCAGTTCTATTTGTTTGTTCGGAGAAAACTTGTGTCAAACGAAACACAGAGTAACCACAGCGTCTCCCAGTCGCAAAATATAGCTAAAAGTATATGTATAAGATAACTAGGATCATTTCTGACAGTGATAGGGATAAAGTGTAACTCACACAAGCCTGGATGGCACTGATCATCTGGATAAATGGCAACAAAACAACTCATTATTTCCCTCGTTTCTCAACATCTTACCGCCTGTAGATTTGGCGGTTATCAACATTGCGTAATGATCTGCGTTGATGACGGGACTTTTTCAAGATATTTTACATTATTTCAGTAATATGACGTACTCATCGATAATATTAAAACAAATACATTCTTCATTAAAATCAATTATCAAAAGAATTTAGTGTCGAGTTTTCACATCTCATAGAACTATTTACAGAGAGGACTATTTTTTGTCCCATTGAAGTGTGTAGACTTGCTACATGTAGTGTCTGAAAAAATTAGAGAATACTAAAGCGTCAACAAAACAAAAATCGATTAAACTAGATACAAAATAGGATCAAAAGAAAGATTAACATGGAGCCTCTTGTAAAAGTACAAGAGAATAAGACCAAATGTTCTGGAAAATAAGCATCTTCTGCTTCATCGACGACACCCGCCATGTAAATCTTTGTCACATCCAAGTAAACATCAAGTTCTCAAAACGAGAACTGAGTATAATTGTCAATCACAAGAAGTAAACACACTAATGAGCATACTCAAAAACGTCCATCTCCATAACACTTAAAGAAACAGAATATTTCTCAATGAGACAAAGATGGCGATCATAAAAATTGCTTATATTTCTGATCAACCTGCATCTCTCGAATCATTGTGTTGTTATTTTGTTTGTCAGCAGTCGATCACGAAAGCCATAATATCTAGAGCAAGACCTAAAATATCGAATCAACTGCGACATGTGAACACCATAGGTTGTAGAGAAGCAGGGGTGTTACTATCAAGAAATGGAAATTTCACGATCGGATAATTGAAATTATCACGTTTATCGTATAGCTTAGTAAGCTGTCCATGTTGGCCATAATTTAAGTAGAGATCGTGGTAAGCAGCTGATGCAGAATAGACTGTTGTGTCCGTTATGTAAAATTCAGAAGGGCATATACGATCGACGAGGTCAGCAAACTTCTTGTTGTTTATAGACATCACATCTTCGATATATCTGAAAGTGAAATTAAAAGATTTGGCAAAGTTTATGTTACCTGTCCTGATTAGGAATTTAGTATTTACACAAAGTATTGTCAACTTGATGTGATGTTTTGCAACAAAAATGTAATAAACAGAATATCTAACAATATCTTCAGTAATATGCACTATATTTCACTCGTGGAGCTAATACTTTGACTATTCTATATTTATTATCTTAATATTGAAAGTATGTTGCGTAGTTCAGTTTCAGCAAACCAAATTACATTGCCAAAGCATTTGACAACAGGTACATTATATAAAGCTTGTATATGACTAGACAGAAGTATGTAGTATGTAGACCTCAAAGATGATCCTCAGCCGCACTTTCAGAAACTAACATTGAATTGCCAGTAAAAAAGTTCTGAAGCAGAAGACATTTACTCTTCCGGAAGTCCTGGTCTTATTCTGTTGTACTTTGACAAGGATCTCCATGTAAATCTTTCCTTTGTTCATATTTTGCCACTGGTTAAATCGATTTTGAGTTCGCATTATGATGTTGTTATCGCTTCGGTATTCTCTGATTTATAATACAGTATTTGGATACAGTAGAATAAGTGTTGATTTTACAGACCAGACTGCGGCCATCAACAATGGACTTCTACCTTGCTGTCATCGGTACACTTCTGGCCGCTATTTGTTTATGGAACATCATAATCGTGGCACAGAAATACAAGAAAAATATAGAGTTATATCACAATAAGAAAATCGAACCGATCGGAAAGTTCCACCCGCTGTGGGGACATCTTTACTTGGTAAGTAGAGTCAAAACTAGAGGGGAAAAAGAAGAAATAAAACGTAAGAAAAGAATGTAAGTGACCGCAGTTCTTTTTCTTCCTATTTTTTCTTCTATTTATTTTAATTAAGTGCTTTTAGACGGTCCAAGTTTACATTTATTACCTTTATGTTTAGCCATTATGGTGGTACAAGTTCAGATTTTCACTTTCAATGCTTTGTCATTATGGTGGTACAAGTTCAAATTTTTACTTTCAATGCTTTATCATTATGGTGGTACAAGTATACATATGTTACAAAGCTTAGTCATATAGGCGGTACAAGTTCACATACGCTAAGTCATAAAGATGGTACAGTTATGTTACTTATAAAGCTTAGTCATAAAGGCGGTACACGTTTATATATTGTATTACAAGTCTTAGTCATAAAGGCGGTACAAGTTCACCTAGTTTACCTACAAAGCTTTGTCATAAAGGTAGTATCTATTCATATATAATTAATTTTTCATTGATTGTATGCAGAAATTAAAAGCATTGATATCAATTATTTTTGAGTTTCATAGGGTTATGAAAAAAAACTTTTGTAAGAATCCGCTACGCGGATTCATGCAGTTTGCAAACAAACTTGTTTTCATACCCCAATGAAAATAAAAGAAATTGTCATCAATGCTTAAATGTAACTTACAATGCTTAGTCATAAAATTGGTACAGTTCTCATAGTTTACTTACAAAGCTTAGCCATAAAGGCGGTACATGTCCACATATTTTACTTACAAAGCTTTGTTATTAAAGTTGGGCAATTGCAAGTTGACATATGTTCAGGGTACCATGCACTAACCGATTTCGCACTGCAACTTGTTCACTAAATCATTTTTACTTCTGAAATGTGACCATATTGCACAGCATACATTCCAAATCTACTGATACGTTACATATGTGTATGAGTTGGTCTTCTATTATCACCAGGTCTATCTGACTAAGTGGTATCTGGGCTTTGTCCCATGTATCCGCTCTATATTCCCAGTATACGAAGTATTGCTTTTATGTCGGAGAAATCAATATAAGACATACGTCCCATTACAAAACAAACAGCATACAAATATTTGATTTATATCTGAATCGAAAAATATAAATGAACAATTTATATTAATTATATCTATTTAGTTTTCAAGTTTTGACGAAGTCATAAACCTTTGCTCCGAGGCAGCCAACAAAACGAAAGCCCGGATCGTATCGTACTGGATAATGGGTTTCTTTCCCGTCCTGTCTGTTTGTCATTCCGCGACAGCCAAAGTCGTTCTCAAGTCTTCAGAACCCAAACCAAAGCACCCGGGTGGGGGCTACAACACCCTAATGGGATGGTTAGGTAAGTTTCTGTAAGTGACATATGTGTAAGTCATGCATATGCACTCGGGCAGGGCCTACTTACTTTTAAAATTGTAATAAGAGACAACACCAGAAAACGATGTGTCAATAAAAATATAATTCGAACTCAAAATCAATTCAATGAGGACAACTCATTCCAAAAGCTGATGCAATTTCCATCGATGACACTCTCCGTCAAAATTACCGTTTAATGCAATCTGATTAAAATACCGATCATTGTTCTCACTCTGTTTTACAAGGACCTGACAACATCCCATCAGAGGTCACGTTCAGATGACCATTGTCGCCTCTTTACTTAACACTAAAATAATTTTCCAATGACCTGTCATCTTGCAGCAAGTCATTTCGTCACATTATTCCACATGAATTGTTTCGTGACGAAATGACTTAACGGACAAATGCGATTATGCAAGCTTTGTCGCCTCAAATTTCAGTGTCAAGATTTTTTAAAGTAGCTATAATTCGAATGGCTATTGCAAAAGGTCATCGGGACGTAACCCCCTTTGGGGTTTTCTCAGATCTTAACACAGCAGAGAGAAGTTTACGGAACGGCGCGGAGATCAAAATATGATTTTAATCAGATTACATTTACTGCAAATTTAATGTCTTAATTGGGATCCTAACATCTTTTCTGGTGTAACCTGGTGTTACCAAACCCATGGAAATATGTACCCGACATTCGTTACGAAAATTACCAAAAGTAATTCATAATCTGCATCTGAAATGAAAGTTTCAAAAACTTCCTAAATAAAGGTATCCAATATCATAACTCACAAATGACAAGATTTCGCCGTTATATGTCTTTTGCGCATGTGTAAATCGCTTTTATAATATTCTCAAATGACATCCGTTTCCTTCACAAGTTATAAGAATGGTTCCAATTAAAACTTCGAATGCAGCGTGTATCCTTAAAATCTATCAATTGATATGGTAGAGCTGGAAAGTGTGTTTTGTTTTAGATACTCTCCAATATAATCCACTTCTGTTTATGTAGGTGACGGATTACTGCTCAGTGAAGGCAGGAAGTGGGAGAGGAATCGTCGCCTGCTGACACCAGCGTTCCATTTCGATGTCCTCAAACCTTATGTTGGCATATATAACAAAGTCTTCGATATTTTCCTGGTAACGTAGCTTTTACTCTCTAAATCAAATATGATAGCTTCATTTCTTATTGTCCAAACGCCTGTTGTTCTCACTGCTGCCTCTACTCTCAAATTAAAAGTTGTTTATGTAATCTTTTTAAAGGACATGGCGAAAACATGATAGAATATATCCAACGTATGGTGTTGCTTGGGCATTCCCGACCCCCACCAAAACAATACATTTGTTCTTACTTACTTTTATCCGACCTGGCATATTGACATAATGAAGTCCTGCATCAATGAAATTTATTGTTTTCAATATGATGAAGGTTGGAACTACCCTTTGAGCACACGCAAGGTTCAATTAACTTACAAACACTATTGCCTACACCGCATGTGTTATGGAGTTATCAATTATCTTACAAACACTATTGCCTAAACCACATGTGCTATGGAGTTATCAGTTAACTTACAAACACTATTGCCTACACCGCATGTGCTATGGAGTTATCAATTATCTTACAAACATTATTGCCTAAACCACATGTGCTATGGAGTTATCAATTATCTTACAAACACTTTTGCCTAAACCACATGTGCTATGGAGTTATCAGTTAACTTACAAACACTATTGCCCACATCACATGGTTCTATGGATTTATCAGTTAACCTACAAACACTATTGCCTAAACCGCATGTTGCTATGGAGATATCAGTTAATCTACAAACACTATTGCCTACATCACATGGTGCTATGGAGTTATCAGTTAACTTACCAACACTATTGCCTACACCGCATGTGCTATGGAGTTATCAATTATCTTACAAACACTATTGCCTACACCACATGGTGCTATGGAGTTATCAGTTAACTTACCAACACTATTGCCTACACCACATGGTGCTATGGAGTTACTTAGTAGATACGTCAATATTAAACCTAGAACGACTATCACTGTCCGAGTGTGGGGAGTTTTAGCTCCGATAACAAATATCTGATATGT